>CAWUFW010007212.1:0-600000 GCA_963921515.1 Calotriton arnoldi
AACAAAGTGGAGATGACCATCTCCACGACAGAAAAAAGAGCAGGAGATACCTAAACCCACCCTCTCCCCCTCCCCCTGGGAGTACATAAGCTGTACTATCCCAGCATTCAGCCTGTTCTTTTTTTCTGTCTTCCGACAGAATGGGACGTGGATTTGCTGGTTCTTACCTGCTGAAGTCTTCTTGGATGTCTCGTCCGGCTGCTGGGCTGTCCTTGACGTCCTGTTCCGCGGTCTCCTGGCCTGCCGGGCTTGCCGGGAGCCGTGTTGATGGGCGGCCCGGTCTTTTGTGGCTGGGGCGCCGCTCCTCCCGGTCTGTTCCGGGTTGAAGGCCCCGTCTTCCTGTGGCTGGGCCGGTTGGGGAGACGCGCTGCTGCTGCTGCTTGGGACGCCTTGGGCCGGTCTTGGAGGTGCCCCTGGCGTTCCTGGATGCCGGTTGGGGCTGCATTTCAGCCTTTTCCTCCCTGGACGCTGCATGGCCGCCTGGGGGTGCCAGTTGCTCCTGGTTTTCCCCTTTGCTCGGCGCTCGTTGGTGGATGGCGTCTGGGCTGGTGGTTGGGGGTCAGTCACTGTGTGGTGGTGTTTGACTGCCCCCGTGGTGAGTACCGCATAGCGGTTTCTTTTCAATGCTATACTGCCTATGCTGCTGTGCTTGCCTGCGGCCATAGCTCCCACTGCACGCACCTGTTTTTCTCTGATTTCTGGAGTTGTGTGGGGTCGGGCCTGGTTGGTACCTGTATGGGTGTCTGCCTGGGAATGCCAGGTGCTGTGGGCTTCCTTTCCCTGCCTTCCTGTGCTGTTTCCTGCTTGCAGCCATTTTTTGCGGGTCAGTCTGTGCCGCTGTGCGGATGGTGGGGCGTCTCTGGACGCAGTACTGGTTGTCTGGGGCTGCCTGCCTGGCGGTTTTGCCCTTTGCGCACCCTCGGTCCCTGGCGGGATCCTGTCTAGGGTTGTCCCGGGTGCTTGGGACAGTTATTCGGTTGTTCTGTCTCGGTGTGCTCCGGTGGTGCTTTTCTTCCGGTGCGCCGTCTCCTCCTGGTGGCGTGCTGTTTCCTGGGCTCCCTTCGGCAGCCTGCTGCCTTTCCGCCCTTTTGGTTCCTGCCCTTTTCTGCTGTGCGGTGTTCGGCGGGGTTGGGCATGGTGGGTTCCTGGTTGGGTGCCCGCCTGTGCATGCCAGGTGCTGTGGGCTTCGCAGTGTGCGTTTTGCTGGCCTGCGGCCTTTCCTCCCTGCTGGCGCCTGGTCGTGTCTGCTCTCGGTCCCTGAGCGGGTTCGGGCCTGGTTCGTGCCTGTCTGGGTGCCGGCCTGGGGCTTCCGGTTGCTGTGCGCTCCTTGGTTCGTTCCTGGGGTGCTTGTTTGGCCCCTGCTGCCTTGCTTCTTCTTGGCCCCTTCCGTGGGCTCACTGTGGCTGTTGGCCTTTGTGTGTCCCGTCGGTGTGTGGGTCTTTTTGCTTCCTCTCTCTCTCTCTTGGTTGGGGGGGGTTCCGGTTTCCCCTCCCTGGGGTTGACTGCTCGGGGCAGCGGTGGGTGGGCTGTTCCACTGCCCCGGTGGTGGGTTCCCTGTAGTGGTTGCCTTCCTGTTCTGGGGCCCTGTCCTTTGGGGTTCCCTGCCTCCCGGTTGCTGGGTTTTGCGTTGTTGCCTGTGTTGGCGGGGCGCCCGTCCCTGGGGGTGCTTTTCTTTTGCTGTGGCTGGGTCGCTTCTTGCTTCCTGCGTCGGGCCCTTGGGGTTTCCGGCCTCCCTGTTTCTTGGGTTCTGTTGTTGCACGGGGGAGAGGGGTTGTGCCCTCCCTCTGTCCTGGCGGGGCCCTTGGCCTTGGTTGGCTGTTGGCTCCGGGGCTGTGCTGGTGGTGCCCCTGGTGGGCTTTCTGGCTGGCGTTGGTGTTTGCCTATTGCCCAGTGCTGGGTTGTGTTGCGCTTGACTGCCTGGTGGGGTTTGGTTTTCCTGTTGTGGTTTCCTTCTCCCCTCTTGTGTTTCTGTTTGTGGCTTCGTCCGCTTTTTGGGGTCCTTTGCCTCTCGGCTGCCGGTTCCTTTGCCGCCTGTGGTGGCTGGGTGTTGTGGGCCTTCCTTGGCTTCTGCCTGGGTGGCTCCTTGGTTTCTCAGGCGCGCGGCTCCTGTGCCCCACCCTGTCTGCAGGTTCGGTCCTTGTGGTTCCGCCTGCCCTGCGGCCTTTCCGCCCTGCCGGTTCTTATTCTCCGCTGCTCTCGGTGTTTGTGCCTCTCTGGGTGTCCTCCTCGCTATGCCTGGACCTGTCGTGGCTGGTGGGTGTGTTGGTGGGGCGGCCAGTTTTGGATCTGGTGTCGGCCTCCCCTGGTGTGTGGGCTGCGTTGCGGCTTTCCCGCTCCTCCTTGTCTCGGCCATTTGGGTTCCGGCTGGCTTTGCCTCGGCTCTGGGGCTGTGGCTTTCCCCTTGGGGCCTGTCGTTTGGGCTTGGGCTTTTCTCGCTCCGGTGCGGGGCTGGTTTTGGGCCTGTGGTGTCTCTGGTCCTTGCTCTTTTGTTGGCTCTGCGGTTCTTGGGTCGGCCGGTGTTCGGTCTTCCCTTTTCTTTCCGATCCCTCTCCCCTCGGTGGGTTGTGCGCCTTTGGGTTCTCCGGGCGCCTCTCCTTTGGTTTTCGTGGTGTCTGGGGTCTTCCGATGTGTTGTTGGGGCCTGGGCTTTGCCTCTGTTGGGTTTTGGCCTTGCTGTCCCTGTGTTTGGCCTCTCGTTTGCCTGTGCGAGCGGGTCACTGGTGCCTTCTCTGCTTGGTTGTGTCCGGCTTTTGGCTGTGGGGCCCTTGGTTGCTTTGGGGTCGCCTTTGGGTCCCTGCCTAGGTCCTTTCCTGGCCGCTCTTTCTCTGGTGCTTTGGCGCCTTGTTTCGGTGGGGCTCTTTCGGCCTCTTGGGGGTCGGTGGTCCTGTGCCTGGTGTTCCGGGGTCCTGGGCTGGCCTTCTGTCCTTTTCCTCTGCCCCTCCTTTGCGCCTGGCTGTTGCGCTGGGGCCATTGAGTGGGTTGACATGTGTGGGCTGCCGGGCTCCCTCCCTGTTTTCCTGCTGCTTCTCCTCCCTGTGTGGCCTGGTTTTGGCTGGCTCCTGTGCCTTTCCCTGTGCCCCTTCTTGGTTGGGGGTTTTGGGGTTGGGTCGGTTGGCCATGTGCCTCTCCTTCCGGCCCCTGGGGGCGCCATGTTGGGGGCCTCCTGTCTGGCTGGCCTGTCTGTTCAGCCTGCTGGCTTCTTGGGTGTTTGTTGGGGCGCCTGCGGGGTTGGGCTGTGGGCCTCCCTGTCTTTCTCTCCTGTTTTTGCACTTCTGCGGCTGCTCTTGGGTTTCTCCTTGGGTGGTCCCTTGGTGTCCTCCTTTGTCGTCCTGGCTGGTGGGTCGGCTCATGGTTCAGTGGGGGTTTCCTCCTTCCCGGTTCTGGGGTTTGGTCTTCCCCGGTTCCGTATTCGGCCCTCTGTTGTTGTCTCTCTTGGCTGGGCCTTGGTCTTGTGCGGGGTCTGCTGCGGTCCTTCCCTTGCCCTTCTGTGGGCTGGGTTCTGTTGCCTCTCCCTGGTCTTCGTTGGGCGTGGTGCTGGGTTGGTGTCCCGGTGTCTCCTGCTTTCGGGGTGTGTGCCTCGGGCCTGGCCTGTTGGCCTGTCCCTGTGCCCCGGGTTCTTCTCAGGGTGTGGCGGCCTTTCTGCAACTCTCTGGTGTCTCCGCTGGGGTTGGCTGCTGGCCGTTCCTGCCCCGTGGCCTGGGCCGCCTCTGGGGTTTCTGTGCCTCTGGGCTCTCTGTTGCCGGTGTTGTCGGCTTTGCGGGGAGTAAGGCTTGCTTGTGGTCGCTGCCCCCTCTCTTCCTGGTTGCTCGGTTTGCGCCTGTCCTTGGTTGCTCCTCTGGGTCGGTGCCTGCGTTCTTTTCCGGTTCCGACCTCTTCGGTCTTTGCGGCTCTGCTGGTGGCTTCCCCTGGTGTGTTGTGGTTGGTCCTGTGGTTGGTCGTGTCGTTCCTTGGTCTCTTGCTTTTGGTGGGACTTCTTCGGTCTCTTCTTCCTTCCCCTCGGCTTTTTGCTGCGGTCTTTGTGGGTTCGTTTGGCAGAGGGTCGCTTTATTCCCTCGTCTGGGGGGATCGCTCTCTATCTTTGCTCCTGCTGTGTTCGTGTCGGCGGGTGGTGTTTCTGTGCCTTCGGCCGTGCCACCCTGCGCAGGCCTGCTCTTGTCTGCTCTCTCACGTTCGGCCGGGTTTGGCCTGGTTTGTCCCTGGCTGGGCGGCTGCCCGGTGGTGCCTGGTGCAGTGGGCTTCGCCCTTGGCTGTTTTCTCCCTGGTCGGTTGCCCTTCCTGGCTTGGTTGTGCCGTGTGGGCACTTCCGCTTCTTCTGAGCCCCCTTCTGCTGGTTGTTCTGGAGGGCGTTTGTTTCGGCCCCTCTGGGGGTTCCCTTGGGGCTTGGCTCTGGGTGCTGGGCCTCCTTCTGGCTTGGCCTGGGGTTCTTGTGTCCCTCTTGTTGCGTCCCTGGCTCCTTGCGCTGGGTCTTCTTCTGTGGTGGCCTCGTCGCTGTTCTTGCGGTCTGTTCCTGGTCTTTTCTTGTTGGGTTCTCCTCCTCTGTGGCTGGTGGGGTGGTTCCTGGTGTCGGTTGTTTGCCCCTTGGGTGGCGGCTCCTTGACTGGGCTCCTTGTGTTGGGGTTTTCCTGGTCGTCCCCTGCTCGTTTTGGGTTTTCGGCTCTGTTGGCTTGGTTGGGGGCATGGCTGGTTGTGTGCTCCTTCCTGTGTTTTTCTTTTTTCTTGTGGGCTCCCTTTTGCTTCTGTTGGGTACCGCTTTTCGGTGTGGTATCCCTGGTGTTGGTGGGAGTCCGGAAGGCGGGTTTTTGCTTTGGTATTCTCCACTTTGTTAAGGAATGGGACGAGGACTGGAGGGACCGGAGGTAATGCCCTGTGCTTACCGGTAATCTTCATTACTCCTGGTCCTGTTGTCCTCGTCCCATTCCTTACACCCCTCCCTCCTGGACGGCCGGCCTTCCGGTTGGTGGGTTGGTATTTCAGGCTGAATGCTGGGATAGTACAGCTTATGTACTCCCAGTGGGAGGGGTGGGTTTAGGTATCCCAGCATTCTCCTGCTCTTTTTCTGTCGTGGAGATGGTCATCTCCACTTTGTTAAGGAATGGGACGAGGACAACGGGACCAGGAGTAATGAAGATTACCGGTAAGTAATAGGGCATTATTGAGGCTTCAGAAATAGTTTACTCAGTAGTTTCCAGTAAAACAATGCAGCTGAGCATTTTAGTCTTCTCATGTACAAGCTCCCACTAGACACCAGAGATTATCTGCATAAAGGTGATACTTAAGTCCTTCGAAGGACATTCGTATTAAGTGATTATTGATCACGTAGCCATCAGTGCCGCAGAACAAACATTTTAACTCTAAACATTTATTTATGATAAGATTGGTCATTGATAAAGCTTTCTCTGCAAACTTAACCTTCTCCTGCTGCTATGAAAATTATATTTACAATTCAAGGAAGTGGCGAAATGCACCATGGTGATCTTTTTGTTTCATACCATAATGCATTTTCTGAAATATTAGCAGTTCAACTGTATTCATTTCTGGTCTATTAGAAAGAGAGAGGAGAGAAATGGGACACAGTTGACAAATACATGTTAGTCATTTGGTCTTTGAATGCACTTGTGACAAAATGATGTCCTTGTTTTGTGATTTTTTTTTTGCATTTCTGTATCCAACATATTTTATGCAGTATACAGTCAGTCAGTCAATGTATCATGATTCAATTAATAAAAACCATAAAAGAAACATAAAATACAAGTGATTATGACACTTTCCTAAAGAACATTTAGGTAAAATGTTATAAAATAAATGTTTTAAATAGCGGTAAACAGTGATAAAGCGCAATGTGCAAACACAGGGGCATATTTACAAGCCCCTATAGCCACGGGAACGTCACTTTTTATGACGTTCCTGTGGCGATAGGGGCTGCGCCTTATTTACAAGGCAGCGTTAAGCCACTTAAAGTGGCTTAATGCTGCCTTGTAAATAAGACCCCTTTCATTTTATGCTTAGCGTGAAGGGGAGGGCAGTGGGTGTTACACCCATTGATTCTGACGCTGCCCCCTATTTACAAGGGAGGCGTAAATAGGAGGCAGCGCCAAAATTAAGACAAGGGAAAACCTGGTCTTACCCTGGTTCAACCAGGGGAGAAATGTTTCATTTCTCCTCGTTTTTGCTGTTTTCTTGTGTGCTGCGCTGTGCAGCACACATGAAAAACAGCAAAGCCAGTGATTGTTTATGTACAGGAAGGCCCCCTTCCTGGACATAAACAATCATTTTTAAAATGACGTTTTGCAACTTCTATGTGTGCTGCATTAAGCAGCACACATAGAAGTTACAAAGCGGCATTTAAAGACTGTTTATGTGCCGGAAGAGGGACCTTCCTGCACATAAACAATCTTCCCCTGCACGTTGACACCCTTGCACTATGGTGCAAGGGTGCCTGCGTTGGTGATAGGCTGCTAAGTGTATCGCCAGCGCAGGGGAAGCACGCAGGGCTGCACCATATTCTTGTAAATATGGTGCAGCCCTGCGTTTCTGCAGTGGCGGAGTAGGCATTAAGCCAGGAAGGCTAACGCCTCACTCCACCACTTCCCTTGTAAATATGCCCCATAGTTGGATAAAGTCTTGCCATAATATTTTGCTCACACATAGCAAGATCTAAGATGACCTCCTAAACACACTTACATTGCTCTTCTAATTTTAGTGACCTGTTGCATAAAACTAATAACAGAGTAAAAATATGGTTTGTAGACAACATCTGTGAAAAGAGCAGTGCAAGTCTACATTGATTGAATTTAAAACCGTATAGGAAAGGAACTAAGAACTTTGACCTAGGATTTATATAAAAAGAACAAAAACGTTAAGTGAAGTGTGTTACTGCACTGAAAAACTGTCACAGGGGCACAGCACGCAGAGGAACCTCCCCCAACCTGGCACTCTTTGGAAAGGCTAGTAAAATGTGGGCAATATTCAGTCTAAATCGAGAAAACAAAAACTATGCTGAGAATGTAATAGATGTGTGAGGTAACTTCAATACTGAAATTGTTAGAGAGCACAGAATGAGCTCGCACAGATGTTTTGCAGTATTCCTTAGCCACCCTGTCTTCATTACCAGTTGAAAAATAAAGATTTATTAATATTTTTTTGTCATGGCACTATCACTTCAGGACTCGAGAATATCTCTATTTTCCCGATGATCCTGCAACAACAGTTAACAAATTGTAACCTTGGAATCCGGTGGGCATGCTCTAGAGCCAAGCAGTCTTGGATCACCAAGCAGTTAAAATTTATCTCAGGCTTCGACCATACAGAAAAACAAAACGCCAAATTCTTATCATATCCTCCAAATAGTTAACTCCTAATTCCGAACGGTAAATATAAGTAGAGGTATTTTGTGGGACCGCCAAAAGCCTTCTTAAAAAAGCATTCTTGATGTTTTGCAGTGCTGTCAGGCTCACATAGCTCCGCACCATACGTGACCACAGGCAAGCATTTACTATTATAGCCTGCAATCATTTCCTTATGCGACTTTTCTCCCAATGTAGAGGCAGACCTCAAGACTGCTTCCATGGTTCTTTCAAAGTGAAGTTGTCTAATGGCACTGGCCTGCTGACAAGTAGGTACATTCTGCATATGGGTACCGCTAATAAAATGAGATCTATTCTTTATGGTGCGTGGGTCACAGACCATAGCATGGGATCCTGTTAGGTTGGTACATAGATCTAGCCCTTCTATAACTAATAAAAATGAATCTAAACGTTTTTGTAATCCAGTTTGTGTTCTAGCCAAAAAGATGTTGTCTGCATATAAGAGCACAGGGATTGGCCGCTTACCCACTTGAGGCATTGTCCTGGCCAAAATTGATCAAATACCTTTCCAAATAATTTCATGAAGGGTAAATAAGAAAGGGGCCAATAGACACCCAATTCGGATCTCCCTCCCTATTTTGAATGACTATTTGCATTCCCCTCTGGGACCAAAACATGTGCTGGCAGAGGTATCCCTATGCAGCAGCCCTGCCAAGTACCACGCATCAGGCGTTAGACTAACACATTTCAGTGTGGTGGTCTGCATCACCGCACTGAAATGCAAAGTCACGGATAATAGCGCCTTCTCAGCTGTCATGCGGAGCACTAGTAAGCATGCACCAATACTGACTAAGTGAAACTAAAGGTGGTCTGGAGTGGCAGGCGCGCTGCTCCCGGAAGGCTTAGGGGCTGGCTCACAGAGTTCGCAGCTCCAAGCTGCTACAATGTAACAGGATCATTCACCCGACACCGCCCTGCAGCATGATTAATGATTATACATTCATGACTGACTCAGAGTCAGTGCCCAATGGCTGCTGCCGAGACATCAGCCTGGGTGAGGTCAGGATGGAGTTTTATAACGCACACTCTTTAATAGGCGGTCGCGGACATCCTGCGGTCACCCGTGGCGGCGCGAGTGATGAGCGGGGGCTGCGGCTGCAGTTCGACTAAAGTTTTGGCCGGCTGCAGGCAGTGGCAATGGCAGCGCAGCTCGCACTGTGAAAGCGTTGTGCTGTGGTTATTTTATCTAAATAATTATGATCACGTGTCGGGACCCAACCGATGGCTCAGCTGAACCCCCCCCACGGACCGCGTCGGCTGCTGGAGTGGTTCCTCAGCAGCCCAGCACACCAGCCCCTCTCTGTGCAGCTGCTGGTGAGCCACAGATTCATGCCCAGGCCGGCGTTTGCTGCGGAAGTCGTTGTGGCGAGGCAGCCCATACAAATTGCCACTAATCGAAAGTCACCTCACAAGCTAAGTAGTGACTCAGTAGTATCTCTCTCTCACTGCTTCAAAGGTGCTTTAAATTATTAATAGCGCAAGTGCGCCGCCACCCTGGTGCCGGTCCAGTAACTTTCATAACCAGCAGCGTTAAGTCAGCAGTGCCGCCTGGTCAGTGCCTGTGTTGTGTAGTAGCTCTGTGACAGCCACTGGCTGTGTGGCTGTATTGGTTGCACATTTGTTTAACAGTGCGATCAGGTTACAAGTGCACTAGGTTAGTGCCCTTTCATTTCTGGTGCTCGCTTTGCAGCAGTTTTAAGATCTTCTTACAGTTTCTCGTTGCTCAGGTGGGTATAATTTCTGATATTTGTGTTTTTCTCTCGTCTTCAGTGCTTAATTTTGCTTGTGAGAAAATGTCACTCATAGTCATTGAAATGTCACTCATAATTACACTGAAATTATGAAAATGTCACACATAGCAATTTGAAACCTTGGCAGCTATGATTCAGTTGACTAAGGAATTTTGCAATCGATTAATCAATCCTCTTAGAATGATAACATAACAGACCAGAGTTTTGACAGATTTGCTCAGTCAAAAGCGCTGCTGAAGTTCATATACGCAAGATGCAATGGGCACAGCTTACCCAAAGTATATTAGTTCATTATCAAATACAAGTTCAGGCACTGTTGCATGGTTCCTAACCCTTAACGAAAGTCATGCTGTATAATTGTTTGCAGTGAAAGCACAACTCTCAACATTACATTTTCATCAGAGCACACGCCCTAAATGCAAAATTTAGGCAAGTGACTTAGTCAGACCCTTGCTGCTTCTTTTGTATATGGCTCATGTCTGTTTCAATGAAACTGAGATTTGCATCAGTCTTTCTCGCCTTTTCTCGTTTCTTTTCTACTCTTTTAGAACATTTCTGTTCGGCACACAAACACACATCATTTAATTTCCACCAAAGGAGTGTTGCTTCAGACAAGAGATTGTTAAAAACTGAGAGATCAGGGTATAACTTATACTTTGTGTCTTTACGTTCTCATCAGCTTCTTGAATGTGTCTGAACAGATTATATAACATGCCTATATTTTGAACAACATTTATTGAGTGAAATGACACGTATAGTTGCAAATATTTCTCAAAAGTACAAATTTGACTGCACTGTAGCTCAGCCTAAAAGGTGGCAAAAATCACGTTTTGTTTATTGTTTGGTTCATGTGTGTTGAGGCATGGATCATGGATTCTGTCTAGATCACTAGTAAATTATGGATTTCCAATTGTACTGTTGGCTTGCTGTGGGTAAGCATGAATGACATCCATCCCGGGGGCTCATCTGGATTACAAGCTCAAAGATGTAAATAACGAAATTTACGCATTTGGAAATTGTTTTGAATTTCTACTGAAACGTATATAATAAAGTTTGGCTAGCGTGGGATGTCATGGAGGACAAAAATGATCTCAAACTTTGGAGCCATAAATAACTATTTATCTTGGTTTTTGATTGTTACGCTGTTTTTTCTTTTGCGCATAATTTCTTTCTCCGGGAGTTATCCTGTATGTCACACATGACGATGTATGCCCAGCAATGACGCTTGTGAGCGGAGCATATGGGCAACAATTTAGGCCGCTGGGATAACCTGCACTGCCTAACTGGCGTGAAAGGTAACTTGTGGTTCTTTGGTTTCATTGTTTCGCGGCCTGGTGGGCCACCATATAATGTGATACCTGTGCAGATATTGAATTAAAAACAAGTTAAAAAAAACCTGTTTATCTCAGTTCTCTGTCTTTGAGTTTTCTACGCAAGCTGAGATAGAGAGGGTAACTAACCTACAATCAATGTTAAATTTCCAACATCGGTGAAATTACCATTTGATTTGCAGCATGGTGGACAATAACAATGCTTTATTTATCCCATTGGAATTATGTCTTTGTGCCACCACTAGTTTACTGTTTTCTAAATGTTGTTTTCAATGTCGTCTGTCAGTGGAGGAATTGCCTACTCTAGCCCATTTGCTAAACTGAACTGAAGAATGTTTTTCTGCCACATGATTTATTAGTCATAAACAGTTTCAGACTTATCTGGTTAAACTAGAGAGTCTTGTTTGTGTGTGCTTGGTACCAGGACATCTCTAGAAACTGAGTGATTTGCATCAGAAGTCGATGCATGGACGTGCTCTGTAAATCTTTGATCTGGCAAACTAGGTCTATCCTGTTGGATTTGTAATCCAGATATAACTAGATATTTGCCATCATTGTTCTGGATAACAACCGCAGGTCATAGATTTAGAAGCATTAGTTTCTGAATTTATTTTATTTTATTTTGGGGGGTCAGGTGGGGGTACATGTTTTCAGCCACTTACTATATAACCTTGCACCTGCGAATCCATACTTGCTGTCATGCCCTTCAACCCGTATATGGAGCTTCTGGGAGTGCTACATAGCTAACACAACAGTGCTCTTCTAGAGAGTTCTGTCAGCTAGTGATAGCCACAAGCCCAGATCTGGACATTATTCAAAAGTGGATGGCCACATTTTAGCTTACACTCAGCCTGACCAATATTAACTTTATCCTAACTAATGGTTGGACACTAAGGGCCTGATTTATATCTCGGGTTACTCCTTTAGAACGGTGACGAATATCCCGTCCACTGAAATATAAATCCCATTGGATATAATGGGATTTATATTTCGGCAGAAGGGATAACTGTCACCATTGTGGCAGAGTAACCTGTCCGCCGAGATCTAAATCAGGCCCTAAATCACCAAATTTAGGCCTTGATTAGCATCATGATTAGCAAAAGGAATCTGCCACTCAATCAAAACAGAATCTATTAGCCTTTACGTTGACTAAAACATTTCCCCCAATTTTTTCAATTCAAAATAATCTTTATTACAATTTTCAAAAAGCAAGACACTAGTAACAAAGGGATAAAGTAATAGAAGGGGACAAATGGATACAAAATCATTGATGAATCATAACATCACATGAGATAGGATAGTCATTTCCACTGTCATACATACACTGCAGTATACAGACGTATGAGTAAATATCTTGGGCACATGACTGAGTTAGGGTACAACATTAGGGACATGGGAGGAGGGTAGGTTGAGAAGGACAGTTGAGACATTCAGAGTTACTTTCTCCCTCTTAGGGAGAAAATATAGAGAGGTATCCCTACCAAGTTGGAACAGCTTGTATACAATTTACAATGGTTTATTGATAGCAAAGTAGTTATGCAAGGTTTCCCATATCGGTCTGTATTGTGTTTTCAAGGGGAGTGTTGTAATGCAGTGTTGTCAGCACCTCTGATATATGATATCCAATTAATCCAGGCTTGAAGGAAGCTTTATGTGCGTTCTTCCAGTGAGAGGAAATGATTTTAATTGCTGATCATAGTAAGAGGTCAAGTAGGAAACCATCTGCAGGACGTCTGATGTTTGGGTCAAGGAATCCTTTGGTGAGAAGTGAGGATTCTTTCTTAGGGTGGATGTTAAACAGAGTTGAGAGAAAGAGAAAACTCTGTCCCAGAAAGGGGTCAGTGATTTTCAGTGCAAGATTAAGTGGGCAAGGTTGCCTTTTTCCTCTTTACAGTTCCAACAAATGGGCTCTCCAGAGTTTTCAGGGTGTGGAGGCAAGATGAATATGTCACTTTACTCCGCACACGTTTACAACCCCTTTCTTAGACGTCTAGTGTAATACTGACAGAGGCCGAGGTAGATGTTTTCGCTTTGTAGAGGACATGGCACAATAGGCTGGTATTGTCATTTGATGTACGTTTTTAGGAAGCCCATTTGGGTGTTACTTACTATTTGAGGTAGTAATGTGTTAAGATGCTTGGCTAATATCTTTGAGTAAATGTTGCAGTCTAGGTTTATCAAGGAGATGGATCTGTAGTTTTTGGGGAGTGTCAGGTATTCCCCCTCTTTTGGAATTACTACAATGTTGGCTTCTGCCATTGTACCTGAGATAGCTCCTGAATTTGCAAAGTAGTTGAACAGTGATAACATGGTCGGTTGGATTGCTTGGGCGAATGTTTTATAACATTTGGCTGTGAAGCCGTCCGGCCCGGGTGCTTTATTCTCTTTCAGCGTGCCTATTGGATTGGAAATTTCAGTCAGGGCGATAGGTTTACATAGAGGCGCTTTGTCTTCTGACAAGCAAGGAATCTGATATTTTGTTTACGGTAGGAGGCCAGCATATTGCTTGCTCTGCTGGCTTCGCATAACTTGAGGCCTTTAAATTTGTTTAGCCATACACCGGCTCTTTCGCTTAAAATCTTGTTATAGTCTTATTTTTTCTGTGTGAAGAGAGAAAGGATATCCTTATCTAGGTTTCTAGTGTGAGCCAGTTAAAGTTGTCTTATTTCTTTTTCCAATTCCGCTAGTTTGGCATTGCTTGTTTTATTGATTTTTGTTTTGATATCTATGAGAGTTCCTCTCAGCGATTCTTTGAGAGCATCCCAGAGTGTTTGTATATCTGTGTTCGGTAGGGCATTGTCAATAAGGTAGTTCGATATAGCCTGTTCAAATCTTTTCTTGTCGTCTGTGTTGGATAATACATCATTTTTAAAACGCCATATTTTAAAAGGGTATTTTGTGTTGGTACCCGCTAGGAGTATGTTAATGCAGGAATGATCCGAGAGTAATCTAGGAAAAATGTTTGTTTGAACAATCAGATGTGTATAGGAGCCAGAAATTAGGATATAATTAATTCTTGTGTAAGAGTTATGTGGTGCAGTGTAAAAGGTGCACTCTCTAGAGTCCGGGTGTTGTAAGTGCTAAGTATCTTTTAGATTATATTTAGAACATATTTTTTGTAGTACTTTCTGAGATTTGGGTGGGTGATAATTACAGGTGGATCGGCAGTCTAAAGTTGTATCAAGTGGCAGGTTAAAATCTCCTCCTATTATAAGAAGGTCGTTTTGGGGTAAGTGATCAATCTTGTTAGATACCTCATTCCAGAAAGTAGTATCGTCATTATAAGGGCCGTATACATTGAGTACATGGAATAAATAGGGTTTCCCCTCTACGTAAGATAGAGACTAACAGCCTACCTTCTTCGTCTGTAGTGAATGATTCAAGTGAGATTTTTGAGCGCTTAGAGATTAAGGTAATTACTCCACTTTTTTTGTGTATTGCTGGAGAGCAGAGAGCTTCCGATATCCAGTTGTTTTTGAGAGAGGCGGCTTCTTTGTCAGTAATTTTTGTCTCCTGGAGAAGAATAATTACTCCTTTTGATTTATAGAGATAATACATTATTTTGCAGCGTTTTACCGGGTGGTTTAAGCCCTTCTTATTTTGGAAACACTGTTGAGGTTACCTGTAATAGTTTGTGCAGTCATGATACTAAAAAGAATGATATATAAACATTTTGACAGGGATGGGTGTATGGCCCTTGATGTGTATTACCTGTAACAGCGCCTCCCCAGGGTATGCTGCAGTTGGTGGTACAGACGTTCCCCATTTGTGGATCGTGGATTTGGATGCAAAGATGATAGTGGGAACAGTATCTACTTTTGCTTGTGTGACGTGTTGGTCTTTAAAAGTTAGAAGGTAATGAAGAGGGGGAAACACAGGTGAAAAAGCGATGTAAAAAGTATATAATAACAAAACCCGCATCCCTACCCACCTGTCTCTCCCCCTCTACCCCTCCCAGCAACCATCGAACACAGGAGGAGCGACGACAAAAAACATCCATCCTCCAGCACGGAACATTACGTAGAAAAACTTAAGAATGAACCTTTACAATAATATGTAAGAAACATTACAGGCAGTATTGTGTTGATTCAAAAAACTTTGCTTTGCTTACTCAGGATATATGAAACCCTACCTACATCAGAGTTCAGTTGATAGATCTTTGCGATAAGCAATGTGTCATCTGTTTCAACGTGGTATGTAGGAATAACTCCTTCTATATTTAACTGTAAGAAAGTGCCCTCTTTTTGCATGGTCACCCCCACGTTTTGCCAAACTGCTGATGTACTTTGACTGAGTGTGCCCTGGGTTCCTGCCAAACAGGTACCCAGGGCCTATGTTCTTTCCCTAAAACTGCATTGAGACAAAACCCAATTGTCACTCTTTGGCCATATGTCAGTCCCTTGTAAATGGTACCACATGTACCAAGGGCACTGTGGCCAGAGAAGGCCTCCTAAGGGCTGCAGCACTTATTGTGCCACCCTTAGAGGCCCTGTACCTTTACACACACACACACACACACACACGCACACACACTGCCTTTGCAGGCTTCGTGTTTTGGTGCAGAACAAAGTGAAGAGTCAACATGGCACCCATCCCTGTGTGCCATGCCTACAACCCACTGCCCTGGCATAGGTCAGCCACCTCTCTAGCTGGGTGCACTATACCAGTGGTGAGGTTCAGGTGCATGAGCCCTGTATCCCTACAGTGTCTAAGCCAATTCTAGACATTGTAAGTGCAGTAATGCCATTAAGAGTATATGGTGCTGGGAGTTTGTCATTACGAACTCCTCAGCCCCATAATGGCTTTACTGAAAAGGGAAGTTTGGTATCAAACTTCTCAGCTCATTAAACCCACACTGATGCCAAAGTAGGATTTAATGAAAAATGCACTCAGAGGGCACCTTAGAGATGCCCCCTGAAAAGCGACTAACACTAGTGTCCAGGCTGAGTGCCTGCTCACCAGCTGCCCACCAGAAATGTTTCTGGACCCCTTGGTTGAGAGCCTGCTGCTCTCAGGGGTCAGAAACAATGCACATCCTGGGACGAGGTGCCAAGCCTCCTCCCCCAGGATGGGCAGGGTCCACGAAGGAGAAGCTTCAAAGGCTTGCCGCCTTGTGAGCTACTCCAGGCCTTTGCTGCTTCCAGCAACTGGCCCCCACCGGTTCTGACACCCACTTTGGGCGGGAGAATCGGCGGGAAAACCAAGTTAGGAAGGGAGGTGTGCCCACCTTTGCTAACCCCAACCCTCATGTGGGGGAGGCGAGTTGAAGCACAACTCTCAGTCCCCGCCATCTTGCAGATGGGGGGACCCAGCCAACCATAGTGAGGTATATGCCCCCCTCCCACTGGAGGGTGGCATAATAGGGGGTGTACCCACCCCAAGGGAGGGACCTATTGGTCCTAACCTTTACCTACCTGTAACGCCCCTAAATCTAGTATTTAGGCCCAACCCTGAACCTTGCCTCCTCAGACAAGAATCGACAAGAAGAAGAGAAGAAGAAGGACCGAAGAAGCCGTGCTGAAACTAAGAAGAGGAGGATGCCTACTGACTTGGCCCCAGCCCTACCGGCCTGTCCCCACCTCGATCCTGCTCCAGTGAAATCCCGGTGTGTCCTGCAGCCAGCAGCCTCAAGAACCCGAAGGACCTGCCCTGCCTACCAAACCAAAGACTTTGTCTCCCGTGAGCACTGGATTTGCTCACCAACAGACTCTGGCCCCAGCCAAAACCGTGAGTCTGCACCACTCTGGTCCCGACGCCTACGGCCTGAGTTTGAGTGGCCCAACACCACGAGGAGGTCTCCCCGGCGATCCTGACCTGAGATCTGGTGATCTCTGACCTGCCTCGATTCTCCAAGCGAAGCCTGCAGCCCCTTTCTGGAGGATCCCCCCGACCGCGACCGGAGCTGGTAAGAAAAACCCGACGCCTAAAGACACTCCTGCACCCACGGCCTTGGGTGGCCCAACCAATGGCATCCCAGCATCCCAAGGGATCCTAACTTACCTCTCCAACCGGTGGTCACCACCAGAAGATCTTCATCCCCGAGCCTGCAGTCTTTGTTGCAACCAGAGAATCCTCATTGAAATCAACAGGGCACCCGATGCCAAAACAGCACCCTGCACCCAGCCGCCCTTGCGCTGCTGCTGGTGTACTTTGGGTGCTGACTCGGATCCCCCTTTGCCCTGAGCCTAACACCTGGAGCTTTGCCCCCACAACATTGTGGCCTGCTCGTGAGCAGCCACCAACCGGAGGCCCCTATCCCCCATTGTATAACATTGGGCCTCAGCACTCTGCACCTAGTGCGGCTGAGGGTGCTTTGAGAGTGCATTCTTGACCCTGGGGGAGCCCTGGTTCTAACCCCAGAAAACCAACTCCCAAACCCAGGTGCTTACCTTGAAACCGATAACCACATTTCTTTCCATAGGACTGCATTGACTGCTTTCTTGTGCAAATTGTTGTGTGAAGTTGGTTTTGTATGAGAACTTGAAAAATTGCAAATATCTAAAAACTGTTTTACTTACCTTTTCTCTAGGAAATGTCCCAGTGTGATATCTAAGAATATCACACTGAGTAGAAAAAGTAATCCATAAAATAATCTGAAAAATAATCAAAAGTAATCTAACGGTAATTTCCACTGTATTGAAAAGATCTACAAACCTGTAACAAAGTCATTTTCATTCAGCTTGCTTGTATTGTTCAACCTGCCTTGAAAAGTACCATTTACACTTACCTGTACCAGGCTTGCTTGGTTCTAGAAAATAAATATAACTAAATAATATTTTTATACAAACAAATTGGTTTGAGTTCAGTCTTTGAGTGTGTGACATCATTTGCTGCCTGAGTGTGTACAACAAATGCTTAACACTACCCTCTGATAACACCTTACTGCTCGCCCACACTACCACAAATAGAGAGGGAGGTGCTATCTACTTTTACCGCTGCCTACCTTTGGGGTTCCACTGAACTCTGTGCACCCTATACCTCATTTTGGTATAGTATATACAGAGCCAGCTTCCTACAGTAACCTTTTAGGTAAATTGGTTAAATAAGGAATTGAGGGGGCTTATTTACAAGAAGTGCTAGGGGTTCAAGTGGTGTTATGTTGTATCAGACATTTTTCTCTGCTTACTCAGGATACCTGAAATCCTACATACATCAGAGGTAAGATCTTAGTGCTTTGCTATGAGCATTTTGTCATATGTGTCAACATGGTGTGTAGGGATAACCGCATCTAGGTGGAGCCTTTTCGATAAATCGTTTAGATAAAGTTATTGTTTAGATAAAGTTTGAGGGGTTTGGTTACATGGGCCCGTGAGATGATGTCTGGGCTCCTCTTACCAGGTGGCTGGGAAGAGGATCCTACAGGACGAAATATTCTGCAATACATCTTTATGGAAATACTCTAATTCTCTTCACCAGGGAGTCAAAATACCTGTATAGCTTGAAACATCTAATGCAAGGTATAGTTATCTGTGTTGTTAACTTCGTGAACAGACTCTGTAGCTAAGGTAGTTGCAGTGGAACTGCTAGGGACACAAGGAATTTACATATTTTGTAATGTTCGTCTTATATCAAGGTTTCCTAAGAAGGAGTCCTTCATGATTTCCTTTTATTGTAGGAAGAACTCGAAAGTTTAATTTCCCGTTCAGAGATTTCGTCCAGAAAGTTCGATCGTCACAGATGTGGAATTTGCCTTTTGCCATTATCTTGTATCTTGCTGGACCTGCAAAGGAGAACTGAAGTTTCATTTCTCTTAGCCTGTCCCGTGAGAGCTAGGAAGCCTCTTCTGATTTCAACAGTTAATTTCGATTAGTCTTGCGAAATATGTATTTTATTTCCATTCCAGATAAAATTATGATTTTTACTTGCATAGGCCAGGATTGCTTCAGTGTGGTTTGCAAATTATCGGTCTCATTGTATTCCTAGATGAGGGTTTGAAGGTTTGGACTCTGTGAGCTCTCCCCAGTTCAAATTCTTTGCAGAATTTCAGGCCGGTGACTAGCGGAAGCCAATTCTCAAGGACTCAGATGAGCTGGCCAGTTGCCCGATTTTAGGATTAATATCCTTACAGTACCTTTAGGTGGTCAATTCTCAAGTTGCTAAAGTGTGAATTATGATATAGTAAGACCCCCTCTCTGAATTCTGCCACCATCTTGAGGTCAGGCATTGACAGGGTGGTACGGTGGATCGCTCTCTATTTGTTTCTTAAAAGATTGAAAAAAGACGAACAGTACCTTGAATTCAGTTCTGGAGGGGCAGTGTTCAGACCCCTGAGCGGCGGTGTACTCTGTGAACTCGGCTCACTTGTTTGTCGAATGCCAGGATTTCTGAGTTGCTCTTGGTGCGATGATCGCCATCTTGTTGCTGCCAAGGGGTCATAAACTTCAAAGTGTGTTTCTCATCCTAGTAAGCATCAGATTACCATTTCGGTTCTCATAATGAGTCAGGGCGGTTTCCGATGATGAAGGCTGTCTTTATATTGAAGGGGGCCAGTCTCTATCGGCTCAGTAGCATCGCGTTTTTCACCTTTCTATTCATATCCTTAGACCTCTCTAACGCATTTAACACCATAAACCACCATGTCTGGTTTCAGAGAGTGGGCCGGTGTCAGAGTATTTATGTCAACTCTTCTGTTTGCCGTAGAGAAAAGGATTTTTTAAAATCATAAATGTGTTCTACGAGTGCCACTAATTGTTCATGGACAAATTTAAATACGTCCCATTTCCCCAATGAGATACAGTTCTTCATTACAGTTTGTAGTCCCTAAAGCGAGATTCATGAAATGGGGCAGTAGAGGTTTTTGTGCCCAGGGTCCACTGGAACGGAATGCTTTTCTTTTACATCTTCCTTGTTACAATTAAAAAGTGGTGTCTCAAAAGTCACTTTTAAACTTTTGACAGTTTTTCCCTGTCTGCTTTTTGGGGCACCCACACCCACCATACGACTGATATGTCCTATTCTTCCTTCCTTAGTGCCAGGAGAAATCTGATATCGAGCTTTGTATGTTATTATTGTCCAAATTAAATAAATAAATACATTATGTAGTACATACATTCTTTTATGGGTCCTTTGAATCACTATCCTGCACAATTGTTCTGCGTCGATGTATACCTTTGGGTTAATTTTCTGTGAATATGTGTGTATTGCTAAGTGTACTTTCTGCGTATGCGTTGGGGCCTATTCACAAACTAAATTTTCTAGTACTAATAGTACTACTCCCATACTACAAAACGGTATTCACACAACTTATATGCAGAGACTTCCGCCTTTTCTACCTTCTCTTTGTGGAGGTCTCCTCCAATGTGCCTGTGATCGTTGTATATTTAAATACACACTTTAGATTTAAATGTGAGAGGGACCAATGGGAGTGGTAGGAAAATGAGGAATAATTATTCGAAAATTGGAGGGCTTTAGGGAATTGTAAGGAGTAGTTTAGGGAGGCATAGGCTAATGCAAAGACACACTCACATAAAAGTATGACTAACGCTATTCACAAACTACACTTCTGATGTTACTACAGTCATAAAGGTCACAAAACAAGCCTAAATGTACTCCCGGCCGGCCTTGGAGTAGGTTCAGCTCCACACTGGGCCACTCACAGGTATCCTATAAAAAATAACAGAGACTGGGGCTCAAAATAACACCTGTCAGAAATAATGTTAAAACAAGTAAATTATTTTGGCATTTACACACACACATATAGATATATATATATATATATATCTATATCTATATATATATATAAATGTGTATATATATATATATATATATTTATATAAACAGCAATCCCGCTCACCAAAGTAATGCAGCAGGCACCGACACGCTGGCAGTGGGTTCACCAGTTTATTGGAACAGAAGGCTCCCGACGAGTTTTGGTGGGCAGACCACCTTGTTCACATAGCTTGGCGCCATTAGGAGAAACGTTTATATAATGTTGTCATGGTAACCATGTTACCGACATGGGCAAAGAAAAAACACAAACCAAATGAAATACAAGCATGTTAATGGCACATTAAAAATACAAAATGTATACTCAAAAATGTGAAGGGAATGGGATTCAAAATCAGAAGGTTGTGAACCAAATACTGAAAAACGTTAAAGTGGGAACAAAATGTGTAAATAGGTAAATATGCTGCACTGTATTAAACCAGCTACGTTCTCCAATTGCAACAGAGGGAATGCAAGATTGTATCAAAGCTTGTGTTATCGTATGCCATCTGCCTACTATGGTATCTCTATAACGCATTAGTTGCTGGGTTTTATTGATAAACCCTGAGTAGATGGAACATGGCATAAACACAAACATATATGTGTGTGTGTATATAAATATCTCGATATATATATATATATATACATCATACTGGCAGTCACCAATAGGTAGTTATAGTTAGGACCTAGTTTACAGGGTAAAAGCATTTTTGTTTTGCCAATAACTTTAGTGCCGTTTGACGAATCCTCGTGAAATTTCCAAAACTAGTTTGCCACTCACTTCAGCTGCTGTCATGGAAGTTTCGGGGTGATCCGTCAGCAGGGACCGAGAAAAGGGTGGTCGCGAAACACGTTTTTCCCATGCAAATTCTCATAGGGATTTTAGACACAGCCACAGCCTGAACCGCTTAACCGAATTACACCAAATATGGCACAAAGGTAGCTGTTGGTCCAGAAAGCGACCTTTTTGCAAATTGGAGTTAATCTGTTAAGTAGTTTTGGAAATATTAAGGGAAATCTAAATTTGTAAATACATAGGGATGCGAATCCTCCGAGGATCCGTCAGTCCCTATGCTGAAATGTGTGCCAACACTTCAGCCAAGAAGTGTTGGCAGCCATCTTGGGACTGGGCTTCAGCCGAGTCCCACAAAAAAGTTTAAAGAAAGAAAAGGGGACAGGATAGGAATACCCTGGACCCCCTAACAGAGGTCCTAGGGTCCATTGTTACCCCAGCACTTAAAAAAAAAAAAAAAATCGGTGGAAACACAATTGAGCTGCGGCAAAAAAAAAATAAGTGCGGACTCCTGCGCTTGTTTTGTAAACAGCCCCTGGGTGGGCCAGGTCCTGGGG
The DNA here is from genome assembly GCA_963921515.1 of Calotriton arnoldi. NCBI lineage: Eukaryota > Metazoa > Chordata > Amphibia > Caudata > Salamandridae > Calotriton > Calotriton arnoldi. Next base: position 21,501 of record CAWUFW010007212.1, read on the forward strand.
GCATTTCTATTTTAAAAAATAAGGAGGGGGCGCTCGGGCCCTCACTCCTAGTGCTTATTATTTTCTGGGGATCACCACCCCCGGGGCTTTAAGTAAAAAATTAGAGGGGTCCCACATTCCCAGGGAAGCACTACCTCCTCGGGGACAAATAGTTTTTAAATGAAGGAGGGGGCCTCATGGCCCCCTCCCAGGACACACACAGACCCGGGGACCACCACCTCCCGGGTCAGCCCACACAAATTGGAGGGGGGCCACACGGCACCCCTCATCGAGCAATACATGGCCCTGGGGATCGTCACCCCCAGGGGCCGGCTCCTGCTATGTCCCAGGGTGCCCACCCCTGGGACATAGCTGTTTGCTTTAGCTTGGCAGGAGCTGTCACAGCTCCCACCAAACTAAAGCAAACACTCTGGTTCCAGCGGACAGGAGCTGTCAAAGAGCTCCCGCCTGCTGGAAGCAAAGGTTCATTTCTTTCCATGCGGGCAGGGAAAGAGATGAAATGATTGCTCCAGCATTTAGGGAGCTGCCTTTCTGCAGCAAAGCCAGCTCCCACAGGAGGTGGGGAACCAGCTAGGACCTCAGGGGCCTTGAGGCTCCCCCACGGTTCTGAGGAGAAAGAGGCAAAATAATGGTCAGAAATAGCAGAAAGAGGCAGAGTATAGGTCAGAAGCTGAGCAGAAAGAGGCAGAATAAAGGTCAGAAACAAGCAGAGAGAGGCAGGATAAAAGTCAGCAACGAGCAGAAAGAGGCAAAAATAAAGGTGAGCAACGAGCAGAAAGAGCAAAATAAAGGTGAGAAATGAGCAGAAAGAGGCAGAGCAACAAGCAGAAAGAGGCAAAATAAAGGTGAGAAACGAGCAGAAAGTGGCAAAAATAAAGGTCAGCAACGAGCAGCAAGAGGCAAACGAAGGAGAAACGTGAGAAACAAGCAGAAAGAGGCAGAATAAAGGTGAGAAAGGAGCAGCAAGAGGCAAAATAAAGGTGAGAAACAAGCAGAAAGAGGCAGAATAAAGGTGAGAAATGAGCAGAAAGAGGCAAAATAGAGGTCAGAAACCAGAAGCAAGAGGCAAAATAAAGGTGCGAAACAAGCAGAAAGAGGCAAAATAAATGTCAGCAACCAGCAGAAAGAGGCAGAATTAAATCAGCAACGAGCAGAAAGAGGCAGATAGGTCAGAAGGGAGGAGAAAGGGGCAGACTAGAGGTCAGAAGCTGAGCAGAAAGAGGCAAAATAAGGTGAGAAACAAGTAAAAGAGGCAAAATGAAGGTCAAACGAGCAGAAAGAGACAAACGAGTGAGAAACGTGAGAAACGAGCAGAAAGAGGCAGAATAAAGGTGAGAAAGAAGCACCAAGAGGCAAAATAAAGGTGAGAAACGAGCAGAAAGAGGCAGATACCTATAACTCGTGCCTAAGGAAACTATAACTCGCATCCTTGACATGCACTGCTAATTACCCCACATATTACATTACTTAGGGCATCTTCCATGACATCATTGATAATATCACTGCAACATTTGCAGTGAAATTATTGATGAGAAAACTGTGCTTTGCGGGAGTGAGTTATCGTTACCTTCGGGGAAGACATAGAAGTGTTCCCGGCCTACGCTCTCACAGGAAGAGAAACAGTGTCCCGGGAGTAGGCTGTCCTGGACACACCAATTGAGCTAGCCCTGTGGAGGGATGGGGTATGGGGCCTTTTGAGAGTCAGAGTAGGGCCAGCCATGCCCCTCCTCTTTTAAAATAGCAACCCCGGTTGGTGGTGGCCTTTCTTTGTTGATGTGGTAACAACCAATCAGATGTCATCTTGAGCCTTAATTTCTCTAAAAACCTCTGAAAGGATTTACACCATTATCATGCTTTCTGGATAAATATCTAACTTTCTCCCAGATTTGGTGACTTTTTGTTCAGCCTTTTTTTTTGCATCGTTGTCTAATTTTTCCTATGGAAACTGCATGGGGAAGAAATTGTTTTTGGGACACCCACTTTTTCTCGGCCTCTGGTTGATGGACACTTTCCAGGAAGGAGCTGGAGTGGATGAACATGTTTTTGGAAAGTTTTGTGATGATTCGTCAAACGGTGCCAAAGTTATTAGCAAGAGTCAATTATAACTGCACAGTGGCTCTTGCCACCATGTAATATTTATATAATAAACATATAAGCAGTCACTATTATTCCTTTAGTTAATTGGATATTTATAATTATCTCTTAAAGCTACAGTGGTACTATATTAATGATAGAAATACAGAGCAAGTATGAGGACATACTGAGGACTCTGTCTGCAGAAATCACAACAGCAGCAGCATCATTATCTGTGCTATCCATGCTGGACTTGGTGCCTGGTCAGATCAGAGTGTTTAGCAGATGTTCAGTACATTCTTGCTGAATTATGTCACACACATTGAGGTGTCAGTGTCTTTTGCAGGCACCTCATCTGATGGTCAGCCACCAGGTCAATGGTTTTGGTGGTAGTATGAAGTGTGAGGTGTGCACAAGCGTGACAGGGACCGAACATGGCAAGTTAGGAGAATGAGACTCATGGGCCACTCAGTGCTACAACAGTGCGGGCATGCAGGAACAGAGGTGGTTTGTATACAATAGTCAAGTTCAGCAGTGCAGGGAGAACAAAACAAGCCAAAGTAATGCTCCTTAGACACAAAACAAAGGGGGAAAGAGTTGGTCGCAGAGAGGATGAAAGGTTCCTTGGGAAGACAGTACCTTTAGGAGCCCTTTCAGTATGTTCTTGAACTCTTCCCTTGATCACATGGTGGCCAGGTTAAATGATGATTCGTGTCTTCTCTCAAAGGGAGAGCACCCTGGTCCTTATTGTTGTTAATTTGGGCAGGTACATGGCCTCACAGTAGCACTACATGTAGAAGCTGTACCTGTAGTTGTGGGCTGAGTAAGTCAGGTTGTCAATACGCCAGGCATTGTACATCATGCTTTTCTTTAGGTCTCAGCAAAAGCAGCCCTTTTCCTCAGCCCTTGAGTAGGTTTATTACTCCTTCTGTCATGTCTTTTAGGCTAGTCCTGTCATGTATACCCTATTACATACATTTGTCCCATCCACACGACAATAACGGTTCTAAACAGGTGACCTTTTACCTAGTAGCTTGTTCCTGTCTCTTCGACACCAAGCTCTTAGTATTCTATCATAATCCCTGTACCTAACGTACATAAACATGTCCCCAGGCACCGCAGAATTATTCTGTATAAGGGTCACCACTTTTTTCATCCTTGGCCAACAGCCAGCAGTGCATGATCACATTTGTTTAGAAAAGCATTGGCGATTGTTTTCAAAACATTTAGGATTGTTTTCAAAACATCCATGATTGTTTTAAAAACATAGATTCTAGAAAAAATCCCTGGAGTGACCACTTTAGTATAAAGGACCCTCACTCCCCCTACAAATTAGAGGAGAATTCCTTCCAAGCTGACACGGGGTCCTGCATGCTGAATCTTCGACACGCAGCGGTCTGACATCCCTTGCGGTGTGTCATCCTCGAAGCAGAGATGGGGTCCTTCGTTCTAAACCATCAGATGAGGGGGCTGGTTCATCCCTAGGGGTTTCTTTGCTACACACATATATATATATATATACATGCTACATATACAGATCTAGACTAGGTACATTTAGGCAACTTATTTAGAGGCGCGCATTTTAGGAATATGCAAGTGCTACTGTTTTTATCTGAACTGCTTATGTTCATCTTATTAGCACTATGGTAGAAATGTATCTACTATTTACTATATTGGTACTAGCAATCTCTTTTGTATGCTTCTGTCTCCTGATTGTCGCAGCACATATGTTTTACACCAGGATGTCGCTGGACCAATAAATACTTATTGAAACGTCCTAATCGCCATCCTGTGTATTTTCTGAGAGTAAGCAAGCACGAGTGTCTGATGCGAAAAGTACTGTACTGTTTTCCACGATCCCTGAGGAATCAGGGTTGTCATGTTCAGTGGTTGCCAGAAACTACCTACACCTCTGTAGAATACAGGGGGTGGTAGTGGCACTGTAGAGCTAGCTGGTCTAACGGCTGACATATACTGAGGGGGTGTCCGGAAGCGGTAGGGACACCAAGCCCTCAGTTTAAGTCATCCAAAACGCGCAGGTCCTGGGGATTCCTAGGAACTACACGACACTTCCTGGGATACAACAAAAGTTCTGCCTCTGGCTCAGCCCTTTCCTCTGTTTAGGTGTACAGACATCTTTGCAGTTCAAAGGTGAGCTTGAATATTTTGCTCTCAGGCCATCTTATACCTAGCAACACTGGCACTTGAGCCCAAAAATCTGTGTAAGTGAAATTTAAAGTTGCAATCTCTAGGGGTTGTTCAACCCTATGTGAAATTGAGCTCCACTTTTGTTTACTTGGTTATAAGCGATAATGAAAATAATGTCCACAGGAAATGTGTATTATATTCAGGCTGTCTCTAGCCATCAATCGGGGGCTGTTATCTGGTTGAACAGTATTGAATATACATGCACAGTATAGAGAGGATGGCCAAGCAGCCCATTTCCTTTGTGAAGGTGTTTTGCTGTGACTGTGATCTTGGCCATAGTCTTTTGTCTCAGGTGTTCTTCTTCCATGCTGCACGCTGGCTTACTGGCGCTGGCTTGATACAAGGAAGGTGGACACAGAGAATCCTTTCTGATCAGTTGAAGGAAATGTAATTGTAAACCCAACATACAACTCCTGGCCACAACAGTTGTTGCATAGGGTTGGAGAGACAGGGGCGTAGCTAAAGGGGAGGGGGTGTTTGAGGTGTTACACCCCCTAATAATGTATTCTCTAGTAAATAATTGTGTACAGATGCTTTCAGTTGGGCATGGTGAGTTGGCTGTCGGATTTCACCTAGGACTTTTTCATGCACACACAGACAAAAACATACAGACATACTCTCTCCCCACTCAGTTTCAAAGTTCTTAAAACTGTTGGTTATTTTATAATATATTGTCTTTTAAGTAACCCTTACAATCCACACTGCTCTCCCTTCCCATTAAGTGCCCTCATACTCTGCATCTCAAATAATGTATTTTATCATGATATGCCAGCTTGATTGTTTAAAGCTCACCCTCCACTCCAATCTTACTGTCCAAGCTACGCCCCTGCGGAGAGGCGTACTGCTGAAGCATTGGCAGGAAAGGGGAGACAGCCCAAATTTTGAGTATCACAATACCAAATGAATCTCCCACAATACTAGGCTACATACACTTGGCGGTACTGCCAAACTGGGGTACCACACTCCTCATGAATCCAAGCTCTATTCACTGGCACATCTCATGTTTAGGTGAAATTAAGGGTCCCAGTCCTAACAAACCACACAGGTTATTATCAGACACATCCAACAGGCAGCCTTGCCACTAAGTGAATTGCAAGTAAAAAGTCATGTAGCCCACAACTACAGATCAAGTGCCACCAACCATTAGTCATGTCATGGCCTGGCCATGGTTTTGGAACCCACCCATGAGTAAAAAATTCACTTTGTGGGGGGGTGTGGCTTAGCTGTCTAACACGGCGGACGTGCTTTAGCACAGCTCCGACAGCCTGCCACTAATCCGCGAATTATCCTACTTCCAAGTGACCATCCTTATATTTTGGAGCCCGCATGTGGTTGATGAGTGCATTTTACAACTGCGGTGTCTTTTTCGAGCCCGTTCTGCCAAGATTAGTGAGGCCGCGCTGCATGCCTTGCCGACGCTCATCCATCGGCCTGTGTGCCCTCCTGCCCAGGAGCTTATGATCCCCTTGAACTCGCCGAGGGCGGCAGCGAGAGATCCCTAACGCCTGCCCGACACTGGATCCCAGGCGGAGGCTTGACGACGTGGCGGCCCGGCGGTAGCTGACTGCGCTCTTACCCCATGGGCGCCTGTCGCTCCCTCCTGCATGGGGCCTGGAGCGGAAACGCCGTGGCTGCTGCTCTCGGTGGCTGGGGTCTAGCGGCCAGCGGTGGGCGACGTGGAGACGGGCCTGAGGCATCAGGCCATCTCTGACTCTTGCCCGGATAGCTGCTGCGGTGAGCCTCCCTGCCTAGGGGCGTCCCCGCCGAGGACACACGGAGGCGGCTGACGCCAGCCGGTTGGATCCGCGAGCATTGAGGTGGGAGCCCCCGCCCTGCTGGATGAATCGAGCCTGTGGGGTCCGGCCCGCTCTGGCATCATGGCGGCCCTGGTGAGTGACGGCTGGGTGCTGCGGTGGGGTCGCCATCCCAGGCCGCATGGTGGGGCCTACGCGGTCGGGGATTGAGGGACAGGGCCGCCGGCGCCCCTGCGTGCCCTTGCCCGGTGGCTTGCTGCGGTGCGGGGAGGGAGCCGTGTTGCCACAGGGGCCTCCATTGCAAGTCCTGCTGTTCGGACTGGACCCGGCTCTGGATTTGGGAGTGTGGGCACTGGGGGCTTTTCTTGGTGTACGCCCTGACAGACATACTACTCACCTCTGCTTCTGTGACACTGGGGCCACTTGCTGGACCCTGGACCTGCCTGGAGTTCTTGTTTTGCTGCCCACTGCACAACCCGCTGTCACTACCTACATTTAGCACCTTCTTGTGGACTTACCGGGCTGGTGGCGCCAACTGCGGACGCTGTTCTCCCTGGTGCTTCTCCTTAGTAACCTGCGCGCTGCTTTGCTGCCCTGCCCTACCCCTGAGTACTGTGGTGGCCCTTGGCGACTGAGGGACATTGGCCTATGGACTACGCACCGGATGCAGCATGGATTAGGAGGTGTGCCTGGACACCCTTTAGGGGAGGCTGGGGTGCCTAGCTCGCGGAAGTGGCCTAGCGCAGGCTTGGTGCGGCTTGTGGGTACGGGTGCCCCGCCTGGTCTGGCCCTCCCTTCCCCCCATCGCGGCTGATATACCTTCCTCGTGGCGCCAGTGACCCTTGGCGCACGCTGCGAGAGATCGCGACACCCAGATGGCTGGACTGCCCGCTCTGGCCCCGTGAGGCCGTCCAATGGCTAAGGTTAAGCCGCCGGGCGCGTCCTCCAGACAGTGCACTATGGACAGGTTTGCGGGGCCGCGGCCGTGGGTCCATTGCTGGGAGGCCCGGAGTCCCAGATGCCAGATAATGCGGCTCTACTGGCAGTGATCACACAGTCGCGGGAAACGAATCTAAGATAGGTGCGGTGGGCGCGGACGTCATGTTGCTTCGCCAGGATCTCCGCAATGCTGTGCAGCATATTACGGAGGTGGAATCCTGCATATCCTATGTAGAAGACACTGTGGGCACGCTGACGACGAAGGTATCTACTCTTGAATCCCTTACGAGGGGCCTGGCAGCGCGGGTTGAGGTTCCGGAGGGACGTGCTCGTCACAATAACCTTTGCTTTATTGGATTTCCGGAGGGCTGCGAAGGAAAGGATGCAGTGGAGTTCCTCACCACGTGGCTCAGGAGTTGGCTCGCACCCGAATCACTCTCCCCATGCTTCGTCCTGGAGCGCGTTCACCGTGCGCTGTTGCAAAAGCCGCCCCCGGGCGCCCGCCCTCGCCCTATCATCGCCCGTCTCCTTAATTATAGGGACAGAGATGTCATCCTTCAACAGGCGAGAGCACGAGACTCTCTTCTCTATGACTCGCAACGCATTCTCATATTCCCAGACTATACCAGACTCGTACAACAGCGCCGGCAGTCCTTTCTGGAGGCTAAGGCTCACCTTCGGGGTCTTAAGCTCCCGTACTCCCTACTCTATCCGGCTCGCCTACGGGTGATCTACAACTCACGCACCCACTTCTTTGAGTCTCCGGAGGAGGTGTTTCAGTGGCTTGAGTAGAAGGTCCGGCTTAAGCCTCACACTCCACCCAGGATTGACTCCGACTCATCCTCTAGCGGACCCGGGCGTGGTCCCCTGGGAGAAGATGGCGGACGGCGGCGTCGATCGCGCTCTAAGAAGAGGTCCAAGACTCGTAGCAAGTCCAATAAGAGACTCCCTCGAGATCAACCAGAACTCTCAGCGTCCTGAACGATGTTGCTCCGTTAACTGTAACTATATACGCCCTATGTCACTTATCATGTATTTTTATTGCAGGTTTCCATTGTCTCACGAGTCTCTGACCCTTTGTTGTTTTGTTTCTTCATGGGCAAGAGACTCATACAGGGGTTCCATTGGCTGCTCCTCGCCGTTACCCCCTGTTGGGGTTCTGGCCTGGACCACGCCGCAATAGATACTTCTGTGTTTATGAGGTATTGGGGTGGGGGGTGGTTGGTGGTTGGGGATTTCACGTGGGATTGGTTGTTGTTTTCTGTTAATTCCACTGCGCTCTCTGCCATGTGCGACTCTGGAGTTGTCATTGCCACTCAATTCGCTCTTTCCGCGCTCTTACACCAATTCCAGTCATGCCACCAGAGATAGATGGGGTCGGGAGTAGGGAGCTTCGAGTCCTTAGTTGGAACACGAATGGCCCATTCGATAAGATCAAGCGGGGAGTGGTACAGCGCCAAGCCAAGCGCCATACGGCGGGCATTCTCTTCATACAGGAGACTCATCTAGCGGGAACCAAAGCACCTTGTTTGGAGACGTTTGGCTTTACACGTGCTTATCACTCTGGGTTCACTAGAAGCTCTCGGGGGTTGCAATTCTTATTCATTGCTGTGTCCCCTTTGTTCACAACAGGACATGGTCGGACCCCCTGGGTCGGTTTGTGGTGATCTATGGGACTCTGTATGGGGAGCCCATTGTTCTAGGCAGTGTTTATGACCCCCGCTCTCGTGGTCCTTTGTTGAAAGGCTAACGACACTCTGGGCTGAACTCCCATCGGGGCTAACCCTGGTTGGCGGGGATTGGAATGATGTTCTGTCTCCAATGCTAGATAGATGGCGTGCCATGGCACGTACGACAAGGACCCAGGCTTCTAGGTTGCTTCCCCTGGTTTAGGGATTGGGATGGGTCAACTCGTGGAGGACCCTGCACCCCACTGCATGTGCATACACATTTTTCTCCGGCACCCACGAGTCCTTCTCACGGCTGGACTACCTCTTTCTCTCAGGGGCACATACCCATAGATTGCTTGCGGCCGACATTCCCCCTCAGGGCTTATCGGATCACTCGCCGGTTTTCCTTCTCCTGTCTCTGAATCCCAGGCGCTCCCAGTTTCGGTGGCGTGGCTGTTACGAGACAATGAGTATAGAGCACATATCCATAATTAGCTCACAGACTATCTTTCACTAAACACAGGCTCGGTGGATTCTCCAGTTATTTTATGGGAGGCATTGAAACCCACCCTCAGGGGGGCTGATATTGCCTTTTGCACGGCAAAGCGCTGACAGCGCCGTGACAAGCTAATACAACGTGAGGCCCAGTTACTTGACCTAGAACACGCAAGTAGGGGCTCGGAGGGAGGCACTGCGCGCAGACAATTGGTGACTATCCAGCAGACGTATGCCAGAGAACTTCTGGATGAAGCCCGCCTGTACTGGCTCACCACTCGCAGCCGGATATACCAGTGGGGGGACAAATCTAGTGCCTTACTGTATCGTCTGTGTCAACAGACGCTGCGTCCTCAGACGCTTCCATGTATACGCGGCCCCGACGACATCGCTCTTACAGACCCGTCCGCCATTGCTGACAAATTTGCTTCATTTTTTACGGATTTGTATGCTCCTCATGAGGTTCTACCCGCGTCACTCGTCCAGAAATTAATAGATGATTTTCCGCCTCAGGCCTTATCTGATGAGGTGCGAGACACGTTAGATGCCCCTCTGTCGATAGAAGAACTGCTGACTGCGCTACTCAGTATGCGAGCGGGTAAAGCGCCGGGCCCGAGTGGCTTCCCCTGCGAGTTCTTCCAGAAATACCACCCGCAACTCCTAAAACCGTACTTAGCGGCTCTTGAGGCTTCCGCGGAGAGTGGTGGTCTCCCACCGTATTGGCGGCATGCCAAAATTGTTGTGTTCTTGAAGCCAGGTCGCCCCCTGCAACAATTCTCGTCCTACCGCCCGATCTCTCTACTTAATGTGGAGGCCAAACTCTTGGCCAAGGTAATAGCCAATCGCTTGGTCCCACACATCACGGAGTTGGTCCATCCGGACCAGACAGGCTTTATGCCTGGCCGTGCCACGCGGCATAATATCAGACGTGCACATAATGCCATAGCCGCGGTTGACAGACTTGAGTGCCCCGCCGCGCTCCTCCTGGTAGACATGAATAAAGCTTTCAACTCTCTTAGCTGGACCTATCTTTTTGCCCTGCTTAGCCGTCTAAACATTGGCCCCCGATTACTGAAGCTTATTCGCCTACTATATACGGATATAACCACATCGGTCAGAGTGGCCGACTCGGCTTCCAGACATTTCCCTATTGGACGGGGGACACACAAGGGCTGTCCACTCTCCCCTTATCTTTTCGCGCTCGCCATGGAGCCACTGGCGGCCTGGATTCGGGTAGACGCCCAAATGCGCGGTTTTGAATGGGCACCGGGACTTTCCGATCGCATCGCGCTATATGCGGATCATGTTCTATTCTTTCTCACAAATATTGACCGGACCGGTCCACGCCTCCTTCGCATTATGCAAATATTTGGCGAGACCTCTGGTCTTTACATGAATCGGGAAAAATCATTTCTGTGGCCGCTGCGGACGGGGAACGGCTGGACAACTATTTGCAGGAAGTAGCGGTGGTTCCGGATGGTTTCAAGTACTTCAGCGTCTTTCTCTCAGCGTCCCAGTCAGTGCCCCCTTGTGGATACAGGTGAGCGACCAGACATGTGTATGGTCTCATATGCCCCTGTCTATTTTTGGCAGATCCGCCATCTTTAAAATGGTCTCCTTGCCCAGCCTTCTTTATCAATTACAAAATCACCCCTACCCAATCAAGCAGACATGGTTTCGTCAATTGAACGCTATTCTTGCCCGATTTCTCTGGGGGGGTGGTGCATCGCGAGTTGCGCTGAGGACCTGCTTCCAATCTACTTACTCCGGTGGAGTGGCTACCCCGGACGTGCATGCGTACTATCTGGCCTCGCACCTTCTCGTCCTTAACGAATGGTGGTACGGCGATCGTGGAGTCCCAGCGTACGCCGTGGATCGTCGGCTGCTGGGAGACAATACTTTGCACACAGTTCTCTATTCGACGGCGCTGCTTAAGGAACTATCGCCTGCTACTGCCGCGGTCTTTAAGATTTGTAAGTCTGCGCTCCGTCAGATGGGTAGGTGGGGGAGACCTTCTAGGGAAACTACACTATGGAATAATGGGCAGCTGCCAGAGCTGGCGTGACTGCCTGGCTTTGGGGGCTGGGGAGCCATTGGAATAGACACAGTGGGGACAGTTGTGCGTGGCTGTACCCTCAAGTCCTTTCTCGACATGCAAACAGAATATGATATGCCTCGCACGCAATTTTATCGTTACCTACAATTCAGGCATGCCTTTACCCCTATATTTCCCGCCTCACAGAGATACCTGAGTTTAACCCCGTTGAGGCTAAAGTCTTTATGGGGGAGTTGGGGGACCATAAGATAACCAAAATATACCGCACGATCATCAATAATACCCCTACCACCATACACAAAACTAGAGAGGCGTGGCAGCAAGACTTGGGTCCCTTGGAGGAGGATGACTGGGTGGAAGCCCTGGAGTCCCCGGGCAGCGCAGTCATCGCGGCCCGCCTGTGCCTTATCCAGTTTAAATATCTTTATAGAGCTTATTATACAAGGCGCAGAGTGTGGTGCGTTGGGTTAATTGCTTCTCCGCATTGCTTGCGCTGTGCGTCAATGGAGGGTACGTTCCTGCATACTGTGTGGTCTTGCCCTACCCTGTCGAGGTTCTGGAGGGGAGTGTTTACATGTCTATCTGAAGTACTGGGGTGGGATGTTCCCTCCTCCCCGAGGCTGGCAATGCTACATATAACTGTGGACCTGGGTGGCAACAGGTACAAGCGTCACCTTCTTTTCTTAGGCTTGACATTGGCAAAGAGGGACATCGCCCGAGCCTGGAAGGAGGAATCCCTGCCGTTGATTGGGATATGAAAAAAAGGCCTGGACTTCTGTATGGGCCTGGAAATCCCGATCTTTGACGCAAAGGGGTGCCCTCGGAAACATTATAAGATCTGGAAGAGGTGGGCTGACTATAGGGGTCAATATCTAGAGCCTCCTCCCCCCCGCCTGATATCGCAGACTCATTGGTGTGAACTTAGCGAATTGGACTATGTGTGGTATACACGTTAGATGTGTTTGCAGGTGGCACAGACTCTCCGTATCTATGCGACATTTCTCCCTATCAGGCGGAAGCAACGTGGTGCAGTTATTTGTTCTTCTGTTAGTATCTTTCTTTGTGATTTATTCTTTGTATGACCACTGTCATGTTCATGCTGACAATGTTGATGTCCATTTTTGTTATCCTGTATACATACTGTGGGTGCCGTTTGAGGCATTCTTATTACCCGGGCTGTCAACAATAAAACTATATTGTGGAAAAAAAAAATGTATTACTTATAATTGTTAAAATTTACAAATAAATCTAAATATTTTTTTTAAGTTAAATGTATTATTTAATTTATTTTACATAATTTTTTATACATATAAAAAATAACGATATTTTGTACTTCGATATTTTTAACAACAATATTTTTTTCGATATTTTTGTACTTACCATTATGAAGATAGGAGGTCGATATTTTTGACAATCATATTTATGTCCCAATATTTTTGTAACTCGATATTCTGGTACTCGATATTCTGTCAGTGATCCTCGTGTCTCTAAGGAACAGCAATAAATCATCCTCATCTAAAGCTATGTGGTGAGGACAGTCACCTACTTGCAATATCTTTCCCCTAATCTTGCATGGCAAGCCAATGGCCCCATCGCCAGCGCAAAGAGCAATGGAGACAAAGGTCATCCCTGACTCATCTCTCAGCCGAAACTATAACTCTCAGAGATGGTCTGGCCTGTACAGATTCTAGCACAGTAGAGCAGTTTGGTTCAGGGCAAGAATCCTTGCCCCAGTTTCATGCGCTTGAGCACCCCATACAAATAACTCCATTCTTGGCTGTCAAGTGCTTTTTCTATGTCGACATCAAATACTGCTGCTTGATTGTGATCATAGGTGTTAGCCACCAGGAGTGTCAGCAGTCATTGTATATTGGGTGCTGTGTTGCGACCGGGGATAAATGCTGCTCTGCATGGGTCTTTACCATGTAGTGCCTTTAATCTAAACATCTGAGTCGCTCCACCTAACTTGCTACTTGTTCCTTACACTCTAGCAGTCGCGGTTGTAGATCTGGGTATCCAGGTCTGCGTCTTTCCACCTCCCGTAGTTCTAGTTCAGCTGCCCGGACCTCCAGTAGTAGTGTGCCCCTAACACCCACAGACTCGGCTATACACTTCCCTCTGATTACTACTTTTAAAGCATCCCACACCAGTTGGAGGGAGGAAGCTGTGCTGCTATTTTCTGCAAAATATTGCCTAACATTATCCCTGATTAGTTCTTGGTAATGAGGAACTTCCAGTGATTCCGGTTTTAATCGCCATGAGGGAATGCTCGGTTTCGACCGCTCCCATTTCAGGTGAAGTAATACTGGGTTGTGGTTTGATATGGTGTGTATCAAATATTCGGAGTCGTGGACTAGAGCATGGACATCTGCGGTGCATAAGAATGTGTCCAGTTGTACATGTAGGTTGCGAAGGCCTGTGAAAAAAGAATAATCTCTCGACTGTGGATTCGTCTGCTGCCAAGTCTATTAGGCCCCACCTAGTCTGCCAGTCTGTAATGATTCGAGCCGTCCGAGTGATAGGCGCATTCCGCAGAGAAGAATGTGACCTATCTAGTTGGGAGTCTGCCACACAGTTAAAGTCTCCTCCCAGTACTGTCGAATGGAGAAGATAAGGGGCTAAGGTTCTCGACAGATCAGTTACGAATGATCCCTAGTCCACATTCGGAGCATATATATTGATGAGCGTTATGTCCCGGCCCTCTAATCGACCCGTCACAACCACATATATTTCCTCCAGGTCCATTAAATGCCCTGTGTGTTGAAAGGGTATTCCTGCTTGAACCCAGATCTGTGGTCCCCTAGCGTAGGTTGAAAAAGCGGTAAAATAAGCCTGCCCCTTCCATCATCTTTGTCGTGCAGTGCCCTCCTTGGCTGTTAGGTGTTTCTCTTGTAAGAGAGCTATATGTATACCTCTCCTATTTAAGTAGGAAAAGACTTTGTACAGGTAGCCATCAGTCCACAGTGGAAGCATCCGAATAAGCCCCCCCGGGTGTGGGGGGTGTGGGTGGGGGGGGTCACCTCTCTTAAAAAAAAACAAGAAACAAATCCTCCCTACAGGGTCCCTATTGGTGAAACTCGTTATTTCCCATGCAAACAACATTAAACTTTCATCCCAACTCCCACACCCCAGGACGAGTGGGCAACGACCCTTCATCCAAACTTGCAAACTTCTCACTTCTTTCGGGAGGTCTACCCGCGTGTAGCTGTATCTAAGGGGGTATGGCTGCTTTGTGCCCCTCAGACAAGTTCACCCATCCAACAAGTCGTATAGTGAATACAGTCCTCTGCCCAGGGGGAGCCAGCTATTCGCCCACCCCAATCCCCTCACTCCAATAAACTGCCATTGTCCCACCTCAGTCTGAAGTTACCATCTGCTGGGCACTTCAGATACTCTCATCAGATGTCCCTGGGGTGACGTCGGGTCGATTCACACTGGAAGCCGCTGACACCACCGACCCATGTTCTGAGTCCCTGGTCTCTGTGTCCTTGTCCATCAAAAGGGGTCCTGTTCTGCTGCCGCTCAGGGAAGCCATTTCTTCCATCGATTTCCAACTCTCTTGCTGGACCTCTTCCGACGCAGGGGATGTAGCATTGCAGAGTTTGGGTCTGCTTTTCAATAGCAATCTGGGAGGTCACATATTGCTTGAACTTGCTTGAACTTTGACTGACCGCAGGTTGCGGGTGGTGATCTAACCAATTCTACACCTCTTGCAGGGTCTGGACTGACTGAACTGCGTACCCTTCTCTGTCGCTACTCTCAATTTGGCCAGGAAAATCATTGCATATGCTATGCCCTGTTGTCTTAGCCTTTTCTTTGCATCAAGGAAAAATCCTGACTGTACTGTTCTCCACCTTAAGGTCCCCTTTGTGTCTGACCTGGTTGAGAATGTGATCTCTGTCCTTGTAGTACATCAAACGTGCAACCACCGGGCACGGTGGGGCCCACAGGAGTGGTGGTCCCACTGGTACTCTGTGTGCCCTCTCTAGGGCTAAGAACGAGTAGAGGCCTTCCTCTGCCACTTCCTCTCTGAGCCATCTGTCTAGGTAGTCCACCATGTTTGTCCCCTCAATGTGCTCAAGCAGGCCTACTATTCAGATATTAGAACGAAGGAACTAGACAGTGGAACCCCATAGACCTCAGCACCTGACCCACTATCCTTAATAAATATATATATAATCTGGAACTACCCAGAAATGTGTGTGCACACTGACAAGACACCCACTGTCACTGTGTGATTCCCATACAGGAATATAACAATTTTGACATAATAGCACAGGTGCACCACATAACAAATTAGACAAAAAATTGTATAAAATGAATGTCCCCAAAGTATTCTTCCAAGTTTCAATGAAGTCTTTAAAACACACTCAAGGTGATTTGAGATACAGCCGACGCGTTTCGTCCTTATCAAAAGGACTTCCTCAGGGCTGTTGATTCAACAAACACAATACACTCATAAATATATATACAAACACATTGGACGACAAAACTTTAGACATCACAGACTAATTACAACCGTTTTTTACGAAATACCAATTGATTCTTGTTATTTCCTCTCTTTAAAATTTACTAACTAATGATTTCAGCCTCTTAATGTACAAGTTTTAATACCTAGCAGATGCGTGCAGAATAGAAAGAGAAGATAGAAAAGATAATCAAGTGATAAAAGTTAAAAATCACGTGACTCAAGTTTATTAAGAATGCCCAAGTTTGTGAGTAAGTTATTTAAGGGTGCCGTGAAGGGAGCCATAATCCCACTTATATAGTCAGACCATGCATATAATACCTACCAAGTAAATATTGAATCCTGTTATTGTTTAAAGGATTTAAGTCACCTAGTAGGCCGAGTATGGGACAAAATACTTACTATACTTACTATATAACAAGAAAGGTGACTGGTGCCGGTTAAAGAATTGATTCTTTAACCGGCATTGTCATTGATGCCGTTACGTAATAGCAGGGCAAGTTTATTTTAATTTTGTATTCTAAAACATTTGATTACACCTATGCTCTATGTGTGTTCGCTAAGAACTGCACATTAAAATTAACATCGCAAATTCCTTTTTGTAAATATAGGTCGGTCATCGTAAAAGATGTCATAATATTGCTATATCCCTGACCTGGGATAGAGAACAAACAAAAGTGGGAGTCTATATATACCTACTCATCCCATTTAGATTAAGGCACCAGTCACCTTTCTTGTTATATAGTAAGTATTGGGCATTATATTAATGTTTATATTATCAGCCGCCTTTCTATCATTGGGGAATTTTAACCCATTTATTTTCTTGAATATAGATACATTGAAGGACGGAAGTCTGTTTTTTGTCCCATACTCGGCCTACTAGGAACTGTAGAACTCCTCTCAAGGTTTCAAGGATTCAGGAGTGCAGACAACTAGAGAAGAAAGCAAGAGCATCTAGATAAAGCAGCCGTTTAAGTACGAGTTCTGAAAGCAGAAGCCAGGCTTAAATCTCTCCTCCCAGCTCACAGCCACACAGGGTGATTGGAAACCAGAACAGGTGTGAGCAGGCTGCAACACAATGCAGGTGAGAGCAGCCAAAATCCGTCCCCCAGCTCTCTTTCTGAAGGAGAGTACAGCTCTCTTTCTGGAGGAGAGTACAGAGATTCCAGGAAGCATCCAGTGGGCAGAATGTAAATCAGATCTTATTTTGCAATATGACAGGGATTCATGCAAGGGAACACATGAGCATACTGGAAGTGGTAAGCTAGAGTTCTAATTATACTAAGATTCACCAAAAGTCTCCTCTGCAGCGCTCATGGTAGTGTAAGGAATACAAGTACCATAATGCAGTACTGATAAGTAAACCCTGTAATGGAATCTGGAGAGGAACTGATTTCCAAGAGGGTTTGAACAATGAAGTTAAGCACAGGTTCCAAACTAGTATTCATGATGACAGCAGGCTTGCAGAAGGTCCTAACGTAGCGCCACCCAATGGCAGTATCGCAGGATCGTGACAGTATGCCCCCCCTCAAGAAGCTCCAGTTTGTGACCCAAGACAGAACAAAGCCCATCAAACTGCAAAGGTATACTTGGAGATGGTGCAGTAATACCAGTATAGTATAGTCCGAAACAAGACCCTAAAAACTGTTTCACAGTCCTTCCTAATACACATTAGAACAAAAAGGTTCATGGATAGGTTCATTTGAAAAGTGGTGCCTCTCATTTCTGTAAGCTTTGTAGCTTGTGCAAGCAGATTCGGTTGTAGAGCAGGTACATTGTCATAGGATCATCTGGTGTGTCATTGTCGCAAGCAGAGATTTCTGAAGCTACTGGCATGAAATCACTCAAAGATTGGGTGTTAGACAAAATCATCTCTGAGGCTGCAACAGAAATTTCTTCTGCGGCAGAAAAAGCTGGAGCTGGGATTTTATCAGGATTATTTTTATGCACATTGTCAGCTGTAACAAGGTTGATGGCATCACTGGATAGCACATTAATAGGAGCAGATTCTTCTGTAGACATGGCAAAACTGTGGACATACTCAGGAAGTCCATGTATTTTAGGGCCAGATGTACATGTATTTTAGGGCCAATGGGGTCGCAAATTGCATGTCTCATCAATATTCATGAGGGACTCGCAATTTGCGACCCCATTAGGAATGGCTGGCCCTCCCAGGGACAGTGGCCTGCTGGGCTCAGCAGACCTCCATGTCTGAGACTGCTTTTAAATAAAGCAGTTTTTTTTAAAATTAAATGCAGCCAGTTTTCTTTAAAGGAAAACGGGATGCATTTTTTTTAAAAAAAAGAAACGTTTTCGTTTCATTTTTTAAGGGCAGGTAGTGGTCCCTGGGACCACTGCCTGCTCCTAAAAAATATTTTCCCCTGAATTTGCAAAGGGGAAGGGGTCCACTATTGACCCCTTCCCAATTGCGAGTGCATTGCCACCCTCTTGAAGAGGGCGGTAAATTGCTAATGTTTTGCAACCGCAATTGCGGTCCCAAAACATTCATACATGGGGTAGAGAGCCGCTATTAGGAAGGGACACCTTGAAACGCCCCTTCCTAATAGCGAGTCGCAAAATAATTGCGACTCGCTAAATAGGAATTGCACATGGCCCTGTTCGTTTTTGCATGCGCTAACGGGTCGCTAACCCGTTTGCGCATGCAATTTAGGGTCGTACATCTGGCCCTTAGTCCATTGATTGACAACATCAAGCAGCATGACACTAAGAACTGTACTGATCATGAGGTATTGAAACACACTATCCAAAGTAATGCCTTCATTCCTTACAAGAGGCAAGGTTTTTGTACAAGGGAGAAAGTTCACTAGTCTCTTCTAGCTGGGTTTCAAGCATGAGTGAGTCTTTCAAATCAGAATTGTAATGTGACTCTGGATTAGGCATGGAAACTTGGCTGATTTTGATGCTATGGACAGGAACAGACATAGAAACACAAGGGCATATTTCTGTAGGAGTTGCATCACCCTTGCGCCACGCAACGGGGCACAAGAGCGACGTAACTCCTATGTTTGATTAGCAACAGTCTTATAGAAGGTCCCACTATGACTTCACTGTATGACTGTTGTTAAGACCAATATGCTGGTGTCAGTCCAAAAGGCTTTCTCTAAGCTATCAGGAGACTTCTTGTTCATATACCAGTACACTCCTTAGTTTGATCATACTTTTCTCTTGTCTATCTCCTGTCCTCTGTTGTTTAGTAGCCTCAGTTATACTTTGAGTAGCCTGGTATTACCTTGCCTTGTCTCCTTGCTAAGTGGTACCTCAGGAATCACTCAGCCCTACCTTCGCTCCCTGACACTACCCTGAAGCTACCCTTCATTGACATGCTTAATATGCTATTTTAACTAATTTTAAAGAAGTGTTAAATGTTCACAAGCAACATAGGGATGTCCAAGAAGACTGCACACTTAAAAAATATTAATTATATGGAAACCATGCCTTATCTACTTTAAACAATTTTCTGGCCCAAGAGAGGACCTTGGAAAGGGAGAGTTAACGAAAAGTTCACCGTATAGGACAATACAGAAGAGTGAAGTATACTAAAGAGAATATCATTTCCACCACTGTTTTTACATTCATTGTGATGTTCATGAATGATTCTTACCACTTTTTTCAAACAAGTTCATGTACCTGCTACAGTTCACATAATGAAGAGAACAATAGTGCTAAATAACTATTGGCCCAGTTTGTACTACTATCGCAGTGGAAGGACCTAATCATGTATATAAATTAGATTCACCAAGCGTAAAGGTTCAGCACTCCGGTTCTCATCCAGCATATACTTCTGTTGAGGTGACACATGTGCCTCACTACTGTCAGTTTGGTATTGGCTTCAAACTGGACTTAGGTGCAGATGTATTTTGCAAGGAATGCTGTCATAGTGGAATGTTTGGATGTGCCTTCTTGCGAAGTGGAAAAAAGCTGAGTAAACAAAGAACAAGTCTATATTGAAATAGCATCTCAGTGAGGCTTCCGATGACCATGAACTAGATCTGCAGTGCCATGTAGACCAGCATGACACATGTAGAACATCACAGCATGTGGTATGGTAGCATGAGACCAGAAACAGGTGAAAGTGTGAAACAAGAATCACATGAAGGAACACTGGGATGAAACAAGAGCATAATGTATCGCTGAAAGAGGAAACAAATGTCAAAAGCTACACAAGATAAAATTATGCACTACAACATATCTCAAATTCATATAAAAATCAAAATACAAGTAAAATCATAAAATAGACATTATAATACCACAGAAAACTTTGGTACAGTGCTTGCCACAGGTGACAATAAAACATGTTCTGACACAAAAACTGGATATTCCCTGTTAACATATAATTATACATACATGCCTTGACTGAAACTTGTATAGTCTGATTAAACATATTAAACACAATTCCTTAACTGCTTAAGTGTGATGAGTAACTTTACTCACTAGATGTGATTCTTGGGCTTCTACTAGATTCCTATTCACCCCAGGAGAAACTTCTAAAACCCTGAGTAAGTTACTTTGAGACACATTAAAATCATCCACTACTCCAGCTGACTACAACATTCGGCATTGTTCAGTTTAACAAGGAAGCTATCTAGCTATTTTGACCACTGTGTGTGCAACTGAAAGGTTGGACCTTCCTTTGCAGACAAAACTTGGATTCTTGACCTTCATTAAATCAACTCTTACAAAATTAGCTCTACTAACTGAGTTTTTCTTATCATACTCAATATTGGTTTTTGGTTGTTTAACTTACACATTCTCTCTCTGGCCATCTTCCACACACTACTGTTAACATCATGAGTTTGATATTTTGATAATCAATAGGGACTCACAGCTGAACAGGGAATGTGGATCCTTAACATTTCAAAAGAGGAGAAACCAGTGGTGAAGTGATGTGTGTGATGATATGCCCACAATTTCTCCTGAATGAACCTTTGCACTTCTGAGTCCGTGATTAGATTTTATACCTTCACACAGAAACCTGTTCATTCTTGCGCCCAAACCATTGCTGCTGGAAGAGTACAAACAAGCACATTTGTGAACAATACTACTCATGAGAAGAAATTATTTCATGCTAACAGACAAAAACTGAACCACACTGTCAGTGGTAACAGACACACGGAAACTTTCCTGGAAATAAACATTTCATGAAAAAATATAAAACTCTTTCAGTAGTGATTTCTCTAACAAATCTTTCTTCCACCCACTTAGATAAGCAGTAATTAAGAACTATGATGTATATCATATCTTTCCTAAGACAATGGAAGGGACGTGTTAGACCTGGCATCCTTGGCGTGGGTCTCCCTTCCATTTTTTGATGATGCCTCCAATGTTATTGATCTGTTTTTGCTGGTTTAGATGCTTTGGGCACTGTGCCACTGCTATTCAGTGCCACAGTGCCAGTGCTCCCTATTGTAAATTAGTGACTCCATGATTGGATGATTGGTTTACTTGTCAGTCCCTAGTACAGTGCACTGAGTGTGCCCAGGGCTTGTAAATCCAATGCTGCTGGTGGGCTTGCAGCACTGGTTGTGCCACCCACAGAAGCAGCTTGTAAAATGTGTCTCAGGCCTGTCATTGCAGAGCCTGTGTGCAGCCTAGGGCTGCCATGTCGACTTGGTGAGTGCACCCACTTACCAGGCCCTAAACCTTCCCTTTACTGCATGTTGGTCACCCCTAAAGTAGGCCCTAGGGCAGGGTGCATTGTAAGTATAAGGTAGGACATGCCCTGGTGTGTGTGGCATGTCCTAATAGTGAATTACAGCCATTTTCGTTTTTCACTATTGCAAGGCTACCTGCTCCCCATAGGCCAGAAAGGGCAGAATGATTATTACACCTTATAATCCTAACTGACCCAGGTAACATGGTAGAAAAACTAATTTAGTATGCCTGAACTCAGGGTGATAAAATACATCTTTTAGTGAAGTTGGTTTTAACATTCTGTGTTTGAAAATACCACTTTTAGAAAGTAGGTATTTTCTTTCCTAACCTTCCAAGCCTGCCTCTGCTAGGTTGTGTATTCCTTGTCTGGGTTTGTGAGTGACAGGGGCTGGGGGACTCCAGGAGACAGGGTGAGTCAGCACAGGGCTGAATAGAGAGATCTGCATCCAGAGTGGAGGGAGGAGCTGCACCTGGGTCTGAATAGGGCTGTGCCTGCCTTCCACAATGCTGGCTCCACCTCCTGCCGGGCGGCTGAGCACTCTGCCCCACATTCTGAAAGGAAAGAAGGAGTCCTGTAAACAAAGTGCGCCAGGACTGACCAGAACTGGTTTTGGACTAGGCAAAGGCCTCTCTGCCTTCAGAGAACAAAGAGAAAAGGTGTATAAAAGGGGACCCAGACCCCTAGGAAATTAGATCACTTTTGGGAAACAAGAAGAAACCTTTGCTGAGGAGCGGAACCAAGAAGAAACTGAGAAGAAGACTATCCCTAAGCTAGAGGGATCTGCCTGCAGTGGTTGCCTGACTGCCAAAGAAAGGAGAAGGAAACTTTGTGTGTACTTTCATCAACTTGTGAAGGATCTCCAAGGGCTTGATTTTAGAGCTTGCCTCCTGCTGAAGTCTCAGGGACAACAGACTTCACCCACCAGCTCCCCCTGTATTCCCTTGCTGGGAATTTGGACCTTCTGACACACTTGCGTGTCTCTGGGAGCTGGAAGCGCGACTCAACACGAAGAAACGTGTCGCCGCAGCCGCTGAGTCTCGCATCGCCGGAGAAGAGAGTCGACGTCCATCAGACGCCGGCGCATCCCCGAAGAAGTGCGCCGCATCCTTCGAAGCACCTCGCAGCACCGGAGAAGAGTGTCGCCGTCGCATCAGACGCCGTCGCATCCCCGGGGCAGAGCATCGACCTCGAATCAGACGCCGACGCATCGCAACACGAGGCGCGCCCCGCATCCCAGGAGAAGATCGTCGACCTCGCATCAGACGCCGTCGCATCACCAGGGAAGCGTGTCACAGGGCCTGTCGCGGCTCCAAAGACTCATCAAAATCGCTGCACGGCCGTTGGACGTGCACGCATCACCTCTTCGTTGTCGCAACCTCAAGAAGACGTCACTTTGTTTCTTTTGCACCAGATCTTCAACGCATCACCGTCCTTGCGTGTAAGGGACTACCGCATCACCTTCCCTGCAACACTTTTCGTTGCCCTGCGTTACGCATCTTAAGGTACATTGAACTCAAAGTGTTGCATTTTCATTTAAAGAGACTCAAGCTAATTCTACCATCTTTAAAGTACAGTATTGTGGATTATTTTTGTCGTTTATGGTCTTGTGGTAAATCTATATAAAAGATACTTATTTTTATAATACAACCTTTGTGGTGTCCATCTGTAGTGTTGTCACTGGATTACTGTATGTGTTCACAAATGCTTTACACACTGCCTCTGAACTAAGCCTGTCTGCTCGTGCCAAGCTACCAAGAGGGTGAGCAGGGGTTATTTCAGGAGTGTATCCCCTTACCCTGACTAGAAGCAAGGGTCACTATTTGGACAAAGGTACCTACCTCTGCCAACTAGAGACCCCCAGTTCTAACATTGGTGGGCAGCGGTGAGGATTCTGGACTTGCATTTGTGACTCATGTACAGTGATTGGTGAACACTACCTAGTGAGTGCAGACCAAAACGCAACCACATACTTTTGGTAGATATTCTTTTTTGGGACTTTCTGTTTTTGCTAAAAACTGCCAGGTTTAATCACCATGGATACAGCAGCATCCATAATATCTGTTGATAATGATTGGGAGGAGGAGAAACTGGAATGCTACACCGTTAACCAGCTCAAGCACTTCTGCAGGAAGTTCAAAGTTTCTATGACCGGAATCACCAAGAAGGATGATTTCCAAAAGGCGCTGAGGGCCTGGGTTGAAGCAAGGAATAACCCTAAGAATGAGGAGGGGGCTGAGAATGCAGATGAGCAGCTGGATGGCCCAGGGGGTCCAGGGGAGAGGAGAGCATCTTCCCCCATAGGTAGCAGTGTTTCTGCCCGAGGTCTGTCCCCAGAAGAGCTGGAGGACAGAGAAAAGAGTAGGATGCATGAGATGGAGCTGGCCAAGCTCAAGTGGCAGTTGGAATTTGAATTGCAATCTCGAAAGTTGGCCTTAGAAGAGAAAAGAATGGATCATGAGCATGAAAAAAGTTTGAGGGAGATGGAGTTTAGAGCCAAGAAGTTAGAGATTACTCCCTCTGGTGGCAGCACACCGTCAGTGCCTGTTGAGGCTAGGGTGTATATTCCTAAGGATGTGGTTAAGGAGTTTTTAAAAATGATGATATTGGGCAATGGTTCAAGGCCTATGAGGTAGCCATGACTTCCCACCGGCTCCCTGAGAAGGATTGGGGAGTGGGGTTGTGGGGTCGTTCCTTAGTGAGGGGCGGGATACTTTGTTGGACTTGCCCTCTGAAGTCTATAATTTCTACAGCCACATGAAGAATGCATTGATGACCAGGTATGGGTTGACCCCTGAACTCTATAGGTAGAGGTTCAGGAACTGTAAGAAGATTGAAGGCAGTACCTGGGTTGAATATGTGACCTTTTTTTGCAGAGCCTTGGATGGTTGGGTAAAGGGTAGCAAAGCAAATGATTTTCAGGCGCTCTTTGATTTGATTGCATGGGAGCACTTGTCCAGTAATTGTTTTCCTGAGCTACGCCAGCACCTGATTTACAGTAGGCTGACTAACCCTAGGCAGCTTGCTGAGGAGGCAGACCGCTGGGTGAGTACCCGGGTCCACAAGGGTCACGTGGGAGACTCCGCCAAGGGTGGGCAGGGTCCCCAGCAGAAGAGTGGGGGGGACAAGGGTAAACAGAGGGAGTTCCAGAGAGGGCCCCAAAGTAAACCCCAAGGGAACCAAGGGAAAGGTTCCCAGCCTCCCCCTGATAATAAGCACGGGGCCCGACAGGTCCACCTGTTCATAGGGGACCCCTGGTGTGCTACAAGTGTGGCGCCCTGGGCCACAAGGCCAATGATCCCCATTGCCCTTTGTTTGGAAAGCCAGCACCACCTGGTGCAGTCTCCCGGCAGTTGGCTAGTGTAGCCCTGGGGGAGGAGATGGGTGCCCAAGGTGGGCGGGATCCCGTAGTATTGTCCCTTGTCTCATTAGGGGACTCTGAGATGGTCCCTAGGACCCAACTGCCTGAGAACACTAAGAAGTACAGGCAGTGGGTGACCATCAATGGCCATAGGGTGGAGGCTCTGAGAGACACAGGAGCCAGTGTGACAGCTGTCAAGTGTCACCTGGTATCTAAAGAGCAGGTGGTCCCTGATGCATTCTATCCAGTTGTTGCCGCTGACAACACAGAGAGCCACTGCAAGGTGGCTCAGGTTCCCTTTGAGTGGGGGGGTCTCTGGTGCTCTTCAAGTAGCTGTGAGGCCAGCCATGCCTGTTGACTGTTTGTTAGGGAACGATTTGGAGAGCTCCCCTTGGGCTAAGGTGGAGCGGAGTGCTCATTTGGAGATGTTGGGCTTGCCTGATTGGGCGTGTGTGACCACCCGGTCCATGGCAGCCAGAGGTGTTCAAGAGGACCTGGAGCCTGAGAGGGAGGGAGAGGCAAGAGAGAGAGAGAAGAGGCAGGGGGCGCGGGAAACCGGCCCCCGAAGTTCCCACGGTCCAGGAGGAGGCAGACCCTGAGGGGGATGCTCTGGAGCCTACAGGGGAACAGGTAGCTGAACTGGGGGACCTGCCTGAGCTGACCCATTGGCAGCAAGATGGAGGACCCTCCAGGGAGGAGTTCTGCGAGGAGCAGAACAAGTGCCCTTCTCTTGTGGGTCTGAGGCAACAGGCCACAGACCAGGCAGCAGGTGATCAGTCTGGATCACATTGGATCTACTGGAAAAATGGTCTCCTGTATAGCGAGCCTAAGGTTGCTGAGCCTGGGTCAGCCTGAGTGCTGGTGGCAGCCCAGTGCTTCAGAGCCTTCCTACTGGGTTTGGCTCATGATGTGCCTTTAGTAGGACATCTGGGGCAGGACAAGACCTTTGAAAGGCTTGTCACCCATTTCTTTTGGCCCCAGATGCGCAGGAGTGCCGCCACTCACTGCAGGACCTGTCAGACTTGCCAGGCAAGTGGAAAGAGTGGGAGGAAGCAGAAGGCTCCTCTCCAGCCATTCCCTGTAGTCAGCACCCCCTTTGAATGGGTGGGTATTGACATTGTGGGGCCACTGGACCCCAAGACAGCCATGGGCAACAGGTTCATCCTGGTCTTGGTGGACCATGCCACCCGGTACCCTGAAGCCATCCCTCTGAGGACAGTGACGGCCCCCGTGGTGGGATGGGCAATGATGGGAATTTTCTCACGTGTGGGGTTCCCTCAAGAGGTGGTGTCTGACAGAGGTACTAACTTTATATCCAAGTATATGAAGTCCCTGTGGCAGGAGTGCGGTGTAACATACAAGTTCACCACTCCTTACCACCCCCAAGGAAATGGGTTAGTTGAGAGATTCAACCGGACCCTGAAGGGCATGATTATGGGTCTGGAAGAACCCATGAGGCGTAAGTGGGACGTCCTCTTGCCATGCCTTCTTTTTGCATACCGTGAAGTGCCACAGAAGTCTCTAGGGTTCAGCCCCTTTGAGCTCATGTATGGTCACCCAGTGAGAGGACCTCTGAGTTTGGTCAAGGAAGGCTGGGAGCAATCTCCCAGGAAACCTCCCCAGGATGTATATAGCTACATGCTGGCCTTCAGGAACCAAACTAGGCGTTTCAGGCAACTTGCTGAGGCAAATCTGGAAGCCAGCCAGGAGGAAATGAAGCGGTGGTACGACCAGAATGCCACTCTGGTGGAGCTTCAATCTGGTCAGAAAGTGTGGGTCATGGCCCCAGTGGAGCCCTGTGCGCTCCAGGATAAGTGGACCGGACCCTTTGAGGTGGTGGAGCGCAAGAGTCCTGTTACCTACTTGGTGGCCCTGCAGTCTCCCTGGAACCCCTTGCGGGTCCTGCACGTCAACCGCCTGAAGCCCCACTTGGAGAGGTCCCAAGTGGGCATGCTCTTAGCTACAGATGCTGGGATGGAGGAGGAGACCGAGCCTCTTCCTGACCTCCTGTCAGCCCAAGAGCAAGATGGATCAGTGGAGGGTGTGAACCTCTCTCCCTCCCTGACACCTGAGCAGCAAGGTGACTGTCGCCAACTGTTGGGGCAATTTCCTGACCTGTTCTCCCTGGTTCCTAGTGTCACTGACTGGTGCGTCCATGATGTGGACACTGGGGACAGTCTTCCTGTAAAGCACAAGGCTTACAGGGTGACTGACAGGGTGAGAGCTTGCATCAAGGAGGAGGTCTCCAAGATGTTTGCATTGGGGGTAATTGAGTCCTCTCACAGCCCTTGGGCCAGCCCAGTGGTCTTAGTCCCAAAGGCTGCCGCGCCTGGTGCCACCCCCGAACTCCGGTTCTGTGTGGAATACCGAGGACTCAATTCCGTCACCAGGACTGACGCACACCCCATCCCCAGAGCTGATGAGCTCATAGATCGGTTAGGGGCTGCCCGGTACCTCAGTACGTTTGACTTAACGTCTGGGTACTGGCAGATCGCCTTGACTGATGGGGCAAAGGAGAGGTCAGCATTCTCCACACCAGATGGGCACTACCAATTCCGGGTGATGCCCTTTGGGATGAAGAATGCCCCTGCCACCTTTCAGAGGTTGGTCAACCAGGTGTTGTTGGACTGGAAGAGTTCAGTGCTGCCTACCTGGATGACATCGCAGTGTTCAGCGCCAGTTGGGAAGAACATCTGCGCCACCTCTGGGAAGTGTTGATGGCGCTGCAGAGGGCAGGCCTCACGATCAAGGCGAGTAAGTGCCAGATCGGGCAGGGTTCCGTGGTGTACTTGGGACACCAGGTTGGGAGCGGCCAGGTGGCGCCCCTACAGCCCAAGATAGATACCATTCTGGCTTGGGAGCCCCCAAGACCCAGACAGCGGTGAGAGCCTTCCTCTGACTCACCGGGTATTACAGGAGATTTGTCAAGGGGTATGGCAGCATGGTTGCACCCTTGACAGAGCTGACTTCCAGGAAGCAGCCCAAGAGAGTGATTTGGACTGACACCTGTCAACAAGCTTTTGACACCTTGAAGACAGCCATGTGCACGGCGCCCATGCTCCTGGCCCCCAACTTCTCCAAAGAGTTTATCGTTCAGACAGACGCTTCAGAGCATGCTGTGGGGGCTGTTTTGTCACAGATGAATGAGGAGGGCCTAGACCAACCTGTAGCCTTCCTTAGCAGGAGGTTACTTCCACTGGAACAGAGGTGGAGTGCTATTGAGCGTGAGGCATTTGCTGTGGTCTGGGCGCTGAAGAAGCTGAGACCATACCTGTTTGGGACTCACTTCCGGGTTCAGACAGACCACAGGCCCCTCAGATGGTTGATGCAGATGAGGGGTGAGAATCCAAAGCTGTTGAGGTGGTCCATTTCCCTACAGGGGATGGACTTCACGGTGGAACACCGCCCTGGTACAGAACACGCCAATGCTGATGGTCTGTCCAGATTTTTCCGCCTTAGTGAAGAGAACTCCCTAGAGGTAGGATAGTTCTCCCCACATTTCAGCTGGAGGGGACACGTGTTAGACCTGGCATCCTTGGCGTGGGTCTCCTTCCATTTTTGATGATGCCTCCAATGTTATTGATCTGTTTTTGCTGGTTTAGATGCTTTGGGCACTGTGCCACTGCTATTCAGTGCCACAGTGCAAGTGCTCCCTATTGTAAATTGATGTATGTATTAGTGACTCCATGATTGGATGATTGGTTTACTTGTCAGTCCCTAGTACAGTGCACTGAGTGTGCCCAGGGCTTGTAAATCCAATGCTGCTGGTGGGCTTGCAGCACTGGTTGTGCCACCCACAGAAGCAGCTTGTAAAATGTGTCTCAGGCCTGTCATTGCAGAGCCTGTGTGCAGCCTAGGGCTGCCATGTCGACTTGGTGAGTGCACCCACTTACCAGGCCCTAAACCTTCCCTTTACTGCATGTTGGTCACCCCTAAAGTAGGCCCTAGGGCAGGGTGCATTGTAAGTATAAGGTAGGACATGCCCTGGTGTGTGTGGCATGTCCTAATAGTGAATTACAGCCATTTTCGTTTTTCACTATTGCAAGGCTACCTGCTCCCCATAGGCCAGAATGGGCAGTTTGATTATTACACCTTATAATCCTAACTGACCCAGGGAACATGGTAGAAAAACGAATTTAGTATGCCTGAACTCAGGGTGATAAAATACATCTTTTAGTGAAGTTGGTTTTAACATTCTGTGTTTGAAAATACCACTTTTAGAAAGTAGGTATTTTCTTGCCTAACCTTCCAAGCCTGCCTCTGCTAGGTTGTGTATTCCTTGTCTGGGTTTGTGAGTGACAGGGGCTGGGGGACTCCAGGAGACAGGGTGAGTCAGCACAGGGCTGAATAGAGAGATCTGCATCCAGAGTGGAGGGAGGAGCTGCACTTGGGTCTGAATAGGGCTGTGTCTGCCTTCCACAATTCTGGCTCCACCTCCTGCCGGGCGGCTGAGCACTCTGCCCCACATTCTGAAAGGAAAGAAGGAGTCCTGTAAACAAAGTGCTCCAGGACTGACCAGAACTGGTTTTGGACTAGGCAAAGGCCTCTCTGCCTTCAGAGAACAAAGAGAAAAGGTGTATAAAAAGGGGACCCAGACCCCTAGGAAATTAGATCACTTTTGGGAAACAAGAAGAAACCTTTGCTGAGGAGCGGAACCAAGAAGAAACTGAGGAGAAGACTATCCCTAAGCTAGAGGGATCTGCCTGCAGTGGTTGCCTGACTGCCAAAGAAAGGAGAAGGGAACTTTGTGTGTACATTCATCAACTTGTGAAGGATCTCCAAGGGCTTGATTTTAGAGCTTGCCTCCTGCTGAAGTCTCAGGGACAACAGACTTCACCCACCAGCTCCCCCTGTATTCCCTTGCTGGGAATTTGGACCTTCTGACACACTTGCGTGTCTCTGGGAGCTGGAAGCGCGACTCAACACGAAGAAGCGTGTCGCCGCAGCCGCTGAGTCTCGCATCGCTGGAGAAGAGAGTCGACGTCGCATCAGACGCCGGCGCATCCCCGAAGAAGCGTGCCACATCCTTCGAAGCACCTCGCAGCACCTGGAGAAGAGTGTCGCCGTCGCATTAACGCCGTCGCATCCCCGGGGCAGAGCCCCGCATCCCAGGAGAAGATCGTCGACCTCGCATCAGACTCCGTCGCATCGCCAGGGAAGCGTGTCGCAGGGCCTGTCGCGGCTCCAAAGACTCATCGAAATTGCCGCACGGCCGTCGGGCGTGCACGCTGCACCTCTTCGTTGTCGCAACCTCAAGAAGACGTCACTTTGTTTCTTTTGCACCAGATCTTCAACGCATCACCGTCCTTGCGTGTAAGGGACTACCGCATCACCTTCCCTGCAACACTTTTCGTTGCCCTGCGTTACGCATCTTAAGGTACATTGTACTCAAAGTGTCGCATTTTCATTTAAAGAGACTCAAGCTAATTCTACCATCTTTAAAGTACAGTATTGTGGATTATTTTTGTCGTTTATGGTCTTGTGGTAAATCTATATAAAAGATACTTATTTTTATAATACAACCTGTGTGGTGTCCATCTGTAGTGTTGTCACTGGATTACTGTATGTGTTCACAAATGCTTTACACACTGCCTCTGAACTAAGCCTGTCTGCTCGTGCCAAGCTACCAAGAGGGTGAGCAGGGGTTATTTCAGGAGTGTACCCCCTTACCCTGACTAGAAGCAAGGGTCCCTATTTGGACAAAGGTACCTACCTCTGCCAACTAGAGACCCCCAGTTCTAACAGGACCCAAATAATCCATTGCTAAACATTGCCAAGGGTCTTGGGTAAGGGAATTTCGAATCATAAGACTTTTGCCCTATTTGCCACACTCAATACTGGATGTGATATAGCAACAGATGATACCATCCATATAGGGCTACCTATATAGATACCCAATCATATTTTGTGGCAGACTCACCCAAATGTCCTTCATGAGCAACTTTAATTATTCTCAGTCTAATGTTCTCAGGCGGTGCACGTGTCCTCTCTCACTCTGACCTCCCACACAAGACAATTTATCTTTAGCTCTACAATTTGATTTTATCACTTTGTTCAAACTTCTGTTTGACTTCATGACAATCTTTCCTATTGAGATCATTGATCACAATGCTCTCAGCAAGACCAACAAAGTCCACTACACAATCCTCATTGTCCAGACAGAAATCTACATCACAATTAATTTCCAACCTGGATAAACAATCTGCCTTACATTTGTGCCTCCCTACAACATATTGTTTGTGAAATTTGAAATGATAAAAATAGGACAAAATCCTGGCAAGCTTTGATGTGTCATTTCCAGTAATATCAAGGGATTGTCATCATACATTTTCTGCCCTTGAAAAATGTTTGAAAACTTTCTACTGCCCACATACACTCTAAAGCTTACCTTTCTATAGTGGAACATCTTTGTTCTTTCACAGGTAAATCCTCAATGGCAAACACCACTGTGTTCTCTTTATGACCCCCCTTTGATTTTCTGAATAACAACTGAACCTAAACCCACACTACAGGCACCCACAGTACATGTGCACTCATTATGTTCAATAAAGGGTCCTAAAGCACATGATTTAAGATTTTTTCTTTCACATTCTCAAAGTCATAGATTTGTAGCGCTTATTCAAGTTTGGGTTTTATTTCTCGTCAAGGATCTCCTTAAAATAGTTAACATAGAAAACCCATCTGCAAAGTGTTCATAGTATTCACAGAGACCCAAGGAAGATAATAACTGACCCTTTTCATGTCTTTTAAGATAGGCAACAATTATTTTATGTCACTTGACACGTTTCTTAATTTGTGCTTCACCAGTAAAGCATTTTTTGCTAATTTCACTTGGCGCGAGAGGCCTTTTACGCTACCCATTTCCTTTCTAAAAACTCTAATATACTTCACTAGGATTTGTAGAAAATGACCATTTTGCATCGAAATACAAGGCAAGGGAACAGCAGAACCAGGGCTTAGCATCATATCTAAATGTTCTTGATGTTGCCAAATAAGACGGTGTTGATCCCTCTTGCTGATGTACACTTGACTAGGAATATTTCTTTCTTTAAAGTCAATGGTGGAAATGAAAAATACCACCATGTCGATTGTGTTACATCAATAAGAGAACGTTCTTAAATGAGCCTCTTCTCATTGTTTCTTATGCCAATTCTTGTCAAAGAAAGTGTCTGAAATAATTGTGTTGGGTGAACCGGAGTCACTGGAGTGATCTTCCTTACAATGAAAATATCACAAATAGGGGGAGATTCTTCATCTATATCATAAACATCAAGGTTCTCTGTTGCAGCATGTTTTTATAATCTGTATGGTCAAATCCATGATAACTCTAGAATTAGGCCCATCATTCTCAACTTCTTGTAACATATTAACACTTACTCTGGTGCTGTTTCAAACACTGACAAAGTGACCAACCTTCTTGTACTTGAAACATTATTTGCCTAAAGCTGGCCAATTTTTACTTTTGGCAGCATGAGAATGAGAGCCACATTTTACTTAATGACACTAAATGTCATACAGTATAATGTTTGATTTAAAATTGTGTTTTACTTTTATTCAGAAAATTGTTTTGTAACTATGTTTTATGAATTTTTTAAAACATAGGCTTTATTGAAATAAAAATACTTTTAGAATTTCTATTGATGTTGTTTGCTATCTCTGTGAAATTGTACCACTGTTTGCTTCAGTGTTCCATTTCAAGTTAATTTATGAAGACGTTTTTAAATCAGTCAATGTATAATCTGTATGGAATTTTGCTATGTGCTGTTGACTTTGGATTTTTTGCAAATTTTAACTATTATCACTTTAAGAAGTTGCTGGTTACGTGACCGGAGAGCCAGAGCTTTACTTGTAGAAGAAGTTTCTGGATAGTCATTACATGGAGGAGGGTCATCCTCATTGCTA
Source organism: Calotriton arnoldi (assembly GCA_963921515.1). NCBI lineage: Eukaryota > Metazoa > Chordata > Amphibia > Caudata > Salamandridae > Calotriton > Calotriton arnoldi. Next base: position 54,098 of record CAWUFW010007212.1, read on the forward strand.
AGGCATTTTATTGGATATGTGTCTGTCTTTCATATTAACGGAGCACACAGGACAAGTGGCTGCTGAAAATGCGATTGACGAGGAAGGTGGATTTAATGCTCCTGTGGCAGTGGACAGACATGCTGGACCTGCAGCGACTGTTGTTGATGTCACCCCATTTGGATGAAGAGGACCCCACAGCTTCTGGAAGTGGTCCATTTCACACTATGTATAAATGTGGAACGTTGGCTGCTGGAATACATTGCTTGAAATTGCGCTGAAGTGATAAAGCATGGTAACTTGTCTAAATACCATTTAGCACAACAATTATGCTGCACACCTTGCAATCTCAGCATTGGCGTTGCATTCTGTACAGGGTGCATTAACATTTGTGTGGAAGAAGTGTCCATACTTGTAGAGGTGGTCAGGTTGGAGTCAACCAGCCACACCATACTGTAGAGCAAGCAAATGGTATTAAAACCACCCACTTCTGTTGCCTCCCCACGATGCAACTTCACAGATGGTGTTCTAGGTTGGAGAGTGTTCTTCTGCACCAACCAACAGCTATCAAGATGACTTTAATATCCCCACAGGACAGGCGTCAGCCACTGAAGACTGAGCTGGCCGACAGAAAAAAAGCCACCTCCCTCAACCAATCAGAATGCTTTATTTTTTAATTCAGGTTCAACAGGACTCCAGCGGGAGTTCCACATAACTAGATTGTGCTATTTTTATGCTTTCTGGGTAAAGATGTAACTTTCTGCAAAATTTGGTGTAATTCTGTTCAGTTGTTTTTAGGTTTCGCCTACAGAGCTTCAAAACGGGCTTAGAGCCGTCTCATACATATCGTTACTTAACATTGGTTGGCTCCCACGTCATTCTCATCTTCTTGCTTCTCATTGGTCAGGGCCTCCTGCTGCTTACACTTTCTTGTTGATTCTTCCAGTCGTCCATGGAGCTTTGACCAAGCACAATTTCCTGTCTCTGCAACATGTCTTAAAAGAAAAAAAAGCACTATGACGCAGTTAACGCTGACCAGATCATACCGCTTTTTCAACTTTAAGCCATGTTACACAGCAGCTCGTGCTGCTGTGCAACATGTCTAAAAACGGATTCATAAAACCAATAGATTTGCAGAGGTGAAACCTCCTGGCTTTGCCAATGCTTGTTTTCTGTATCGTTGTCTAAAATTCACTGTGGAAATTGCATGGGGAAAGCATTTTGTGACCCTCACCATGTCAACATTTTCAAAGATGACCTCTCACAAGACAAACAGGAATATAACAAATCAAGTAAAGCATGATGTCAGTCGACCTCCTTAGTGCGTTTTGGTCTTTGTAGTTCTGTACAATAGTTGTGTTTAGCGCAAAACTTAGTAGCAGTTTCTTCTTCATCATTATCATCTCCAACATTTGCCTTTAATTTTCATTTTATAAGGCACTCTTTTGGCAAGATTCATAGTCGATGTTAACTCTTGACACGTGTTTCATTTTTCTCAAGATTTTCCGATGAGCCCCGCATAGGTTGAGTGCCCCCTCTGTCTGGAGTACAGCGCTGTGACATCATTGCCTCTTTTACCATTAGTTTCACATGCTAACCAAAGCACTGCAACAGGGAGATCTTAAGGATTTCAGGGGCCCTGGGCCAAACATATTTTGGGGGCCCCTGTTCAGAACAGCTTCGAATTTATGATCCAATTTCACCTCTTTCATGCGCCCAGGTCACTGACAGTGCAGAGGTATGCTCCTCCAAATTCTAAATTCTTTGTACATCTAATATTCAGGGATAGTGAGGTGTGTTTTCAATACTGTAACACAACAGCAGTTCACTAATATTATTGCAAATAATCTCTGTTACGACCTCCTATTTCTCATATATGAGGTCCTGTTTTGCTCTAAAGGAATATTTTTACGGATGCTGCATGAAACGTAAACACAACATTTGGGATAACAGTATTTAAAACAATCTGTTTAAGAATTATTCAAGGACATCAGGGCAAGACTCTGCAGAGCAGAGCTTGCTCTATCAGGGGGCCCCATGAAAGGCTAGGGCCCTGGCCCAGAGCCCACTTTGCCCATGTTTTAAAACGTCTCTGCACTGCAAGGCACCTTAATCCCTTATCGAATAGATTATAGGGTAAAGGCGCTCACTGTTATCGTGCTATTTAAATCACCGAGCAGCGTGCGTCATAAAATGAAACTCAATGACTAGTAATAAAGAGAGAAAATTGTATTTTAAGCGAAACTGGTTTTTGACGTAAAAACACGCATTTTGTATTCAAGCTGCATAAGGGTTGTAAATCTTATGGTAAACTGACGTGGTCGAATATAAAGGAATTGTTGTGGTGATGTAAATACTAAACAGCTATTGCACAATTGTTATTTACATGCAAAAATAGATATTGAATTAGGTGTTTTGCCGGATTTGTAAGTATTTGAGGGCTGGAGCAGATGAATGACGAATGTTCAACATTTTGGCTGGAAAAGTAAGGGGCCTATTTATGAAAAAGTTACGCAGTGCAGCGTAGCAAGTCACCTTGTTGTGCTGCACTGTGTGACAGGGAAAAGGGCAAGAATACCCCGTATTCAAGGCAATATGGCACATTCCTGGCTTTTCCTCTGTGCTGGCTCCCTTTTGGCAGCCTAGCGCCAACGCAGGCACCCTTGCATCATGGTGCAAGGTTACCTGCGTTGCATGCAGGATTGTTTTTGTGCAGGAAGGGACACCTTCCTGCACAAAAACAATCCTGAGAGGCATTTTCCTCATTCTATGTGTGCTGCAGAATGCAAGAAAGAGAAAGAGGAACTAACAAGGAGAAATAAAGATATTACTCCTGGGTACCCCTCACCTGGGAAGGCGTATCTTTTTCGCACATTTTTAGGTTTACCAGTACTGGTAAGTCTGAGAATGTGTCAAAAACCATGGGATTTGCATGGGAAGACCCATGCAATGCCCATGGAATGCCTTTCCAGGGCAGAGTAAGGCAACGCAGCGATTTGCCACTCAGGGCCACGCAAAGTGACCTTGCATGGCTTCCTAAATCTGACTTAATGTTTGTGTCACTCTTGCACCATGTTGCATGGTGCAAGAGCGACGCAAACCAGCTTATAAATAGGCCCCTAAGGGCCATATTTATGAGAATGTGGCGCAGCACAGAGCAGCAAGGTGTAAGGGTGCCTGCGTTGCATGCAGGATTTTATTTGTGTAGGAAGGGGCACCTTCCTGCACAAAAAAATTCTGAGAGGCCTTTTCCAGAATGCAGCACACGTAGAAAGAGGAACAAACGAGGAGAAATAAAGATATTTCACCTCATTGCACCTCTCCTAGGCACAAATCCAGGTTTTCCTGCTCTTGTAAATCTGGGAATGTGTCAAAATCCATAGAAGTTGTGTGGGAACAGTCTCAGCGCTCCGTCCATCATCTCCTTGTGTTTGCTTTGAACACCCACATAACACCCATGGAAACGCCTCCCTTGCGCAGAGTAATGCACTGCAGTGATTTGCGCTGCATTACATTACTCAAGATTTATGAAGCCACGCAGGGCCAAGCAAGGTGGGCTTGCTTGGCTTCATAAATCTCATTTTTCATTTGCATTTCTCTTGCACCATGTTGCGTGGCGCAAGAGCAAAGCAAAGGGGCTCATAAATATGCCCCTCAGTGTTTTGGGTATGTCTGAGGGCAATAAAAAGAGGCAGTGCAGAAAAATGACAGACTTGCATTAAGTCCAAAACCCTAAAATCTGGTGTCTTAACACAAAGGGGCCGATTCCGATCCGGGCCGGAAAACGTACCGACCGACTCGGAGCCGGAATTTATTCCGACCGACACGTACCGGTGCAGCCCGACCCGCAAAGTACGATGAAAAGCGTGCAAAATCCGACCGACTCGTATGGAACACAATACGAACGACCGAACCGCGCGGAAAACAGCTAACCGGCCGGAAAAGCACGCGAATCGAACCGACCGACACGCACCAGGAAGAATCCCGAACGAAACGTACCCGCGAACTCCGACCCGCCAAGTACGATGCAACGCGTGGAAAACACGACCGAGTCGCACGTAGCACAAGCCGTACGACCGACACGCATACAAAACAGCGAGCCGAAGCAACCCAATACACCGCGACCGACGCGTACGCAGCACATAAAACAGCACAAACCCAGCGTGAACGACTCGGAGAAGCTCGCACGAGACAACTGCAGGGTCCGACTCGGTCAGAAGAACGTCTCCTACATGCACAAAAAGTACAAAGGGAAAAACACAAAAAAAAAGGCCAAACAAGCAATTACAAAGCCAATAAATACTGGGGGGGGAAACAGGGAACAAAGACACACCCACAACTCCACCCATATAAAGGACACAAATCTCTACCATGATCCTTTGCAAATTCAAATTACCTGCCAGCACACAACACCAACAGACAGCAACCACACACACACTCACAGCTCATCCATCACACAAGCCACACACCATCAGCACCTCAACAAATAGCACCCTCACATACACCCAGCAAAACACACACTCACACACCCTCACTTGCACACCAACACACATCACTCACCACCACCACCCATCACCATGCCCCCCAAGAAGAATCCAAAGTTCCTAGATAGTGAATTGGAAGTCCTGGTAGATGAGATCCTCAGGGTAGAGCCACAGCTGTTTGGTACACTGGTCCAACAGACCCCCATGTCGCAGAAAACCAAGATGTGGGCGAGGATCGTCGACAGGGTGAACGCACAATCACCATGTTTGCGCACAAAGGAAGACATCCAGAACAGGTGGTATGATGTGCGCAGGAGGGTCAGGGACCTACTGAAGAAGGATTACATCTTGAGCCAACACACCGGCAGTGGCCCTCCTGCCAAACCACTATACCTCAGGCCCTGGGAGGAGAAGGTGCGGGACATCCTACCACCAGTGAGCGTATATGGACTAGAAAACATCCCAGAGCCTGGTGAGTAAACAACCAATATACCCAATATTGTGTGACAATACACACACATCAGTGTCAAGGTGATAGTCAAACCATGCACCCTTAGCAAATACACAGCAACAAAAACAGAATCATCCCAAGATGTGTATGTCAGTCAGATAAACACAACACATGCCATCTCATAGTGATATGTAACTGTGTCATGACATGTACAAACCCTACAACAAATAAAGCTAGGCAGTGGCACAAATATAACCAACAAACACTGTCAGATATGTAGCCACCACTACAAAACCACCACACAGGGAATCCCACAGAAAGGAAGGAATTCTGTGTATGCTGGTCAAGTCAGTGTAGCCAATAGCATCATGGGAGTTGTAGTCACAGATATTGCCCACCCTCACAATACGCCCATCAACACCACTCTGAACCATGCTCACATCACAGGGAGTGGAAAACAACTGACAAGATGGCTGACACTGGCTACTGCTGTGGGGAGCACAAGGCCCTGCTGGGAACTGGGCACCAACCAACAGCAGGACACCACTGACTGACATCCTGAAAGACAACTTGCACTCCCTGTGATGGAAGCACGTTCCATGGTGGGATATCTGGCTGGGTGGGAAGGAGGACTGACAGCTACTGACCATAGTTACCAGCAGCTCTCCTCACACACACCCCTAACACAAACTACACACAACACACCTGGGAAAATGCATTGCCTCACACTAAAATTAATTATCCCACAAAGAACCACCACCCTGGGTCATGCTGTGGGAAGCACAGTGACACACATGGGACTTGTAGCCAAACAAACACCAGGACAACACTGTCAGCCATCCATTCAGCACAGGCACACTACCCCACAGGGAAGCAGAGTCAGAAGGAAGGAAGTATGGGCAAGCTGGGAAGGGGGGTGGAGGCAATAGCATGATGGGAGTGGTAGTCACAGATATTGCTCACCCTCACAATTGGCCCATCAACACCACTCTGAACCATGCTCACATCACAGGCAGTGGAAAACAACCGACAAGATGGCTGACACTGGGTACTGCTGTGGGGAGAACAAGCCCCTGCTGGGAACTGGGCACCAACAAACAGCAGGACACCACTGTCAGCCACCTTGCCATTGCTGTCACACCCACACACAGTGAAGTACACTCAAAAGGAAGGAAGTATGGGCATGCTGGGAAGGGGGTGGAGGCAATAGCATGATGGGAGTGGGAGTCACAGCTCAACATCCCCAAACCACATGGCCCAGCAAGCTCACACTGAAGCTTGCACACCTCACAAAGAGTGGAAAGCCCCATCAAATATGTCTGACACCGGTGCTCTGTTGTGAGGAGCACAAGGCCCTGCTGGGAACTGGCCACCAACCAACAGCAGGACACCACTGTCAGCCATCTTGCCATTGCTGTCACACCCACACACAGTGAAGTACACTCAAAAGGAAGGAAGTATGGGCATGCTGGGAAGGGGGGTGGAGGCAATAGCATGATGGGAGTGGTAGTCACAGCTCAACATCCCCAAACCACATGGCCCAGCAAGCTCACACTGAAGCCTGCACACCTCACAGAGAGTGGAAAGCCCCATCAAAGATGTCTGACGCCGGTGCTCAGTTGTGGGGAGCACAAGGCCATGCTGGGAACTGGCCACCAACCAACAGCAGGACACCACTGTCAGCCATCTTGCCATTGCTGTCACACCCACACACAGTGAAGTACACTCAAAAGGAAGGAAGTATGGGTATGCTGGGAAGGGGGTGGAGGCAATAGCATGATGGGAGTGGTAGTCACAGCTCAACATCCCCAAACCACATGGCCCAGCAAGCTCACACTGAAGCATGCACACCTCACAAAGAGTGGAAAGCCCCATCAAATATGTCTGACACCGGTGCTCTGTTGTGGGGAGCACAAGGCCCTGCTGGGAACTGGCCACCAACCAACAGCAGGACACCACTGTCAGCCATCTTGCCATTGCTGTCACACCCACACACAGTGAAGCACACTCAAAAGGAAGGAAGTATGGGCATGCTGGGAAGGGGCGTGGAGGCAATAGCATGATGGGAGTGGTAGTCACAGCTCAACATCCCCAAACCACATGGCCCAGCAAGCTCACACTGAAGCATGCATACCTCACAGAGAGTGGAAAGCCCCATCATAGATGTCTGACACCGGTGCTCAGTTGTGGGGAGCACAAGGCCATGCTGGGAACTGGCTACCAACCAACAGCAGGACACCACTGTCAGCCATCTTGCCATTGCTGTCACACCCACACACAGTGAAGTACACTCAAAAGGAAGGAAGTATGGGCATGCTGGGAAGGGGGGTGGAGGCAATAGCATGATGGGAGTGGTAGTCACAGCTCAACATCCCCAAACCACATGGCCCAGCAAGCTCACACTGAAGCATGCACACCTCACAGAGTGTGGAAAGCCCCATCAAAGATGTCTGACACCGGTGCTCAGTTGTGGGGAGCACAAGGCCATGCTGGGAACTGGCCACCAACCAACAGCAGGACACCACTGTCAGCCATCTTGCCATTGCTGTCACACCCACACACAGTAAAGTACACTCAAAAGGAAGGAAGTATGGGCATGCTGGGAAGGGGGTGGAGGCAATAGCATGATGGGAGTGGTAGTCACAGATATTGCTCACCCTCACAATTGGCCCATCAACACCACTCTGAACCATGCTCACATCACAGGGAGTGGAAAACAACTGACAAGATGGCTGACACTGGGTACTGCTGTGGGGAGCACAATGCCCTGCTGGGAACTGGGCACCAACAAACAGCAGGACACCACTGACTGACATCCTGAGAGTCAACCTGTACCCACTGCAAGGGTGGCATGCTTCATGGTGGGATAACTGGGCTGGAGGGAGAAGGATGTCCGGATGTCAACCAAATACCACCAATGCTGGCCATGCACACACCTCAACATTCACATTGAAATGCTTCATGTTGTCAGGACAATGCACTACACCAATATCAACAGCTGACTGTGACAACTTAGGACAATGCAATGTACAGGCCCGCATCCAGAGGTACAGTCACAACTGTCAGGTGTTTGAACCATTGATGCCTGTAGAAACATTACATACATTGTGTGTCTCTTCCAAATACAGGTGATGATGGGGACACAGCAGCAGACGCTGAGGAGTCCCTGTCCCAGGCTCCGGGGGACACTGAGCTCACTGGTGTGGAACAGCCTCTGCCCACCTCGGATGACGAAGACCTACCTGGCACCTCCGCAGTGAGTCATCATGCAGCACCAGCAGGGCCACCAGCTGCACCCCCTGCACCCACCCCTCCAACAACACACAGACCACCCCTGCCGACACGGACAGACCAAGGACCACCACCACCAACAGCACACGGATCCCGGCCCAACGTGGAGCTACGGACAACAACACCAGCAACAACCCCCAAGGGAGCCCAGGGTCACCTGTGCGTGCCACCGCAGGTCCTTCACGTGTCGCATTGGGTGGTGGGAGGGGTGGTAGACATAGGTCGCTACTTGCAGAGGGGTCTGGACTGCATGATGACCCACAACTGGTACGCATAGCTGATGCGTACCAGACTAGCACCGGAGAGTTCAGCCAGGTAGTGGGGAGCCTCAGGGACATTCAACAGCAGCAGGCTGCCCATCATGCCCGCTTGGACTTACACATGTCCTGCATGGAGTCCAAGTGGGACACAGTGCAAGAACAGACGGCGGTGCATAGGGACATATTGCAATGCCTCCGCCAGATTTGCACCAACATGTCAACACCTCCCTGTGTGCCCACAACATCTGGTGCTGCAACAACTGCAACTGCCACAGGGAGGGAGGATGACTCTGGCAGAGAGTCCCCTGCACTGCAGCAGCCTGCACTTGAGGGTCCCCCCCCAAAGAAGAGGGGTCGTCCGAGGAAGGACAACTGAGAGGCAGATGGCCATGCACAACCCCCAGGAAGCCAACACCTGTTCTGGAAAATCACCTTTGTGCCCAAACTCTTCACCCTATCGAATGCAACACAACTCTCCCACATGACATGGGGAGCTCAAGTTGGACCAATGTATCAGATGACTGTGGACTTTACTCTGGACATTTCTGCTAACAGGACTTCCAAATCATCTTGGAACTTTGGATTACAATCACAATGTACAGCACCCACCATCCTGTGCACTATACTCACACATGTATGTCAATAAACTCACTAATACACCATACTTGCCTCTGTTGTGACTCCAACGTTGTTTCTGAAGTGGAGATGATGATCTGTGAAATGACACTGTGCATGCTAACTGCTACAGCAAATACAACACCGGCATGTGAGTCATGGCAAGGTGACACATATGAGGGACACACACCACCAGGGCTACACAACACATACACACCAGGGCCATCTGACTCATCGCCTACACTGATGTTGCCAGGAAATATGGTGCAATGCACAGACCCAACACCTATTCACAGTCTGTGTCAACTAGCCCACTGGTGCAGTAAGCAAATGTCAGTCAGATGTGTGACCACAGACAACGCACATCACAAAGTGAAGCACAGGTTTATTACACATTTGCAACATGTTGTAACCACTACAGATGCAAGGTAATCCCACCTGGCAGTGGGCACACAGTCAACAAGTGTAGAAGAAAGGAAGTCCATGGGTGTGGCGCACATCACCTGTAGGGAAACGACAGCTACCACCCTGGAAGTTGATTCACGGTGTCGGGGGATCACAGTTGACCAAACACATCTGAAAGTACCCTGTGAAGGACAGAAATGACACACAGTCAAAAGCACTGAAGAACAGGACAGAACTGCAATACTCATGCCCAATACATGTCACAAGAAACCTACCCAGAACCAAGTTAGCATGCCAACACTGTTGGGGAGTACAGACTATCTGTAAGGACACATCGCTGCACGTATCCAGTCAAGTAGCACATGGACACACTCAAACAGCACCAGAGCACCACCAACACATATCATGCAAACTCACATCATTGACATAACATCCCTGGATACTCACATTCAGCTGAAGAAGTTGGTGATGAGCTGTGTACGGACATCACCCTCATCATCATCATCATCACTGGCATCGTGGTCCAGCCCAGGATCCTCCACAGGTGGCGGATGTTGGTCATCGTCATCCAGGATGAGAGGCAACTCCTTCCGCACTGCCAGGTTGTGTAGCATGCAGCAGATGATGACAATCTTGCACACCTTTGCTGGGGCATATGGGAGGGCCCCTCCTGTCTTATCTAGGCAGCGGAAGCGGCTCTTCAGGAGACCAAATGTCCACTCAATCACTCTCCTGGTCCGACCATGTGCCTCATTGTAGCGCATCTGGGCTGGTGTCACAGGGTTCCTGAGGGGCGTCAGCAACCACGGCATGTTGGGGTATCCAGAGTTACCTACATACAGACAATTGCACATTAGCTGAGTTGGAAAAGAGGGTGGAACACTACATTGCAGAACACACACAATGGTACAAAGTCAGTACACACCAACAAGCCAGGCACGCTGGTTCGGCATCTGTGACATCATCCTCGGGATGCGACTACTCCTCATCACGTAAGCATCGTATGCAGAACCCGGGAAACGGGCACACACGTGTGAGATGCTCATATCTGCAAGACATACCACCAGTGCATTGACCGAATGGTAGTGTTTGCGGTTCCTGTATGCCTGCTCTTGGGCCTGTGGTGGTACCAAAGCCACATGTGTCCCATCAATGGAGCCAATGACATGCGGCATCCTCCCCAGGGCATAGAAGTCACTCTTCACGTCAGTGAGTTGTTGAAGTCTAGGGAAATAGATGTACTGGTTCAGGTATCTCAACATAGCCTCCAAAACATCGCGGAGCACACGGCTGAACATGGTCTGTGACATCCCACCAGCAGACGCCACAGTGTGTTGAAAGGTACCGGTGGCAAAGAAGTGTAGGGCTGCCATCACCTTCACCTTGGGGGTCAGCGCTGTAGGGTATGTCCGGCCAGGTTGCAAATGTGGGTCCAACCGCACCGTCAATTCCTCAATCAGTGGCCTGGTGAAGCAGTACCGTCGGATGCAGTCCCGTTCAACCACTGTTGCAAGGTCAGGGAATGGCCGATGGACAGCTGGTGCCCTGCAGTGCATAGGTGAAGAAAGAAAGATTGTCAATCACCCCACATATGTGGCATAGACCAGACTCAATATCACATGATACATCATTACGAGACACAAGTACATGATGCGTGTGCCGTTCCATAAGGACATGTATGGCACCTACATGGCTAACATCTAACATCACAGTTCAACATGTTCCCTCAACAAGTCCAGGTTGTGCTATGGGATATCATTAGGCTGTGTCACAGTACCCATGTACTGCTGTCACGTTCCAAACACACACCACAGTGACATATGAGGACAGATGTGCCCCAGGCATCACAGCTCATCGACAGGTAGATTCCCAGGGACCCTGTATTGCCACATGGACACTGGCATGATGCATCATGAATACACCACAGCTAAACAACCATGACCCCCACAGGTAGTGGTCCCTGTTGCCTCGGCAGGACAGACATGGACGTCTGTGACACACACACGCACAACATCAAAGTCCATGCACAAACAACGTGGATGTGGAGACTGTCTCCCATTGTGCACATGGAATCAGAGACATTGTAAACACAACATGCACACAGACTGTGGAGGGCCATCACAATTGTGGCAATGGGTCACCCTGGGACATACATACCGTCCCACATGGGACTCAGGGGGTATGTGACATGACATACCACAGTGTTCATGTGCACAACACACCAAGGATTCTGTCCCCATGAACACGTGCACAGCCTGGGAGTGGCTGCCCCCAAGTGCCACCCAAAAAACAACATGTTGACCCCCATACACTGGACAGGTAATGCAGCCTTACATGCCTTAGGATAGAGTGTGGACAGGCTGTGGTGTTGTAGGTGTGCCCCTCACTCCCTGGGAAGTATATGTGGCTGGCATATGTTCACCTGTGACAGGCATGGTGACATATGCCAGTGACTTGTACAGGTCGTGTTGTACAGCAATGGACCAATCGGTGTGCCCGGCCGGCCCATTGCATTCAATGTGAGCGGGTACGCGTTGTATCCCGGGTACGAGTTGAACAGCAATGGACCGATCGGTGTGCCCAGCCGGCCCATTGCATTCAATGTGAGCGGGTACGCGTTGTATCCCGGGTATGCGTTGAACAGCAATGGACCGATCGGTGTGCCCGGCCGGCCCATTGCATTCAATGTGAGCGGGTACGCATTGTATCCCGGGTACGCGTTGTACAGCAATGGACCGATCGGTGTTCCCGGCCGGCCCATTGCATTCAATGTGAGCGGGTACGCATTGAACAGCAATGGACCGATCGGTGTGCCCGGCCGGCCCATTGCATTCAATGTGAGCGGGTACGCGTTGAACAGCAATGGACCGATCGGTGTGCCCGGCCGGCCCATTGCATTCAATGTGAGCGGGTACGCGTTGAACAGCATTGGGCCGATCGGTGTGCCCGGCCGGCCCATTGCATTCAATGTGAGCGGGTACGCGTTGTATCCCGGGTACGCGTTGTACAGCAATGGACCGATCGGTGTTCCCGGCCGGCCCATTGCATTCAATGTGAGCGGGTACGCGTTGAACAGCAATGGACCGATCGGTGTGCCCGGCCGGCCCATTGCATTCAATGTGAGCGGGTACGCGTTGAACAGCAATGTACCGATCGGTGTGCCCGGCCGGCCCATTGCATTCAATGTGAGCGGGTACGCGTTGAACAGCAATGGACCGATCGGTGTGCCCGGCCGGCCCATTGCATTCAATGTGAGCGGGTACGCGTTGTATCCTGGGTACGCGTTGTACAGCAATGGACCAAACGGTGCGCACACATTGGCTGGGGCCTGGCATGGCAACGGACGCGTTTTCGAAGCTCCAACGAGTCTGATGCAGTGAATTCAGTTGGCCAGCCACAACAATGTTGCAAAATCATGGGTGTCATGAAGTTGAAGATTTGAAGGATGCTGTGGGCGTGTATTAGTGCTGCTATTCCATGGATTGGTCAGATTCAGAAGATGCAAACGACTTGGACCTATCACTTTGGACACATGGGACAGTATCTGCCTCTGCAACACACATATAATGCTGGCTGTTCCCCTGAGAGCTCACTTGCCTGCACTACATGCTCCAGGACGACATCTGCCACCAACACTGCTGCTGTTTATGCATCCTCTGGCTCCTGCAATGGCATGTACTGTGGAGAGAGCCCCAGCCTTCAGCCTTGAGGAGAACCAGGCCCTGCTGGACAGCCTCCTTCCACAGTACAGCAAGCTGTATGGGAAACCAGGGGAGCAGGTGAGTGTGCTGTCCACTGCAACACTAATTGTGCATGTTGTCTGACTAGCAGGACTTTCAGTGTGCACACCACTGGCTAGCATGCCCACTGAGTAGTTGTCACACCCCAAAGTGTGTAGTTACATGCACTGAACTGGTACAGTGCATTAACAGTGCATTCCAACTAGGTTTACTTCCCATGCAATGATACCATGTAGTGACTGCTGGCAAACTGTTCATAGCCATTGTTGCACTGCCTGTGTACATCATATGCCCCTGTGATTGAGACATGTATATCCAACTGTGTGATGCACGTATATGTTGCATGTGTAGTAATGGCCTTTTCACTTTGTCATTCTCACAGGTTGATGCCCACCAGAAGCAGGACATCTGGCTGACCATCGCCCGGAAAGTAAGATCCGTGGGAGTCTACAGGCGCAGGATTCGCAACTGCCAAAAGAGGTGGCAGGACCTTCGTGGCTGGACCCGGAGGATCGCAAGGGTCCAGCTGAAGCGGTCGCCTCCTCGCAGGAGGGGCGGACACCAGACCCTGACCCCCCACATGCTCCGGATCCTGGTGGTGGTCTTCCCTGACCTGGATGGTCTGAAGGACAGACAGCAGCAAGGAGGGGGTGAGTCCTTGACTGCACTGTGCACTTTGTCTGACATGCTATGTGCCCTCCTCTGGCCTGGTTAAACTTCCACAGTACATCAGTCATGTGGTCCAGGACCCATGTCCCTCATTTGTGACATGCCCACTTCTCCTCTGATACGCATATGTGTGGCCCTTATAGTCAGGAAATTGTGTCATTTGGGGACTGTGTCATTGCATTTTGCTTTGCTCAAGGTGGGGGTCAGCATTTGTTCCTGTGACTATGTTGTGCAATTCATGGGTTGGTCAATTGCTTACACAATGCCTAAGTTCTGACATGTGATCTGGGTGTAACTTTGATATGTGGTCCGCTTGCTGCTCTGACTCACCACATGTCCCTGGGGAATTTGGCACACACCCATGCTGCTGGTGAGAACAATGTTTGGGGCTCAGGAGTATGTGTATCCAGTGTGTCACACATGCTTAGCCACCTGCCTACTGTCCAGGACTCATCCCTCTGACAGGTGGAGCTGGACAGTCATGCCTACTCCAGGGCATACAATACACTCTGTACTCCCACTCCCGTGTATCATCTGGCATGTTGTGATCAGTGAAATGTACCCTCAGGTGTCTGCCTCTGTCTCATTGTGCTGTGTCTTCGTTGTCAGGACTACTGGTATGTTTATCGGTTAGGGCTCAGCATGCCATCTGAGATGTGACCATGATAGACGATACTTCTGTGACTTATAGGTGTCTGATCACTTGACTGTGCACACAGGTGTTTGCGACTGTGACTTTCAGGCAGCTGTATTTTCACTGTGAGATGCTCATGTTCAGTGAGTTGTGTTTCATGTCCCCCATATGTCCAGTTGGTATGACGTGGACAAATAGTAGTACAGATGATGTGGTTTTTGGGGGATGGACATGTGCACTTGTCAGTCACATAACTTGCATTCCCCATGCCCTCGGATTGTGACACAGTGCAGACTGTTGTTGGCTGGCTGCCATGGCCATGTGACTTGAGACAGTAATGTATGACTTTGCACGCATTCCTGTGTCATGGCATTAAACTTCCTGGGACTGATCCTGCAGGGAAGTGACATGTGCAACATGCACCCCATTGTGGCATTGACTATCCGGACATGGGTGCATCATGGTGTCTGGTGCTGGTATGCATCACATGCATTTCTAATTAGACTCTGGCCATCCCTTTATCCGGACACCTGCACTGACTCAGTGGCAAGAGATGTGATGTGTGCATGTTCACATACTTCGCCGTGTTCCCTGCAATGTCCAACAACTGTGTAGGTGGTGCATGTGTCCACACTGGGGTCTTACCATCAGACAGGCACCAGCCAGATGGGTGCAAGGGCAGGAGGGGTGTGAGTCCCATGGTTGACCATCAGACTGACAATTGGCTTCCCCGAATCTGTGTGAGGACTTTAGGCAATGTTCAACTAAGGATGCCAGGGCTTGCTCTGTAATGTGCTGTACTTACTGTGGTGTGTGCGGTCAGTGCAGGTGACTGATGTTTGTCTGTTTCCCTAATTGTTTGCAGATACATCCACGGCCACAGGAGGGGACAGCTCCACGGACCAGGAGGAGCAGCGGAGCCAGACTGGGTCAGCATCGGACGAGTGGTCAGAGGGACCCAGTGGCACGGAGGGCGAGGGGAGCCACACCGAGGAGTCCTCAGCACCATCCACCTCAGCTGGGGACCACAGCAGCTCGGAGGATGACTCCCTTGTGGAGGCGGGTCTCAGCAGCCACCAAAGGCCAGCTAGTCTGTCTGGCCCCGCCACCACCACCACCGCCCTCCCATTGGCTCCCATTCCTGAGGTCCGTGGAGGCTCCCGTGCTCGGGAGCGTGTCTCCTTCGTGCCAGGCACCGCAGCCCCTGCCCCTGTGTCCCCTGCTGCCCTGAGTGAGGAGTCTGTGTACCTCCTTCGGCAGCTCCATGTAGGGCAGACAGCAATGCTGAGTGTCCTCCATGCACACACCACTCTGTTGACACAGCTGGTGTCGTTCATGGAGGGCATCTCGACGGGTATGTCTGCCCTACAGAGGAGCAATAGGTCCATGGACTCCTCCCTGACGGCAGCAGTGTCCCTCCTCCAACAGTCCCTCACCCCTCCCACCTCTGCCCCATCCACACTTCCTGCCCCCTACCTGTCCAAAGCACATGCACACCTGCACAGTCAACCAAACACACAGACACGAGCAGCACAGACACACCCAAGAGTAAGGCAAGACGTGCACACAAGCATCCTCAGGGGACTGATACCACAGACACAGGGCATGGGGAACACACACACACACAGGCATCCACATTCACTCCGCAGTCCTCCAAATCCTCTCCCTCCAAGACCCCTTCCCTTGCCTCGCCTGCTACCCCACCTACACAGCAGATCTTCCTGTGTGACCTCGGCCTCTTCACCTCCATTCCTGCTGATCCAGCATACCAGGGGAAGAGGAAGTCCACCCACACAGAGAGGAGTGCCCCTCGCCCCCGGACACCCTCCCCCAGGCGTAGGCAGACACAGGAGCCCATTAGGAAGTCCCCCCGGAGCAGGAAGAGCAAGACCCCACCACCACCACCATGCAGCTCCAGCGCCCAGTCTCTCTCCTCCATCCCCCAGGCCACCACTGCACAGGTTCCCCCGCCACACCCTGCCCCAGGTTCCCCCACACACCGATACTGCATCCCCAGACTGCTTAGGCCCTCCCCCCCTGCCACTTTCTCTTCCACCCCCAACCCAGACGCTCTGCCTGTTGGTGGCACTGTTGTGGGGACCGGGTCCCCCCTCTGTCCTGCCCACCTCATCTGCCCACCCTTCCACTCCCTTGGAGTCATGCACTGCAGTGGAGTCCACAACCACCACGTCTGACTCGGGCACTGCAGTGGGTACCCAGTCCACTACATCAGTCCAGCCCACTGCAGTGGTTGCAGCACCCACACCAACTGACTTGTGTACCACAGTGGTGCCGGCCCCCCTGAGTCAGACACCTCCACTGCAGTTGCCGGTGACACTCCTGCACCCACCACCCCTTCACTGCCTCACTCTGCCATCCCCTGATCCTGTCCCTGCGGTGCCTGGCCTGCCCCTTGTATGCCCCTCCAAGGGGATGTCCCTCAACCGTACCAGTGCAGGCAAGCAATGTGTGACCAGTTGTCACTTCTCACCCCGTTGGTACTGTGATTTTGGACTGGCCATTGGCCTTAGTTTCTTTTGGACTTCCGTTTTTACCCTGACATTTGCTGAATAAAGCCCCTTTTTGTTTACTTTTGGGTTTTCTTTTGATGTACATGATGTGGATGAGTAGCATCCTGCATTTGCAGTTGTAATAGTGTTCACATCAGGACGAAGAAGTGTTGCAGTGATGGACTCCATGTGGTCCATGGGATATGTGTCCTGTTGTAGTCTGGATCTATGGCATCCTTTGCTACAGTCTGAGGGTGTAATGTTCAGCATTTGACACAGGGATGTCCTTTTTGCATTTGTAAATGAACATCTTTGTCTTACACTGATGCACATCTGGTGGGCTTACCACTGTTCAATGTTCCGATTTCCCTGACTGTGTGCCCAGCTCCACTGGACATGCAGTTTTGCACATCAATGTCGAAGGACTCATCTGTGTATACAGTGCAACTTGCTTGACACGTGTTTGGTGTGTGTGCAGATGACTGACGTGACACTCCCGTACCCAGGCTGATGTGAGCAGAGCCTTCTGTGTGTTGTGGTTGTTGACTCACTGACGGAGTGTTCTGCTGACATGTTTGGGTCGTGCACAGACAAGGTTTGGCACAGCGGACCTTCCACAGGAGTGGAGTGCCCTCATGGCAGTGTGTAATCTGTTGACATTGCGTGGGCCTGTGTTGTGTAAGCATGTCTGTGCGTGTTCCCTTCCCTTTTCCTACACAGGCTGTGTCCCTAGGGATGTTCCTGTTTGTGATGCTTGCTGAGTTGTTCTGTGTTCATCCAGCATCTTGGACCTGGTTTCTCTGTGATGTGGGTGCATGGCAAACTAATGTTCATGAGGTTGACATCCCAGGTTGTCTTTGTTGTCAGTGCTGGGGATGTGGGCAAACGCAGATGGGACACATTCAGGATTCCCCTTGGCACTTGTTGTTTACACGAGTCATGTGATTTACAGTTTGTGTTAGCTTTCAGTGATTGTGACACGTTGTGTGTGTGACTGCTGCCACTGCTCAGGGTCAGAGCTGCAATGTTGGTAGTTGTGTACGTGTGTTCTTCGTGTGTCACCTTGGCTTCTTCATTGGTGCGTGACTATGGCCAGGATCCCATTGATTGTGGTGGATTTCACATCATGCCCATGTACGGCATACTGTGCTGTGTGTCAGACATTGACGAGTCTTGTTGACTGGCCATGTGTGATGGGTTTCTGCACCTTAGTTCCCACCACCACCCCTGGTTTTGTCATGGGTGCATGTGCAATGTCACCAGTCCATGTGAGCTTCACTGCTGCACATTGGTGGAGATCAGGGTGTGTGGTGTTGAGTGTGTGCAAAAGTGAGTTGTTGCACGGCCAGACCCCTACCTCCATATTGGCCTTGGCTGGCAGGCCGTGCTGATTGATTGGAGCTTGTGTAGGTGTGATGGTAGTTAGTTGCTCAGGACACATGGCTGGGGTTCACAGTGTGAACGACATCTGACATTGTCATCACAGTGGGATTATCATGCAGGCTAGTGTCAGCACAATATGGGGTCCCTGGGGCTAGTGCTGTGGTGGGTCTGTCTCTTGCTGTGTTAGTTGCTGTTCCTACAAGCTTGTGTGACATGTGTAATTTGTGCTCACTCTCATCGAACAATGCCTGATTGCCCACATAGGGGATTTGGATCCATGAGTTACTTTTGTGTGGCACTGTATGTGCATCTGTGTAATTGGTATTCAGGCCTCATCATGTGTTGTGTGGTTGCCTGGGGACACTGGCACCCCCTCACCTGTTGTGTTTGATGTGCAGTGTGGGTCTGCCTGTTTGTGTTTGTGCATCTGCACCACTGCATTGGCATATCTTTAGTGTGCCATTGGCTGTATGTTGTTTGGTGGGTTTCACCTGCTGTCCCTGGGACTCCTAGGTCATCAGTCAGCACAATGATCATTGTTTGTGTGTCCCATTGCTGCCATGGTATGTTATTTGTTCACCTCACATCTACAGTCTCCACAGGGTATCTCCATTTGTGTGGCCATTGGTGCAAATATGTGGGTCTGCAGTATGATGGTCACTTCTGTCATTTTGTCATTGATGGATGTTGACAGTGTCAGCCCCCATGGGTGATGTTTGTCTGCACATGGCCAAAGGTATGTCTTATTTGCACTGCACTGTTTGCCTCCCCCAATCTATGTTGCTATGGGACACAAGCACTACTTTGCCACTGATGTGTTTCTTGTTCTGTGACCAGGAATCATCCATGCAGTTTGGCAGTTGCAGCTTTTTCAATGTCAACACTTACATTTTGGTCACTGTGATGATGGGGGTTTAGACCCCATTGCCACAATGTTCAAAATGTGCTTCAGCTATGGACCCCACACTTACCTTTTGGTCACTGTGATGATGGGGGTTTAGACCCCATTGCCACAATGTTCAAAATGTGCTTCAGCTATGGACCCCACACTTACCTTTCGGTCACTGTGATGATGGGGGTTTAAACCCCATTGCCACAATGTTCAAAATGTGCTTCAGCTATGGACCCCACACATACCTTTTGGTCACTGTGATGATGGGGGTTTAAACCCCATTGCCACAATGTTCAAAATGTGCTTCAGCTATGGACCCCACACTTACCTTTTGGTCACTGTGATGATGGGGGTTGGACCCCATTGCCACAGTGGTCATGGTCTGCTTGCATTGTGGGGGCCACACACATTTATGTGTGACACATGTGATAGGGGGTCACATTGTATGTCCAAAGTCATGTTCAGTGTTGTAGGCATTTGACACAGTCTACACACGCTTGTCATGGTGTTGGGTGGGATGTCTTTTTGTTGCATTCCTTATGTTGGTGTGTGCTTGTTGTGTCATGCATTACCCATCCTATGAGTGGGGGTGTTGTTGGTGGTAGGCATCCAGCCCCCCATGGGTAGAGGTGGTAGTAGTGACAGGCATCCAGCACCCCCTGGGTAGGGGTGGTAGTAGTGACAGGCATCTAGCACCCCCTGGTAGGGGTGGTGGTAGGGGTAGGATTCTAGCACCCCCTGGGTAGGGGTGGTGGTAGTGGTAGGCATCTGGCACCCCCTGAGTAGGGGTGGTGGTAATGGTAGGCATCTGGCACCCCCTGGGTAGGGGTGGTGGTAGTGGTAGGCATCCAGCCCCCCATGGGTAGAGGTGGTAGTAGTGACAGGCATCCTGCCCCCCATGGGTAGGGGTGGTAGTAGTGACAGGCATCCTGCCCCCCATGCGTAGGGGTGGTAGTAGTGGTAGGCATCTAGCACCCCCTGGGTAGGGGTGGTGGTAGTGGTAGGCATCTGGCACCCCCTGAGTAGGGGTGGTGGTAGTGGTAGGCATCTGGCACCCCATGGGTAGGGGTGGTGGTAGTGTTAGGCATCTGGCACCCCCTGGGTAGGGGTGGTGGTAGTGACAGGCATCCTGCCCCCCATGGGTAGGGGTGGTAGTAGTGACAGGCATCTAGCACCCCCTGGGTAGGGGTGGTAGTGGTGGTAGGCATCTGGCACCCCCTGGGTAGGGGTGGTGGTAGGGGTAGGCATCTAGCACCCCCTGGGTAGGGGTGGTAGTGGTGGTAGGCATCCAGCCCCCCATGGGTAGAGGTGGTAGTAGTGACAGGCATCCTGCCCCCCATGGGTAGGGGTGGTAGTAGTGACAGGCATCTAGCACCCCCTGGGTAGGGGTGGTAGTGGTGGTAGGCATCTGGCACCCCCTGGGTAGGGGTGGTGGTAGGGGTAGGCATCTAGCACCCCCTGGGTAGAGGTGGTAGTGGTGGTAGGCATCCAGCCCCCCATGGGTAGAGGTGGTAGTAGTGACAGGCATCCTGCCCCCCATGGGTAGGGGTGGTAGTAGTGGTAGGCATCTAGCACCCCCTGGGTAGGGGTGGTGGTAGTGGTAGGCATCTGGCACCCCCTGAGTAGGGGTGGTGGTAGTGGTAGGCATCTGGCACCCCCTGGGTAGGGGTGGTGGTAGTGGTAGGCATCTGGCACCCCCTGGGTAGGGGTGGTGGTAGTGACAGGCATCCTGCCCCCCATGGGTAGGGGTGGTAGTAGTGACAGGCATCTAGCACCCCCTGGGTAGGGGTGGTAGTGGTGGTAGGCATCTGGCACCCCCTGGGTAGGGGTGGTGGTAGGGGTAGGCATCTAGCACCCCCTGGGTAGGGGTGGTAGTGGTGGTAGGCATCCAGCCCCCCATGGGTAGAGGTGGTAGTAGTGACAGGCATCCTGCCCCCCATGGGTAGGGGTGGTAGTAGTGGTAGGTATCTAGCACCCCCTGGGTAGGGGTGGTGGTAGTGGTAGGCATCTGGCACCCCCTGGGTAGGGGTGGTGGTAGTGACAGGCAAATTAAGGAAGAAGGGAGTCACCCCAGTATCTAAAAAAGGGACGGGGTACAACTACGGCAAAGACACAAGTGTCCCTATATTCTAAAAACAGGAGGACAAATACCTCACCCTGGACCGAGTGTCTATTACGATGTGTGCTATCAAAATATCAATGGAGCTGTTCACTAAAAAAAGACAATTGTCTAGCTAAAAAACAGTTATCAATCTGTATCCTTATACAGTATAATCCCAGAAATTTCTATGTTAAAACACAAAAACTGGTTAAAAAATTTTTTTATTAAAAATTATTTTATAACATATTCATACAATTAAGCAATAAAAACATTACTCTACCTCCCACTATAGGTTACAATCTCATTTCATTACACATATATAAAATCATAATCTCATTTCATTACACATATAGATAAAAACTCTAAAAACAGTCGACGCAGCGTTTCGGTGACACCTCAATGTTTTCACCTCGGTCCAGGGTGAGGTATTTGTCCTCCTGTTTTTAGAATATAGGGACACTTGTGTCTTTGCGGTAGTGACAGGCATCCTGCCCCCCATGGGTAGGGGTGGTAGTAGTGACAGGCATCTAGCACCCCCTGGGTAGGGGTGGTAGTGGTGGTAGGCATCTGGCACCCCCTGGGTAGGGGTGGTGGTAGGGGTAGGCATCTAGCACCCCCTGGGTAGGGGTGGTAGTGGTGGTAGGCATCCAGCCCCCCATGGGTAGAGGTGGTAGTAGTGACAGGCATCCTGCCCCCCATGGGTAGGGGTGGTAGTAGTGGTAGGCATCTAGCACCCCCTGGGTAGGGGTGGTGGTAGTGGTAGGCATCTGGCACCCCCTGAGTAGGGGTGGTGGTAGTGGTAGGCATCTGGCACCCCTGAGTAGGGGTAGTGGTGGTAGGCATCCATCCCCCCATGGGTAGAGGTGGTAGTAGTGACAGGCATCTAGCACCCCCTGGGTAGGGGTGGTGTTAGTGGTTGGCATCCAGGCCCCTATGTGTATATGTGGCATTGGTGATAGCCATCCCGCCCCTATGGTGCTGCTGTTGCTGGTGTAAGTAATTTCTGCATCCCTATGTGTGTGTGTGATTTGTCGGGTACGTGTGGTTTGTTTGTGTGGTGGGTGTCTGACTTACCTTCTGCGTCGTACGCGTCCGTGCCAGTTCCGGTAATAGATGTAGAATATTGGTAGGATCGGCACGATGGGATTCATGGTTGGTTCGTCTCGTTCGTCTTTCTCTTTGCTTCGCCTCGTCCTCGTCGCTGGCGTGTTCGTCTCGTAGCCGTGGATCGCTTTGTGGCGCGAATCGGAGCTTATGTGCGCCTCTCCCGGATGCTTTGACGTGCCATGGTAGCGACGGGTTCGGCGCGTACGGATGGCGCATCGTACTTGTCCGGCCGGACGGGGCTGCATTTTGGCTTCCATGCGACTCGATTCTGCGTTTCCGGATCTGCCTCGGTCGGAGAACAGGACCTGTATTGGGTGAGTACGACTGGGTCGGGATTTGGGCAGTTGTGCGCATCGTACTTGCTCGTTCGGACGTATGTGCGACTCGGTCGGGAAACAGGCATTCGCCTTGCTTCTTCCCCGGCCGAATGGTATTAGGTGCGCCTCCGACCGGGATCGGAATCGGCCCCAGAATTGTTGAGGCATATTTCAACTCACTATGAAGATTTTTATGCTCTTAACATCTATCCTTGTCCAGGAGAAAATTCTCCACTTTTTGTTTAACTGTCTTAAAATGTCTCTGTCTTGTTTATAATAACATGCGTGTTCTCTATAAATCTGCACAAATGTAATTATCAAATCATGATACAAATACAGTCCTACACTTTTGAGACAGCTAACTGAACAGAAGTGATTTGATGCTATGTGTAACATGCGTTTCAGACACATACTTTACCTTTAAATGAATTTTATTATTACAGATTTCAAAGAAAAGTTCCTTTTGAGGAATTATGGCAAAAAATTAGACACCAATAAAATCGGTGTTGCAGTGTCAGGTGATCCCACTAGTACAGCATTACCCTATTAGACTATAACCAAGCGATATAAGATTTATATTTTTATTTACTTTTTTTGTACATTTGTTTATCACGTCAGGCACAATTAGGTGTCGGAGCATTATACATCGTTGTGTAAACATTCCACAATCTAAAAGATTTTTCTAATGCTTCATACCTGCTTTACTAGCATTAGTAGAGTCAAGAACGAACCCTTCTATGTATACATTTATAAAGGTGCAATCTTTAAACATTGATGTCCATCTGATGTACATAACTGTAAATTCAGCCTAGCTGCCTGACATGAAGCTTTCTGATTTACATCTATCTGGCGGTTAATCAATATGTTGTATATCTTTACAGTCACAAGCAGAATGCCAATCTTCTTCTGGGTGCCCCTTGAGGCAGTGCATTGCACAACTTTTCGTTAATTTGGAGTACTATTCAAAACAAATCCAAATTTACGTTGGATAGTAAATACTACTTTAATATTTTATGTCGGGTTTGCATTAGAAAAGCAACGCAAACCTGAAGGAAAGCTTTAGTAAATCTGTGCCTGAGTTACCAATGGAAGGGTTTTTGGCAGGTCTGAAACATACGTTCGATAAGTCCATTACAATGAAGTAGGTCATGGGTAAACTGGCATTACCCCTATCTATTTTCCCAGCTCCCCATTGGCTATCTCCACTGTTCAGGGTCCAGGGGAAATCTTCTGTTGGATTGTCAAGATCCTGGAACAACATGCCAATGAGACTCTAACTTGGCGGGCAAGATGGTGCCTGAGTAGCACACCGTACCGTTCACCGCTCTTCCCCTGCCGCGCTAGTTTGGAGCTTGGCTATTTTGACTGAGTTATACGAGGAGGACCGGATCACCGCGATACAGACTCCGGGAGGAGGATGCTACCAACAAGCAAGCTGTTGGAGATACGGCTGCAGGAGCATTAAGTACAGGGCACTGACCTGCCTGGTTCTTGCAGCAGTCTCACGGCTAGCACTGCACTTTTCAAGGTTCGGATCCAGACTGCTGTGGAACCAGAGAGCGCTCCTGCCTGTTGTCATGATGGGCCGGGGAACGAAGAGTACAAAGACATGACCCGCGGCTCCTTCAACCTCTTTTGGTGTGTGATGACTGGAGCGGTCTCTGTTACGTCATTGTCGGCGCGATACGCTGCAAATCCGGCAAGGATTCCAAAATCGGCAAAGCTACCGGCAAAGGAAAACGCAAGCCTGGGGGGGGGGGGTTGGGGCGGGAATGCCACAACGGCTGACCGGGGTCTCGCAGCCTTCTATTGCTAATCTGTTTTCCGCCCCTCACAATAAGGACCAAAAGGAGATGCTCAGCAGATATCTGCATTTAAATGACACCATTGCTCCTATGATGGAAACCCAGGCAGAGCTGGTTAAAGAACACCCGAGCGACATACCTGTTGAGCACTCAGAGGTGCCGCTACCTCAATTACAGGGTGGGCCAATGTCTCTAGGGGCTACAAGGGAGTTGAAGGTTGCTGCAGGAGAAAGAAATTTGTTAGAGGCTGTGCAAGGTGACTGTCCACCCCTGGATATTATCGAGGGGCAGCATCAGGGCACGAGTCGGGGGTACACGCGGGTGGACGGAGTCCACCCACTCTTTTCACTGGGTGGACGCCGTCCACCGTGCCAAGAAGTTGGGCCCCACTGAAAAATGTGCTGAATTCCTCCCGGTGTAATTTGCAAACACCGGGGCACATTCTGCAGCTCCTGCACGTTGTCTGCTTTGGATCCGCAACAACGTGCAGGTGGGGAGGGGGCTTTCTCAGTTTAGGCTCCTGCTGGCCCCATAACAAAGGCCGAATCTGAGGGGTCATCAGACCTCCTATTGTTGGAGTCTCCTGGCTGGGAGCAGTCAGGAGCCTCACACCTAGATGCAAATGCAGCAGAGGGAAAACAAAGGCTCACACCTTGTTAGCACTTTATGCATACTTAAGAGAGGCAGCTTTTCACTTTGTTCAGCCCCTGTTTACAAGATATGCATTAACAGTAAGAATGTCAGATGTGTTGGTCTTTCCCTGTATTTACACAAAATAAATGTAATTTATATAGTGCTTACTACCCCTGAGGAGGCGTTGAAATAATTTACGTACCTCTATTTTTTCTTTTATAGCACTATGGGTAGAGGAAGTTTACGCAGCAAAAGGCAACATTGTTTTATGTGTAGCTTACAAAAGTGTGAATCTTCTGCCTAAATCAGGAGGGTTTCCCTGTATACTCGAAATATGCTCCAATGTAC
This sequence comes from Calotriton arnoldi, assembly GCA_963921515.1. Classification (NCBI taxonomy): domain Eukaryota; kingdom Metazoa; phylum Chordata; class Amphibia; order Caudata; family Salamandridae; genus Calotriton; species Calotriton arnoldi. The sequence continues at coordinate 79,722 of CAWUFW010007212.1, forward strand.
TCATGATAGACATGTTAAACATATATGTGAGGGCTTAAGATCTGATGTCACTTCTTATGTCACGTGCCGTGATGTCACGCGCTGTGATGTCACGCTCCGTGATGTCACGCGCCGTGTTGTCACGCGCCGTGATGTCACTTGCATTCTGATTAACTAGGTTAGTCCCCCCACTTCTTTTTTTAGGACTTGTGCGCTGGGCAGCATAATGATGCAAGTATACCCACTAAAAGGACTGGTTCCTCCCCCGGCTGCTACTTGGAGTAACCCCGAGGTTCGGAGACAAGAAACAGCTATGTTCCCTGAAACTTTGGGTGAGATTTTGTTTTCGCTAACAGATGGTTCTGAACCCTCTAATCATGATGACACATCAACGAGCGAGGATGTGGGTTTGTATTCAAGCAGCAGCTGCAGTCGCTTGCTGGAGGATCCATTGTGGATGACTCAACAGAAGAAACCATCCTTAAAAAGAAAAGAGAAAAGGAGGGGGGAACAGTCAGCAATTAAAATGGGACTACTCCGCTACTCAGCTTGCTTATCCTGATGGGGAGAAACTCGAAAAAGATATAGGTTTGGAAGGGAGTCCATGCTGGTAGCTGATTCTATGGAGCCCTCCGTTGCAACAATCTTTTCCTTCATTAAACAATTGCAAGATGAAGCCCAGACTGATAGCCGTCAGGCAAGATTAGCATCTAAAAATTGCAGGGAACAGTGAGGAAATTAAATAAGACCTGCGCAGATATTGCAGATTGGTTAACAATGGTGGAAGGCCGGACTGAGAGCCTCGAGACTGAGGTTAGCTCATTGAAAACCCAAAGTGAATCCCAAGCAGTCATCATGTCTAATGTCATGTGGAAACCAGAGGACCAGGAGAATAGGCAACGGAGGAATAATTTATGATTTTTGGGGATACCTGAGGGTGTGGAAGCGGGTAATGGGCAGGTTATTCATCGTGAAATCCCTGAAAGGTACATTCTCAGATTCGACAAAATGGGACTGGAACTTGGAAGTTCAGCGCGCACACCAATTTCCCTTAATGCTGAATAAACGTCAATCGAACTAAGCGGAGAGGCCTCGAGCAATGCTTGTATGCTATGGGAACCTTTTGCTAAGGAAATATATATATGACCAGGCTCGCTCAAATGCAGAAAAAGTACAGGAGGGAGTGTCTTTCTTTGTTAAGCCAGATTTTGCACATGCCACAGTTGAGCATAGGTGGCGCCTGCAACAGTTGTTTGCTCATTTCCAGAAAATGGGTGCTGAAGTGTATTTACAAAATCCTGCAAGATTGAAAATCATTTTTAATGGGCAAACCCGTAGCTTTACCTCAGATATTCAGGTGCAGGAATATTTAAAAGAGCTCAACAAGGGGTCTTCCACAGTAGCCAGATAATATGAGGTATTACTGGGGTGGGGTGAGGGGGGCATGGGTATTCCGGCAAGGGACTCATATAGTGACAACAACTGAGAAAAATGCAGGGTAAAGCCGAATTTGTAAGATTTTTCTTTGGCAGGGGAGAGCTGGGCGGTGGGTTTTTGGGGTAAAGTGCACATCATTCAGGCTGTGCCTGATTGCCCTTTTTTTAGTGGGGGTGGGGGAGGCGGGTGGGGTGGGGTTGGCGAGGTCAGGGAGGGTGGGAAGGGGGGCTTCACACGTTGATGGGCTATTGAGGAGGAGAATGAGTTTTTACAGGATGACAGACTCAGAGGTCTTTTTAAAGGACCTGGGGGCGGCATGCAGGGTGTGGGAACCAGGATGACCTAATGGCGGGAAAGGGGAAATTGCAGATTGCTTCCCTCAATATCTGCGGGTTGAACAATGCAAAGAAGAGGCAGAAAGTTTCTCAAGGGCTTCAATCGCAATATGCTGACATTATTTGTCTGCAAGAAACTCACATAGAAGGGGCACGGAGGGATGTGTTAAAATCACTTGGGTATAGATTGATCAGGGGCACCTCTCAAGGTGCACGTACTAGTGGGGTGGCTATTTTAGCTTGCAATATTGTGGTACAGGTAAAACAAATGCGGGCGGATTGGCATGGCAGATGGGTCATTGTCGAATGCCGGTCCTCCACTGATTTCCCATTTACATTATGTTCAGTATATGGACGTATATCAGATGATCCAGGTGTATTCGATTGGCTTTCGAATGAGTTAGCACTCTGGCCCCTGCGGAACTTTGCTTTAACAGGACCTGACATGAGTTGCGTAAGAGTGCCATCCCCACATGGACTCATGGACAGTAAAGCCTTTACCTACATGCCTGTTTGCCATCTTTTGTTTTCCCAAAAACCTTTTGAAAATCCCCCTATGATCCCACAGCAACCATGAAGGATTGACCAGGTCCAACATGTATTTGAGCTAACACGGAAGGCATTGTCACATGTTGTAGGGGCCTCAAATCCATACTTTTTGTCCTTGCCCTGGAAGGGAACCTAGAACTAACCAGGTGCTCAACCCAGCAATAGCTGAGTAGTAGGGGATCACACCTGGAAGATAGCCTAACCCTCAAAGGGTAACTGTGTCCTTTCATAGGAAAGAACTGGTAGAGGTCTCTAACTCATCCAGACGCGGCCCGTGGAGGTAAGAGCGGTGGGCGGTGGGGCCGGGTGCAGGGGGGGATTTCGACAGACGCGACGAGGGCAAATTAATTAATTATTTAATTTTCCCTTGTGGTCGTCTGTCGAACCCCTCCTCCAACCCGGCCCCACCGCCCGCCGCTCTTACCTACACGCGCCGTGGCTGAACTCATCCTCTACTGTTTTTATGCTGTGGTAGGAGGGAGGTTTAGGAGTCAGACAAACCTTTCAAAGAATTTCTCACCTGCAAGTGGCATAAGAGCACATACCCAGAAGTTAGTACAAATGCAAAATTCCCAGAATGACACCATTTCGACACTTCTCGTAATTGCGGGTCATTTGTAGTAATAATTTACAGCGAAATGACCATTCGGTGTACAAATTTACCCTGAATACATGGAAAACCAAAACATGAGTGGCTGTTTGTGTGCTTTTGTTTTGTTGCACCCTGAGACAAAAATGAATGTGTGAACGTATTTCATGCTAAAATCTAGCGCAAAGTGATGGATTTGCATTTTGTGTAATTTTACCAAAATTTAGCGTAATTATGCTAAAGCAAATTACACAAATTTTACACACCTCTAGTTAGTACCTTAAAAATTAATTTGAACATCTTCTTCACAAATGTGTTTGTAGTCTTAAATGTCTGTTTGTAGGGGTAAACATAACTCGCGTGATTCCGTGTAGCAAATCCTGCAAGATTATATGGAATTACATGAGTAATTCTGCATTCTAATTAAAAATGGACACGAGGATGCATTTTATGCTAAGAAATAGTGCTAAATGCATCAGAACATGTATTGCAGCACAAGCAGCCGCTCATGCTAACAAATTGTGCACTCGGGGAGGATTTCCCCCTAATTTCCTCCAGGTAATTAGCACAAGTGTCTTAATGCAAAATGCCCCCGTGTGTCCAAAATGGATGCGGGGATGCATTTTGTGCTAAAAAAATAGCGCTAACAGCAACAGAACACGAATAGCAGCACAAGCAGCCGCTCACACTCCCTAAATGTGCTCTCACTGTAGGATATTTCCTCCAAATTACTCTTAATTACGCGAGCGGGCAGAACCACATTATTATCAGTAATTCCTCATCAAAGAGGAACACAGAAATTACCAAAATGACTCCAACATAATTAAAATTACTCCCTGGCCTAATTTTATGTATAAGCCTTTGTCATACAAAATTACTCATAGGGCTTTCAGCTTTGCCCTACCCAGTGCTTCAGACCATCATGTCTTCATGGTGTTATTCTTCAGTGAATCATTCCAGTGCCAAATCATGTTCTTAGTGCATTTGTGCTTGAACAGAAGCACTAAAATGCATAACAATGTCGTGACAATCGGTTACTTTTACTTCGTTCATGCATATTTATGGGTTGTTCCTAACCAAACATCTTCCTCCTCTGATTCACACTTTAAACATCTCTTCGGTGTACTGTGTGCATTAATTTCTTAATTGTTCTTTATTAGTATTGTAGTTATTACTGACAGCCAACCATTATTATTTGGAACCAATCCAGATAAAAGATTAGATGTAAAATGCCTTAACGTCTGCGATGCTGATCCTAAAGTGTATTTAAACACATTTAATATTCCTTTTTCAGTTTCTTTTATGCATGACTAGCCCTGTCATGTTTAATATATGTGTAATTGTTTTTAAAGCCCCAAGGAATGCTGGTGGATATTCTGTCAGTAGTAGCTATTTACGTTTTGCTGCACTACGTACTACATGTGCTTGACGTAGAGCATTGTAATCATTAGTTGATTTAGTGCTACATCCTGATTTCATTTTAATGAAGCTATCATAGCTAATTTGGCAAGGCTTGCTTACAAGGTCTCTTTAGTATTTGACACCCAAAGCAACATGGTTGGTTCTTGCAGTTGTGGCAATAATTCTAAAAAACAACATTCCATTTTTGCAGCAGCTCATAAAAATGGAAGGCACACCATACTGTAGAGACCACTATTCATTTTCACAGTAGTGAAACCCTAATCCAAAAGAGAATATTTTATGTAGTGTAAGACACTGGGGGGGCATATTTATGTAGAAGTCACGCAACGTAGTGTGGCAGCGAAAGGGCAGGAATGCACAGTATTTAACACAATACGGCCCATTCCTGCCTTTTTCCAGGGCTGGTGCACAATGTGCTGCCTAGCGCCAATGCAGGCACTTTTGCACCATAGTACAAGAGTGCCTGTCTTGTAAGAAGGTTTGCTTTTGTGCAGGAATGGACACCTTCCTGCACAAAAATAATCCCCTGAGGCTTGTTCCTCTTTCTATGTGTGCTGCACAATGCAGCACACATTGAAAGAGGAAAGAGGAAAAAACGAGGAGAAATAAAGGTATTTCTCCTTGTTATGCCTCCCCTGGGAAGGCATAGCATTTTGGCACATTCCCAAGTCTACCAGTAATGGTAAATCTGGGAATGCATCAAAATCCATGGGCTTTGCGTGGGAACAATCGTGCTCCACCCATGGACCATGGTCAATGCAGTGATTTACGCGGCGTTGGTTTACTCTGTATTTATCAAGCCACTCAGGGCCATGCTAGGTGGCCTTGTATGGCTTGATAAATCGCTTTTTAGGCTTGTGTAATGCATGCACCCTGTTGGGTGGTGCAAAAGCGATGCAACCCGTACATAAATATGGTGCTGGGTTACTGGTTGAGGAGAGTGAAACCCTACTCAAGCAGCAACCACAATGCCTGTTAGGCTTATGTCACAATCAAACCTCAAATTAGTCTGTGCTCAACCTTCTGGTCACTTGGCACAGAGCAGTCAGGTTTTACTTAGAGGCAATACAGTAATAACATGAACACACAACACAAGAAGAATTCTACAGCAAATTAGAAAAATAGAGTAACTCTTAATATAGAAATAACACAAAAACACCAAAAATCCATTCAATAGAACTGGAGATGTGCAAGTTTAAACATTTGAGTGAAAATAGCACAAAGCACCAACTGTGGTTTTCTGGTTGTGCCAAACTATGACAAAGTCACAAGTTCAGACCGACAGCGATGGAGCGTGGGTAGGCTACAGGGACCCACTTAGGCCCACTGAACACAGTACTTTAATCCTGGTTGCAAAGAGATGAAGAGGCCCATGTTGAGGATGCATGCAGCAGAGGTGATGTGAGGTCCAGACGAGGAGATGCATCATGCTGCGGAGGTTCCAGGGAGCTGCGAAGTGATGTCTTTGTTTGGAGATGCGTCGCACTGCAACAGTTCCAATGGGCTGCATTGAGCAAGGCGATATCCTTGCATGGAGATCCATTGCGCAGCAGCGGTTCTGATGGGCTTCAATCAGTGATGTGTCCTTGCATCAAGGAATTCCACGCAGCAGAGGTGACTCGTCGGTTCTGAGGGCGAGGCATTAAGCAGCAGATGCGAGGAGCCAGTTCTGTGGGAGATGCGCTGCACCGTGGAGGAGATATGTTGGTTCTGGTGAACCCACAGATGGGCTGGCAGAGCACCTTTAGGCCCACTTCCAAAGGTCCAAGACTGGGATGGCACCCCTTGATGGGCAGGACACACAGATGGCCAGCCCAGGTGCTAGGTTCAAGTTTGTTGGATGCCTGTTCTGTCCCCGAGGCTTCTGATTAACTCTAGGGTCCTGGGTTTAAAGATGCAGGTCCAGTCCTTCTTATTCAAGCAAGAGGGCAGCAGGTCAGCATAGCAGGGGGTGTCCTTTCAGTAGCACATCAGTCCCTCTTCTTTAGTCTACAGGTCGAAAACTGTACTGAAGAGTTAGGTCTAAAGGTCCAATATTTATACCTAGTGCCCACTTTGAAGTAGAGGTAGCTTCTAGGGGTTTCCACCACTCTGAGATGTCAGACATCCCCTTCCTACCTGTCCAGGCCCCAGCTTGGCCTGGGGTTACAAAAGACTAGTGACAAACCCTTTGTGAGAGTGCTCAGGCAGAACCTTTGTGATGTGCAAGTGCGGTAGATGACAGCTTCTCCCCCTCGTTAACTCAGTGTGGCTCATCCTGCCAACGCCTAACTTCCCTTTGTCTCACTGTCTGGGAACAATCCACAAAGACCAACTGCGGGCTACACCTAGTCATGTGAGCCAGGATCAGGCTGGGCTGAGCTCGCTTGGTTTCACTCCATGGGTTTCTGCAGATTTGTCTAAAAACTCTGCCAAAATCCATAGAGTTACAAGAGCGGACGGAGTAAATCTTTACATACATTGTGTCATGGTAATGCAGATGACAGAAAGGACAGAGAGAGGGAGTGGTCATACTCGACAGCGACTGCTCCATCTATGACCCACTCATGGCTCACAATATTAATTGGTTTAGGGATAGATTGTAATTCCGCCCACCTTCAACGTCGTTCATTATTGAAAGTGGTTGTCAGCACTTTGAAGTGGCCTTGGTATGAATTACCAACAACACTTGTAATGCTGCAAGACTCTTTCCAGCACACACCACACTTTCACATATTGTAATTCCCGTTGGTTTTACTATGAGAGCTTTCAAACAATATTGGCGCTACAAAAGTGACCTACAACATTTACACAACACAGCTGGTAGATGGACCTGGGACATTAATGTGGACAAATGAAAACCAGAACTGTAGGAACTTCGTTTACTTACGTTCTCATTTGTGAGCCATCCAACCTGCTCCTCGAGCGTGCTCAGGCCATCGCCACCCCCCTCCGGGTGTCCTTGCACTCATAGGGAGGTCGCTGCTGCAGGGCTAGGATCCGAGCACAGCACTGGGTTAGCAGGCACTGCGTGGGAAGCACAGGACGGTAGCCAGCGTGAGTATGGAATCGAGTGCAGCAACTAAAAGCTGACTGTGAGCCCATGGGCAGATACGCATACAGCACATCACGGCGGGACTATTATTGTCAAAAACCAAAGGTAAAGGATGTCGAGTCGAAGCCGAACCCTCAGGGCATTCTAAGATGGCTGCCACTTTCATCATATGGGGAGCGGGGGACAGGCTTTTGGTTTTCTGTAAAAACTAACGACGGCCAGCGAATTCAGCCTTTCCAGAACAGTGGCCGAAAGTACGTTCCTTGACATCTGCGCAGTCTAGTCGTTGATGCTTGCATTGGTATATACGTTCCTCTCATTCATTCATTTTCGATTCCAGGATCGGGGACTAGGGATTTTTGTATATGTTTGAAGGGTTTTTCTCAGGGTTGGGGGGGGTCTAAAAGTCAAGGAAAGTACCTGAGCTGCACAGATAGAAAGGATTGCATTCCTGCAGGAATGTTTCATTATTATTGCTTTAAGCACCTTTTGTAGTGTGGAGTTTTTTAATTAAAACATATGAATTTAAGGTGTACTTTAGGGCACAAAAAACCAATCTGTTAAATAACACATCTTTAAAAAAGTTTAAATTAAGCTAGAGTCTTATCAAACATTTTTCTTGATAAATAAGAGAGCACTGCTCTTTAGGGAAGTGCTGCTCTTCGCAGTAACACGTCAACTACGTTATGTTTGCAGAACTTCACGCAAAAATGCTTCGATAACCTTCAACTTTGTAAAGTTCACGGATATCCTTCCTGTGGCTGGTGTTCGCTCTGAGTAAACCTATAAATAAATAAATATCTGCACTTGTTTGTATTTGTTTTCCCAAAGAAAACTACTGTAGGTCTTTTAAAGCTGCTGGGGATGCAAGGGGAAGTCAGTAGAATTTATAAGCATATATAAATTATGTGAAGGTTACGCTGCGGCTTGAAGTCAGGTTCGCTTAAACTGTTCTGAGCCTTCGGTTGTTGATACCCCAACAATGAAGCTTCCAGGGCAGCCTCTGGTGATACATCGGCTGCGTGTGTCGGGGTGGGGCCGGTATACTCTGCTACGTGGTGGTTGGCTGAGTTTTTCCCTAACTCTATGAGCCAAGCGGAGCGTGGAGTGGCAAAACTCCACCAGCGGAGCGGAGTTTACCACACACCCCTACTAAAAATCCAACTTTACCATTAAAGAGGGCCTTAAATTACAATTCTTTAGACACCAAACTTGACCTGCCTACCAGCTCCTAATTGGAAGTTACAGCACATGAAATGTAATAAGGTAATGCTAATGTTATCCTGTGGGACAGGCAGGCCTTCCAGTAGTGAAAAATGAATTGAAGAGCTTTTCACTACCAGGACAAGTAAAACTTAAAAGTTCATGTCCAACTTTTTAAATACACTGCACCCTGCCCTCTGGGCTGTTCAGGGCCTACCTACAGGTGATTTATATGTATTAAAAAGGAAGGGTTGGGGCCTGGCAAAAAGTTGGATTTGCAAGGTTGAGATGGTAGTTTAAAACTGCACACACAGGGGCCAATTCCGATCTCGGTCGGAGGCGCACCCAACACCATTCGGTCGGGAAAAAAGCCATGCGAAAGCCTGTTTCCCGACCGATCCGTACAGCACACCGAACGAGTAAGTACGATGCGCACAACAGCAAAGAATCTGGCCGAGCCGTACTCACCCAAACCAGGTCCTGTTCCCCGACCGAGGCGAATCCGGAAACGCTGAATCGAGTCGCACGGAAGGGAAAATGCAGCTCCGTCCGGCCGAACGAGTACGATGCGCTTTCCGTACACGCCGAACCCGTCGCTACGCACGGCACGTAAAAGCATCCGGGAGAGGCGCACATAAGCTCCGATTCGCGCCACAACACGATCCACGGCTCCGAGACGAACACGCCAGCGACGAGGACGACGCGAGCGACGAGGACGAGGCGAAGCGACGAGGACGACGCGAAGCAACGAGAAGGACGAACGACACGAACCAACCATGAATCCCTTCGTCCCGATCATACCAATATTCTACATTTACTACCGGAACAGGCACGGACGCGTACGGCGCAGAAGGTAAGCCAGACACCAACCACAAAACACATACAACACGTACACGACACATCACACACACACAGAGGGATGCAGAATATACTTACACCAGCAACAGCAGCACCATAGGGGCGGGATGCCCATCACCAATGCCACATATGCACACAGGGGCCTGAATGCGCACCACCACCCCTACCCAGGGGGGCTGGATGCCTACCACTACTACCACCCTCACCCAGGGGGGCTGGATGCCTACCACCACCCTTAGCCAGGGGGCAGGATGCCTACCACTACCACCACCCTTAGCCAGGGGGCAGGATGCCTACCACTACTACCACCCTTAGCCAGGGGGGCAGGATGCCTACCACCACCCTTAGCCAGGGGGCTGGATGCCTACCACCACTACCACCCTCACCCAGGGGGCAGGATGCCTACCACTACTACCACCCTCACCCAGGGGGCTGGATGCCTACCACCACCCTTAGCCAGGGGGCTGGATGCCTACCACCACTACCACCCTCACCCAGGGGGGCAGGATGCCTACCACTACTACCACCCTTAGCCAGGGGGCTGGATGCCTACCACTACTACCACCCTTAGCCAGGGGGGCAGGATGCCTACCACTACTACCACCCTTACCCAGGGGGCAGGATGCCTACCACTACTACCACCCTTACCCAGGGGGCAGGATGCCTACCACTACTACCACCCTTACCCAGGGGGGCTGGATGCCTACCACCACCCTTAGCCAGGGGGGCAGGATGCCTACCACTACTACCACCCTTACCCAGGGTGGGCAGGATGCCTACCACTACTACCACCTTTACCCAGGGGGGCAGGATGCCTACCACTACTACCACCCTTACCCAGGGGGGCAGGATGCCTACCACTACTACCACCCTTAGCCAGGGGGGCTGGATGCCTACCACTACTACCACCCTTACCCAGGGGGCAGGATGCCTACCACTACTACCACCCTTAGCCAGGGGGCTGGATGCCTACCACTACTACCACCCTTACCCAGGGGGCAGGATGCCTACCACTACTACCACCCTTAGCCAGTGGGGCAGGATGCCTACCACCCTTAGCCAGGGGGGCTGGATGCCTACCACTACTACCAGCCTTAGCCAGGGGGGCAGGATGCCTACCACTACTACCACCCTTACCCAGGGGGGCAGGATGCCTACCACTACTACCACCCTTACCCAGGGGGGCAGGATGCCTACCACCACCCTTACCCAGGGGGCAGGATGCCTACCACTACTACCACCCTTAGCCAGGGGGGCAGGATGCCTACCACCACCCTTAGCCAGGGGGCTGGATGCCTACCACCACTACCACCCTCACCCAGGGGGCAGGATGCCTACCACTACTACCACCCTCACCCAGGGGGGCTGGATGCCTACCACCACCCTTAGCCAGGGGGCTGGATGCCTACCACTACTACCACCCTTACCCAGGGGGGCAGGATGCCTACCACTACTACCACCCTTACCCAGGGGGGCAGGATGCCTACCACTACTACCACCCTTAGCCAGGGGGCTGGATGCCTACCACTACTACCACCCCCACTCATAGGATGGACAATGCATGACACAACCAGCACACCACAACCTAGGGAATGCAAGAAGAAGACATCCCCCAACACCATGACAAGCGTGTGTAGACTGTGTCAAATGCCTACAACACCGAACATGACTTTGAACATACAATGTGACCCCTAGCACATGTGCCACACATATATGTGTGTGGCACCCACAATGCAAGCAGGCCATGACCATTGTGGCAATGGGGTCCAAACCCCATCATCACAGTGACCAAAAGGTAAGTGTGGGGTCCATAGCTGAAGCACACTTTGAGCATTGTGGCAATGGGTTCCAAACCCCCATCATCACAGTGACCAAAATGTAAGTGTGGGGTCCATAGCTGAAGCACACTTTGAACAATGTGGCAATGGGGTCCGAACCCCCATCATCACAGTGACCAAAAGGTAAGTGTGGGGTCCATAGCTGAAGCACATTTTGAACATTGTGGCAATGGGTTCCAAACCCCCATCATCACAGTGACCAAAATGTAAGTGTGGGGTCCATAGCTGAAGCACACTTTGAACAATGTGGCAATGGGGTCCAAACCCCCATCATCACAGTGACCAAAAGGTAAGTGTGGGGTCCATAGCTGAAGCACATTTTGAACATTGTGGCAATGGGGTCCAAACCCCCATCATCACAGTGACCAAAATGTAAGTGTGGGGTCCATAGCTGAAGCACATTTTGAACATTGTGGCAATGGGTTCCAAACCCCCATCATCACAGTGACCAAAATGTAAGTGTGGGGTCCACAGCTGAAGCACACTTTGAACAATGTGGCAATGGGGTCCAAACCCCCATCATCACAGTGACCAAAAGGTAAGTGTGGGGTCCATAGCTGAAGCACATTTTGAACATTGTGGCAATGGGGTCCAAACCCCCATCATCACAGTGACCAAAATGTAAGTGTGGGGTCCATAGCTGAAGCACATTTCGAACATTGTGGCAATGGGGTCTAAACCCCCATCATCACAGTGACCAAAATGTAAGTGTGGGGTCCATAGCTGAAGCACACTTTGAACATTGTGGCAATGGGTTCCAAACCCCCATCATCACAGTGACCAAAATGTAAGTGTGGGGTCCATAGCTGAAGCACATTTCGAACATTGTGGCAATGGGGTCCAAACCCCCATCATCACAGTGACCAAAAGGTAAGTGTTGACAAAGAAAGAGGTGCAACTGCCAAACTGCATGGATGATTCCTGGTCACAGAACAACAAACACATCAGTGGCAAAGTAGTGTATGTGTCCCATTGCAACATAAATTGGGGAGCCAAATCCTGCAGTGCAAATAAGACATACCTTTGGCCATGTGCAGACAAACAACACCCATGGGGGCTGACACCGTCAACAATCATCAATGACACAATGACAGAAGTGACCATCAGAATGCAGACCCACATATTTGCACCAATGGGCACACACATGCAGATACCCTGTGGAGACTGCAGATGTGAGGTGAACAGATACCATACCATGGCAGCAATGGGACACACAAACCATGATCATTGTGCTGACCGATGACCTAGGAGTCCCAGGGACAGCAGGGGAAACCCACCAAACTACATACAGCCAATGGCACACCCAAGATATGCCAATGCAGTGGTGCAGATGCACAAACACAAACAGGCAGACCCACACTGCACATCATACACAACAGGTGAGGGGGTGCCAGTGTCCCCAGGCAACCACACAACACATGAGGAGACCTGAATACCAATCATACAGATGTGCATACAGTGCCACACAAAGGTAACTCATGGATCCAAATCCCCTATGTGGGCAAGCAGGCATTGTCAGATGAGAGGGAGCACAAATCACACATGTCACACAGGCACGTAGGGACAGCAACTGACACAGCAAGACACAGACACACCACAGCACCACCCCCAGGGCCCCCACAGTGTGGTGACCCTGGGCTGCATTACAATCCCACTGTGATGACAAAGCTAAATGTGGTTCACACTGTGAACCACAGTCATGTGTACTGAGCAACTAACTACCATCACACCTACACAAGCACAAATCAAACAGCATGGCCAGTAAGCCAAGGCCAACATGGAGGCAGGGGCCTAGCCGGGCAACAACTCTCATCTGCACACACTCAACACCACACCCTCGACCTCCAACAATGTGCAGCAGTGAAGCACACATGCACTGGTGACATTGCACATGCACCCATGACTATTCCAGGGTGGTGGGTGGGAACCAAGGTGCAGAAACACATCACACATGAACACTCAACAAGACTCCTGAATGTCTGACACACTGCACACTACGCTGTACATGGACATGACGGCAATACCACACCAACCAATGGGATCCCAGCCACAGTCACACACCAATGAAGAAGCCAAGGTCACCCACAAAGAACACACATAGACAACAACCAACATTGCAGCCCGGACCCTGAGGAGTGCCAGCAGTCACACACACAATGTGTCACAATCACTGAAAGATAACACAAACTGGAAATCACATGACAGGGGCAAACAACAAGTGCCAAGGGGAAACCTGACTGTGACCCATCTGCGTCTGCACACAAACTCAGCCCTGACAGCAAACACACCTATGGGTGACACCCTGATGACCAGTAATGTGCCATGCACCCACATCACAGAGAACCCAGGGAGAAGACTTTGGGGGAACATAGCTCAACTCAGCTAGCATCACAAACAGGTACAACACTAGGGATCACAGCATGCACAGCTAAACGGAAGTGAACACACAGACATGCACATACAACACACACCTTGGGCGCAGGCAATGTCACAGGAGTACACACTGCCATGAGGGGACTCCACTCCTGTGTGAGGAAAGCTGTGCCATATGTTGCCTCAGTAGGGCCCCATCATGTCAGCTGAGCACTTGGTCACACAATCAACAATTAGCACCAAATGAGGGCTCCCGTCACATCAGCCTGGTCATGGAAGTGCCAACGGAATCATCAGCACAGATCCAACACACTTGTATAGCAATGTTGCACTGACAACACAGATGAGTCCTTCCCCATTGATGCTCAAACCTGCATGTCCACTGGAGATGGCCACACGGTCAGGGAAGTAGACGAATTGAACAATGGCAGGCACAACAGATGTGCAGGGGTGGAAGCCACAGATGTGAAATTGCCAATCTAAGTAGGAAATCCCATTGCCAAATACTGAACACATGACACCCTCAGATGCTGCTATGGATGACATGGATACACCACAGGATAGGACACATTCCCCCTGGACCACATGGGTTCCTGCACAGTAACACTTCATTATCATGAGACTAAATATCACCATCACTGCAGCAAGGGCATGGTTAGCATCATCAACATCATGTACATCAGAAGCAAAAGCACTAGAGAACAGAAAGTTGCTTTATTCAGCATATGTGGCATTAAAAGTAGAAGTCCGGTAGAACATAAACAAAGGCCAATGGCCAGTCCATCAACAAAGTCACCAGTGGGTGACAGTGGCAGATGCCACCCTACACATGCCTGCACAAAACCAGGGACAATCCACTAGGAGGGGCAACCAGGGGGGTAGGTCAGGCACCGCAGGGACAGGATCAGGGCTCACCAGGAGGAAGCAGGGAAGGGGTGGTGGGTGCTGGAGAGCCACTGACAACTGCAGTGGAGGTGTCTGACATGGTGTGTGCCGGCACAACTGGGGGGCATGGCTCAGATGTTGTGGGTGCCGGCACGACTGCAGTGGACCCTGCAGATGGAGTGGACAGGTCCGCCACTGCAGTGCCCAAGTCAGACAGGGTGGTAGTGGACTCCACTGCAGTGCCTACCACCAGGGGAGGAGAATGGGGAACAGGCAAGGTGGGCTGGACAGAGGGGGAGGACACCCTCACCACATCAGTGGCACAAACAAGCTCAGCGGGGGGTGTGGTGCCGGGAGAGCAAGTGGCAGGGGGAGAAGGCCGGATCCTCTTGGGGATGGTATATCTGTGGGTGGGGGAACCTGGGGCAGGGTATGGTGGGGGCACCTGTGGAGTGGGGGCCTGAGGGATGGAGGAAGGAGACCTGGTGCTTGAGCTGCAGGGCGGCGGCGGGGTCTTGCTCTTACCACTCCGGGGGACTTGCGGGTGGGGGCCTCAGTCTGTCTGCGCCTGGGGGAGGGTGTCCGGGAGCGAGGGGCACTCTGCTCCGTGTGGGGGCTTCCTCTTCACCCTGGATGCTGGAGCAGCTGGATCGGAGGGGAAGAGGCCGAGGTCACTGAGGAAGAGGCGCTGGGTCTTTGGGGTTGCAGGTGAGGCAAGGGAGGGTGCTTTGGAGGGAGAGGCAACTGAGAACTGCGCAGTGCCCGTGGATGCGTGTGTGTGTACCAGGGCCCCATCCCCTGTGAGTCTGGTTTCAGTCCCCTGACTGTGCGTGCGTGTGCGTTTTGTTTGTGGCGTGTGTGTCTGTGTGCTGGACGTGTGTGTGCTGGTGTGTGCCTGTGCCGGTGTGTGTGTGCTTGGGACGGGTGAGGTGCTGGGGAGTGTGGATGGAGCAGAGGCAGGAGGGGTGAGGGACTGTCTGAGGAGGGACACTGCTGCCGTCAGGGAGGAGTCCATGGACCTATTGCCCCTCTGTAGGTCAGACATGCCCGATGAGATGCCCTCCATGAACGACACCAGCTGAGTCCACAGTGCGGTGTGCGCATGGAGGACACTCAGCATGTCTGTCTGCCCTACATGGAGCTGGCGAAGGAGGTACACAGACTCCTCACTCAGGGCAGCAGGGGACACAGGGGCAGGGGTGCGGTGCCTGGCCCAAAGGAGACACGCTCCCGAACATGGGAGCCTCCACGTACCTGGGGAATGGGAGCCGATGGGAGGGCGGTGGTGGTGCTGGTGGTGGCGGGGACAGCAACACTAGCTGGGGTGTGGTGGCTGCTGACACCCGCCTCCACAAGGGAGTCATCCTCCGAGTTGCTCTGGTCCTCAGCTGAGGTGGATGGTGCTGAGGACTCCTCGGTGTGGCTCCCCTCGCCCTCCATGCCACTGGGTCCCTCCGACCACTCCTCGGCTGCTGACCCAGTCTGGCTCTCTGGCTCCTCCTGGTCCGTGGAGCTGTCCCCTTCCGTGGCCGTGGATGTATCTGCAAACAATGGGGAAACAGACAGACATCAGTCACCTGCACCAAACGCACACACCACTGTGAGCACAGCACATTACAGAGCAAGCCCTGGCATCATTAGTTGTACATTGCTAAAAGTGCCCTAACTGAACAGGAGAAGCCAATTGTCAGTCTGATGCCAAGCATGGCACTCACATCCCACATGGCCTTGCACCCATCTGTCTGGTGTCTGTTGGATTGCAACACCCCAGTGTGGACACATGCACCAAGTACACAGTAGTTGGACAGTGCAGAGGACACGGTGTGGCATGTGGACATGCACACATCACAGCTCTTGCCACTGAGTCAGTACAGGTTTCCGGATGAAAGGGATGCCCAGAGTCAAATAGGAAATGCATGTGATGCATACCAGCGACAGACACCATGATGCACCCATGTCCTGATAGCCATCGCCACAATGGTGTGCATGTAGCACATGTCACTCCCCTGCAGGACCACCAATAAGTTGACACATGCCATGGCAGAGGCATGACTGCTAAGTCATACATCACTGTCTCAGTGATGTATGACTTGGCAGCCAGACAACAACACTATGCACTGTGTCACAATAGTAGGTCATGGGGAATGCAAGTCCTGGAGCTGCACAAGTGCACATGTACATCCCCCACACAACACATCATCTTAACCCTCATCTGTCCAGGTCATACCTATTGGACATATGGGAGACCTGTGACACTACCCTCTGAACCTGAGCCCCTCACAATTTGCTGTGAATGGGGAACAGCTGCCTGAACTTCACATTCGCATACCCCAGTCTGCACGGGCAGCTGATCAAACACCTATGTGACACACAAGTATCGTTTCCTATGGTCACATCTCCAGGGGTATGCTGAGCCCCTACCAAGAAACACCCCAGCAGTCCTGGCAACTAATCCACAGCACACTGACACAGAGGCAGACACCTGAGGGGTCAAATGACTGTGCACAATGTGTCAGCTGATACACGGGAGTGGGAGTACAGAGTGCATTGCATGGCCTGGAGTAGGCATGACTGTCCTGCTCCACATGAATGAGGGATGTGCCCTGGACAGTGGATAGCTGGCTATGTATGTGTGACACACGTAATCTGCACACTCCTGGGGCCCAAACATTGTTCCCACCCGCTGCATGGGCATGTGCCACATACCCCAGGCACATGTGGTGGCTCAGCTCAGCAAGTGGACCGCATATCAAAGCAACACGCAGATTACATGTCCGAACACAGGCGTTGTGTGAACAATGGACCCACCCATGATGCCCACAACAGAGTTAGGGAAACAGATGCTGTCCCCCACCTTTAGTGAAGCAAACTGCAAGGACACAGTCCCAAGTGACACAATTCCCTGAATGTAAGGGCCACACCTGGGTATCAGATGAGCAGTGGGCAGTGCACAATAGAGGGACATGGCTCCTGGACAACATGACTGCTGCACTGTGGCAGTTGAACCAGGCCAGAGGAGGGCACAAAGCATGTAATACAGAGTTCACAGTGCAGTCTTTGACTCACCCCCTCCTTGCTGCTGTCTGGCCTTCAGCTGCCCATCCAGGTCTGGAAACACCACCGCCAGGATCTGGAGCATGTGGGGGTCAGGGTCCGTGTTCCGCCCCTCCTGCGAGGAGGCGACAGCTTCAGCTGGACCCGTGCAATCCTCCGGGTCCAGCCCCGAAGGTCCTGCCACCTCTTCTGACAGTTGCGGATCCGGCGCTTGTAGACCCCCACGGACCGGACGGCCCGGACGATGTCCTTCCAGATCTCCTGCTTCCGATGGACATTAACCTGTCAGGATGACAAAGTGAAAAGGCCATTACTACACATGCAACATATCCGTGCATGACACAGATGTATATACATGTCTCACTCACAGGGGCACATGATGTACACAGGCAGTGCAAAGCTGCCCATGGACAGTTTGCCAGACGTCACTACATGGTATCATTGCATGGGAAGTAAAACCTTGTTCAAATGCACTGTCACTGCACCATACC
The DNA here is from genome assembly GCA_963921515.1 of Calotriton arnoldi. Classification (NCBI taxonomy): domain Eukaryota; kingdom Metazoa; phylum Chordata; class Amphibia; order Caudata; family Salamandridae; genus Calotriton; species Calotriton arnoldi. Next base: position 97,769 of record CAWUFW010007212.1, read on the forward strand.
TGTCCAGTGCATGTCACTACACACTATGGGGGTGACAACTACTCAGTGAGCCTGCTAGCCAGTGGCGTGCAGACTTCCAGCCTTGCTAGTCAGACAAAATGCACATTCAGAAAGGCAGTGCACAGAACACTCACCTGCTCCCCTGGTGTCCCATACAGCTTGCTGTACTGTGGAAGTAGGCTGTCCAGCAGGGCCTGGTTCTCTTCAAGGCTGAAGGCTGGGGCTCTCTCCACAGTACGTGCCATTGCAGGGTCCAGAGGGGCAGAGACAGCAGCAGTGCAGTGGCAGATGTCGTCCTGGAGCATGTAGTGCAGGCAAGTGAGCTCTCAGGGGAACAGCCAGCAATATATATGTGCTGGAGAGGCAGATACTGTCCCTTGTGTCCAAAGTGATAGGTCCAAGTCATTTGCATCTTCTGAATCTGGCCAATCCATGGAATAGCAGCACCAAAACACGCCCACAGCATCCTTCAAATCTTCAACTTCATGACATACATGATTTTGCAACATTGTTGTGGGTGACCAACTGATTTTCCAGCAACCGACTCGTTCGAAATTCGAAAACGCGTCCGTTGCCAGGCAAGCCCATTGTCAATGGGTGTGCACCGATCTGTCCATTGCGGTACAACACGTACAGGGGTACAACGCGTACCCGCACACATTGAATGCAATGGGCCGGCCGGGGGCACCGATCGGTCCATTGCAGTTCAACGCGTACAGGGGTACAACGCGTACCCACACACATTGAATGTAATGGGCCGGCCGGGGGCACCGATCGGTCCATTGCAGTTCAACGCGTACAGGGGTACAACGCGTACCCGCACACATTGAATGCAATGGGCCGGCCGGAGGCACCGATCGGTCCATTGCAGTTCAACGCGTACAGGGGTACAACGCGTACAGGGGTACAACGCGTACCCGCAGACATTGAATGCAATGGGCCGGCCGGGGGCACCGATCGGTCCATTGCAGTACAACGCGTACAGGGGTACAACGCGTACAGGGGTACAACGTGTACCCGCACACATTGAATGCAATGGGCCGGCCGGGGGCACCGATCGGTCCATTGCAGTACAACGCGTACAGGGGTACAACGCGTACCCGCACACATTGAATGCAATGGGCCGGCCGGGGCACCGATCGGTCCATTGCAGTTCAACGCGTACAGGGGTACAACGCGTACCCGCACACATTGAATGCAATGGGCCGGCCGGAGGCACCGATCGGTCCATTGCAGTTCAACGCTGTACAGGGGTACAACGCGAACCCGCACACATTGAATGCAATGGGCCGGCCGGGGCACCGATCGGTCCATTGCAGTTCAACGCGTACACGGGTACAACGCGTACCCGCACACATTGAATGCAATGGGCCGGCCGGGGCACCGATCGGTCCATTGCAGTACAACGCATCACTGTACATGTGACTGGCATATGTCAGCATGCCTGTCTCAGATGGACATATGCCAGCCACAGATAGCTCCCAGGGAGTGAGGGGCACACCTACATCACGACAGCCTGTCCAAACTTTATCATAAGGCATGTAAGGCTGCATTTCCTATTGTGTGTATGTTGGTGTACATGTTGTCCTGTGGGTGTCACCTGTGGGCAGCCACCCCCAGGCTGTGCACGTGTTCATGGGGACAGGATCCTGGGTGTTACGTGTACATGACCACTGTGATGTGCAACTGTTCATATCTGTGCATGTGCCATGGTCACATTTCACGGTGGTGTATGTGTCTGTCATGTCACATACCCCGTGAGTCCCATGTGGGACGGTATGTTTGAGCCAGGGTGTCCCAGTGGCACAATAGGGATGGTCCTCCACAGTCTTTGTGCATGTAGTGTTTACAATGTCTCTGATTTCATGTGCACAATGGGAGACAGTCTCCACATCCAGGTTGTGTGTGCATGGACTTTGATGTTGTGCGTGTGTGTGTCACAGACGTCCATGTCTGTCCTGCCGTGGCAAGTGGGGCCACTACCTGTGGGGGTCATTGTTGTTTTGCTGTGGTGTATACATGATACTCCATGTAATGCCAGTGTCCATGTGGCAATACAGGGTCCCTGGGAATGTACCTGTCGTTGAGCTGTGGTGCCTGGGGCACATCTGTCCTCACATGTCACTGTGGGGGTTATTGTGACACGGCAGCAGGAGATGGGAACTGTGACACGGCCTCATGATATCCAATGGGCCAACCTGGGACTAATTGATGCCACCTGTTGGACCGTGTTGACAGATGTTGGCCATGTATGTACCATACATGTCCTTCCGGAACTGCACACTTCATGTAGTTGTGCCTCATAATGATGTATGTTGGGATCTTGAGTGTGTTCAATGCCGCATATGTGGGGTGACTGACAATCTTGCTTACTTCTCCTCTGCACTGCAGGGCTCCTGCTGTCCATCGACCATTCCCAGACCTGGCAACGATGGTGGAACGGGACAGCATCCGACGGTACCGCTTCACCAGGCAGCTGATTGAGGATTTGGCAGTGCAGTTGTCCCCACATTTGCAGCCTGGCCGGCCGTATCCTACAGCGCTGACCCCCAAGGTGAAGGTGATGGCAGCCCTACACTTCTTTGCCACCGGTACCTTCCAACATACTGTGGCAACTGCTGGTGGGATGTCACAGACCATGTTGAGCCGTGTGCTCCGCGATGTTTTGGCGGCAATGTTGCTATTCCTGAACCGGTACATCTATTTCCCTAGACTGCGATGACTCACTGACGTGAAGAGTGACTTTTATGCCCTGGGGAGGATGCCGCATGTCATTGGCTCCATTGATGGGACACATGTGGCTTTGGTACCACCACAGGCCCAGGAGCAGGCCTACAGGAACCGCAAGCACTACCACTCGGTCAATGCACTGGTGGTGTGTCTTGCAGACATGACCATCACACACGTGTGTGCCCGTTTCCCTGGTTCAGCACACGATGCCTTTGTGATGAGGAGTAGTCGCACCCCCAGGATGATGGCACAGATGCAGAACCAGCGTGCCTGGCTTGTCGGTGTGTACTGACTTTGTGCCATTGTGTGTGATCTGATCTGTAGTATTCCGCCCACTTTTCCAAGTCAGCTAATGTGCACTTGTCTGTCCGTAGGTGACTCGGGATACCCCAACATGCTGTGGTTGCTGACACCCCTCAGGAACCCTGTGACACCAGCCCAGATGCGCTACAATGAGGCACATGGTCGGACCAGGAGAGTGATTGTATAACAAACAACAATGTCTCAAGGGTATCGTTTCAAAGGACAAATATACAAGCATGTGTAATGACACAGTTAGTTATACAGGATTTAATCCAAAGGGGAAAGAAACCAGGGAAATATTTCATTTAAGCGAAGAATATATTTAATGTACTATACATGCTGGACATATTAACTTCATATTCAAGCACATGGATCAGTAGCACTGCGTTACATTCAATGGCATGTAACCAACAAAATACTGTGCACAAGTGCTCGTGAAGTGTAGTGACGGCGCAAGTGACACATGACGTGGTATAAACAGTGAGAAGGATGGGTGCAAACAACAAGTGAAATAAAAAACCACGATTTACATGTACAGGATACCACGACAATAAATGACAAGAAAAATCAATTTTTAAATGTGTAGGGTATCCATGATTGGGGCGCCAAGAGTTCCACTGTGGGATTCGACGGCGTTTCGGCCTGCAAAAGTCTTAGGCCATCATCAGGACCAGGTTACATTAGTTCAATTGCAGTGTCTTAACGTCCAAGAGGGATTAATCCCAGAATTGAACTTGGACCTGTTAGAATGTTGCTGGAAAGTTTCAATTTCAAAGATATTAATTATCGGAACGTAGGACAGAAAACAGCTGAAGAGTCTGTCTGTCTATCAGGAATGAATCACAGGTCGCCGGCAGGAATCAGGCTGAGTGATTGAGCGGACCTTTGGTCTCCTGAAGAGCCGCTTCCGCTGCCTGGACAAGACCGGAGGGTCCCTCCCATATGCCCCTGCGAAAGTGTGCAAGATTATCATCGTCTGCTGCATGCTCCACAACCTGGCAGTGCGGAAGGAGTTGCCTCTCATCCAGGATGACAATGACCAACATCCGCCACCTGTGGAGGATCCTGGCCTGGACCACGATGCCAGTGACGATGATGATGATGATGATGATGGTGATGTCCGCACACAGCTCATCACCAACTTCTTTAGCTGAATGTGAGTATCCTGAGGTGTCATGTCAATGATGTGAGTTGGCATGATGTGTGGGTGGTGCTCTGGTGCTGTTGGAGTGTGTCCATGGGCTACTTGACTGGATGTGTGTTGCGATGTGTGCTAACAGGTGGGCTGTACTCCCCAACAGTGTTGACATGCTAACTTGGTTCTGTGTGGGTATCTTGTAACATGTATTGTGCATGAGTTTTGCTGTTCTGTCCTGTACTCCATTGCTTTTGACTGTGTGTCATTTCTGTCCTTCACAGGGTACTTTCAGATTCGTTTGGTCAACTGTGTCCACCGACGACGTGATTGCACTTCCAGGCTGGTAGCTGTTGTGTCCCTACAGGTGATGTGCGCCACACCCATGGACTTCCTTCCGTCTACAGTTGTTGACTGTGTGCCCGCTGCCAGGTGGGATTACCTTGCATCTGTAGTGGTTACGACATGTTGCAACTGTGTAATAAACCTGTGCTTCACTTTGTGATGTGCGTTGTCTGTGGTCACACATTTGAGTGCCATTTGCTTACTGCACCTGTGGGCTACTTGACTACAACTGGGAATGGGTGTGGTGTCTGTGCATTGCACCGTCTTCCCTGGCAACATCAGTGTAGGCAATGAGTCAGATGGCATAGGTGTGTATGTGTTGTGTAGCCCTGGTGGTGTGTCTCCCTCATATGTGTCACGTTGCCTTTACTCTCATGCCTGTGTTGTCCTTGCTGTTGCAGTTCGCATACACAGTGTAATTTTGCAGTTCATCATCCCCATAACAGCACCCACGTTGGAATCACGACAGAGGCAAGTATGGTGTATTAGTGTGTTTATTGTGATACATTTGTGTTAATAGTGCATAGGATGAGTAGTGCTGTACATAAATCTTGCAATCCGAAGTTCCTAGGTGAATTGAAAGTCCTGGTAGACAGGATCCCCAGTATCGGGGCCACAGTTGACTGACACATTAGTCCAACTTGTACTCCCCATGCAATGTGTGGGAGTAGTGTTGCAGTCAACAGGGTGAACAGTCTGTGCACAAAGGCGAACATCCAGAACAGGTTCAGGCTTCCTGGGAGTTGCGCTTGGCCATCGGCCTCTCACTTTCCCTCCTCGGACGACCCCTCTTCTTGGGGGGCCCCTCAAGTACAGGCTGCTGCGGTGCAGGGGACTCTCCGCCAGAGTCATCCTCCCTCCCTGTGGCAGTTGCAGTTTGTTTGGCACCAGATGTTGTTAGCACACAGGGAGGTGTGGACTGGTTGCTGTTCATCTGGCGGAGGCATTGTAAAATGTCCCTGTGCACCGCCGTCATCTCATGCAGTGCATCCCACTTGGACTCCACCCGGGACATGTGTGAGTCCACGCGGGACATGTGTGACTCCACGTGGGACATGTGGGAGTCCAAGCGGGCATGATGGGCAGCCTGCTGCTGTTTCATGTCTCTGAGGAGCCCCACTACCTGGCTGAGGTCTCCGGTGCTGGACTGGTACGCATCAGCTATGCCGTACCAGTTGTGGGTCATCATGCACACCAGCAACGTCTGCAAGCAGCGACCTCTGTCTCCCACCCCTCCCACCACCCCTGCTGACATGTGCAGTGTGTGCAGTGGCACGCACAGATAACCCTGGTCCACCTTGGGGGTTGGTGGTGGTGGTGGTGTCCATGGCCCCAGGTTGGTCCAGGGTCCCTGTGCTGGTGTTGCTCCTTGTTCTGTCCATATCGGCAGGGATGGTATTTGTGGTGACAGTCGTTGGAGGGGTGGGTGCAGGGGGTGCAGCTGGTGGTCCTGCTGGTGCTGCAGTTGGTGGTCCTGCTGGTGCTGCATGTTGACTTGCACCGGATGTGCCAGGTTGGTCTTCATCGTCCGAGGAGGACGCCAGTGAGCTCCGCATCCTCTTGAGCCTGGGACTGGGACTCCTCAGCGTCTGCTGCTGTGTCCCCATCATCACCTGTTTTTGGGAGACACAAACAATGTATGTTATGTTTCTGCAGGCATCAATGGTTGACACACATGACAGTTGTGACTGTGCCTCTGGGTGCGGGCCTGTACATTGCATTGTCCTAAGTCGTCACAGTCAGGGGTTGATATTGGTGTGGCACATTGTCCTGCATTATTTGGGCATTTCTATGTATTTTTTGGGGTGTGAACATGGTCTGCATTGGTTGTGTTTGGTTGACAGCCGGCCCTCCTTCCCACCCACCCAGCCAGTCAGTTATCCCACCATGGAACGTGCTTGCGTTGCAGGGAGTGGAAGTTGTCTCTCAGGATGTCAGTCAGTGGTGTCCTGCTGTTTGTTGGTGCACAGTTGGCAGCAGGGCCTTGTGCTCCCCACAGCAGTAGCCAGTGTCAGCCATCTTGTGAGTCCTTCTCCACTCCCTGTGATGTGAGCATGGTTCAGGGTGGTGTTGATGGGACAGTTGTGGGGGTGACCAATATCAGTGGCTACGACTCCCATCATGCTATTGCCTCCACCCCCTTCCCAGCATGCCCATGCTTCCTTCCTTTTGACTCTGCTTCCCTGTGGGGTGGGCTGGCTGTGCTGACAGGATGGCTGGGAGTGTTGTCCTGGCAGTTGTTTGGCTAAAAGTCCCAAGAGTGGCCCTGTGCTTCACACAACATAACCCAGGGTGGTGGTTCTTTGTGGGATCTTGTGTTAGGATGGGGGCATTGCATTCTACCAGGTGGGTTCTGTGGAGTTTGTGTTGGGGTGTGTGTGAGGGGAGGTGCTTGTGACTATGGTCAGTGCTGCAAGTCCTCCTTCCCACCCAGCTAGCCAGATATCCCACCATGGAACGTGCTTGCATTGCAGGGAGTGGAAGTTGTCTCTCAGGATGTCAGTCAGTGGTGTCCTGCTGTTTGTTGGTGCACAGTTGGCAGCAGGGCCTTGTGCTCCCCACAGCAGTAGCCAGTGTCAGCCATCTTGTGAGTCCTTCTCCACTCCCTGTGATGTGAGCATGGTTCAGGGTGGTGTTGATGGGACAGTTGTGGGGGTGAGCTATGTCTGTGACTACGACTCCCATCATGCTATTGCCTCCACCCCACTTCCCAGCATTCCCATACTTACTTGCTTTTGTGGGGAGTTCAGTGTGTGTGGGTGTGAGAGCAATGGCAAGATGGCTGACAGTGGTGTCCTGCTGTTGGTTGGTGTGCAGTACCCAGCATGCCCTTGTGCTCCCCACGACACAGCAACAGTGTCAGACATCTTTGATGGCCCTTTCCACTCTCTGTGGGATGTGCATGCGTGAGTGTGAGCTTGCTGGGCCATGTGGTGGGGGATGTAGAGCTGTGACTACGACTCCCATCATGCTATTGCCTCCACCCCCATTCCCAGCATGCCCATGCTTCCTTCCTTTGACTCTGCTTCCCTGTGGGGTGGGCTGGCTGTGCTGACAGGATGGCTGGGAGTGTTGTCCTGGCAGTTGTTTGGCTAAAAGTCCCAAGAGTGGCCCTGTGCTTCACACAACATAACCCAGGGTGGTGGTTCTTTGTGGGATCTTGTGTTAGGATGGGGGGCATTGCATTCTACCAGGTGGGTTCTGTGGAGTTTGTGTTGGGGTGTGTGTGAGGGGAGGTGCTTGTGACTATGGTCAGTGCTGCAAGTCCTCCTTCCCACCCAGCTAGCCAGATATCCCACCATGGAACGTGCTTGCATTGCAGGGAGTGGAAGTTGTCTCTCATGATGTCAGTCAGTGGTGTCCTGCTGTTTGTTGGTGCACAGTTGCCAGCAGGGCCTTGTGCTCACCACAGCAGTTGCCAGTGTCAGCCATCTTGTGAGTCCTTCTCCACTCCCTGTGATGTGCGCATGGTTCATGGTGGTGTTGATGGGACAGTTGTGGGGGGCAATATGTGTGACTGCGACTCCCATGATGCTATTGGCTACACTGACTTGGCCAGCATACACGGAATTCCTTCCTTTGAGTGGTCTTCACTGTGTGTTGGTGTTGTTGTGGTGGCTACATGTCTGGATGTATTTGTTAGTTCTATTTGTGCCACTGCCTAGCTGTAGTTGTAGTTGTGTTTGTACATGTGTTGGCACAGTTGGATGTGACTTTTTTGATGGCATGTGTTGTGTTTATCTGACTGACATACACATTTTGGGATGATTCTGGTCTGGTTGCTGTGTAATTGCTATGAGTGCATGGTTTGACTCTCCCTTGACAGTGATGTGTGTGTTTTGTGGCAGTATATTGTGTACATTTGTTGTGTACTCACCAGGCTCTGGGATGTCCTCTAGTCCATATACGCTCACTGGCGGAAGGATGGCCCGCACCTTCTCCTCCCAGGGCCTGAGGTATATTGGCTTGGCAGGAGGGCCACTGCCGGTGTATTGGCTGTTGATGTAGTCTTTCTTCAGCAGGTCCCGTACCCTCCTGCGCACGTCATACCACCTGTTCTGGATGTCGCTCTTTGTGCGCCGACATGGTGATTGTGCGTTCACCCTGTTGATGATCCTCTCCCACATCTTGGTTTTCTGGGAGATGGGGGTCTGTTGGACCAGTGTGCCAAACAGCTGTGGCTCTACCCTGAGGATCTCGTCTACCATGACTTCCAATTCACAATCTAGGAACTTGGGATTCTTCTTGGGGGGCATGGTGATGGGTGGTGATGGTGAGTGATGTGTGTGTTGGTGTGCAGGTGAGGGTGTGTGAGTGTGTGTTTTGCTGGGTGTATGTGAGGTAGGTATTTGTTGGTGTGCTGATGGTGTGTGGCTTGTGTGAGGGATGAGCTGTGGGTGTGTGGTTGCTTTCTCTTGGGTGCTGGCAGTGGAATGGCATTTGCAAAGGCTCATGGTTGTGATTTGTGTCCTTTATATGGGTGGAGTTGTGGGTGTGTCTTTGTTCTCTGTCCCCACCCCCCAGTATTTATTGGCTTGGTAATTGCTTGTTTGGCCTTTTTGGGGTGATTTTTCCTTTGTACTGTCTGTGTATGTTGGAAACGTTCTTGTGACCGAGTCGGACCCTGCATTTGTCTCGTACGGTCTTCTCCGTTTCGTTCACGCTGTGTTTGTGCAGTTTTCTATGCTGCGTACGCGTCGGTCGCGGTGTTTTGTGTTGCTTCGGCTCGGTTTTGTATGCGTGTCGGTCGTGAGGCTTGGCCTCCGTCCGACTCGCTCGTGGTTTTCGCGCCTTGCATCGTACTTTGCGGTTTGGAGTTCGCGTGTACGTTTCGGTCGGATTTGTTCCGGGTGCGTGTCGGTCGGTTGGATTCGCGTGTTTTTCCGGCCGGATTGCTGTTTTCCGTGCGGCTCGGTCGGTCGACTTGGGTTCGGTACGTGTCGGTCGGATTTTTCACGCCTTGCATCGTACTTGGCGTGTCGGGCGCCACAGGTACGTGTCGGTCGGTATTATTTCCGGATCCGAGTCGGTCGGTGCTTTTTCCGGCCCGAATCGGAATCGACCCCACAGTGTGCAATGGCAAGCCTGAGACATGTTTAAAAGTGCTACTTCAGTGGGTGGCACAATCAGTGCTGTAAGCCCACCAGTAGCATTTAATTTACAGGCCCTTTGTACATGTAGTACTACTTTACTAGGGACTTACAATTACAGTTAGTATGCCAAATTGATGTAAGCCAATTCTACCATGTTTAAAGGGGACAGCACCAGCAGTTTAGCACTGGTTAGCAGTGGTGAAGTGTGCAGAGTCCTAAAGCCAGCAAAAACGAACTCAGCAAAACAGGAGCATTGAAGGCAAAACGGTAGGATAGAACCATGCCAAGGATGCCAGGAAGTAACATGTAGAAACTAATCTCATCACTAAATTGTGTTTGCTGTCATGTGTTTGAAAATGTGCTGTTGTTTTCGAGTCTTTCTGCAAATCCCTGAGGATTGAGTATATTCTTTTTTTCCAGTCCTTCCATGTAAACATAGGGGTAGTTAACTGGTACAACAGTTTTCATATCTTCACATAATGTGGATGATATGTTTATTTAAATTTCATCAACCCTATAAATGTTTGCAACTTTCTGGGATTTTTCAGGAGGTGGGAGGTCTAATGTAACACACTTTTGTAGGAACTCTGGTGGTGAGTCCTTTCCTTTCACAAGACAATTCATATCTGGGAAAAATCGCATTTAAATTAGGCCTGGGCAAAATTCAATGTACGCTAAGGTAATTCATGAAATTTTGTGTTATGCTTGTTACATTAAATTCCTGAAATTATTTCATTATCACACTTTGCAAGCTGCCGTTCGCTATAAAAATTTAGCGTGAATACGCCATTCATGGTAAAAATTTATAGCGAACGCACAAGATTGGACAGGAACACAAGCAGCAATGGTTTTTCTTTTTTGCAATATTTTTAAACAACATTTCGTTCTAAAATATAGTGTGAGTAGAGATTTGCATTTCATGTACTTTTGCATAACTGTGCTGAAATTCTGCATAATCAAGCAAATGCAAATCATGCAGATTTCGCAAACCCCTAATTTAAACAGTTTTCTTGAATCTTGTGTAGGTATTGTGACTATTGTGTATGCATAGTCGAGGCGTTCATCTATTCAATGTTTATCCTGTGGAGATGAATGAAGATAAACCCACTCTTTCTAGCTCTCCAGAATGGAATTTAATTTTGTTTAGGTGGGCAGCACCCCGTTAGTACATTTTTAGACTGTGGATTATTGACAGTGGCTTTTGGATGTTTCATTGTTTGGAGAGTGGCCCTGATGTCTGTGCCACACTGCTACAATAAAAACTGTCATAACTGTCTTTAAGCAGTCATCGTATCCATCAACATTTTACAAGTCTCTCCTAAGAGGGAGGTGTGTATGTAGCTGATGTGGGGCATGTCTCACCTGCCAATGATAAAGAACCCAAACGTACTGTTTGTGTTACATGCAGTAACCTCTATTGAAACAGGGTCACGACTTATGTTCTATTGATGTTAATGTCAATTAATTTGTTTGAATCATAACTTGGTGGGGGGTCTATTATTGTATATTTCTCAAATAGCCTTGCTGTGTCTGCAGCTTCGATGACTAGAATACTTCAGTGGTATACATGGGGTTTGCACCTGCCACTAATATGATTTTGCCCTCGAATAATGGGAATCTCTTTACAGTCAGATGGGCAGAGAACAAGTTCTTTAGTATTTATTTACACCATTTCTCCTTCTATCGCCTCTGCCTTTAATGCCCGTGTTTATATCCCAGAATTGATACTAATGATTCATGCAGGTCTGTGGTAACTGAAGTGCTCAGCAAACCTCAGTTGGACAACAGGCACTCCTTTACTAGTACTGAGGAGATCCATAACATACTTCTTGACGTCACTGCATATTTTTGTGTATGCAACTGATATTTGGGATTCTAGGCCTTCAGGGGCCCTCAATGACCAGACCTCATCTCTTGTTATTCCCACACTAATGGGGTCACATCTGGTAGATCCACTAAGCCTCCATAGGTAACTGTGCCCTTTTCAGAGAAAGGAAGAATTAGCAGGGCTCTCTTATCCACTAGGTTGTGCTATGGTCTGAGGGAGTATTAGAAGGCAGAAAATCTGTTAATGAAATTCTCATTTGTAGGGGGTATATGCAGAGCCACACCCTATACCTCAAAATCAATCCACATACACAGTAGTTAGTATTTCACGCTCTAACACTATTTGTTGCGTACTATGGGGGACTGCTCACGAAGGTAACTTACTCTTGTGCATAATTTACACATGTATTTTACCCTTATTCTTTTGAGTAACTTTAATACTTTGAGCTATTCACAAAAATCTGAGTGTAACGTTACTGAAAAGTGTCCACTTACATGACTCCACTGCTTGAAAAAGGGGGGGGGGCGGGGTTTGAGCCAAACATACAAGTGTAAGTAACTACTGGAAAAAAAACAGTAGTAAGTCTGCGACCACACGTCAACACATGGCTCACCACTGGTACTGCAACACCTTCCCATAGAAAATAATTGAGATGGGAATTAAACTGAAACCCCATAGGAAATAATGTTAGTCAAATATATAAATAATTATAATAGAATGCAAAAAATATATAAAAATAATACATATGTAGTAATTAATTATAACATGTTTTATTTAAATTTTTCGATGTAAAAAGTAATGTAGATTGGGCCCGATTCACAGAACTAACTTAAGACAAAATCCTAAACTTACTACCATTTTGGTATTCACAGAAGGCACTTACTCATCAATGAGTAAGTGCCTTCTGTGAATACTAAAATGAGTAACTTACTCATTTTGAGTAACTTACTCATTTTGTGTAACTTACTCATTTTGGTATTCACAGAAGGCACTTACTCATCAATGAGTAAGTGCCTTCTGTGAATACCATAATGAGTAAGTTACTCAAAATGAGTAAGGAAGTGCCTTCTGTGAATACCAAAATGGTAGTAAGTTTAGGATTTTGTCTTAAGTTAGTTCTGTGAATCGGGCCCATATTTACTTTATTACAATATATTTGCATTACATGTAATTAATAATTAATAATACACAACAAAAAAGACAATTTTTAGTCTAGGGAAAAGAAAAAAGCTTAACTTGGAAACAATTAGTGAAAATATTTTTATGTTAAATATTATTGTAAATTAGTTTTCTATATGTATTTCAAATGTAGAACTAAAGAATAAAATGTTACAGCAATATTAACATAAATTTACATTTTAAATTAAATATAAATATATTAAATCAAATAATTTTTTCAAGTTTAAATTAAAAAATTAATTCCCATCTAAAATAAAAATAAAAACATAATATGGGTTAATAATTATTTAAAGTAGTATATAGAATTAACTAAAAGTAAGTTAACTATATTTTACTAACATTGAATCTCACATATATGTATTTTTTATATTTTCTATGTTAAATTATATATTTTTTCCATTTTCAACTATTTTAAATCATTTTAGCATTTTTTTCCTATGGGGTTTTAATTTAGTTACCTACCACCATTGATTTCTATGGCAGGGTGTTGCAGTGACAGTGGTTGGTCATCTGTGGTGTTGAACTTACTTCAGCTCTGAGCTAGAGTAATTTAATGCCGTTTTAGGTCCCTTTTTATCTGTAGTAACTTTAGAAGGATTTTCTTTTGTAGGTGTTTTTATTAAAGTCAAACTTCAATGTTTAATGGTGGGTGCATTTAGGTTTTTACAAGGAAAAATAGTTATTTACTTTGCATTGTTTGTTGTGGTTTTCCTGGAGTGGTTTTTGTTATTTTTAATGTTTTTGCTTCGGAGGGACCCCTGGATTTTTTGGGGTAAAAATGGATGGGTTTTACTTCTTATCTGCATTTTTAATTTTTTTCGGTAATATTTTTAACACATTTTTGATGAATTATGTATTTTGTTTTTGGATGTCATATTGCATACAGAGGACTTACAAAACTGCAAGTGCCTTTTTTTGTGTCAAACTACTTTTATTGTTTTTCAAACAGAAATACAGTAAAAACCTTCGGCCTGGGTTCGTACAAGTTGCATAGCATATTAGCAAGTCAACCAGGGTCCATCCAGGCAGATATACAAACCCATATAGGGAAAGGAACCCCCATCACCCCACCACGTGGCATGAACATGTCTCACATAGCGTTCGTAGACCAACCAGAAGTTACCTGGCTGGTGTTGGCTTAGGGTCTCTACATGAGGATGCAGTGTATTGTTGAATCATCAGAGACAGCATCACCACTAGTTTCAGTGCAAAAGTTGGGAGAAGATCAGAAAATGTATAAAGCTATCAGCTGAGGTGGGAACGCTCTAGGGGGCTGCCCCACCAAGAGATATTGTAATAGGGGTCCCAGGACATTACCAAGGCATCAGAACTATCAGTATTGGTGGATGTCAGTTTTTTCACCGCCACAATGTTCAGAGATGTGAGTGCCATTGTAGAATGTCCAGGGTTTCTCTTTTACTCCAGGCGGTTGCAATCGTCACCTTCGCTGCCCCTAGGCAAGCCCATATAACAAATTTATTAGATTTTGATTGGTTTTGAAGATCCCAGGGTCCCATCACCAGGAGTATGAGGGGAAATGTCTCACTCACGGAATAGCCTAGCATCTTACACACCCCTGCAAACATGTCATTCCAGAACCCCAGATTTTGGGGCATGTCCACCAAATGTGAGGTAAGTCTCCCCATTCCCCTACCTTCCTCCAAATCAGCGGGCTAACTGTTGGGTAGCATTTGTGCAGCTTGGTGGGGTGCATGTACCAGTTGTATAACAGCTTGTAGTGTGCTTCTTTACCTAATATGCTATGGGAATATTTGTTTATTTTACCCCACATACATAACCACTGGTGCTCTATGTATGTGTAACATGTGAGGGTGGTCTACATTTCTAGGTAACAATGGGTGGGAAGGAACCAGGCCTTCAGGAGTATTTGATATATTGTAGAGATGACCCCTCGTGTGCCCCTAGTGGTCAAACAAAGTTCTCCATCTGCGTTAGAATTCTATGGGGAGCCACTTTAATGGTGGGATGTGTCACCCAGTGTCATAGCAGGGTGTAGCACACCTGTTCCATCTCATCAAGGCAGCATTCTTGCTTGCAATCGTTAAAGGATTTGATGCCATTCTTGCATACATATCACGGATCATGAGGCAGTTCCCTGGTGCCCTGTGTCGAAGGGTCCAGGGGTCAACGCAGGGATGAAGTCCAGATTGAAGTGGATCAAAGTGTATGGCAAGGGATATGTGGTCAGGTGCAGTCGCCTATTGACATCATCCCACATCATCAAAGCAGTGGCTGTAGCAGTGCTGATGTAAAGGTTTGGGTGTCTGTCACATTTAGGTTTCCAGATCAAGTCCCACAAGGAAGGGACTGCAACAGCCCTATCCATGTGCACCCAAGGTTTTTCGATTTCTGCATACTCCAGTCTGGAAGGACTGAGATTTGGGCAGCTGTGTAATACAAGTGGTCATTTTGTAATTCCACTCCACCCCCCCTCTTTTGGTCTGTAGTGTATGGCGTAAGATATTTGCATTTTTGCAACTCCCCATATGTAGTTCAAAAAGGTATGCTTTATCATCCAAAAAATAAGGAGTAGAGATACAATAGTCTTAATAATATGTTCATATTTAATTTTGTTCACTTGGCCCAGCCATGACACCTGGAGAGTACTCTATCTCTGCAGATCCTTGCGTATTTCAGTTAGTCACAGGACATAGTTTAACCGGTAGATTTTGGTTAGAGTCGGCGAGATCTGAACCCCCAAATATTAAATGCTGGTAGATGCCCAGCGAAACGTCAGCAGACCCTGACGTTGAGCAACCTCATCCCTGTGAGAGTGAGATTTAGTATTTCTGATTCACTCATGGTGATTTTAAACCCAGATGCTTGTTAGGACCATCTAGGTGGGTGCAAAGTTTCAGGAGTGACATGCTTGGGTTTGTCAGGGTCAGCAGAATGTCAATTGCGAACAGCATTACTTTGTGTTCCGCCATTCCGAAAGTAAAGCCTGAGACCTCTCTGTCCTTTTGGAGGCACGCAACAAAGGGCTCCGCACAGAGCGTGAAGAGGAAAGGTCATCCCTCCGCTGGATGGGGGCCTACATGGTGGACTCTGTCTAGTGTGATGAGAAGAGTCCGAAAACAAAACATTCGAGGTCTGAATGCTCCCCTCTCAAAGGCCCCTAAATTGAATGTTATCTCTCCGGGATCGATTTTCAAGGTCTTCAATCTTTCATGTAAGAACATCATTCTGGGCATAGAGACCTGTGCAAGTGTCCATGAGTGTAGGGCTTTTTCCCTTCAGTGTCTCTAGGTCGCTTTCTGCCTCAGTGACCCTTGTCCCCACCGCATTCATGTCTGACTGCAGCATGGTTAGCTTTTCATCAAGATCGGATCATAGGGCAATCAACTCTGTTGAGATGTCTGCCTTGCGCTCCTCCTGCAGCTCCACCTTAAAGCTTTTAAGACTGGCCTGGCCAATGAATGTACTGAGAGATATGGGCCATACTTGATGTGACCTCAGTCTGTAAAGATCAGGCCCTTATGTTGTGTTACATAGGAGCAGATCACTAGCGGCATGCGAGGAGGTGGGTGGGAGCAGCAGCCTCCACCGGACCACTCGACTGCAGTGCTTTGTATGCTGTCCCCGAACAGGTCTTCACCCTGAGATGTTGATCCAGGCCAGGTGCTATTACTGAGGAGGTCTGTTCAGCCCCTGTTGCGCAGAAGTAGTGGATACAAGCATGCCTTAGAGTTATTTGCTGTGGTGCAGTCGAGGGTCTGGGAGCCAGCGGGGTCTATAGCTGCAGGTGCCGCTTCCTCATTACACTTGTGGTGTGGCCGGTCAGCGGGTCTCCTTCCTCCACCATGGTAAAGTGGGCCTTGCCAGCCCTCCTCTCTGCCTCCACCAGGGCATACTTCATGCCAAGTCTCTTTAGGGTCGAGTCCATTAGGGAAGCAGTCCTCCCTGCACCTCCCCCAGGGCCCCAGCACTCCGAACGGCCCTACATTCACACCGGGCCTGGAGGATTCCGCTGCAGTACTTTCACTGCCTCTGCTTAGCTGCATTGGGTGCTGATGTCTGGTGTATCTGGTGCCACTGTATGCCTGCGGGCCGCCCCTTACTCTGCCTCCAGGTGGGTTGAGAAACCCACCGAGCCTTCAAGTGCTGGTGGGCAGTTGCGTTGTCTCAGCCTGCCAACCACTCCCGTCATCAGCGTCTCAGTCGCAGGGCGTGGCCAAAATTTCTTAGTGGCGGCTGCTGCCCGCTGACCATCCGCCACCACTCCTGTGGCCACAACCCGACCCCTCAGTTACAGGGGGCCTTCTCCCCAGGTGGCTGCTTTAGGGCAGCATGGTGCAGGGGTGCTAGCAGGCAAAGGCAGCCCCCCCATGGTCATGAAGCTCAATCAGGGAGTGGCCATCTTGGTCTCTGTCGAAGCTCTGCCCCCGGGGTCTGCAAGTGCATTTTGTATATTATTTAACTGTTGGGTGGGATTGACTTATTGCATTGTGCTAGTTTATATTTTGATATTCTATCATTTTATATTATTATATTTTGGTAGTGCTTTGGTCTTGGAAGCTTTGTACTTTTTTGTGTATTTCTAGAAATTGGTATAGTGTGGGGTGGCTTCTTCCAATTGTTCCTTGGAAGGAATTGCACCACCTTTCCTTTTCATTATTAATTTTTGCTTCTGAAGAGATGGTGCTATCATAGACATTCTACCACGGAATGTTAAGTTTGGGTTTGCATTTGCCCCCTAACAGTGCAGGAGGTCAGCCCAAGTGTCTTCAAAATAGTCAATTAGTGGTGAGAGTTTGTTTTCATTTACTTGGCAGTATGGGGGTTCTACTAACATGTTGTAGTGTTTTTTTATTTCTGTGGCAAGACATAGGCTAAAGCTATTAATTTGTTTACTTCATATGCATATTCTGCATTTGTGGTGTATGCTATAGTAAGCATTGATTTTTGTATTTGGCCCCATATACTTCGATTCAAATGGTAGTAGCACCCTTCTATTGCTGTGTGTAAGCACACATTAAAGTTGCCAAAATCATAGCGTATTAAAAATCAATAATGATTTTTGGGACTGTAATTATTTGTTTTTTGTTTGCTTAATGTTAAGAGTTTACTGTAGGGTGCACTTTACTTGTTTAGAAGTAGTGCACAATTTAAAGTAACATTTGTCTTATGATATTGAACATGTTTAGTATATATTTGTGTAAATGGCATGATTAAAATAACTCGTTTTCATTCATGTGTCGCATTGTGTTAGAATTAGCAAATTATTGATAGTTGCATAGACAATGATATGTAGTAAGAAATGTTGGTTAATATGTGCTATTGTTACATTTTGGGGGATTTCTATTTCTTCCTGTATTCTGGGTGCTCTTGGTGTTTACCTAACATTCCTCCATGTTTTTGTTATTAGACTTTTTAGATTTTCTATGGCAGGGGGTTGCCCAGTTGCTTCTTCAGGAGCTCGGGGAATAATATTGTGTGGCATACTTCCTGTGGGCTCTAGTAAGCTTGTGCGTTTGTCTCTTCAGTCCTGTCGGATCTTCCTGACTTGAATTTCAGTCACATTTAGAGGATGATTGTGTACCCTCACACTTTCAATAATATCTTTTGGGGGGGGGCCCTATCATAGCAGGCATTGGAGTAAAGTTTGGTGCATTGCCAATTTCACTTACTTTACTATAAATGTATCTCCTATATATTAATAGTATTTTCCCTTTTATGATTTGACATATGTTGCAGTTGCCAACATTACAATTATGGATTACCGAATTATTTATGTATATTTTATTTTGATATACATTATATGGTATTTAAAAAATGTACATTTTTGTAACATGTTTTACATTTTTTACTTACATTTTTAGCTTTTCTTCTTTGCTTCGGTGTGGTGGATCCTGTTCTTTTTTCTTTTTTTGTTGATCTTTTTTAAATATTACTGGTGAGAAGGAGAAATATTTCAGTTATTGAAGTAAAATTAATTTTTTTCTAAATTTTTATTGACCAGTTTAAAACATTTAAAAAGGGTTATATTTTCTTTTTATTTATTATACTTACATTTTGTATTTTCTTTATTGTGATATGATTTTTCTTTAATTTTGTGGTCTGTTTTTTGTGTGCAGCCTTGGTAGCCATGTTCTGGAAATATAATGTTTAGATCATTCCTAGTTCATTTTTGTAAGTTAAAATGTTTATATTACTTTTGTAGTTAAGTTTAAATTATGTTTTAATTCAGTACTTAGGGGCTGATTGGGATGGCGGGGAGACCGCCACCGACAGGTTGTTGCTGACGGTCTCCCCGCCATCCTAAGCAGCTTTTCCGCCCGCCAGATTTTGATGGTGGGCGGTGTGCAGGTAGGCAGAAAGCTCGACCGCCACGCATCTGACGGGCTCCTTGAGCCCGCCGGTGCTGCGGAGGGCCTTCCAATTCCTACAATGGTGTCAGTGCCTACCAGGCACCGCCGTAGGGATTAGGATGGTCCATCTCCGCCAGCCTTTCCATGGCAGTTCACCCGCCATGGAAAGGCTGGCGGGGATGGGCATTAGGGGCCCGTAGTGGGCCCTCCTTCACCCTGGGCCATTTTCTTTGGGTGTGGGGGGGCACCAATGGTGCCCCCCAACAGATCCCTGTACCAAGTGACAGGCACCGCATGGTGCCTGTCATGTAGTCATGTAGTCATGTAGCCAGCATTGCAATTTGGCATGTGGGACCCCGAACACTATGTCGGGCGGTCCCCATTTCCGTTAGGGCCGCCATCCTAATTAGGCCCTTAGTTTTTAGTTAGGGCTTTATTTTTTTACATTGTTGCAGCTTTTTTGTCTTTAGCTTCAATCGGGCAGAATGATGCTTTCCAGCGGTGTTTCTTTTGCAGCATTTAGTTGTTCATTTTTGTTTCCTTTTAGTACTGAATTTTTAATTGCGAAAGTGTTTTTATTTGCTGTTTTTAAGTTTAGTTTTATTGTTTGCAGATATTTGGATTTTTTTTACATTTTATAACCAAATACAGTAAACACTAATTAGGTTTTTTGTTGGTACTCGCTTATATTTAATAATATATATTTAATATGTTTACAATATATTTGTACAAAATTATATTGAATTTTAGCACTATTTCGATTTGCAATATTTTTGATTTTGTGGCTTGGATCATGTTTCATTTGCTGAGGTGAAGACATTAGCTGGTGGCATTAGAGTGATGAGGTGGATGGAGACCCAAAGGTCGTAATAGAGGTGGCACCAATGGTGTGGGAAAACAGAAAACAACCATAGACTGATTCCTCTGGACCTGCCACATCATGGACCGAGACAGGGCGACTCAGCAGCCAACAACCTCCCAACGAATGTCATTGGGTAGGATGAATAAACCCTCCTAACCCTTCTCTGGAGGGCATGAGCATGCTGTTGTAACTAGCCTGGCGAGAAAACAAATGAAGAAAGGCCCAAGAAGTGGAGATCCATAGGTCCAGGAACCAGATCTGGTAGAGAGTGCATGGGGACTAGGAGGCTGGGTAATCAAGGCGATTCCCCAACTTGTAGCTGTAGATTATCCACCAAAGCAAACAGACAGGGCAGGGGGGAGACTACGGAACAACATGAGAGCAGATGCATCAGTGAGAATCAAGAAATCTTTCTCTCTCTTTTATTCTCTCTCTCTAGTTCTCACAGATACACATGCACGCACTCTCCCACGAACACTCACAAAAGTATAAACGATATATCACTCACTTGTCCACACATAAGACCACCATTCACAGTGCAGTGTGATGCCAAAGATCTACCTGCGGCTTCACCAATAGTGTCAGCAGCACCAGATGCCAAAGAAAGGCAGAGAATACCAGGACCATGCACGGAGAGAAGCAAGTGTCCAAAGGCCCTAGTGTGCACAGGATCAGTTTAAGATTCTGAGTGACCAATGAAGATTATCAGATCACTTTTAATAATAAAGGGAAACCCGATCGCGTGTGTTTGAGCTGTATACCAACAATGTTGATTCTGCTTAAGGATGATGAGTTGTTAAACAGAGATATCTTATAGCACAGTACCTGAAGAGGTTTCTGTTTTGATACAATATTTTTTCAAACTCTAGAGTATATCGGATTAATACACCAGAGCTTGACAGATTTAAAATCTCCTAGAGATATATTTTTTTGCAAAGCCTAGAAACCTAAAGGCATTTAGATCTATCCATCCATCAGTTGCTAAAATAATCAATCCATTGTGCGTGCTACAGATTATGGGTCAAGAAGAGTGGAGGTCGTATAAGTAAACTTCATCCTTCCATTGCTTTTTCTTAAAATAATTCTCCAATGGGAATCAGGAGCAGTGCTCAGGAGAAACAAAGTAGGCTGTGCAGTAAGAGGAAGTGCTAGCTGTAAGAGTTTCCCATGACATCTAAATATTCCTGGTGTTCCATCCCCTTCTACAAGTGTACCAGCTAAAAGTAAGTATAAGTGTGCACTCTTATTTAGTTTTATTTTCTGTCCTCACATCCTTTATTTCCATTCTGAAAAACAGTGATAAAAATAATAATTTTTTATAAAGTGCTTCATACCACAATTTTTTACCATTCCTTTGTCCAATCAAATGGGGAACTATTCCCCATTTTATTCGTAGTCAAATTATCCTGAAAAAATCCAGCGTTAGTATTGCTGGGGTGTCATCGAGTTGCCTGCTGTTCACACCAAATGTAACTAGTGTGTACTGAATTCATTCAGCAATCGTGTCCTTCCTTACTTCCTTAACTCCTTCCTCATCTCACCCACTCCCTCCCCTTTCCTTACCCTCCCTGCTTTAGTCGTTACTTACTTTCCTCATTACTTCACCACTTTCCCCATTCACTCACTTCAGTCCACGTTTCCTTCCTTCCGACCTTGATTTCTTCCTTCTTCCTTTCCATCCTTTTTTCTTTCCACACTATCTCCCGCCCTTTCGTCCATCCTTCCTTCCCTCACTTAAACACTCCCTTTTTTCCTTCTTTCATTTATTCATCCCTTTATTTAATCGCAAAATTCCTTAAGGAAAGAAAAGAAAGAAGGAACCTACCTTCCTTCCTTCATTCCCTCCCTTTGCAATTCCTTCCTTCCTCACCACTTCACCTCCTTTGTTCATTCCTTCCTTTCCTCATTTGCTCACTCCTGTCTATCCTCCATTCCTACCTTTCCTTTCTTCTTCTCTTTTCTTCCTTCCCATAATACCTTACATTTTTTCGTTCATCCTTCCTTCCCTCACTTAACCACTCTATCTTACGTCTTCCCTTCCTCGCTAACTTACTTTTATCCTTTCTTTCTTTCGTCCCTAGCACACTCACTTCTTTCCTTCTACCCTTACTTTCTTCCTTCATTTCACTCTAACTGCCTTCCTTTCTTCCATTCTTCCGTACATTTCTTCTTTTCTTTTTCTTTTCTCCCTCTCTTCCTGTCATTATCTACCCTCCCCATCCCTATTTCCGCCTTAATTTCCCATCTTTCTCTGTCTAGCATTGTATTATCATAAATTATCTTCCTTTCACCCAACATCTTAAAACACGAGGGAGAAGAGATACTCTGGTCAAAAATACTTTTTTAACAAAAAAAACAAAAAAAAATGTAAAAGCAAACCTCGAAAAGGATGAATTATTTCTGTCAGTAGGAATTGAGCAGAAGCAGCTGTCTTGGCAGTCTCAGATGGGAATTGTGGCTGTGACACTCACACAGGCGGCGCACAGACATGGTGTCCTGCCTGGCCACAGGCATGCCCATCTGCCACTTTGGAACCGTTCCCTCCCTCGCGTCAGGGATATCCTTGCCCAGGGGCATAAGTGACACCGAGTAATGTCTTTATATGGGTACAGTCTATACGATACATATCACCAGCCCTTCTGCAAGCTGTTTTGCCGGTCTATGAGTACTGCCCATGGAGCCAAAACTCGATTTTTACACCCGGTGTAAAAATAAGCCAGTGCCTTCAATTGAACCCCCTTCACTTTACATTCAGTGGTCTGTACAAAGCAGATAATCACCATAGGCTGCCAGCGTACCCCTCAAAATGCATGGAAGGAGATCAGAGACAGACAGCATGGCAGGAGGGCAAGTAAAACCCCCAAGACAACCAACATGCACTAAGGGTCAAAAAGCTCATGCGTGAAGAAAAAAATGCTGCCTGAAGTCACTTTGTGCACGACAACCAAATGGCACACACCAGCACCCGATGGAAAAACTCACAAAAGCTAGAAAGATTGAATCCAAGGAAGAGTAACTGGTGTACGTGCGCACACACACACACACACACACACACAACCCCCCACCCCCGCCCCACTCTAAAGAAAGTCTCATGCTATTGAATGTGAATGTGCCAATAAGAAGTAAATCTACCTTTAGGAGGGCGACAAATATGGAAAAGACATTGCAAACATTTGAGTATACCCCTAAGTTATTCATTTGTCAGTGTTTGCCAAATTTGCTTTTTCACCTCCCAAGACATTGACACAGCAGGGGCGTAGCCCATGCCCCTCTTGCCTCTGCATTCCGGAGGGGTGGGGGGGAACCCTATAGGGGGGCCTCTAACTCTTCAAGGGCAACCGAAACCAGCTGAAGGCCACTGAATATCTCGGAGATATGGGAGACTCGGGCCCCTCATCAAATTCTGCAGGGGGGAGACCTATCATTTTGTGTTACTCCACAGGAATGACCATTTGCCTAGCATATCTGGCAGGTTTTTGCCAGTCACAAATCCAATCTGAGGATGGAGAAATCAACGGGTCATGATTTTGTGGTTCAGGATCCAATATTTCAGAGCGCAGACACCTCTATTGTCCACGTAATGTTGTGAATGAGTCCCTTAATCTATAATAACAGTGGCAAATACTACTAAGCAGAGAAAAGGCAAATGGAGTATGGATCCGCAGTGTACAATAATGTAGCACTGTAGATCACTGTGAAGAGCCATGTTGGTTGCTTTATTGCCTCTGTGTGGCTGACCAGAAATACCTTGTTGTCAAATCAATGTCACAACACAGTAAGCGATGACAGAGAACGTTCAGAATGATTATGCAGGAGGTAAGAAATATTTAAAGAAAAGTACTGGCATGAGTACACATTACACCATCAAACCTCTATCAAATACCACAAGTGTGCCTCATGACTCAAAAGTTTAAGCATCAAATTCTCTTTCGTTATCACAACTTTATTGCAGAAGACAAAAAGACCAGGCATGATGGACCAACCTACCCCTGACACTTCAAATAACCATTCATAAGTAGTCATGATATCTCCTTCCAATAAATAAGCTTTCTAGGAGATGTATATGCCTCGACTGGGGAATAAATTCAAAATAAAAGATTGGGTCCCAGTTTGTAAGTTTCAGTAGGAATAACAGGGGCGGCTCCTCCGCTATGGCGGAGGAGCGTCGCCCCACTGCTTTTAAGCAGTGAACTGCAAAGTAAAGGAAACATAAAATGACAATAACTTTGAGTTATTATCATTTTATGTTTCCTGCTGCTTTGCGGGCAGGTGGGCGGGGCTGCTCTGCTCTCGCAGAGGGCAGGGGAGGAGTGGTTTGCCCACTCCTAAGTGGGCAAAGACTGTTTGGTCAGCCCTCTCGGGCTGCCCAAACCAGTCATGCGCACTTTCCCCGTTCTCCATGCAGGCTGCATTACAGCCTGTGTGGAGAACAAGCCCAGCTCCCCATTCTCTGGCTGAGGATCGAACCAGGACGCTCAAAACCAATCACAACGCTGCATTGCAGCGTTGTGATTGGTCAGGGGAGCCTTTTCTGTGCTTCCTGTGCCTCAGTCTGATGATGAGAGCAGGAGCAGAGATGCAGGACCGGCACGCCAAAGTAAGTGTTGCTTTTATTTTTTATATTTTCTTTAATGTTTCCTCCCTCCACCCCCACCTTGCACCCCCTCCCCCGCCCCGCCACCTGCAAATAATGCTGGCCGCCAGTGAGGTTTAATAATGTAAAACCGGTACATAATATAACATAACATAGCATAAAATAACGTAACGTACGTAACGCAATGTAAGGTAGCATAACAGAGCATAACATAACATGCATTAGTAAAGCGCATTATGACCCCAGCAGGGGTATCTTGGTGCTGACTAAAATAAAATATGTTTAGTTGAAATTGAATAGCACCAACGTCCCTAATAAGTCTAAGCGCATTCAAGTCAAAAATGAAAACCTTATTTCACTCATATCTGAGGACGGGAATAATCACAATTGCAAAGTGTAGGGTTGGTTATTCTGAACTACAAAATGAGGAGGTACTTAGCCAGGCTCATGTTGGTTAACACTGTTATTGGAGCCTACAGGCATGTTTTTGCCCAAGAAAAAGTATATCATATACAAGCTTGGGCAAAAGAGCATAATTCTCCTAGCCTAAGAGAATTCAGACCAAACCAACTGACTATTGATAAAACTCCTGCCCTTTCAATGGATGGAGATCAATAAAGGCAAACTGTTTTGGATGTTTTTTAAATGTTATAACTGCCATTTATGTAGTCCCAAAAACGAATCTTAATCATTCAAATCCCACAATCTAGGAATTTGCAAAGGCTTGTTAAAGATGATATTGGTTTTGACCATTGGTACATGCGCTTAACAAAGAACAAGAAGTCAACTGATATCTGAAATGTGCACCTTTATTAATCTAAACAGAGGATTTTGCTGCCGATAGTATCTAAAATCTTTGTTAATGACCTCCCAGGATTTTAATGGAGAGCTTAGTGCCTGATTATGAGTTTGGCAGTGTGGGAGCAGGGCGGCAGGTCACCGCCCTGCTCCCACACTGCCAAACACCACCATCGCCCGCCGAATTACAAATTGTAATATGGGCAGGCAGTTCTGCGGCAGCTGGCCCACAGCGTTGCCTTTCAAAGGCTCATAAAAGAGCCTTAGAAATGCAGCACTGTGGGCCAGCCACAGGATGTTCCAGCACGGCACGGACTATAAAGTCCATGCCGTGCTGGAGACTTGGGTGCAGAAAGACAGGGGGGCACACCATGTGCCCCCCTGCATGCACCCCCTTGCACCGAGTCATAAGAGGGCCCTGTAGGGCCCCTAACTTTCCTCACCGCCACCCTTTTCATGGCAAACTCACCGCCATGAAAAGGAGGGCAGTGAGGAAACTCATAATGTGCTTGGCACCACCAAGCATATTGTGGCCTCAGACCTCCACAACACCACCAGGGATCGCGGATCCCTGGCGGTTGCTGCGGTTCTCTGGAGGTCTGACCGCCGTACTTGTAATACAGCAGTCGGACCACTGGCAGGTCCCCGACCTCCCCGCATCCGCATCTCCACCGCGAGTTTGGCGGTCCCATGGACTGCCAAACTTGTAATGAGGCCCTTAGTCTTATTCAACAAATATCCATCTGAAGTGCAATATACACAAGCTACTTTGATGAATTCTTTAATGCCTGTGTCACTGTGTATTGGACACTGCGGGACATGCAATCCCAGTTGTGTAGATGGAAACATTATAGTTAGATAAATCGGGTACTTATTAATACAGTAAAAAAGAATGGTACTTCACCAAAAATAAAACACATTCAGAAAGTGACTGCAGGCTTCTCAGTCTTAAAAACAACAAGACTGCAGCCAGAAACCCTTAATTAATGCATTTTTAATGTATACAGTTGATTTCATTGTCTATGCACCCAAGTGAATTTAAGTAAATCCAAATTAGGGCGATCATAGTCAATGCTGGCAAATGGGGCTGGAAGATGGGTCTCTTATTCACATTCTCTTTAAATGCCAAAACTTCCATTAATCCAAGAATTTCAGATGGAGTTTTGAGAAAAGATTATGACAGCTAATTACACAAATTTACCCATATCTAAACGTTTGATATTCTGTAAATAATCTGATGGTTTTAATGGATTTCCACCTTGCACTTTGAAATGACTCCAAAGATGTGTTATAAAGTTTATAAAGGTTTACACACTATCATACCTAGTTGCAAGAGTAACAATGGTATAAGTATTTTAGTTTGCTGAATTTTAGTGTGTCCAATAAAACAATCTGAATGTGTGCACTCTGTGACCATCATGGACATGGTATGGGAATTCTTCTTCCACCTTGTAATGGTCTAAAGCTGGTCATTAAACCTGTTTAATTACTATTGGGGTGCATACACATGAACAACAAATTCCTAGCCAATTCTGAGAAGGTGATAAACCTGGACTGCTTCCACACATTTTAAATATGCATGTGGCTTCTTTAATATTTGCTTATCTTCCAAGCTTCTCATATCTCAGTTTCACCCCCCCATTTCCTTTCCATCTCACACGTTCTGTCTTCTACCTTTACCAATGCAACTCATTGTTAATGGGAAATTAAACATGGACAGAGTAAATGAAGAAAAGAAAATGTATCTAAATGACTACTGCAAATTTAACACAGCTTGTGGGGACATGATCTTAAAACTGACCCTAATAACCCATAACCAAATTGTTGCCCCTTTTCAACACCAACATGATTCCAAGAACACATACGAATAGGAGTCATGAATCTGACAATCCTTTTCATACTATTGACACCTAGTTGTATTTTACAGTGGTGACCTCACACGAGCAGTCAGTAAACCTGACATCTTGCCGCTTCCAAGTCCCCGCTTAGGTGAAAGGAGCTTAGCTGGAACTGTCAACTTTGGAGAACCCATTATTCCTCCAAGAAAATTTCGAGGCTGTGAATTTAATACTTTGCAGAACACTTGATGCATGATTTATCGTTCAACATACTGTGTTATCCTGGTACTCAAACTGCAATTAAAGTCCCTACTGTCAGTGTAGCCACATCTTGATGGACTTGCTGAACAGTGGATAGTCAGACTTGCAGGGACTTCAGGGACGATGGATTGAGACAAAAGTTGTTTGGTAACTGAAAGCTGAGGCTCCCCAAATGGCCAGTGAAAAGCTGGACAGTTTCAGTAGATTTGGCATGAAGAGCACACAGACTAAAGGCCCGATTACGAGTTTGGCGGTGGGGCACTGGGTCCGCGCCCCGGCCACACCTCCAAACCTCTGGTGAGCCTCCCTCCAGATTGCGAGTGTAACTAATGTCTGGCGGGCTCATATTTTGGCATTCCCACAGTGGTGCCTTTAAAAACAGGCACCGCAATGGGAACGCCAAAAACAGTTCCTGCACGGCATGGACTTAAAAGTCCATGTCATGCAGGAACTAGTTGGCCTGCACACAGGGGTCACATGTTGTGCCTTCTGTGTGCATCTACAGGGCCCAGAGGCACAAGGGAGCCCTGTAGGGTCCCCTTTGTTTCCTCTCCGCCAGGGTTTAAATGGATTAGGAACCACCATGTAAACCCTGGTGGGGAGGAAACTCCTAATATACTTGGCGGGACTGTGGCGGTCCCGTCAAGCATATGGATGCCTCCTGACCGCCGTAAGACTGCCATAGAATGGGGGTTCCTTAGCAGCTATGGTGGGGCTGTGGGGGTCCCACCGCACATCTCATAATAGGGCAGTGGGGAGACTGCCACCGCCGCGCCCCTATGAGTCTGGCGGTCCGTAGACCGCCAGACTAGTAATCAGCCCTTAAGTTTTTTTTTATTTTTTCCGGAGGAAAGAAAGTCCACCACCATAAACGGCCTAAGAACATTCATGAGTTTAACATTTTATGTGTTTCCTTACTGGAACATAGTGGAAATAACTACTTAAAATATTTCAACTGCTGCTATGTGGAGTTTTAATGACACAGGCCCTTGCATCCCAAATCTTTTGCCAGTGGCAGCCTCCACCACGACGCAGGTACTCGCATCGCAGTCTCGGAGGTCTTCCAAACCGACATATTGTCTCGACTGTGCAAGGCATCCTTGACGCCAGACTTCACATCGCACCAACCAACAGAGCCACCAAAATAATTTCCAGGAGGGTGGGTAGATAAGGTCCCTCTGATAAATGAAGCAAAAACACTGACAAACTACCTCGCTGTGCTCCTCGAAAACCTGCAAAACCCATCACCAGTGTGAGGTGGATGAAGAAGACGAATCATGCATGAAAGGAAGGAGGTAAGTATACTTTATTGGCACAGGAAAGGAGTACATAAAAGGAGCGCAGTGACTGTAGGCGTACTTATATCCTACCAACACCACCAGTGTCCCTTCAATCCCCTGTGCAACATCCCAATCACATGTTCTCTCCATTCCAGGTTCTCCACTGAACATTCGTCTTCCTTTCACCCAACACTCACCCCCTAACCCACAAACACCATGGTCGTGCACAGACCACCTTTTTGAAGAATACCCTCTAGGCTGAAACCACAATAACATATTGAAAATGCACAGGCACAGATGAGAATATCCATTTGCATATAAACTGGCAATATATACGAGTCAAATATATGCGAGAACCCACTATGAAATGGATTTTGTATAAAAGAAAAACTAAATTGATAAAGGATTGAGCACTTTATTCTACTAAGCACCCGTACGTCAGACCTCTAATCTGTCTTTATGAATTTAATCAAGCAAATACTTTTTTTCTGCAAATGGCTTGGCACTCTGAGGAGTGTGCATGAAGATTTTGTAGATGGTGGACCCATCAAACTCAGGTTCTTTATTTGCAACTTCACACACATCAATCACAGAGCAAAAAGCTATTTGGGGTTCTCTAAACATAGGATTTCATGTACTAGGGAAATGTTTGTTCTCTGCTACAACAAAATCTTCTGAACGGAACCTCACATAAAGAGAGAATATTACTCAGAATTGTCCCATCTTGAGGTTTGATAAAATCCATTCAGTGATTTTTTTCAGTAGTTTTCAAAATGCCTACAAAAGAAATATGTCCGATTCAACTATTTCTTAATATCAGCGGGCCTGCTAAATAAAGCAGAGATTAGGAAGCTCCCAAAGATAATCTCAGACCACAGCCTGCTGATCCTAGAGGTAAAGCTTCAAGGGATTACAATACATCGGTATAAGTGGACTTTTGACAGGAAGCTATTGGTGAACACAATCTTTGACGAACATATAAAGAACTGGGCACAGGAGTACTTTGACACCAACAGGATTAGTGCGCCACAAAACATAGTCTGGGACGCCTTCAAAGCTAGCTTGAGGGGCGAGATTATTAGCTTTGTGGTTCTTGCCAAAAGGTAGCGTCAAGCCGAGAATGAGAGGCTGCTGGGGGAATTAGCTGAGGCAGAACTAGAGCATGTCACAAGGATTGCACAGGGGCTAGGAGTGGCATGGGTGCCACTAACATGCTGCAAGGTTTTTGTACTCCGCCCACTCTCAGGGGTCAACATTGGGGCCTTCCCGTGTGACATCACCTGTGATGGTCCCAACTCTTCAAAAAAATTCAGGACTCCACTGTGTGAGAATGTTGGTGGTCATTTTGAGAGATGAGGCTTTGCCTGTGTGCCCCCCCACCTTTCGGAATAACGTACAACTCCACAAAACAATGCACAATGGCAAGACATCGGCGATCATTTTGAAAGGTCAGGCACATTTTGTGACATGCCTCTTTTGCAGGCAAACATATTGCATTTCAACTGCACATCCCGCCATATAACTCTCTTCTACCACTAAGCACTGTTAGGAGTAGTCCGATCGTTTAGATCCCCACAACGAACATTGGAGGAAAGATAGTAACAAGAACACCTTGTACATGCAGCCTATTGTCCTAACTCATTAGCAGTTTTCTGTGGTCTGATCTGTTGGTGATAAGCACACCATATATCTGCAAACATTTTTTCTAGGGCATTTTGTGAACTTTATTATACTTTCCTCAGCAATAGTCATGGGTATATTTGCCTTGTTACTGATTGGGAGCATGGTCAATGTTGGAATTGGCTCTTTCTGCAGGGTCATCTCCAAACGTTTTGCCTTCACCTTCTGTGTTCTGAAACTGTTTTTGTTTGCGTTTAGGTCTCCCCAATCATTAACACTGCCAACAACTTTTAAAGTGCTTGTGCTCTCCCCTTAAAACATGGTAGAATTGGCTTTTACCCAATTGGCATGTTTAATTTACTTGTAAAGTGGCACTACCTGTGCCCAGGGCCAGTAAATTAAATGTTGCTAGTGGCCCTGCAGCACTGATTGAACCACCCACTGTAGTAGCCCTTTAAACATGTCTCAGGCCTGCCCTTGCAGCCTGTGTGTGCAGTTTTAAACTGCCATTTCGACCTGGCAAAATAAACCTTTTGCCAGGCCCGAACCTTCCTTTGAAATACATGTCAGTCACACCTGGGGAAGACCCTGGACAGACCAGAGGGCAGGGTACAGTGTATTTAAAAAGTGGGACATGTACTTTTTAGGTTAATATGCCTTGGTAGTGAAAAACTCTTAAATTCATTTTTCAATACTGCAAGGCTATCTCTCATGTGAGCTAACATTGGAGTTACCTTATTACATCCAATAAGTAATAATTTCCAAGTGAGAGCAGGTAACCAGTTCATGTTTGGTTTCTTTGTAATTGTAATGAGAAATCCTCTCTTATGATGAAGTTGGATCTTAAATTGCAAATCTGAAAATGCCACTTTTAGAATGTGGGCATTTTCCTGCCTAAGCAATCAGTGCCTGCAGCCTATCTCTGGGTCACATGACTGGGTGTAGCTGACAGTTCGGCTTTGTGTATTCCTCCTAGACAGTAGAGAGCTTAGGTTCACCTAGATTGGCCATCACTGGCAGGATAGCAGGGCACAGCTGGGCACAGCCTCATTACACCTAAATAGGCTGCGTCCTGCCTCCACACAAAGGGCTGCATACGCCCTCTAGTTAGTCTGGAGCCAGGACACGGAAGGCAGGATGCCTGGGAACTTGAAAGGGTAATCTCTAGAAGGTTCTCCCACCTCAAAGGAAGGCTCAGGTATAAATATTGGACACCAGACACCAACTTTTCAGTACACTTCTGAACCTGTGGTTACTCTGCCAGGAAGAGGGATCGTTGTGCTGCTGAAGGATGACCACTCTGCTGGACTGCTGCCCTGAAGGACTGCTGCCCTGATTTGTTGACCTGCTGCCTTCTTACCTGGTGGGAAGGACTGGACCTACATCTGTTGAAGCCAGGACCCCAGAGTGTCTCCAAGGGCTAGTTGACTTGCCTCCTGACTAGTGCCCCAGGGACAGAAGACTCCAACAACCTTGACCCAAGCACCTGAACTCTGCCATCTGTGAGTCCTACTCTGCCATGTGGTGCACCCTAATCCTGGAGCCAGGGAAATGGGCCTGAAGGGGCTCTGCCAGCCCACCTGTGGATCCAGCAGAACCGACGCATCTCTGCTATGCGGTGCAAACCCGACCAGAACCGAAGCATTGCCTCTGCAATGAGGATTCTCTTAGCCAAAAGACTCCGCATTGACCTCGCAGCCCGCATTGGAACTGCTGCTGTGAGGAGCTTCACTGACAGAATGGTCATCAATGGCTGCCTCCACAATGATGCAGGTTCTCACATCGCAGCCTCAGAGCTCTTCCAGACCGACACATCTCCTCAACGCAGAACTTCACATCGCAAGCCTCACCAACGGGATTGTTGACGATGACACAAGATCTTGCATCGCAGCTGTGCAGCCCCTCAGAACTGATGCATTGCCTTAGCTGCATGACACATCTTTGACATGGGACCTCGCAATGCTCCACAACCAGGATTTAAGGTATTCTTGTTTAGCAGGCCTAACGGGTCCTTGTAACCGGCGCGTGCTCCATCGCGGTTGGCATGACTTGTGACTTTGTTCTGGTCCTGCATGACCAGATAGCCACAGTTGGCACTTTGTGCTTTTTGGTGCTATATTTTCTGAAATCTTTAAAATTGCATGCCTCCGGTTCTACTGATTGAAGTTTTGTCATTTTGGTCTTGTTTTATGTATTAATATGTACCATATTTTTCTAAATTAGTGTGGGATTTTTCTTTTGTTCTGTTTCCTTTCTTACTGTTTGAAGTGCTGCATAAATACTTAACACATTGCCTATAAGTTAAGCCTGACTGCTCTGTGCCATGCTACCAAAGCATTGAACACAGGTTAATTTGTGGTTGCTGCTTGATTCAGGCTTCACCCCCGCCCCCCTTAACAGTAACTCAATTTCTTACAGCCAGTATGAATTTTTGTCTTGCTACACTGGGACTAGGAAAATTCAGCATGCTAATCAGGGCCCCATGGAGGTGAAACTTTGGAGCAAAGTTAATGAGGTCAAAACACCTCTTTTTTGAGGACCTCTCTACTGGATTTCTCAGTTGCGATGAATGAAGATGCCGGATTATTCAATAATTGTTTGCAGGAGGTGGTAATTTATTCGTCCCCGCCAAAAAGGTCTCACACAAAGAAAGAGGTCCCTTCACTCCCTGGTTTTCACTGGAAGTTTTGTATATCAAGGAACAGTGCAAACATTTAGAACGGCAATGGCGTCGGGACTACAGGAGGACTATAGCCCTGCCTGCAAAGATTGAAATAAACAGGCCTTAAAGGACTACCACATAGTCATTAAAAATGCTAACCGCTCTGTTATACCTGCTGCTCAGCCTGTGTGTCTGTTATGAAGAAACTACGTGAAATGGACCTACTTATTTACAACACGCTCCTTCTATGCTGACTGCATCGAAGCAGCTGAGAACTCTTCTAGGGAAATTTTTTATATATTAAAATCTTATTTCAATTCTGCATCATGTAACACACCTATCCATGCTTCAGATGGTCTTTGGGAGCAATTATCCTCTTTCTTTGAGGATAACATCTTAAGGATCCATGGCGACTTCGACCTGCCAGTCCCAGCTACCGATTTATTGGAAGTAGCATAACCTGGTAAAAATCCTACTGTGTCTTGCTCTCTGAATAAACTGGAGGCCTTTTCCTTGGCTGAAACTCAGTCTGCCCTACTTCATTGCATATCTGGCTCCCTTCTAAACCCGGTTCTTCCAGCCCTATACAGACTATTTGCCACTTCTATTGGCCCAGTATTAACCAAGCTTTCAACTGTTCCCTGAAGTCAGCATCTATCCTGGCTTGCTGGAAACCGGCCAAAGTGATTTCCCTTTTAAAAAACCTCTTGCTGGGAGGCGTGGCCATGGCAGCAGCCAAAATGGCTGCAATCTTGTGAGGCTCCGACTGCTGTGAGCTTTATCCACACTTAATCTCCGCCATCATGTAAGTGCCTCACTATTGTTCCTAAGTGCATAGGCTGTCGGATAAATGATTCCTGGGCATGGCAGCCGCTTCCTGAACACCTGTTTATATCTGAGTGGCCTGCGTGGCCCAGCACTGCCTCGGAGGCCCCGCTGTGACAGGGACTGAGGCGAGCCTGAGGCCAAGACAAGCCGGGCCCACCGATGCCACGGGCCACTCGCATCATTTAGCCGCTGCCTGGTGAACGGCCTGTGGATGGCGCGTGCTCCTTGCAGCTACCATACCCCATGACTGACATCGACAGGCGCTGCTGGCCCCGGACTGAGGGCTTGCATCAGACCACCTATTTTGAACTGAGCTGCCCGCATGACCCGCCACTGCCTTAGAGGCCCCACGGTGACAGGGACTGCGGCTGAGGCTGGTGCTGCGTGCTGCTTTCATCATCTAGCTGCTGCGTGATGACCGGACCGTGGGTATTGCACGCTTTTAATGGAACAGATTACATTCCCCGCCCAGTCTGGCTTCGATCCCCATAGATCTACTTCCCTTAATCTATTCACCATTCTCGCAGTGCTTAATAGGATCTCCCCATCCAAACCTGCATTAGTTGCTTTGTTGGATGACGAAAAGGCGTTTGACTCCCCGGAGTGGCCCCAGATGCGTAACGAAAGTTGTGGGGGCACCCTGCAAACTACATGGAGGGGCCCCCTCTAGACTCACTCAGGAGCTCTCAGGCCAGGGTACTGTGCTGAAAAAGCCCACTAGAGCCAGCCCCCCCCCCCCTTGCACTGCAGGGACTGCGAGGGCCTTTATTATGCCACTCAGTGGTCCTTTCTAAAGTTAGTTCTGGTTAAGCTGGGTATTCCCACCACTATCATCTCCCTGATCATGCTCTTATATTCCAACCCTGTGGCTCTCCTGCGAGTCAATGGCTCGCTAACGGATGCGTTTACCATCATGCGAGGGACCAGACAGGGATGCCTGGAGCACCAAGACCCGCCCCTCCAAGGCCATGCCCCTTTCTTACACTGTGAATTATATTCTCAAGTTGGCAGGTCTGATGTTCCTTCATTTACAAGTTTACTGCTCCTTACTCAAGCCCTGTTTCGTGTAGAAGATTGTCTCTGAGAATGTGGGATGGTGCATGAATCAAAACATCTATTGGTACATTGCCCTCATTGTGACGACACTCATGTATGTGCAGACACGGGAGGGCTGTAGACCAATAAACCTCAGGCAGCTGTTTTCCTCACCAGCCCAAATGCTCCCCAACAAAGGGCCTGATGCCAAAGCCTGCAGAGGGAACCACACAGTCAGTGCAATGCAAACTGAAGTGGCACATTCAAAACAGCAAGATCACAAGCAAAATGAACACAAACCAAGCAATCTGTCCTGTCTTCCTGTCTTGTGATTCTGGACTTCACAATCGGAGTACATGAAACAAGATAACAAACTCTTTTCTAGATCGTGGAAGACAAGGAAATGTGCGTTTTCACCAATTCACCATAACAAATTTCACCTTGGTCAACCACCAATATACTTAGCACCTGTTTGTTTCCATTCCGGTAAACCTGTACTGTCGCTTTAATCGCAAGTGGGCTTAATGAAAATGCCACATTAAATTAGTCTGTGGTTTTTCCTGAGGTTGTACATTCATTCAGTGGGGGCTCTAAAAATAAAGAGTTGGTTAATTATTTATTAGGATGAAAGGAACACACGAAACACAAAAAAACAGAACATATGTTTGAGGATAATACAATTCTGTAAACAATCGCCGGAGAAGCCCTGTACCGCAAACGGTAATTGAATGCTGGCCAAGATTTCAAGCCTGCTACTGTACGTAATTTTCAGAGACGACGTAAAATCAAATTAGAGCTGTTTACTTTATGAAGAACTCTTTCCAGCCTGCCACATGTACTGTACGTGTGCCGGGACCGCGTGCCTCGCAGGCGATGCTCATTCATTAAAACATAATGGTTTTCATTCCTTGTCCTCGGCGACCCGAAGGCAGATGGTCGGCCTGAATGCCATGTTTATCTGGATACCAGATCTGAGCGGGCTCTTCTCTGAGCGGTCGCCCCGCTAACTCGGCAGCTGTTTTGAGGCCCTCTCTGGTCTCTTATTGTTTAAATGCACTGAATGTGAACTTCCGCAGAATGCAGCATGGCGTAGGGATTTTTACCCAATTATTCATTTTAATACTTTGGCGGTTCACTCATGTAGAAGCTGGAAAACTTGGCGTCAGTGTTGTCTGAGTACAGCACGACACTGCTTTAAAATGGGGGTGAGCCACTTCAAACACGTTTCTTCCAGAGCTGCAACCTTTAATCCATCACAATATAACTGCACACGTATGTTACAATACCCTCTCATTCTGTTCTTTGTCTTCTTATAATGCTGTGACAAAAATCTCATAACCATGTTCATTTTTTTTTGTGCCATGTGACAATATTTGCAAAATTATGCTACAGAGAATCCGCAACAGGTGAGATCCTCAATCACCCTTTCAGCTGGTCAACTTTATTAACTTATACATTTCGAATATTCTTATGGCTATTTAGTTTCTTTACCATTTACCCTTATAATCGGTACGGCACTAAAACGAGACTAATGAATAATATAAAAAGTTTTAAAAAACTTTTGAGAGGCCCAAGCTTTGAGCAGTTCACATAGAGCGCCATCGAGCACTTTCTTTGCTTTCCTGATCGTTTCCCACACTAATGCACCAATGGTGCAAACCCACTGTGAATTGATTGACAAGTTTAACGTATGTTGTAAATTGGGTCATGTTCCAGTCCTATGTTTCTGTGCTTGATCCTCATTAACAACTTTGTTCTGGATTTGGCCTCGGCATAATCTGCAAAAAGTTTATTGCAGAACTCCAGGAGGAACCATGGCCCAAAATGTATGCCACATAACCAAGTCTCCACAAACCAAAATGATAGTTTAAAGTTCTGTGATTACCTTCACACCTGTAAGACAATTTACATGTAGGCAAGCAAACACAAGTCGAACAAAATTATTAAAAGTACAATAATGCACATGACTAACGTATACATTACTTGCATGGCAGTGATTTCCCTTTGGGCCCACTTTGGTTTCCCCTTAGTTTTGCGTATTAGATGTTTTAGGCTGCTTCTGCTTTGCACAGCCACACATAATACATTTGTTTTCATGACATTATTTTAGGAATACCCTGTACATGTTCTTTGTCATTCAGTTATTCTTCTCTGGATTCAGTCTGCACATTTTGTACCAGGTTGCCTAGAATACATAACAACATGGTGTACTGTTTTCTTTGCGCGGTCAGCAACTGCTCCTAACATTTTAGACATAATATGGTCGCACAGTTGCAGCTTTCCAACACAGTAGTTCTTATCATATAAACTGTGGGCCCGATTCTGATGCGGGTTGGAAAAGCTTCCCGACCGAGGGCCTGATTCTGATGCGGTTAGGAAGGCCTCCTAACGGCATTTGCTCCTTCCAAATCGGATCGGGAACGTGTCTTCCCGACCGAGGGCCCAATTCTGATGCGTTTAGGAACAAATGTTCCCATTGAAGTCAATGGGAGTTCAACCAAATCGTATCTGGAAGCATCCGGATGCATCCTACTCCGCCGAGTCGGACTTTCCCGATCCGAGTGGGTCGGAAACCATTTCCCAACCGATTGGGTCGGGAAGCTTTTCCAACCCGCATCAGAATCGACCCCTAAGTCTTGTCCCCTTGGGGACAGAGAGGAGAATTCCGGCAGAGAGACCTGTCCGGGAATGCACGCCCCCGGTGCCTGGCATGCAGCTTTGAGTTAACTGAGTTTACACTCATGATGCGGACCACCTAACTATATACACCAGGTTTGGGGTCTGTTGCCAATCCCAGAGATCACTCATATGTCCCTGTGCTCACACGGTAAGGATAGGCCTAGACGGATAGATAATTTTCCATGGTTTGAATGTTTATTTTATGCAGCCTGATAGTAATTCTAATAGCGTTGTTGTTTAGTTGTATCTGCCTAACAATCATAGCACATTTGCTTCATATTAGATTACGATAGTTTCAATAAATGTATTGTAAACTTTCTTGTTGCCTTTCTTCTTTTTACTAATGGCATGAATGAGTGAGAGACAAAGGTGATGATCTGTTTCCACGGTTCCCTTGGGGACTGGAGGGTCATGCTCAAGGTCAGGTTGTCAACATCACCTGCTACTCTGGAAAGGTTAGGTGTTGAGGTGAGGCACTGTGAGCTAGCCCGGATTTGGGCCGACAGATACTGACGTTATAGAGAGACTCAGTCCCTGCATTCTGATGTCCTATCATCCCAGGGCAGAGTTCTGATTTGCCAGCTGAATCCCTGCTACTGGATACACATATGAACTGTTACAAATCAAACAAAAAAATAACAACCAAGAATATATGTTTGTAGGAAATTGGGTTTTTGGTTGAGGGGTTGTTAACCCTTCTCAAACAACAACCACAACCATTGTCAGGGTGAACTGCAAAAAGTCACTAAATTAACCTGTGCTTAACCCTCTGGTGGAGTGGCACAAAAGCAGTTAGGCTTAAATTACAGGCGATCTCTAAGGTATTTATGGAGCACACAAAGAGTAACAAAGTGAAAATACAACACAAGGGAAGTTCCACACCAATTTAGACAAATCAAATAAATAGTTTGACACCAAAACAAATTAAATCCAATCAGTTGAACAGGAGTTATGATTTTTTAAAGCTATGAATTTTTTCAGTTTGTAGTGAAAAATAATGCCTCCAAGTGGTGCTCAACCAGTCCTGGACCCTTGGAAGTGGCGCTAAAGATGTCCAAACAACCAAAACCTGAAACTTGGGATTTAAACAAATTTCCACTAAAAATGGCCTGAGAACTGACAGGAGACCGGGATCTACCTGTTCGTCAATCTGCCTGAGATTCATCGACAGATGGCCTGACTTCCCGCTATTTTCTTCTCTACAGCAGCAAATCCTGTTTAGCGGTATCTCTCACGAAGGGTATCTGTACTTGTATAACCCTTGTTGTCTATAGCCTGCATATAGCCTGCAGCTTCGTCCCGCTGAAGATTTCTGACTTCCAAGAAAGTGACAAAGTATGAACTTAGAATTGTTCACTGCGACTTCTGAGAAGTGGGAAAATTCGATGAAGATGGACCTGCCTTTTGGTATTTCCTTTAAACACACTGAAAAGATGTTACA
This sequence comes from Calotriton arnoldi, assembly GCA_963921515.1. Lineage (NCBI taxonomy): Eukaryota > Metazoa > Chordata > Amphibia > Caudata > Salamandridae > Calotriton > Calotriton arnoldi. The sequence goes on from CAWUFW010007212.1 coordinate 136,612, forward strand.
CCTCGTGGATAGAGCCAAAGCAGTGAAAATCTTGGGGCCAGCTCTATCAGGAGGAGATGAGGGCCCCCCAGATTGAACCATGAGCCCCCTTCAACTTCGAGGACGAAGCGCTCACTTCAGGAATGGCAGAAGCTGAAATCTTTGAGATGGCACAGCATTGCAGCTGATGGACATAAGAATACTGATCAGTGAGGGGGAACCCTTCCGAAGGATATGGGCAGAGGAGGTGCTGAGAATCCGAAAGAAGGACACCACAAATACTAAGGCAGAGGGTAGGAATGGGATGTGGTAGTGTCATAGGGTTTCTGCACATACAGAGCTATGCACAGGATAATAGGACCTCGGAATATAGTGGTGAGCCAACCATAAACCTTAGCACCCAAAACCCCAACCCAACTAGCCTTAGCGTCCCATTAGCACCAATGTACCAATGCTTAGACAACCCAGAACACGGTATCTCTCTCTCAGGACTCGCAGAGGCAAGAACACTCTTTCGTCACATTCGTACCTGTCCACAACATGCGTATGAAGAGACACTGTATAGGTTAAAATGTTTATTTCAACTTACGTGCTCTAAGGTACAGTACACGTGTCAGTACTAGTAGCATAATACATAATAACAATATAATCAGCATAGTTACTACTCCATAAAATACGAACGGGGAAAGCATCTCATAAAGCAGTGGATATATGTCTAACTAACATTACCACCCTCCCCGTGCTGGAAGCCAGTTTATTATAATAATAGAAGACCTTTGGGCTTTGACTAGCGAACCCCCATACCTCAGTCTCTTGATGCAAAACTACATCAGCAAACAATCACAGCTCTTCTCACTGGAAAGGTCGTCTCCAAGTGCTATCTTAGAGCAAGCAAGCGCATTATTAAAAGCACACTAATTTCTCAATGGCAGCTGTACAAGTGTTATGTCTAGGTGCGAGGGACGGGCCAAATCAGCATAAACCAGGGGGTTGTTATTCGACCTTGTAACTGTTTGTTCAGACTGAGCCCAAAAGGGAACAGGAGAAAAGGTGAGCAACAGAATATGCAGACTGTTGCAGAATCACTTGGCAATAACAGAGGGCGAAAGAACAACATCCAATAATAACGTGCGCAATAGTCATCATGGCATCCAGGCCTGCGGAACATGGCCAGACCATCCAGGAGGCCATGAGCCACAAGACACCCTCCCCTGGACAGTCCATCGGCCGAAACAAAAACGAAGACAGAGTTCCAAACACCTGAGCAGAATTGAGGCTGTCTACTGAGAACTAACGGCAAGTCAATCAATCCAAAAATGTGAATGAGCAGAAAAACGCTATACCGTCCAACAGGACATCATTGGAATCGTCAAAAAATGTAGATGCCATCCAGTCCAACAGGTCAAAGCTGCAGGAATGTTCTTCAGAGTATGGAGCATCCAAAAGCAATGCGGGACAGCTTGCGTGATATTCAATGTAACTTTGTTGTAGGAGGTCCTGAGCAGCCGCCCAGATATCCCATTGTGCCAAAATCCCCAGTGCAGCCGCACGCATCATAAAACCAGCAGCGGAACAGTCCCGTTCATGGGCCTCTAAGGGACCCACCAACCGAACAAAATCCGGTACCGATAATGACGAATTGGAGAGGCAATAATCCATGGTCCATGTAAACGGACATCGGATGCAAGACATCACAGGTTGCACGCAAGTGAAATACGCAAAGCGAAAGGAAAGGGTGTAGGACACACTGATAGTTGCCAAGGGCAGAACATCGAAGCCAACCAGGAGTCGCTCACGGAGCAGCTGGAGGCGTTCGGGATCGAGAAGGGCCCAGTGGAGTGCAGCCATTGCGCAGAAAACAGACCAACAGCAAGACACCGGCCGCCAAAGCGAGGATTAATGGGAATCCACCAAAGACGCTAGAAAAAATAGAATGAATGAATGCCGGTATCACACCGAAAATAGTTTGAAAGGTGGACACGAGGCCAGACCCCACAACCTTAAAAAGTGCACCAGACCCTCAGTGTTTGATGCGTTAAAAATACGATGAATTAACTCCCCAAAATGCTGGGGGAGGTCAGTGTTCAAAAGGGCCTGTATTTCACTGTGGGTGCTCGCCACCTGGAGAATGAATGTCTCCCGGGCGGATGTGAGCATAACCTCCTCATTCAATAATAGGGCCTTTATTCTGCTCAACTTATTGAAATCTGCCTCCATGGTAGGAATGGAAGGCCAAATAGAGCTATCAACGATGTCGTGAGGGGGAGGAAAAAGCACATTCTTGCAGCAGACAACTCTGTGCGAGACTGTAACAATATACGGAATGCCGGCCTGCAGGCCACAACAATTTTCGTTATTTAAAAGCAAATAGCTACCGTTGGTAAGCAAAGTAAAAGTAGGAGAAATAGCAGGAGCAGGAATACCCTTCAGGACACATGCAAGATTCGGAACTGAAACGCTACAAGCCCCGTGCAATTTAATATGTTTACAAATAAGCGAATGACCCACAGTTGAATCACAAGACTCCCCGTGAGAAATACTTCCTTGCCATCTCTAAGGCATTTATACATGAAAGGCAAGGACCAAAGTTCATGCAGGAAAGCACCACCCAAAGGCTGGAAACGGCCCACAGGATAATGCTTCATGCACGAACTGAACTCAAATAGGGAAAAAGGTAAAGCTATAACCCCATGAACTAGCCACACCGCAGAATCTAGTTCTGCTACAGAGAACGGTAAAGGATCCACTTTTTCAATATGTAACAAAGTGTAGGATGCATCTTTCATGGACATGAACTGCTGTTTGTCTGTCAAATTAAAAGGCAGAAAGAGGGCAGTGGTGTTTAACAAATTCCAAGGAACTTTACCCAACTTAAGAGTTTGCAAAGTCCATGCAAACTGCATCACTGAGCGCAACTGATTCTGACCATGATACAACATAGAGACATCATCTTGTACAATATCAACAACAGAGGATACAATATTGTCTAATGTGTAAATGCGGGAAGACAGGGTATTTATACTATTGTCAACAACAGCAAGCACCTTTTCCAAATTTGCTTGGTCTATTTCTCTAAGACGGGAAGCAGCTTCCATTTGTGACAGCTTCCAGAGCTCATTATACGCTTCATAAATGAATCTCTTCGGTCGGGGACCACGAGGTCCCAAGATAAAGTCAGATAAGTCAATAGTGCCTGATAGGAGGGATAAATGGTTCTTAACAGAGTCTAAGGACGAATGTTGTAACCATTGTTTACATAATTTACCAACTGAATACGTGGTCACAGTACGAGTTTCAGTAAATCTTGGATCAGGCTTGTCCTGTATGTAGCCAGGAACTGTGCCATGAAAACGCAGTTGGCATGCATTAGATGATATGGGCCATGCCAACCAGGGTGACTGTATCAGTGCAGAAACGTTAAAGGAATTATTCTGAAACTGAGCCTGTAACGCCATAAGGGACATATTAAAATGCAAACTATCATTTGGCAGACTCGACAAGGATGGGATGGTTGGCGCATTTAGTTGTTTAACGGTAGCCAACCCCCAACACGTGGTCTGATAAATGGAAGCATTTAGAAATAGAATTTGGGCTGGGATAAGGCAAGCACGGTGCAAGGCCTCAGTGCCTTGCACCTGCCATGGCTTCGAACCCCAAATTGATTTTAAATCCACTGTGTCTTTCCAATATTCATAACCACCCACCGCCAAGGCGCTCAAAAAGGAACCCGAATATAACAATTTAGTGTGGGTCAACATTATTTTCTGAGTCAATGGAGTTTTTAATTTAAAATAATATGACCCAGGGTTCGATCGATTAAAATCAGTAAAATAGGTGAATTTATTTCGAAGAGTTTGGGAACTACCTGGTACGGGGTTTGGGCAGTGTTCCCATTGGGTGTAAGTAGCAGGGCTACGTAGTGCACTTGGCTTGTGGAGAAAATGATTTCCCCAATGTTGGTAACAATACAAATCGGCATAATTCGCAGAATTCATATACAAGTCTTCAGCATTAAAAGAGGCATAATATTTTAAATCAGCAAACAATGCTTCAACTGCATGCACATCCCAATCATCAGAATGAATATTACTTTTTACTACATCACCCATCGAGACTCGAAGGACATTTGGTACATTAATAATTTCTGTCGGGCCATGTATTTGAAAGTTTACCGCATCCCATACTATGCCATCAGCAACTGGAAACGCTGAAATGTTCACAAATGTATGGTCACGCTTCATGATGTGTGAAGAGGAATGTGGAGCCAAAGTTCCAGCAACACTGTTCACAGCAGAGCGTTCAGGTAAATAGTGACCATTGATGAGTAGAAAGAACACTGTGACAAAGCCAATGGACATGAACAGAAAAACCAAGAAAAGTACCATCCAAATGTATGTCCAAGGTGGAATCAAAAAATTGTCTCTAAACCACGATACAAAAAGACTAAACTTGGACGGGACTTGTGATGAATTGGATTCTGAGTCAAAAGAATAACGTGTCGGGCTCAGTGGCGTTGTTGGTTGGTGTGCCACCGACTCTGTGGCGGGATAAGTATATTCGTCCTCGTCTATGCAGGGTGATGCAGGGGGTTCAAATATATTTTCAGGCAAATCAACCATCTCCATGGTAACATCAGTGACTGTTCGTGCAGGCGTACCTCGAACGCTTGTCCGATAAATGGCAGGACAAGAGACCGCTGGTGTGACACTATTTAGGATCGGCCAGATGTTGTAGCTTGACATTTTCCACTGAGATGTATCTGTTTTCCTTGCGACCGGGAAGCGGTGGTAGGATGACTGTACGTGTTCCCTTCAAGCCCAGTACTGGAACCGGTGCACGAAAAGAGGGGCCGAATTCTTTTTGTTCTCCACCTTCTCTCGTACCAGGTCGCCAATCTTCGGAAGCCAGCCGGCAACCGGAATCTGCAAAGCAGGGTCTGTGGCTGAAGGCAAATGTGCAATTGCTAGTTTGTCTCGGGCTTCTTGTAAGTCCTGTAACATAGTAGAATGATTATCTACATCAAACTTGGCGGATTGCGCCGCCATGTCTAGACCATCAAGGTCAGGCACAAACATTCGTATGCCAAAGAGCATTTCGTAAGGGGTCCGCCCACCCAGAGGCCTTCTAGGGAGATTATTAAGTGCACGTTGAACAGTATACAAGTGGGCCAGCCAGTTCCTGCCAGTACCTATAACTCTAGCTGTCAAGGATTGCTTTAAGTCACGGTTCATTCGTTCAACGATAGAGTTGCCCTCAGGCCTATACGGAGACGAAAATTTCACCCGCACCCCTAAGGAGCCCATTGCGTCCTTGTAAGCCTTAGAGGCAAACGCTGGACCTTGGTCAGAATGGAAGGTGCCGCATGCAAAAATTCCCACAAAGACTCGCAAATCCCTAATGACATTTCGTGCGTCAGCACTCCGTTGTGGCCAGACCCAGATGAACCGTGTGCACGAGTCCACTGCCACTAAGATATATTTATAAGCAGTGTCTGAAGAAAATGGACCGCAGTGATCCAAGTAAACACACCCAAAGGGTCTGTTCGAAATCGCAAGCGAGGTCTGCGGTGGTCTTGTGACTGTTGAAGGCTTGATCTGTTGACAAACGTCACAGGAAAGCACATAAGTACGTGTATCTTTGTATAAACCACGCCACCAGTAACGCTGCTGCAAAATGGATATTGTCGCAGACACACCAGCATGCGCCGAAGCCATGCCTTCGTGTGCTGCTGCCATCAAGGAAAGTCTGCGGTCCGCGTTGGGGATCAGCCGAACCCCAACGCTAGGTATTGTTACATAAGGAGCCTGATCGGGACCTATCTGGTAAGAATATTTAGAAGGGAAACCTCTAGGGTAATTAATTCCTTCTTTTGTTGCAGCAATAGCTGCCAAGATATCAGTGTCTATTTTAGACATGGATCTAGTAACTGCTGCTACTGAACACGTGAGTACTGCTGATCTGGCAGCTTCATCTGCCAGACTGTTACCAACAGCGTGTGCGCCCACTCGCTGATGGCCTAGGGTGTGAACCACCTGTGTGAGTGGCAGACGTCTTTGTAAATCTGCCACCCTAACCCAAAGCATTTTATGCTTGATTGTGTTGCCTTTAGCGTCTCTATAGTCGTTTTGTGACCAAAAGAACAGATTGTCATTGTATGATTGAACACAGTAGTAAGAATCGCACACGATTAAAGTGGTCACATCAGGATTTACGAACTCAAGTGCAAGCACTAAAGCACGCAACTCGGCCAATTGTGCGGTACTATCCCCGAGTGCCTGCGTATGCACCACAGTGGATTTGAACTTTCCATTCACAAACGTACCTGCAACAATAGCACATGCGGCTGAATAAGCATGCTTGGACCCAGTGGCAGGTTGTGCCGAGCCATCAGTGTAGATCACAGAGTCGTAATCCTCAAGCGGCAATAAGGACAAAGGAGGAGGATGAATAAATTCATACTGTAAAAACTCCTGAGTCTGAAGAGAAGAGTCGAAAATGAAAGTGACATCCGGAGACGTCAAAGATGTTGCCCATTGAATCCAACGGGGGTGCAAGGCTTTAGAGTTCGGAACACTTGCTTTAGTCACTGCCTCTAGGGCAGGATAGGGTGTCACCACCAGAATGCGTTTTCCCTGTGCCAGTGCGCGCTCCTTCAGGATCGCCATTTGCACTGCTGTTAGCACTTTCTCCACAGATGAGAACCGCATTTCTGCAGAGGTGTATAGATGTGACTTGTATGCGATAGGTACTGTGTCTCCTTCATTAAAGGTTAGATACGTGAAACCCACTGCCCCTGGAATGATTCTAATCACCAAGTTTGTGTGGTTATCACGCGTCAAAAGGTATTTAGACTCAAGAAGGTCTGTCTGCAGTGATTGCAGAATGGAGGTATGCTCCGGAAGCCAGCAAGACTTCGAAAAAGTAGGCTGTATCAAGGCATACAGTGGCTTGATACGCTGGGCATATTCGGGAATGTATGTACGTCCGAAATTCAGAAAACCCAGCAAAGACTGAAGCTTCTTCAGATTTGTAGGAGGGCACAGAAGTGCACATTTCTCCAGAAAATGGGGGCTAAACCCTTACCTTCATTGTTGAGCTCATAGCCCAAGAACAAAACGGTAAACTCAGCAATATGGGATTTTGCAAAGTTAATTTTGTATCCCTGAACCGCAAATTCAAGAATAATGCGGTCCACTCGCGTCAGATGCGGAAACAATTCATCGTCTGTCAGATAAATGTCATCCACATACGAACAGGCGTCTGGATCTATGCCGTCTAATAAAGAAACAACACGAGCGGCAAACACTCCTTGACTATTTTTGTACCCCATAGGAAGACGCCTGAATTTGAACATTTTACCACCGGAAGTAAAGGCACACCATTGGCCACTCTCCGGGGCTAAGTTGTGCGTGTAGAATCCATTTGAAAGGTCAAGAGTTGTTTTGTATTTTTTACGAACAAGACTGTCTACAAGCGCAGAACTATGGGTATTTTGCACCGCAAAGGTCCGACAATGAGAATTCAAATGCCGGTAATCCAATACTAAACGGTACGATCCATCGGGTTTAGAAACCGCGAAAAGGGGATTGTTCATAGGTGATACACAGGGTTCAATTACTCCCTGATATTCCAACTGTGTCAGAATTTCGGAACCTCGGCCTTTTGCTTCACGTTTTATGGGATATTGGGGTTGTGGCTGTGGCAACGATCGCAAAGGTATTTCATGGGGGGGAGATTCTTCGTCCCAACCCACATGATTGCGGAATAACGCTGGAGCCAGGGACACAGCCCACTCTGCTGCAAGAGCCTCTGCTTTGTCCTTTGGGACATGTCGAGAAAAGCTCGGAAGGATTACCTCCTCCCCTTTACGCGCAGTAATTACGAATGGGGGTGGCCAATCCGCCTCTGCCAATAAAATATCATATGAAGAGGTCAGATTTTCCCAAAAAATACCTTTAATTACTCGCTGTATATCACCTTCAATTTGGAGGACTATATTAAATAGTCTGTCAGGGGGTGCCACTCTGGTGTCTGCTGTTTCAACAGTAATGAATGTTTCAGTTGCTGTCGCCTCCATATGAGGACGTAGCGCCTCCCGCACTATGGTTACTTCCGCGGCGCTGTCTAGGAGGGTTACTGTCCACGTCCAATTCAGGAGTCTCGTTCTCACCGTCTGTGGCATATTTCGCTGTTACAGCGGCAACTTTTTTCTTCTGAAATTGTGGTAGAAAACGTTGAACGTCTTCTTCTTTTCCTCTGACCTGTTGTAGAGGCTGGTCTCGTCCCTGTGGGGCCTCACGGGCCCTTCCTCTATCCTGGCGGTCTCCTCCACCGGCTTGTGACGAAGTCTGTGCCTGTAAAGAACGAGGAGAACGCGTATCAGGGATCTGAAACCTATCCGGAGACTTAATTCTCGCTCTATCGCGTAAATCATAAGTACGTTCAGAAGAAACCGAAACCGGGGATGCGCCTCGCGATCCCGGCTTTGTCTGTTGCTTACCCTGTTTTTTCAGCCTCCAGCTCTTTTTAGTGAAGACTGGTTTCTCATCCTTCTCAGATTGAGATTTGGGTTGTTGCTGTTGTGGTTGCGATTGTGTTTGCTGTTTTGCAAAAGGCTTGTTACCCAGGCTATTTCTGCCAATAGTTTTGTAAGCCTGGGTAATAATTTTCGGTAATTCGCAAGGCTTGTCCAATTCTGGGACCAAAGCCAAGGCGTTCGCTACTTGAAAGTTCACTGCATCGCCCTTGATATTCGCAAGGATCAGTTCAGCTACTACTTCAAACACTCCCACTAGTCTCATCCCTAATTCCACCGCCGCTTCAGGGCCGTGTTCATCCTGTACTTTTTTAATTACAGAGGGGAGAACTGTCATGGAAGGCGTACCAAAACATTTAGAATATACTGCTGCGAATACTCTACCCCAGTTGTCACATGCTGTCAACTCGGGAATTAAGTCTTTTGGCAAACTAATCGTCAAAATACGATGTTTATCCACTGGAGATGTATGTGGAAAAACTGCCTCCAACTGATCAAATTTTTCTGCAAGCCAATAAGGGAAATCATCCTTATGTTGTGGACGTTTGCCCATCACAGAATTCACCATGACAGGACTTATGGTTACTCCGGCTGCACCAGCTGGATGGCCTGCAACTCCAGGAGGGGCTCCCTGGATGTTGCCAGTAACATATTGCACTAAGGCTCGATGCACTCGTACTAAAGCCGAATACATGGTGCGCAATTCCGCGACTGGTATCGTCATATATCGCGGATGTGGGGTGTACCCGGCCAAAACAGGCCAAGTGGCCCCATCAATAGATAAGGGGCCTAAACGAACCGTGGTAGTCGGTTGTGGGAGGGCGCCATTAAACCAAACACGGTGTTGCCAAGCCGTGAGCGGTACCTCAAGACAAGAATAAGGTATATAATTATTAGGAACTGCGGTGGCTGTATATTCATGGAACAAATCGTCAGTCCCATCCACTGCAGGAAAAGTTACCCATGAGTAGAACACCTCAAAGTGGTAAGCCGGATCGGCTTGTACCACAAAGATCAGTTCGACTCCAGCATCTGGCACTCCATACGCCCGTAAGTGTGTTCGGAGTGCTCCGCGGCTATGCGCCGCAATTTGAACAGCCATTTATGGCTAAAATACTTCGACAAACTAACAGGAGGCAGCACAAGTAGGGTTTTAATCAAGAAAAACCTTTTCTAATAACTTCAAGCTTGAAAGAACCTACAATAACTGTAATATAGGAGGTATCACCATCACACACGCTTCCGGAAGCGTACGTGAGGGTTGTGTGGACAAGCACAAGTACTACTCAAGCGTCTCGCAAGTAAGCTGCCCCACTTGTTGGTTGCGCCATGTCATAGGGTTTCTGCACATACAGAGCTATGCACAGGATAATAGGACCTCGGAATATAGTGGTGAGCCAACCATAAACCTTAGCACCCAAAACCCCAACCCAACTAGCCTTAGCGTCCCATTAGCACCAATGTACCAATGCTTAGACAACCCAGAACACGGTATCTCTCTCTCAGGACTCGCAGAGGCAAGAACACTCTTTCGTCACATTCGTGCCTGTCCACAACATGCGTATGAAGAGACACTGTATAGGTTAAAATGTTTATTTCAACTTACGTGCTCTAAGGTACAGTACACGTGTCAGTACTAGTAGCATAATACATAATAACAATATAATCAGCATAGTTACTACTCCATAAAATACGAACGGGGAAAGCATCTCATAAAGCAGTGGATATATGTCTAACTAACATTACCACCCTCCCGTGCTGGAAGCCAGTTTATTATAATAATAGAAGACCTTTGGGCTTTGACTAGCGAACCCCCATACCTCAGTCTCTTGATGCAAAACTACATCAGCAAACAATCACAGCTCTTCTCACTGGAAAGGTCGTCTCCAAGTGCTATCTTAGAGCAAGCAAGCGCATTATTAAAAGCACACTAATTTCTCAATGGCAGCTGTACAAGTGTTATGTCTAGGTGCGAGGGACGGGCCAAATCAGCATAAACCAGGGGGTTGTTATTCGACCTTGTAACTGTTTGTTCAGACTGAGCCCAAAAGGGAACAGGAGAAAAGGTGAGCAACAGAATATGCAGACTGTTGCAGAATCACTTGGCAATAACAGAGGGCGAAAGAACAACATCCAATAATAACGTGCGCAATAGTCATCATGGCATCCAGGCCTGCGGAACATGGCCAGACCATCCAGGAGGCCATGAGCCACAAGACAGTAGATTTCATTTAGAAATGCTTATTCTCCTTTGCAGAGGGAGAAGTTCAGATAAGATGAGTGGGGGAGCTTGCAATGTTAAAGACGAAGGCACAATGTTAACCCTGATCAGAAAATGTAGCTTGAGGTTAAGTAGAAATGATGGTGGAGAAGAATGGTTTAAGGGGCCAGGGTTGGGGCCTGGACTGCGAGAAGCATTACCTCATGATCCAAATATATCAGGTGCCTGGGAAGAGTAGTGTCTACAGGCTAAACTGAAAAGGAGCCTCTGAGGGGTTCCTGCCCAGCTGGATCAAAATGTTTAGTTTAGAAATAGCACGGCTCTGGGGGTGGTGGGGAACCGCCACTCTCAGGGCTCACTCTATAGCACTGAATGTGAGGTTGGTTAGATGTTGGGGTAGGGAGAGGGCCAAAGAACGTTTACACGAGTGCAAGAGATTGGAGTATTAGTTGAGGGGGGTGAGCACCCACCTTAAATAATCACAATCTTTGTCAGGTTGAACCACAAATTCACTAAATAAACCTGTGCTTAACTATCTGGTAGCTTGGCACAAGCAGCCAGGCTTAGTTTTGGCGCACAGTGTAAAGTATTTATGCAGTACTCAAACAGTAATAAAGTGAAAACACTACACAAGACAAATCCCAAATCAATTTAGAAAACATAGAGTAAATTGTAATGAATACAATGACACCAAATGGATAAAAATACAATTGGTAGAACCAGAGTTATGAATTTTTAAAGTGTAAGGTTCAAAATAGTGCCTAAAAGCATTAAGTGCCTACCGCAGTCACCTGCTTGTGTCTGACTGGGACAAGGGTAAGTGTTGGACTTGGCCCTCTCTGCAGAGTCGCCCCCAGATGTTCTGCCTTCATCCTCTAATTTGTTGCTCAATTTGTTTTGTTGGCCATAGGACTCTGTGCACGTTACAACTGCTAACCAGTGCTAAAGTGTGTGTGCTCTCTCCTTAAAACATGGTAGAAGTGGCTTATGCACCATTGGTATATTTAATTTACTTGAAAGTCCCTAGTAAAGTGCCACTATCTGTGCCCAGGGTCTGTAAATTAAATGCTACCAGTGGGCCTGCATCACTGATTGTGCCACCCACTTAAGTAGCCCTTTAAACCCATCTCAGGCCTGCTATTGCAGCTGTTGTGTGCAGTTTAAACTGCCATTTCGACCTGGAAAAAAAAACATTTTTCCAGGCCCAAGCCTTCCTTTTTAATCCATGTAAGTCACCCAGCGTTCAGGCCCTTGACAGCCCATAAAAAAAAGTTGATCATGTACTTTTAAGTTTTACATGTCCTGGTAGTGAAAAACTCTTAAATATGTTTCTCACTACTGCAAGGCCTACCTCCCCCAAAGGATAACATTGGAGTTACCTTATTACACTCAATAAGGCGTAACCTCCAAATGGGAACAGGTAGCCTGTTCGTGTTTGGTGTCTTTGGAATTGCAATGAAAAATCCTCTCTTATGGTAAATTCGGATTTTAAATTACAATTTTAAAATGGCACTTTTAGAAAGTTGGAATTTTTCTGCCTTAGTCGTTTAGGGCCTGCAGCCTGTAAATGTATCACATTACATGGTGTAGCTAACAGTTGGGCTTTGTTTATTCCTCCTGGATAGCCAAACACAATAGAGAGCTTAGGTGTGCCTGGATGGGCCATCACTGGCAGGATGGGAGGGCGGAGCTGGGCACAGCCCTACTTACACTTGTATATGCTGTGTCCTGCCTCCACACAAAGGGCTGCATACCCCCTGTAATTAGTCTAGAGCCAGGGCAGCGGAGGCAGTAATCCTGTGCACTTCAAGGGGAAACCTCTAGAAGCTTCTCCCACTTCAAAGGAGGCACCTGGTATAAATATTAAACCTCAGACACTAACTCTTCAGTACACTTCCGGACCTGTGGAGACTATGCCAGGAAGAAGGATTACTGTACTGCTTAAAGGACAGCCTCTCTGCTGGACTGCCGCTCAGTTGAACTACTGCCTTGCTGGACTGCTGCCTTACTGGATTGCTGCCCTTCTGTCTGAGTCAGAGGGACTGGATCTGCCCTGAACCCATGGTGACTCCAAGGGCTAGTCAGCTGACCTCCTGTTCAGAGTCACAGGGTTATAACAGGCTCCAACAACCTGAACCAGCACCCAGATCCAGCCACTGACCCCCTCCAAGTGGTGCACCTCAGGTCCTGGACTATTGGTGTGGCCTGAAGTGTTTGGGCTCTTCATGACCATCAATGGGTCAGTTGGTGCCAAAACCTTGTTGCTCGCACTGCCCACCAACTCAAAGTTCCGTCAACCTGACTCTTCGTGCAAAAGCATAGACCGCTCATGGGTAGTGCCACCACGAAGCTCCATCCCTCCCGCTCATGACAACAGGTTCTTCACACTACAGCAATGACCATCGGCAACGTCAGGCATGCCCTTCGAGCTACATCGGTGACCGTCGGCGACGCTTTTCAGCTTCTCGCAGCCCCCTCCACAGGAAACAGGACTCTTTGCGCTGGACTAAGAAGGCAACTTTTTAGTGGGACTAATCAGGTCCCTTTATCCAACCCACGCTCCATCACGGTCAGCCTGAACTCGTGTCTTTCTCCTGGTCTCGCACTTACAGATAGCCACGAGTGCCACTTTGGGTTTTTGACACATTTTCTCTTAAATCTTGAAAACTGCATATCTCTGGTTCTACTGATTGGATTTTTGTTGTTTTGGTCTTGTTGTAGTTATCAGATTTTGGGATTTTTGTTGTTTTGGTATTGTTGTAGTTATTAGATTTTACTCTGTTTTTCTAAGTTGGTGTGGGGTTTTCTTGTGTTGTGTTTTCACCTTATTACTGTTAAGTGCTGCATAAATGCTTTCCACATTGCCTCTAAGGTAAGCCTGACTGCTCTGTGTCAAGCTGCCAGAGGGTTGAGCACAGGCTAATTTGGGGTTTACTTATGCCTCACCCTGACAAGGATTGTGGTTGTTGTTTGAGTAGGGCTTAACCTCCCCTAACCAGTATCCCAATTAATCACAGTAAGGTTTAAGGCCGACCGCGATGGAGGGTGGGTTGGATACAAGGTCCAGGTTTGTCGTGGAGAAAAGTTTTACTTAAAACTTAGTCTTGGAATGGAAGTCAAAAGTCCTCAGTGGGGCAAGGCAGCAGGCTGTGACCGAGGAGGGCTCCACGTCATCGGAGAGTCACAGGACGAATTCTCGGGAAAGCCGCAAACTTTTGGAAGGAAAGTTCCAAGAGGGAAAAATTAGTAATTTGCGCCCAAAGAAGGTCCCTCACCAGTTGAAAACTTTTTGTCCCTTTACCTGGTGAAGATTTCAACCTTCGAACTTAGTCACGCTTTTGGAGCTCAGATTCTGACAGAGAGGTAAGGATGCAGGCTGTAGCCAAAGAAGACTCCACAAGACCAGACACCTTCTCTGCGAAGTCCTGCTGGATTGGATTTGCTGCTGCAGATTAAAACATAGTGGAAGCGACCTAGATATTTGGCCCAGTGGTGATGCACCTTTGTCAGATTGGCTTGGTGGTTGGTACTTGTCCCCCATCAGTTTCAGAGCACAAACTTGGCAAAAAGTTTCTAAGTTCCAGGGTTTGGGAAACTTTAGTAGGAGTACACTTTGACACCAGCCAAGGGTCCAGGTCATTTGGGGAAATCACTTGGTGGTCAAGATTCACTCCAGCAGAGGCCAGCAGCAGGGTCCTGGGTAGGTCCACTTGGAACCAGTCAGCTGGGAATGCAAGAAAAGGCCTCTTGGAGCTTGTTGTGTCCATGTAGCCCAAACAGGTCAGCCTTATGATACTTAGAGTCCCCTTCTTTGTCTTGGGTTCAAGAGAGAGAGTAGGTTCATACTTCAAGGCTCTTCTCTGGTCACAAACAGCAGGTCCAGTCCTCTTCTGTTCTTCCAAAGCTTCAGAAGTGATCTGAGGTGAGTACTGGGAATGCCATAATAATGCCCAGTGCCAGTCTGTGGTTGGGAAAGCTCCTGGTCACTCCCTAACCAATGGGGTAAATGTTCCCAATTGGTGACCGTACCCACTTTTGCAGCACTTCCTGTGCATTTTAATCCTTAACCTTAAAAAAAACTTTATTGTTCAGTTAATTAAAACTTACAATTTAGTCAAAAGGTCATAAGTTAAAACATCATGCAATAAAATCTATCATTTATGTAAATTTGTACTGTCAGCCTTCATTTGTTATAAAAATTTAGCACACCAAATCACCAAAGCCAGTACCAGATTAAAAGGATTAAAATGAATTTATGATATAAGAGGTGCAAGATTCATCACGCAACAAGTGCAAGGTCAAATCGGAGAATCAGCAGACATGCAACATAATAGCTTTGATAATGCAAATATACAAAGAAAAGCGCTTAGTGCTTGGCATGTGTTCTCTGTCGTCATACAGAATGCAAGAATTGTAAAAATAATATAGAGGGCAAGAATCGTAAAAATGTAAGACACCTAATCACCAAAACCAGTACCAGATTAAAAGGATTAAATATGAATTTACGATATAAAACGTGCAAGATTCTTCACGCAAGTGCAAGACCAAATTGGAGAGTCAACAGAATCAGCAGACCTGCAACATAATAGCTTTGTTGATGCCAATACACAAAGAAAAGTACTTAGTGCTTGACATGAGTTCCCTGTTGTCATAATAGGCTTACTAATGTAAAATCATAATAGGCCAAATACTCGAGGAAAGGTGCTTGAATTGGTTAGCAAATTATCATCCTAAGAACACAACAAGTAAAAACTACAAAGACTAAAACATAACTGTCCTTATACGATTCTTCCTTATCATTAGTTTGAAAAATAATGGTAGGCGAAATGCTCAAGGAAAGGTGCTTAGTGCATAAATTGGTTAGCAAGGCATCATACTAAAAACACTAAAGATAAAAATTACCAAGACTAAAACGTAATGGCTACCCTTATGCGATTCATCTGGGATATAGTGCTTAGTGCTTTGACTTTGGATCTTCCATCATGGGACCCAAAAAGGAAGATATCTATTCGTGAAAAGACAAAGCAACCAGGAAACACATGCTGCATACTCCTCTGTGTATTTTAATGTAAACTATCTCACAGTGTCCTTTCTCTACATGAATCCAATGAGGCAGAGCCTTCTTTCCCCTGGTCAGAGCTCTCTCTCCCACCTAAAGGGCAAACCCTCCCTTGTGGTCACTCTAAACCAGTTCTAGGGCAGCCTTCCCCTCACTGCTACCCCCCCCCCCCAGCTGACTAGGAAGACAAAGGGAGGCAGGCCAAGGTGTGAGTTACATCTTCCAGTGATATCTAGGCACTCTTTGAAGCTCAGGAAGAGGCTGGCACAAACCCCTCAGACCATTCTGCAGAAGGAAGAAAAAAAAACATCCACACCCTAGCCCTTTGTCCACTTTTTGGGAGCAACACACACAGGAAAGTCATTAACAGTCAGGTGACACTGGAGACTGGCAGAAAGACACATTTGGCTTAGACAGAGGAATGACATCTTTCTAGACATTTCAAAAATAGTCATATAGAATCCTACTTGCTCATTGCGTTGGAATTTAAATGACTATTCAAACCAGTCCTTTAATCATGGATCTAGTTGCTCCCTAACTGAAGCTAAGCATTGTAAATTGTCATCATGTAATCCAGTGTTTTGCTATGGGAGGGCTATTCTAGTGAATAATGACTTTGGAGGATTTTCACTGCCAGGACACGTGAAATATAAAATATACATGTCCTACTTTTTAAATACCATGCACCATGCCCTATGGGCATATAGGGCCTATCTTAGGGGTGACTTATAAATATTAAAAGGAAGGTTTAGGCCTGGCAAAAGGTTTATTTTGCCAGGTTGAAAAGGAATTTTAAAGCTGCATAGATAGGCTGCAGGGCAGGTCTGGAACCATGCCTTACAGTGTTAATGTAGTGGGTGGCACAACGAGTGCTGCAGGCCAATTGTAGCATTTAATTTACAGGCTTACGGAACATGCAGGACCATATACTAGCAACTTATACGTAAATTAAATGTGCTAATTAGGTGTATGCCGTTTTACCTATATTTAGAAGGGAGAGCACAAGGCCTTTTACCACTGGTTGGCAGGTGTAGTGTGCACAGAGTCCTAGAGCCAGCAAAAATGAGTTTAGTATAGGAAGGCAACAATCTGGGGGAATACCACACAAAATATGGTCAGCGGCCGTGAAGAGTGAGCCCCTGGGAAAGACCAGCGGAGGCGGCCCGGACTAGCCCCGTGTGTGGCTTGCAGGTGAATCCCAGGTGTGCCCCACTTGCTTTGGGGCCCCCCCTCGCTTGACTCCTACCTTTCTGCGCTATAGTTTCTCCCCAGGACCTGGACCCTTGCAGTTTCACCCTTTGAATCTTCTTGGCCAGCACCTGGCATGCCTTTTTGGAGTCCTAAAGTCTCGCCCAGGTCCTGTCTTTCCCTCCCCGCGGGCTGGTTAGCTGGATTAAACAGCTGTGGAGGTGAGCATCCCCTAGCTTGCAGCGAAGGCTACTTGAAAGGCAATCTACCAGTGAAACAGCGAGAGGTAGTCTCCGCAATGTCTCTTCAAAGGGCGCCCATCCTCCCAAAGGGATGAGATCCGGTTGAGTAAGGAAGACCGTATGTTCTCCAAAGCAAAAGAAGTTAAGGTCGAGATCATCAGGCCATGTTGGTAATGCCCCCCCCTAAACCTCCCTTGGACATGCCTACTCTGTACCCATTATTTTCTCCTCTACATGGACCAGCAACCATTGGCACGGGCACGTGCCAGAGCCATCAGGAGCATGGCATTCCAACTTTGCCAGCCTCTTCCCTGTTAGCCTATTTTTAAAAAACCTAGGAAGGGTAAAGGGGTCAGCCCCCAGCCTAGATGTACCAAAAGGATGTCTACAGCAAATAACAACTAAGACCATAGTACATCTTCCTCCAAATCCAGTAATTGCGACCTTGGAGGTTGGCCTAAGTAATAGTCCAGTGGAGGAAGATCAAAGTCCATCCCCAGGCCCTCTGACAGGGCCTCAACTTCAGTCTCAACTCCTGCCATACTCATCACTGGACCCTCACCAACCACTTTTCTTGACCAAACAACCATTAAATAAGGATGCCGGATCTTCTTCCATAACCCAACTGACTCACCTAGACCATTTCCATAAAAACTCTCAACAACACTCTGTCTTTTCATATCCATCAGACTACTTGAATCCCTTGCCTCTCAGCTCAGGCCACTCCAGCCCCCCCTGCTGCTCAGTGGACAAGAACCACAAAGGGAGAAATTAAATCGCTCTCGCCTCAAGCCCAAATCTACATGGGCACAGTGACTTCTCCCCCACAGCAGTCAACCAACATAGATGCAAATGACCAATCGCCCCTAGGGCTACCTGTTTACGGCCCGCAGCGACAGCAAGCTTGAAGACCTGAACAATTTGATAATACGGGCCCAATCAGCCTCCAGCCTAGTACAGGCTGTTTGCTGCTGTTCCCCGATCATAGATAGTTTATCAACCCTTCCGACATTTTAGAACAATGTTCTAGATGAGGTAAAATCTCTCTCAAAATTCCCGGCCAGGTCACATGAGAACAATGATACTCAGCCACAGAATCTTCTGGAACACTCAGAACCAGCCCATGAGCTAACATGCGTTAACGCTGCAGTTCCATCTCTAGTGGATCACCGGCCGGCAGGGATCAACACGGTCCCCAACCATGATACACTAAATTTGTCTCCCAATGGCCAAGCCTTGACAGCCTCTGTTAAGTGCCTCACAACTCTCCCACAAAGATTGTCAGCTAGGAGCAATCATTTCCTGCTAACCGATCCTCAGTCGGTCTTGGTGCCTTTCTCACTGACCTCATACATCGGAAAAACGAATGAACAACAATTCTGCCAGCTAAGCAAGAGAGAAAAGAAAAGACAGCGCAAGCATAGAAACAAGTTCCCACCTAAAACCAGAGCTGACCCTCTTAAACTGTTCCCATTGTTTAAAACATCAAATTCTGATCACATCTCAAACCTTAGCCCAGGCGGGGTGGGGCAGTTGCACCTACAGAATAAATGTGTTCATAACTTTTCCAAAAGCGTCGAGGAGGTGTCAAACACCACCAAGGAGCACCCCTGGAGCCAGCATAGGCAAAGATTAACAACTGTCAAAGCAAGCAATCGGATGAACGAGGTCAGCCTCCTATATGACGCAGAGCGAGGCTCCTCCAAGCACCCACCCTCAACTGACTCACATCCTGCCGAAACATCACAATCACCCTACCACTCCTGCCTCTCTAGCCCAGTGAGATTGGTCTCAAAACTCAACGACAAGGCCAAGATGCTCAAATGTATTGAACTACCGAAAGGAACAGACAAAGTTACTGGCCATCAGTATGGTGAATTGTCAAATGAAATTGATACTCCGTCTGTACCATCTCAATTCACACACTCTCAAGCTCAGGGCCTTATCACCAGCGTTGGATCCAACCAATTAAAAGTCACTTTCAACAACCAGCGCTGGTCGCCGGGAGAATGTCTGCCCGAACAGTCTGCATCCGCAGTAAAATTTGCGTCTTGCAACAGAACCTCACACGGTCCTCTAGCAAAAAAATCTGACGCAGACAAGTTACACAATCAGAAACAGGAACCAGTCAGAGAATCCGCCAAGATTTTACTTATCCCTGAATTTCAATCAAAAGGCCCCCATGACAGCCTTAACAGGTGCAACATCATTAAACATCTTAAGGCAACCACAGGCTTTGATGCTCTGGTATCCAGTGATATCAAGTACATTGAGTTCCTTCCTCTAAGAGGTTCACAACTGTCTGATGCTACCCTGGTAACATTCAAATCTATTACATGGGCCCGTGCCCTCCAAGCCAGCTCAGAGCTTTTCCATCAATGGAGCATCAAAATCTGCCCCTATTATAAACCGAGGTACCCCTCCGCGCTGGCACTTCCACCACTCCTGCCGCAAAGTGCTCGCCGGCCCCAGGCTGAAAAAAGTCTCAAGCCTTATTCAATTCTAAAAAACACCCAAGGTCAGACGGACATTAAAGCAACTCCTTGGGCCACCCCCCTTATGCCAAATCCAGAGCAAGAATGGGGTTGGTTATCAGCTGCATTGTCCACCAAAAGACAGGCTTGACATATCGCTCAGCTCCTGCACCAGGCAGCCTTCAATAAAATCATCGACAATAACGGGTTCCACCTACTTCCTGTATCCGCCACTACTACGCCTCAGCAAAATTCATCAACCATATGTTCTTGGAATGTTAGCGGGCTCCACCATAAAATAGAATCTCCCAAAATTTGCAAATTAATTTCTGGACACGACTTTCTTGCATTCCAGGAAACTTGGGCTACACATAATCATCCTTTAAATGGTTACTTGGAACACTGGGAGCCGACCATAAGAGACCAGAAATTTGGCAGGCCTAAGGGGGGCCTGTCAACATACACCTCCACCAGTTTAAATGGTCCAGTTGAAACATTCGATTTTCTGGTGAACTGGCTCCTAGGAATTAAAATCACCTTGTGGAGATTGAATCGCCCCTTGCTACTCCTCAACGTCTATATTAATCCGATTTCCAGAACTAAAAGGTACCAGCTCGATTATCTATCCACTGTTCTGTGCGACCGGCAGGGGATATTCCACATGCAGACTGCTTCCTCACGGGGGATTTTAATACCACCCTCTTCCAAGGGACCCCGGAGGACCTAGACAGCCTGCTCCCGTTCACTCCACCAGAGTTAATGATCCAGGCAAAACCCTTAAATCACAAACGCTGCAGTCTAGGGGAACACTGGGTCCTGCAACATTATAGTGCTGGTTTCATCGCCCTGAACGGGAGATTCCCAATGGACACTCCCCCAAAATGGACATGGAAAAATAGCCACAAGCACACCTATCTCGATTACTCCATCTGTAACTTGGACTTACTGCCATACATAGAAAATTACAGTATCATAACACGTTCGGAAAGTGAATATCAACCTCAGGTCACTACCATTGCACTGAAGTTAGAACACCACGATCCTGCAAAACCCACAAACTAGCAAATATACTCCGAGAACTCAAAACGGCTAAGATGGTCGGATACCACGAGCACAACGATTATGGGAGAATGCGAGCAAATAATCACAGAGCTCAATCAGCGGTCAGTCTCCCCAGTAAATGACTGGGCAATGTTCTGTGACTACCTCTTAAAGCAATTTAACGTGCCACCACAACACTTTGTCGGATCATGCAAAAAGAACTCCCCTCACATAAAAGCACTAAAGAACATCAGAAATGCCTCTCTTAGGGCAGCCAGGAGTCATCCAGAATCAGAATCCTTATTGAAAAGTTATAAATCTGCCCAAAACGATTACAGACGGGCATGTTGAATCAATAAACAGCAACATCTGGTATTCTCTCCTCTACGCAAGCAAGAGTCGGAACTCCCGAAAATTCTGTACATTATTAAATAACCAATCCAATGGAAACCGCAGCCTGGGAAGTGCAAACATCGCTGAGAATGATTGGGTAATCTTTCTCGCCAGCCACTTCCGTTTGGAAGAGTGGAAGACACCACCAGCGATAATACCTCCTCGGGAATGGCAGGACATCCTGCAAGGTGTGCAGGAAAATTCAACCCAAGAAATCTTTCTCTCCCCCTCAAAGCTGGCAAAAATTCTATCTAGAGCCAGATCGGATGGAGCTCTGGGCCCAAACGGGTTGCCACAGGCCCTGTTCAAACAGAACATACCCTTCTGGTCCAAGCAGTTATCTAGCCTGTTCGATTACTCCTTACGTTCAATCATTCCAGATTCTTGGCGCGGCGCGATCATTCATCCTATCCACAAATCTGTCTCAAAATCAGCCCCAAGTAATTATAGGCTGTTAGCACTTCTGGACAATGAGGCAAAGTTTTTTGCCAGCTTGTTGCTGGAAGACCTGAAGAGCTGGGCTGACGCAAAAGGGTTGTTACCTAAGAACCAAACTGGGTTTGTCGCAAACTCAGGCACATTGACCAACCTTTTAGCTTTATCCATCCTTATTGATAAAGCTATTGCACCTTCCTCGACAATGTTTTGCTGCTTTGTGGATTTTAAAGCTGCCTTTGATCACGTTCCAAGGGAGTTTCTTTGGGCTAAGCTATCCAGCTGGGGAATACCGGCTAAATTATTGAAGCCAATCATGCTGCTGCACATTAACACCTGGATCCAAGTCAAAATCGACACTGGACAGCACCTCTCTAGAAAAATCCAGACGACAAGGGGAGTGAAACAGGGATGTGTGATTGCCCCGCTGCTTTTAAATCTCTTCCTAGCCGATCTTTCAGCAGACCTGGACTCAATAAATAGCCACCCCCCCAGGATTGTTGGCGCACAGATCAGTAATCTCTTATACGCTGACGACCTTGCTCTTTTCAGTCGTACAAGAGTTGGATTGCAACAGTTGTTAAACTCCCTCCACGTGTACACCACCACGAACAAATTGGTGGTAAATCTTAAGAAAACCCAAGTGGCAGTATTCGGCAGGAAGCAGCACAGAGGTGGCGGCTGACTGTACGACAATGCTCAAATCCCCGTTGGCAAAACATATAGGTACCTAGGACTCCACATGGACTCAAGGGGCACATTAACGAAACACCATCATGAAATTGCCATTAAAGCCACGGCTCTTTGGGTTAGCGTTTCCAAGCTCTCTAAAACACTGACCGGCCCTAATCTAGCTGCCATTTTTTAATTTTTTTATTTTACAGAGTTTCATATAGCGCGAACTTGACCCGAATCGGGTATCAGAGCGCTTTACATAGCACCAGTTGCATTACATGAGGACACATTCATTTTTGTTTGGCACGGGGAGTTTAAGTGATTTGCTCAGAATCACAGGATGTTCAGCGTCATTGCCGAGACTCGAACCCAGTTCCCCAGATTCGAGGTCGACCGCCCTAGTCGTTAGGCCAACTCCTCTCCCCGATGATGCCATGTTGGAAGTCATGCAAGCCAAGATAGGCCCCACTCTGTCATATGACTTTGAGATCTCCATTGGCAATATCAGTACCATCCTCAATCAATATAGGACTAAAATCTACAAAAGGGTGTTTCGGCTACCAAGTAGTTCGTCTGCTGCCCAGATCTAATTGGAGCTGGGCCTCCCAAACTCTACCTTGCAAAGCATGGGGTCCTTTCCTAACCTTTGTCACAATCTGAGACAGGCGAGAGCTGGCAGCCTTGAGTCCTTGTTATGGCTGGACATAAGTGTTTATAACTGCAGTGGTCCACATAGCCGGTACTTTAACGAATGCAGGTCACAACTATCAGCAGACGATCTCTGGTCCCTTAATCCTGGGAATAAAGCTTTTAAATTAAGCATCAAAAAGCGCATTCAACTGTGCTCCAGACTGTTAAATAGAGAGATTCTAGCCAAAAGGAAGCACGCATGGGCAGTAATCAACTCGTACCAGCTGGCCCCTCCCCTGTCGCACTTGGCCTGTTCTTATTCTTTACACCTTAAACAAAGATTCTTGGCCCTTAGGATGGGCGAGTGGCCCTTTCTAAAACACCTACCTTCATGGCGGCGGACCTTGGACGATCTTGCATGTAGAGGCTGTGGCAAATCAGATGAATCCCTGGAGCATGTTGCATGTATTTGCCCAGCACTATTGTCCCTGCGCAGAACAAAGCTGAGGCCCGAGTGGAACAAATTGGGAATTCGGACCTGTAGGCAGGCCATCATAGCTGCCCTGAATCCAGAGAACATGGTTTTAAACATTAACTTCACGATTTTTATCCACCTGGCTTATCGTTGCTTCAAGGTCCCCCAAGCCTCTAATTCAACTCAGTTTGGTTGAAGCCCTCCATCATCTGTTTCCTCCAACCAAAGGCTCACAAAAGCAGAAACTGTGGGTGCCATTAGACTGCTTGGACTGTAGCTCTGTTTTAATGGGGACGCTGCCCTTTCCTTCCCTTTTTTTTATAGTGATGAAGTTTGTTGTTTTATCTCTTTAAAAGTTTTTAAATTTGCTCTTATGAAGAAAATCTGATTCAAGTGCTTTTATGAATTATTTTTAAATCGAATAAAGCTTGTGTTATTCACCAGAGTTCTAGAGCCAGCAAAAATGAGTTCAGTATAGCAAGGCAACAATCTGGGGGAATACCACACAAAAGATGGTCCTCTCAAAAAATGAGATAATAAAATATGAGTTGATCAAAAAAATGTTTCCAGGAGACACATGTGCAAAACATGTTACAGTAGCAAAGGAGAGATCAGGACAACCAACTAGGCACGGATGGTGAGGGCTGTATATCTTAATACTAAAGGGCTCTTCTCTCTGGTGAAAAGGGGGGTTGGGCCTGCTTGGCGAACACATATCCAATATTATTTACTTGCCTGCAAGAAACTAATTTAATGAGAGCAGACCACCATAGAATGACACAGTGCTTTTCGAATGCTGGATAGTCTGTGGAAGGGCGGGGGGGGGGGGCGGTCTAAACACAATAGGGTGGCAAATTTCATGAAGAAAAGATCAGACCACAACAATGGCTGATATTAGATACTTAAAGGTTTGCTATATACTCACGCGTCACCATTGTTACATTTTAGGCAACCAACACGGCTCAAGACACCTTAATAAAGGGTCTTTTTGGAAATACTAATCAATTTCACAACGGGAGACATCATCATTACAGGATTTTAATGTGATTTGGAACCCTTAGAGAGATAGGTCATCATGGGGATTTGGGTACCTAGGGGTATTCTCCAAAAGATTTCAAAAATGAATTAAGGTAACTGGGTATTAGAGATTTTATGAAAGGAGCTACACATGCAAGACATAGACTACAATTTCTATTTCCATGTCCATCACTCCAGTTCACGCATTAACTACATATTAACCAGCAATGTTATGGCCTCTAAAAAAATATCAGCCTGAAGTGGGAACAATATCAGTTTCAGACCACACACCTGTTGTTATAAATATGTGTGATGCAGGTTCTCTCTCTAAGTGAATCCACCACAGCACTAAGCGGTAAACCTCCTTCAATGAGTAGTAGGTAAGAGCGTGCAGCCAGCTCCACATAATCCCTGCAACTGAATAGGAACTCTGAACTTCCATCCCTAATCACCACTCACATTCTACTGCACACTCCCACAAATTCAAGAGAAAATAACAACACCACGATAATTCAAATATCAATATGTAACACATCTTCCCCCGTTTTAAACACAACAAACACATACAATATATCTCTAAACAGATACAGTACAAAATACAATATAATTTAACAGAAAAAATAACATGCAAAATTCCCTGCATAATATAATAGTTGAATTTAACAGGCAATCTGCGTATTCTTCCACTAATCACAGGACCCACACTAGCATTTCTGTGAGCAACACTAACATTATTCTGTTGTGTAGCCCTACCTCTGGCAACCCCCTCCGACGATGATATAGTAGTACTACAAGATGCTCCTCCCCCCCTTCACTCCATGGATATCCAAAAACACATTCCAAGGACACGTATATGGTCCTTACTACTATCCACACATCTCACAAACACCTCATTAAACAATGAGACCCAATTCATATTCCACAACCTTCGCCCCTTCCACACGAACAGCATTTTTAAGAACTTTAAAAACTCTCACTTGATCATAGCAAGACCCTGCTCCTTTTCCACCAATCTTGGTTTTCTTTAGACGTACAAGATCACCAAACACCATACACCATTTACTATGGGCTTAACTTCTCACATTCATATTGAGTTTCATTCTGTGTTTATACTCCTCTACTGCCTTCCTTTTGCTCTGAAAATCGATTTCAAAATAATTTTCCTTCCTGTTTTTCAACCATGCCAGCAACATAGACTGTAACGTTTTCCTTCAATAGAATCCACTCTTGATAGCAATGCTGAATAGCATCCTTCACAAATCTATTAAACCTTTCCACCTGTCCATTGGATTCATTACGGAAAACCAAAATCTTTCTGTGATTAATACCACATTTGGCCAAATACCTTTGAGTATACATGCTAACAACCTGTGGCCCATTCATTGTCTTAAACAATCTCCTCAGGGATTCCTTCCCTACAGAAAAACTCATCTAAAAGTTCGACAACTATTTCTGAAGTGACATCTTTAACCATTTTGATCGCAGGCCATTTTTGAAAAAGTCTACTACAATAATGCCATTAGTTTCTTGTCTGGGCAAAACTGCAAATGGTCCAGTAATATCCCCACCTAATTTCCTCCATGGTCCAACCGGAAGTTCAAAAGGTGATGCATCAGTAATCAAAGCTTAGCCAATTTGTCACTAAAAGGACAACTGTGACAAAACCTCACATGGTGATCCACCATAATATCTATTCCGGACCACCAGAAGATCTCTCTGACTCGTCTTCTGGTACCTGAAATTTCTAGATGTCCTTCATGGGCATAGGCAGCAATCTTTTCCCTCAACCCAAAGGGTGGTACAAATTTGTCCCCTCTCATTATCACACCCTTCTCAATAGCCAGTTCTTCACTTATTCTAGAAAAACTCATTAATTCCCCAGAAACATTACTTTCTTCAGGCCAATCATCCTATATGAATTTGGACACAGCACTCAACACAGAATTCAAAGTTACCTCTGCCCACCATTTAAACTCATCAAAAATTGCATTGGCAACATCAACCATACTAATATCAGAACATGTGAATGCTACCTCGCACTCATCTCCAGAAAAATTTCCATCCGATAAAGGCAATCTTGATATACAATCAGCATGGACATTGATCTTACCCAGAACAAATTAAATACTGTAGTGGAAAACCTGTAACCTGGACGCCATCCTAGCTGTCATAGCCTGTCCCCCCACCTAATGTTTAATTGTGCACCAGAGGTTTGTGGGCTGTTTTATTAAAAAATGTGGTACCCCAAAAAACATACAAAAATGCTCAGCACCCCAAATGCACGCTAACAGTTCCCTCTGTAAATCAAATAATGCCTTTCCGCTTGACAAAGCATTCTTGACACGTACAAATCAATCCATTCCTTTCCACCATCTCTTTGCATTAGCACTGTACCCAGTCCACAATTGCTCACATCTACCGCCACTATATATTCTTTACCCACTTCAAAAGGTTTAAGACACAGTACATTGATTATGAACTCTTTCATTTCATAAATTGTAGACACATTCACAAAAACTTAGCATTTTTCAAACAAACACCTGAATGGTTCAACTTTAGAAGAGTAATTCTGTGCAAACTTTGAGTAAAATTTGGTTAAACCCGGAAAAGCTACAGATTCCTCCTTGAAACTAGGAATGGGAGCTTTCAAAATGGCTTCCAAATGACTTTGTTTAGGTCAAATTCCCGACCCACTTATTACATGACCAAGATACACCACTTCATGTGTTCGGAACT
The DNA here is from genome assembly GCA_963921515.1 of Calotriton arnoldi. NCBI lineage: Eukaryota > Metazoa > Chordata > Amphibia > Caudata > Salamandridae > Calotriton > Calotriton arnoldi. Next base: position 163,713 of record CAWUFW010007212.1, read on the forward strand.
TAGATTTTGTTATCTTCAATGTCAAACCCTTGTCCGATAATGCTCGTAGCACAGACTCAAGGTTCTTGTCATGTTCATTCACATCAATAAATGTTGTTCCGGAAGACAAATGCACCAGATAAACCTTCAAGTGTCTCTTTTGCCTCTTTAGCCTCTGAAACACTGAAGTAGCACTAACAAACCTGAAAGGCATCCTACAAAATCAGAACAGCCCCTCTGGTGTGATAACGTTAACACTTTGGACTCTTCATCTAGCTTAACTTGATGGCAAGCACTAGCAAGGTCTAATGTGGAAAAATCTTTAGCTCGATATAGTGTTGTAACCATTTTGTGCAGATTTGGGAGGGAATGAGCATCAGCCCAAATGGAAGTGTTGACACTGTGTAAATCGATGCAAAGTCTCAACTCTCCTGATGCCTTCACAGAGATAATTACTGGAGACACCGACGGAGACAATTCCATTGGCTCAATGATACCTTCCTTGCATAAATCATTCAACATTACTCTAAGTTTTCCTCTGTAGAAAGCGGAACATTCCTAACTCTGTGCCGGACTGGTAGAGCATCTTCATTCAGAATTATGCAATGCTTAAACCCACGGAATTCCCCCAACGTTTCACTAAACACAACCTCGTATTTCTTCCTTAAAATCCCATATATCCTCCTAGAAATACAACAAGAAGTAACAATGTCATGTTAGGCCACAACTCCTTAACAATGTTATCTCCTATAATTGTATACCAGGCACAAGAGTCAACCAAGACACAAATCTGTTTCCCATCAATTGAAATATTACAAGAGTGGAACCCCTTCTTCTTATCTTCACTTCCTACACTCAAAATGGTACTGGGGTCCATTTCAATATTCCCACAATTGACCAAAGGTTCATCACTTTTTAAATTTACTCCCTAGAATTGGTTTCGCATACTCTACTGAAATGTCCTGTCTTATTACACTTTGAATAGACTTTGTCAATAGCAGGACAATTTTTAAAATTACCAAGATGGGAAAAAATGTCACTTCTATAACACGAAAGAGACATTTATTGTATCATCTTTCCTGAAAGGATTTTCTTAAACTTATCTGGCAAATTCTTAATCATAGAATTATTTTCACCACCATCACTACTTCTTATCTCTTGCACAAACTTTTCTGAATGTTCAATTGCTTTGGCTATTTCAATGGCAGCATGAAGAGAGAGATCTGCGCTTGTCCAAAGTTTGTCTTGTACCCTCTTATTATTGGTTTTCATAGGAATCTAATCTCTTAACACTTGTTCATAGCTAATATGCTCGAAATCACAAGTCGATGCTGATGATCGAAAAGTTGATACATAAATAATCCTCAACAGATTCTTCTGCACCCTGTTTCCTAGAATGAATTTAAATCCCTCCATAACCACATTTGTTTTCCTTCGAAATCTTATGTTCATTTCTTTGGCAGCATATTGGTAAACATCCAAATTACCCGGATTAACTAAAAGAGGTAAGTTACTATACTCCTTCAATTCAAATCCCCCTAAACAATGCTTCAAAAAGGATAACGTCCTTTCTGGTCCACAGTCATCTTCTTCTAAGACTTCCACATAGGTAGAAATACAGCCTTCCATGTCTCCCAATCCATAGGAAATTCACCTAGGTTTGGTAAAACTGCAGGCCGTGACCGTGACACAATAGTTGGCATTATGATAACTCGAGCAAAAAAAAAAAAAGAAAATAATAGACAAACAAAATAAGTTAAAATAAATTAAGTGGTCACCGTAGTATTACAATGCAGGAAATCTCAAAGGTGTGCTTATCGCCGTAATACTCGCAACAGCAGCCCACAATAACATTAGTGGAATGCAGTCCTTTCTATCAAAGTACTCTCCCAGGTATATTTTATGGTGTGCACATCACTGTATTGCACTGGAGAAAATCTTAGCAATATTGAAAAATCACATATGCATCATCTAAAGCACGTGCGTAAGACAAGAAACTCCCAATTGAATATAGTGAACTGCAATCCACATCGATTAACCAAATCAATGCGTCACATGATTATGAATAACTCCCTATTTGTAGGTAAATAAACATAAAACATCTCAAGCAAATATGGCCTCCTGCTGTCTGACATGAAAGTGTTATTGTGTGGTCACGTGATTTGATGTTATAAGGGATGGCATGGATTGTTGAAGAAACAAACAATGATTCACTTGTCTTTACCATGGTAACTGTGGGATATCAAAATTCGCAACACACGGATCCTTACCTGATCATCGCCAGTGTAATGAAGGTGCCCGCTCCAAATGAATCCACCACAACACGGCTCCACATAATTTCAGCAACTGACCAGGAACTCTGAACTTTTATCTACTACCCACATTCTGCTGCACGCTCCCATCCATTCAAGAGAAAACAACAACAACACTATAATCCAAATAACAATATGTAACACAATGCACATAGGACAAAAGCAAGGGAAAAATAATTAGAAGATGCATCCAGTACTGTTGAGGGATCCAGTGGTTAGCAAAGAAATTAGTCAACTAATTGAAGAATATTTCACAATAAATAAGCAATGGGAAGACTGCTCAAGGTGGGATATAGGACACTTTTAATTTGGTACTTCGTATGAATGCAAATACATTTCTAGTGTCTTTACTACACAAATGGAACAATAGTTCAATAACTATTGTTCCATTTGTGTAGTAAAGGCACTAGAAATGTAGAATCTTGAAAGGGAGCTAAAACAAGTTGAGGCAGAATTTAACCCGTTTGCTGCGTGCTTCGGCCAACGGCCGTCGTGAGCACTACCTCGGTAGTGCTGCGCACATCCGTTGGCCGACGCGGCCCCGCCCGTTTAATAGAACGTTCCGCACTGGCGCGGAACGTTCGGAGCAGCAAACGGGTTAAGATTCAACCATCTATACAATTAAATCACAAACTGTCGGCGATTAGATGCCAATTAAGGGTGATGTATACGAGGAGGGAGGAGCAGAGCTCTGACACATGTGCAGAGGATAAGGTTCGCACATACCTAGCTAGACTCCTAAAGGGCAAAAGAAAGCAGGAATACATTAAATCTATAGAAACAGATGTACAGAAAACCCTATTGAATGATGATAAGTGGGTAGGAGTTGGGTAATTCTATACATCCTTATATGCCAGAGGAAATCACTCTCCCATGATTCAACAAAGACATCTTAAAGGTATTACACACCCTAATATAACCAATTTACACAGAGAGAAAATAGGCACCCCAATAGAGGAGGACAAAAGTGAAAATGGCTATAAAAGCATTAAAGAATAACAAGGCACCTGGCCTGATGGTTCAAATGGGACATTTTATACAAATGTGCTTCTAAGCCTGTGCCTAAATTGGTGACCTTGTTTAATCACTGTGCAGAAGTGAAGAGAATGACTGAATCGAAGAAAAAGCAGTGGTCAGAATAATCTTCAAGACAGACAGGAATGCCAAATTTCTGCGTTGTTCATGCAGTTCTAAGTGATTTTGTAGGTGGCCGACAAACTCATGATAATATAAGATGGATACTCTACCTGGTAGAAAAGTTTAACAAGAAGAACATTTAAGTGATATCTTTGTGCAGAAAAAACCTTCGACTGGGTGGACCGGTTCTTTCTGAGATAGGTGTTGGAGCTGGTGGGCATAGGCCCTAGATACTTGAGAATAATAATGGCAAACTATTTTTGCTCAAGAACTAGAACAAATGTAAATCTCAGTATATCTCACCTTTTGTGTCTGAAAAAGGGAACTCTGCAGAGGGGCCCCTTTGTCATCTCTGCTGTTTGCACCTACTATCGAACCAATTGCAAACAAAACAAGAGAGTCCCCAGATATTAAAGGAATGCCACTTGGGGTGCAAGAACATAGAATAGCTGTACATGTGGGCGATGTCTTAATTACCCTAGGTACACCTGCAGCTTTGCTTGCGGAGGTGGTCCGCATCCTCGCAGAGTTCAAAGTCATTGCAAGAGATAGAAAGAACTTGGGTAAATCAGAAATACTTAATTTGACGCTGGCTCTGAAGGTAGCTGAAAACTTGGGAAATTAGTTTACATTTAAATGGACGTTGCAACTTATTAAGTACTTGGGGTTAAAATAACGCCCAAAGGTAAGGAATTATTTAAGGCAAATTACTCGCCTTTGACAAACACCATTAAACCAGACCTGTAAAAGTGATCATTATTTATATACTGGATAGGTAGAGTCAATAGTGTAAAAAGGAATATTTTACCACTGGTTTTGTACCTCTTCCAGGCACTCTTGTTGCCTTTGAAGGAGACATTTATGGAGCAAATTTATGGGTTGATTATGAAATTTGTATGGAACGGGACCAGACCACGAGTCACCTTAGATTCTGTGCCACAACTGAGGCAGAGAGGGCGAATGGCATTACCAGACCTATATGCCTACAATGAGGCAGCACAGTTGAGAGTGGTGACGAAATGGTCCTGATCAGACTCAGCCAAAATATGGGGCACCAATGAGCATGCAATACTAGATAGGAAAGTGTGAAACCATCGCCCACAAAATACATATCTTAATACTCCAGTAGCCAGGACCCTGCTGGTATGGGACAAAGTAGCTGTCAATAAAGATTTAAGTTCTGTTCCCTCGCCATACATCCTGATCCACTTTAACACAGATTTTACACCAACCTGTGCAGAAGATCCATTGTTGAAATAGAGTGAGTGGAGCTGTGGAATGGTTTTGGGCCTGTTCTCAAAGGGAGTAATCAAATCCTTTCTCAAATGTAAAATAGAATTTCATCTCAATGAGGGTAAAAGACTCCATTACATCCAAATATGCCACATGATCCCACACCCTACAATTAAAGCAGCCACAAAGAGGGACAGCAAGCCATTTAAAACCCTTTTTCAGAATATGGAAGGCTTGGGGGGCTATTTTGCATCTCTATGCGGTACTGCATGATCCGGGCTCCCAGCCAAATTGGTCACACATGTTTCGACGGACGATGACAAGGGAAAATTAATTATTTATTTAATTTTTCCTCTACGTCGGCTGTCGAAATCCCCCCTTACCCAGCTTTACTGCCCCACCGCTCTTACCTGCACGGGACGCGGCTGGCCACAACTGCTGCTTGAGTGTGGACAAAGCAGCACAGCACTTCACATTTTTTTACTCATATTACAACTCAAATAAAATTTGCATAAGACACAAACTTTTCAAGAAAATGGCCTGTACTTAATATTGAAAAAAGTATAAGACAGTTACTAAAGGGAGATATATAGTTTCCAATGCTTATAAAGAAAAAACTATTTCCCCCTAGTATCATATCATAGCCCCACTTCAAATGATCTAAAGGCCCTAATACAGCTTAACCGCTTTGTGATGTTCATGTTCTTCACGCTACCTCTACGGTGTGGAGGTCATGAACATCACAGCTCCATAGGGAAGTGCAGGGACTCCTCTGGTGCTTACACACGAGCCCCCTCCCTTTTATGCTCCCACTTGGGGCTTTTATGGAAACTCCCACCCCATCCCATGTAGGATGGATGATGTCAGCATTCTGGGGGGCATTCCAGGGTCATTAATGTGGAGGAAGACATGGTATAGGAAGACGTGGCCACTAGATACTGGTAGGTTTTGCAGTCCGCAACTGGGTGGAGATCTCCCTCCCCCAGGCATCTCCCAGCATGGGAGAAGCAGTATTGGAAAGGGGAGAGTCTCACCTTTCCAGCTTTGCCTCTCGCCAAAAGGATTCAGCCTGGAGCAGGAAGCCTTCATTGGACACTCGTGAATTTTCCATTACCACTGGGGACGCAAATTGTTTGGGGATGTTTTCCCTTCTCTTTGGGACAGATCAAGTCATGGCCTTCCCCAATCGAACCCCTTGGGGAAGAGACAATGGCAGACACCATTATGATGATGTCCTGCTCTGCGCCTGGGGCACTTGCACCATCCCAAGGCACATTTCATGAAGGAGGGGCACCACTGGTACGAAGAGAGGCTCCCCTTTCCTAGTTGCCCCTTCATCAAAGGATTCCTGCTCAGATATTGCAGCTGGACCTGCGATTCCTGAGCAGTACTGCACCCCAAGGCAATTCATTTTTGGGGGTGGGGGCATGGCTCCCCCGGGATAGGGGCTGAAGCCTCTAGAGTGGGGCATGTTGTTTTCTGTTGTTTTCCTTCCCCTTTGGGGATAATCGTGTCCTGAGCCTCTCTAACAGGTCCCCAAGGAAAGGCGAAAATAACAGGCGCCATTTTGTTTCCCTGACGTTCTTTGCCCAGAGGCAGTATTCAGTTTCAAGGGAGGCAACATTTTTCATTGGAGGCCCTCCTGAGCGGATTCCTGATCAGGGATTTCAACAGGACCCTTCCCTGTTTTTTAAGAAAAATAAGCTCCAACCCATACAAATAAAAGAAAGTGGCAATCAAAATGTGAGCAAACACTAAGCCAAGCACACCTTTGAAGGCTCTGATTATTGTTGATCCACAGTAAGGAGGTGTAAATTGCACACCCCCAAATTTGCAAAATGGTGAACAAATTAGTGGGTGCACATTTTGCAGCCGATAACTATTTGCGCATCCAAGAACAAAGGATCACATGAAATTTGTTCATAATGTTACTGGATGCGCAACACGCGATGGTGCGCACCTTAAACCCACATTTGTGCTTAGATTTTCATTATGCAAATTAAGTGCATCAACTCCACTGTTTGGTGATTTCAGCCCACGAATTGTAATCTCATTTTGAAGGTACTTGGGAGCTTATGTCCAAAATAGGTTTTGTAGTTCAATCACATTCATCATCGGTACAATTTTGCTTTGTTGCTTCTTTATTGAATGTTCTTCGATGCAGTAATTGCATTTCAGTTTGCCTTATAGATGTGTGTGTTGCAAGCAGTGACGGCTGCTAGGGAATGGGGTGGGGTGGGGGTAGGGGGTTTAAAAAAAAACAAGAAAAGAAAAGATAAAAGAAGACTTACCTTCGGAACGCCAGCCAACGTCCCTCCTCCATTCTTTCCAGCTCCTGGCTCCCAGAAGCACCCAGACTCTCAGGCTCCCCTGACAAATCACAACGCTGCCTTACAGCAGCGTTGTGATGGGTCTGAGCGTGGTTTGGCACTCAGAGAGGGACTGGGGCCTGGACATGGCCTGGACATGTTCTCTCACCCAGGCTGTAATACAGCCTGGGTGAGAGATCATGCAAAGTGCCCATGATGGGTTAGCCAGCCCAAGACGGCCGGTCAAACCATCATGCGCACTCAAGGTGCCCACAACTCCTACCATTGCTGGCTGTGACGACAGACGAGCCCCACCCCACACCGTAAATCAGAAAAATAAAATGATAATAACATAGAGTTATTTTTCCTTTCTCCACTGCTCAAAGAGCAGTGGGGCGGCGCTCCTCTGCCTGAGTGGAGAAACCGCCACTCTTTGCAAGGTGAAGTATTTTTTCTTTCTGTTTTTCCAAAGTAGGTTGTTCCTTCCCAGTTGTGAAACTCTTGTTTCCGAACGGTGTGATTGTGTTCGATTTAAATTCATTGGCTGTTTCTAGTGATTTTCTTCCTCTTTTTGCCTTTTGCTATTTTTAGGTCTATTTTTAGGAGACATTTAGTGGGTGAAAAACGGGGTATTGAGGCTGACCTAGGAATCGCACACGCTCGTGCGTGTGCGATTGTGCGATTCCTTTTGTGCTACGCGATTGGCCTTTGCGTGCGTCTTTATATATAAGACTGCACGCAATTGGCCAGAGGCGGGCGCATTGCTCCGCCCATGGCCTATTGGTGTCTATTACGCGCTTGGTGCGCGTAATAGACACCAATAGGCCGCGTGGTTTCAATTATCGTGCCCAGACACGGGCACGATAATTGAAACCACGTGCTTAGCTGTGGCGCGCGTTCATTTTTTTCTTATAGCGTGAACACGACCCAAAGGTTTTGGTGCGCTTTACATTTGCACCAGCTACGTTACACAAGGACACATTCATTTTCCGGTAGGCACAGGGAGATTGTGATTTGCACGGAATCGCAGGAAGCTAAGCCGAGGCTCGAACCTGGTTTTATTTGGTAATATACAAAAATGAGTGCAGTTTTTTTTTTTTAGCAGTTTCTCTTTATATGGTGAAACAAGAACAGAGTAGAGCGCACACTCGTACCGAGGTGCTGATGTCATTGATCTGAATATACTTCTAAAGTGGTGTAGGCAGAAGATTAACATGGTTTTGTCATCTGGGTATCTTTGGCTCCCTATTTTTGTTGTGGGAGTGCTTACCGTGTTATAGGAAGTAAAACCGTCCAGTACGCCGCTTACTTTGTGGGCTGTCTTAGATAAATTTCTCTTCCAAGCACTTCATCTCAGTCTTTCTGAAAGAGTCCGCATACAAGCTTTGTTTCACTAATAACCTTTCGTTAATTCTTTAACTATTTTGCCAAAACTGTACTTGTTACACATCATGTAGTTGGATTTAAGCCTAAACCATATGCTTTTTTGACAGTTTAGTTTTAATATCTTATCATCTGAGACCATTTATTGAAGTCGACCAGTATCTGTCAAAGAACAGCTTGTTAATTGAAAAATGGGTGGGCGTTTTCCGTTGTGAAAAGTAGAACCGTACTCGGCAAAAGATCCTTCTTCTTCAGCTTGGTCAGAAGGTGCTGCCCAACAAGATAATTTGTAATGTTTTCAAATTTTAGGTATGCTTGTTTAGTATTTTCGACAGAGATTTGGTATTATATTTCCTGTGACCCTGGTTTCCTGTCTTTGTAGCCACGTGCCCTGCATAACAGAAAATCCTGCCTCGCTTCCTGTTGTACAACTGATTTTGTCCAGCTAGTGCAAAATGTTATGGCTCAAGACCAGTGCTGGCACGAGTGTTCCTTATCAATGACTATGTTCTTTACGACTACCTCATACAAAATTCCTCCTTTTCTTAGACCCCACTAATTACATGATCAATTACCTTCGGATTCTATCATCATTAGGGCCGTGTTCTACTAAAGCTTATACTGCTACTAATAACAGTTATTTTATGTTGTGCCTACTAAAACAGAGCAGCTATAAATATAAACAATCATAAAAAAAAGGGGCCAGCATAAATTTAGTGTAAGCAAAACTATGAAATGATGCCATTCATCGTGGTATATTAAGATTTATATCCGTTTTACACAGATTTATACAGTGTTTTTCAGAAACTGCTAAGCCATCTGATCTCCCTTTGGTCCTGTTAATTCGGTTTGTAGTTTTGGGAAGGGCGACCTAGGACAAACCAGGCTTCAATAGTGCTAATCATTTTGTTGGCAGCATGTTACAGTAATCTTGGGTCTGATTGATGAAGACTTGCTCACACATTTATGGGTGGTAAATTTCCCCCTGCAAACGGTGCCAGCGTATGTGTTTTAATCACAAACGAGACCTGATGCCAGATGGGGCGGACCAGGCCGTAAGAACATCTTCTTGTTTACTGTCCAGCAGTCCTTTTCATATTAGACCAGCGGAAGCATTCCCTTTGTGCTAATAGGCATTGGCTGCTGCTTCTGTATAGGCAGTGGGAGCACATTTGCATGTAGATGCTTTAAAGGCCTGTGTGTGTAAATTCCTTTAATTACACTTCTAACCCTAAATTTGGGGTAGAAATGTAATATAATACTTCCCTGCTCAAGGCCTGCATTAATAGTGGCAAACAGGTGCCTACAATGCTATCAGGGAACTTTTTAGGACGAGCCTGGGCAGCGCATGCGCTGCGAGCCATGCTGTATTGGTGTATGTACTTGAAGACCCGCCCACTCTCCACCCATATTTGTCATTGGCTTGTGTCATTGTTCTTCTTAAATGCTGGCATCTGATTTGTTATTAGGCTGGTTAGTCCCTCCTTCGTACCGCCTTGTCTTCATTTATAACCTCCCATGAGGACTGGCACTTCACAGTACGTCTTCTTTAGTCTTTAAGCACTATTTCCTTTAATCAGTTTCTCTTACTGCAGGAGGGTCTCTCGTGTGCACTTGTGACCACCAGCTTGTTTATTTAACTCGCAGCAAACGGGGAGCTCTTTGGGGGCCATGGGAGACAGAAGGGGGCAACTCAGTGATGCCTTCAAGCATTTGGAATGCAATAGGTCTCGCATTTGTGAGAGTTTAAGCTATTGGCATTGTAAATGACAATGCCTTTCATTTATGTTTTAAAAATCAAAACATAAATAAAAGGCATTGTCATTTACAATGCCAATAGCTCAAACTTGCTTAAATGCGAGACCTATTGCATGGCAGATGCTTGTTATTTGATACTTTGTGCCTACCTCTCACTTGCACTGCAATGCATGCTTGCTTTCTCCTCACATCACACATACTTATCAGCATTCTTAGCATACACATGTCTATGAGTCCCTCAGCATTCTACCTAGCACACAGTGCTTAGATTGCTTGACTGCTGCCCAGGCTTTAAGTCGTTAAGAAGCACTTAATAGGGCTTAAGTAGGGATCTGAGGCAAGATCTTTTACTGAAACTGTATCCAAGGTTGAGGATCATGGATCACAATCTGGAAATGAGTTTTCATCTGGTGAGTTCTATTCGAGGATGACCCTTCAAGGAAATCTGAAGAACGTGGCAGTGCAGCACGGCAATGTGAAAAAAGCCTGCAATTTTAGTCCACGCTTGAGGTTTTCATGGCATTCTGGGTAAGAAAATTTGTGTCATCAACTAAAACCACAACATTCTCGACACCCACAGGTCCATAGTTTCCAGAAATGTCTGGTTTTGGTAGGTTGCCTGGGGAGCTAGCCGACCCTTTTTCCAAATCTTGTGGCTTCCCAGAATTATTGAATTCAAAGAAAAATCTTGATGTTTCCAGATTGAATTTTTGGGGGGTTTACTTTCCCTAGCAATAGGCCCACTCAAACATGAGGAGAGCTGTTTTTATAGGGAGAAGTATGTGAATGCTGGGTAATAGTACTCCAAATTCCAAAACTTTCCTGCACAGAAATGTGAGAAAAATCTGGAATTTTAGGCCAAGTTTCAAGTTTGCAAGTCATTGCGGGTAAGAGTGATTATTGGCATCTATGCAAGCCATACCAGCCTGAACCCAGTGTCTATTTTTCAGAACCATATGGGTTGTAGGTTTCACCGGGTACCGGTGGACCACGGATCCGAATACTATAACTTTCGAACCAAATGGCTTTGCCATTGCCTTTTGGCAATGCTGTGCAGCATCAGATGAAAAAAGAAAAAAGACACAAAGCAATGCTTTAATAGCGCATATGCATCATCGTGCTACTGGTACCCACATGAGTCAGTATCCGCACATTTGCATCACCATGCATGCTTGTGCCTATCAAAATTACAGGCTACTTGGAAGCTTGTACTCCTTTAACTAATTTCAGAGTACATCTTGGTACAATATTTAATCAGCTGCAGAAATTACTGACAGGATGTACATTGAGAGAGATATCCTAAGAGACGCCTATATACCGATAAGAGTTTTAGATAAGGAACTAAGGCTAGGATTACTTTTGGGTAACCAGTGGGAGCAGAGTTAACCAGATTAAAATTATACCATTTTAGCTCAATAAATCATCGGGTATCTCACCCAACAGACATTCCATTAATTTTTTTCTGCTCCTTAAACCACGTGAAAACACGACGATATTTTCATGCATACAATACTAACAATACGTGTTGTTATTTCTCAATTTAACAGAACACTATTTATCAATCTTGGAGGGATGAAAGGCTGTGTTGGTCCTGCCCATTTACAGCAGACGTCTGCATCCGCATAACTCCTTCAGCCATCTTTTAGATATTGGTTTAATACTAAATTACCATTTCGTTTAGCCTTTGGGCTTCTCGTGTCCACTGACATCTGAACAGGGACGAGCGTTATTTTATGCTGTCTAGTGCAGTTTTGTTTTCATTCATTGATTGTTTGTTCTCACATGCATTAGACTGCAAATCTATTATAGGTAAACTGGAAAAAAACACGGCGATCAATAAAAAAACACGTTTCCATTAGAGAGCATAAGTCACCAGAGAGTGATTCACTATAGATCTGTCGAAGTTGACAATAATCCTAAATAGAGGTCGGAAGGTTTTACAAATCTCAGCATTTTCCTGATAGTGTGTGCATGCGTGCGTGCGCGCGTGTGTGTGTGTGTATGGGCGGGCGCGCGCCTGTGGCAATGTAAGGCCTTGGTACTTGCTAGGAAGAAAAACACGTTGACAAGTGATAGGGGGAGACAGGTGATGCAATCCGAAAAGACCTTTGTTGACACATATTAGAATCTTAGTTTAGGAAAAAACAGAGCCTACATAAATGTTTGCCTCCTCCTTCTATCAGATATTAGAAATTCGAGTCAGAAAACATTGGTTTGTCCCATTTTTATCACGATTTTAGAAGTGCGTTTATCCAGTGTAAATAATGTGATTTAGATGTTGCCTGACATTAAATCTGAGCACAGGAGTCCCATTTGGAGGTTCCTCAAAGATGTAACAAGGGTTTCATTCCTGACGATTACTCATGGGGTGATCGGCATTGATTCTGCACCAGATAAACAAAAAGGAGTAATTGAGCGTTTCACCAGCAGAGCATGGTACAGACATGTACAGTGCAGTGGAAAATGCATAATCAAATAAACTGCTTGACCTGTTTTACTATATTAGGCTCAAAATATAGCGAATTATTGATGCACAATTTTTAGTAGCAACATTTCTACCAGACGCTTTTGTTTAGAAAATGGGATTCAAATGTTATTTTGGTCATGGGCCATAATATTTTCAACTACTGGTTTCTGAAATTTATGAGTTGAAGCTGAAGTATGATGTTAAACACACAGGTGTTTGCGAGCCATATACTAGCACCTCCGTTTCAGACGAATGGCAGTCATACCACTGACAAATGATGGAAGCTCTAATCTACTTCGTGTTTTGAAAGCACAGGATAACTCCAGGGTATGAGAAGAAAAACACACAGCAATTAACAACGCTCTGCTAAACTACCGCCAAGATTAAATGTCAGCAATAGCACCGTTATACTTCATACCATCACAGTAAGTACAACACTGCCATGTCTCCTTCGTCTCCATTGTAGCTCAAACATTGGCATACCCAATAGGTCTGGCTTGAGTTTTAAGCTAGTTAAAGTCTACATTTTTTCATGAAAATTGACCTCGGCGAATGTATTTAACTTTAACCATATAGAAAACCATAGAAAATGCTTCTTTAAAATATGATAAATAAGTTATGCAGCTTAGGAGAAAATGCTTTCTTGAAAGTGTCAAACAAACTTCTAGGTTACATAAAGTACGAGGCCCTCGTACCTAACCTGCTTATATCGTTTGACTTCTGTTCACATCTAAATAAAATGCCTTTTAGAACTTCTGACCTAATCTTCTGACTGCAAAATCGTTTATTACTTTAAAATGTGCTGCTCTAAGAGAAATGTATTTCTTTCCTTCTTCACACCATATGATTTCCTTATTTCTTTAAACAATGTATTTCACTATATTTTATAATTAATAGAGTATTAGTAATGGTAAGCTTACTGAAGGTATTGTTTTGCATAGCCTCATCAAGACTTACTGATAGAAATGTTTCATTGCTTAAGACTAGCCCTTTGTCCACACAACGGGATACTGACAACAGCAAACAGAATCGGCCTGCAAAAGTTCTCATGAGAACCTTCCCTAATGTATCTAGTGCAAGACATTTAGGGCCTTATTATGAGTACAGTGGTCCTGGGACCGCTGTACTAACAGGGGTGGTCTGACTGCCACCACTCTGGTGCTCCGACCGCCGTATTACGAGTGTGGCGGTGGGACTGCCACAAGACCGCCGCCACCGCCAGGATCTTGGATCACGATGGGGCGGCAGTGGTCTGCCGCGGTAGTGCCAATCATGGCACCACCGTGCAGATTACAACCTGCCAATCGTCCAAGCATTTTATGGCGGCAACCCCGCCATGAAATGGTTGGCAGAACAGCATGTAAAGGTGCCCCCAATAGGGCCCATGGCTGTAAACTGCCATGGAGGTGCGTGGTGTGCCCCCCCAAAGTGCACAGTTGTGCGTGCACTGTGTGGCACGCACAACATGGTACATGCCACACTGTGCACGCCGGACCTGGAGCTACTGTCAAGGTGGCGGTGTGCTTGTTAGGTTCTCCTATGAGCCTAATATACCACCGCCATGACACCGCCACCACACCGCCAGCCCTGTATTCAACTCAGTATCTGGCGGGCAGGTGCACCACGGGCTTGGCAGTCTTCCAGGGACTGGTGCTGTTGTGGTTTCAGACGAAGACCTCCTAACTCGTAGTTAGGCCCTTAGAATCTTTTAGATAACTGCTCGCCGGCGTGGATGCCTACTGTGGGAAATGGGAGGAGAGAGGCGACAGACCATTAGAAGACCCGTTTCCATTGGACAATCATTACTGAACCATGCTAAATATTGCAAATGTTTTGTGATTTCATATATACGTGTTCCTAGTTAGAGAGTAGGAAACAATCTATTCCATGCCATTCTTCCTTTCCATGCCATCTTACCCTCGATGATTTATGCATTACTTTCCCTTATTCTTGCCCTAATTACTGTGTGCAACTGCTAACAGCATTTCCTTTTTTTTTAGTTTAATAAAAGCTTTATTAAAGTGAAATACAAATGTACAGAACAATCTGTAACTTTAAATGGAAAAATCAGGTTATGAAATGGTATATGTAGCAAAGAGGGCAACAATAACAATATCCAAAAATATGCTGAAAGAAGGTATACAATATACCTATTATAATATTATCAAAAATCTGTACTTATGCACTCGCAATTTTTATATTTTGTGATGAGAGAAAGGAAGGAGAGAAGAAAAAAAAAAGAAGAGGGGAAAACAAAACAAAAGAAAAAGAAAGAGAGAAAGAAGAAAGAAGACTACCATATATATCACATATCTATAAATATACTGCATATTCAGCCGTATATCATATTATAAGCTATTTTGTACAATATTTTTCATTTCATATAACATCACAATTCATATACGAACAATTACAAAATAACAGTGCATATTAAAGAACAAAAAGAAAATATCAATTATGGAGGTTGAAAAACCATTGTAGAATCCCTAGATGGTTTAGGCCTTTTGTTCAAATAACCAACAAGCGGAGACCAAAACATATCTTTTTTTATCATCTGCAGAGTAGAGGTTGCTGATGCTGTATCCAGTCTGTGATGAGAACAAAGAATATTCCACCAGCTAGTGACACTTATGTTCTTGGCATTCTTTTAGTTGATGTAATGACTTGAAAAGCAATAGCAAGTGTCAGATCTAGAAATTTGCCTAATTTACGTGTTGGCCAAGAGTGTTAAGAACTTCCTAGAAATATATGTGTAACAACAAAGGGAAAATTAATGGATCAATAGCAGAAATAGTTCTACAAACCTCTGAGCAAAAAGCAGCTGTTGGCGGACAATGAAAAAACATGTGTAGATATGTGCCAGGAAGGGTTCCACAAGTGCAGCACATACCTGAAAGACTTGGATTATATTTTTGCAAAGAAAGTGGGGTAATATATAACCTGTTATAAAAATAATAAAGGGCTTGTGTAGTGCTAGCATTGAGTGAAGCATGATGTACTTTGGTCCAAATTGAGCCCCAAACCTTTAAAGACAGGGGTTCTTGAAGATCAGATTCCCACAATGTCTCAACTCTAGATTTGGGGCGAGAAGGAGCAATGTAGTGCAAATATTTGTATATATGTGAAGCTTAAAGCGATGACGAAGGCGTAATTGGGTCAGGAAGTGGGGGACTTATGGGAGATTGCGATTGAGAAAGGGTGGAGATAGCCTGTAAAAGAGCATTTTTAAGAGACTCATATTTGGTGGCATAAGAAGAAGGAAGAGCAAATTTGGTTTGAATATCGGAAAAAGGGAGAGGAGTCATGTCACATAATATTTGCTTTATTTGGATTATACCTTTCTGAACCCATTGTTTCCAGAAAATAGTTCGATTAGAAATTTTAAGAGATTTTTATGCCAAATAGAGTATTCCAGAAATTCTTGTATTGGGGACAAGGGTCTCATGAGAATATGAGAGGATAATATATTGGAAAATTTAATAGGCGGAGCAGAGAAGGCACTAGGAGGTTTCAAAAGTATGGTATCGAGCAAAAAGGTAAAGGCGACAGAAGTGAGTCCTCCAATTTACGCCAAATATTATTGGGAGGAGATTCGGTGTCTCCCATAGATGGTAACACTTGTTTTGAAACGAAGGCCTTATGATATTGTTGAAAGTTTGGAAAACTTACACCTCCCAACTCCTTGGGCTTACATAAAGATGCTAAGGAAATACGCGCCTTTTTGCCACTCCATAAGAATGAGGTAATTGATTTATTCATTAGTTAAAAAAAAGTTAAGGGTAGTTTAATAGGAAGCATGGACAAATAAAAATTAATCACAGGTAGAAACATCATCTTAACAGTAGCCAATCTGCTCCACCAAGACAAATATAATGGAGACTATCTTTCCGACATTTGAAGGATCTTATGATGTACTTCTTCTAGATTTATCTGAATAGTTTTTGCTATGGAAGAAGAATATTTAATACCTAAACACTTGATAGCTTGTGGAGACCACTTAAGTCCAGTGCCATCAAACATAGCCCTCAGACAATACTTATTCAGAGGGAGTACTTCCGATTTTGAAATATTCAATTTATTTCCAGATAACCCAGAATATGAAAGTAGTAAATTAGAAAAGGCCGGGATAGATGCTTCCGGATCAGAGACATAAAGAATCACATCGTCGGCATATGCTGAGAACTTAATCTCTATATCTTTATGACGAAAGCCATGGAATGAAGAGGAATGCGTAATGTGTGCAAGAAGGGTTCAAGGGATAAAATAAAAAGCAACTGAGACAAAGGGCATCCCTGTCTGGTGCCCCGCAAAAGGGGAAACTATGCTGACTGGGAACCATTTAAAAAAACAGACTTCATCGGGGAGGAATATAACATAGCTATATATTTGAGAAAGGCTGGACTAAATCCATGCCATTCTAGAGCCTGCATCATAAATTTCCAGTTGACACGATCAAAAGCCTTTTCGGCATCTAATGTTACAGCCGCCAGAGGTGTATGATCTGAGGAGGCCAAAAGTAATATATCCAAAAGTAATCTAGAGTTATCAGTCATATGTCTGCCTTTAACAAAACCTGTCTGTTCGCATCCAACCATGTCAGGGATTAAAGGGGAGATCCTGATTGACACAATTTTGGCAAAAAGCTTACAATCTAAATTAATAAGGGAAATAGGCCTATAATTAGCACATAAAGAAGGGTCTTTGTCTTTCTTAGAGATCAAGCAGATCATAGCCTTTAAAAAGGTCCCCTTAGCTTCCTCCTCCGAAAGAAACCATTGATATAGAGTAATTAAGTGTGGAAGCAGAAGATGAGAAAAACAGGAATAAAATTCAACAGAAAACCCATCCAGACCTGGTGCCTTATCTTTGGGTAATACACAGAGAGCAGACTTTAGCTCAGAGATTGATATAGGCTCTTCCAAATCCTGTAATTGCTGCCGTCTTGGTAGGAGAAAATGAAAGTAGGAGTCTAGTGCTTCATCAGTGGGGAAATGGTCCGGTGTATATAGATCTGTGTAAAAATCAGTAAAGCACTTCAAAATTTCATCATTCTTAACATTTGGATAACCCTTATCATCTAAAATCTTAATTATTTTTAGACTTTTGAGACTTAACCTTCAAATAGTTGGCGAGTAGTTTCCCTGCCTTATTACGTCCACCATAAAACTTAGAATTTATTTTTAATAATGAACCAGCAGCTTCCTCTGTAGACCTTTTGTTAAATTCAAATTTGGTTCTCATTAAACGTTGAAGCACACTATCATTATTAGTGGTGAAAAACTCATGCTCTAGTTGCTTGATGGACTGAAGTAACAGTGAGGATTCTTTATTTGCTTTTTTCTTCTTAACCGAAACAAAATTAATTATGTGTCCACGGGCAGAAGCCTTAAAAGCATCCCAAACAATATGAAATGGGATAGCAGGTGTGATATTATGCAAAAAAAAATATTTTGTGAAGCATTCAAAATTGTGTACAAACTCTTTATCTTTCAATAAACTGTTATTAAAGCGCCATCTATTACATGCAGATGTCTCTGGCAATAAGTCCAAATCTATAATAACAGGTGCATGATCCGAGATTAATATTGAACCAATTTGGGCTTGAGTTAGAGAGACAACTAAGGGGGGTGAAAAAAATAAGTAGTCAACTCTGGAATGAGACCCATGAGCCGGAGAGTAAAATGTGTATTCTAAGGTGTCTGGAGAAAATAATCTCCAGGCATCTACTAATTCTCTAGAGTGGACAAATCGTGTAAATGATTTTTGCATCTTGTTAGGGACATATTTAACTTGTGATTTTCTATCTAGGAAAGGATCAAGAATCTGATTAAAATCACCACCAACTATTAAATTTGCATTTGTGCAGGAACGTAGAACCACAGACATTTGCTCCCAGAATTGCATATCTATACCAGTGGGGCCATATATATTTAATATAGAGATAGGTTCATGATGAATGGTGGCATGAATTAAAACACATCTACCATCTGCATCTCTTTCCTCTTTCTCTATCACCAAGGGAAGGGATTTGTGTACTAGAATAACAACCCCGTTTTTATGATCAAGAGCTGGAGAACAAAAAATGTGTCCGTCCCAATTCTTACGTAATGAGTTTAAATCTTTATCAATTAAGTGCGTTTCCTGTAGTAAAGCAATACTACATTTAAGCCGAGCTAGATGGGTCAGAACACGCTGCTTTTTAATAGGATTACGCAAGCCCTTGACATTGCATGAAATGATCTTAAGGTAATTAACCATTGTGATGTTTAAACATATATATTAAGTCAATGTATCTAGAAAAGGAAACCATAGCAACAAACCAACTGAATATAAATAACTGATGAATAATTTCAATCATTGTATACATTAAATAACAATAATACATGGTAAAATCAATAAGAAAAATTATGAAAGAGAAAAGAAAAGGAAAAAAGAAAAGGGTAGAGAAAGGAAAAGGAGAAGTAAGAATAAGAAAAGGGAGAATAGTCTTGTTAAAGATGAAAAAGATGACAAAAAGCCAAAAGACTCTAGTCACGAAAAAAGAAGAACACATCCAGTATAAGAAGAATATATCGGAGGGGTAGAAAAGCGCAAGACCGAAGACAACCAACAGACGAAGAACCATTTAAATGACAGAACAATAGCAACGGAGATGAGTAATATCCTGGAAAAGAGACAGAGAATATAAAATAGAGTAGAGTAGTCAACATTATATAGAAAATAATGCATTAATACACGAATAAACCAACTTACCAAACACGAGGATACTTGGAAAACAATACACCAAAAGACGGAGACCAAATTAGACAACAAATTTCCGCATGAGGGAACAAATAAATAAGAAGGGGGTTAAACAAGTATACCAATTGAATAAGAAGAACAACTATCATAAACAGACACATGAAAATTGAACATGAAATGACTGGTGATAATATAAAGAATCATACAAGTTAAGACATATATTCAATTCAGCAACAAAGATCAAAGATAAAGATCAAAACCGATAAAGCGACATTCAAACCAAAAGTTCAGGTTTTCCCAAGCTCCATAACTTTGCCTTGAAGCTGTTGAATAAATTTCTTCAGGTCTTCTGGGCAGTCAAATGAAAAAGTTCGGTCCTTGTATGTGACTTTAAAGAAGCATGGGTGCACGAGTCCATATCTTGCGATCATAGCTCGTAGAGTTGGCCGGAAAGACAAAAATGCCTTTCGTCGGGCAGCAGTTACGCGTGCTACATCCTGAGAAATAAAGACTTTCTGTCCAGACCATAGAATTTGCTTCCTTTGTTTAGCTGCCATTAGAGCCATAAGCAGTTGAGTGTATTCTAAAAAAAGAACAATTATTCCTCTGGGGCGGCCAGAACTTGAAGCACTTGTAGAATTAGGACCAATGCGAAGGGCAAGTTGTAAGTTGAGATGAGTGCCTTCTTTCAGGTCCACCAGTTTGGGGATATGTACCCCAAGAAAGGCGAGCATGTTTGACCCTTCAGCTCCTTCCGGAATTCCATAGATTTGAAGATTGTTACGCCTGTTGCGGTTTTCTAATTCTTCTGTCTGTTGTTTCAAAAGTGCAATCTCGTTAGACATACCATCAAACTTGACAGCAACATCCTGCACATCACTAATACGTTGTTCGACATTCGTCACTCTAGACTCCAGCACAGACCACTTCTCCTCAATACGTTGGAGTGTAACATTAGTTTCCATGACAAAGGGTTTCAAATGTTTTATCTCTTCCATTAGGTCTTCTAATGTTCGAGGTAAGGGAGACTTAGTAGGAGAACCAGGGTCCTTTTTTTGCCTCTTAGGCGGATAATTTGAGTCTTTACGAGCCATGGGCATGCCTATAGATGGGGTAACAGCTTTTTACAGAGGACTCCATAAGCATGCAAAAAGTCACAGAAAATGAGAAAAGACCAAATGCAACACACAGAAAAATATTCAAGTTGTATGCGTGGCAACCAAATAACAAGTGTGGCCTCTAATACTGAGTATGAGCAAAGTCAGTTATCATGAAAGGAGCGTATATCCAAATACAGACCAAGCTGTGAGCTCCTCTATGCTTTAGATATCAAGTACGACCACTTCCTTCCAAATTGCAGCATTGAAACCAAGCAGATAAATATATGGAGGCATATTTAAAGAACTTTTCAGTCCAGAACTCCTGTCACCACATTACTTAATATGTGTTGAATGCGATGTCATAAACATTTAATATTCCTCAAATGTCAGGACACAATAAAGCAACCATTTGTGGCAGGAAATATAATTGAAAGTAGGTTCTCTAGGATCCTCTGTCTCCAATATAGACCTGGGAGCCTTAAAAATAAATAAATATTGTAGCGCCACCAGGAGCCAAAACCGACACCAGCGCGCCTCACCAATTAACAAAATGGCGTCCGCAACTGCTGTTTCTGTGGTGTGCGACGAGGAGAAGCAAAGGAGAGGTAAATGCTTGAAAAAATGCCAAAAGAGAAAAATACCTCGCTTCCCCACGCTCGCACACCGAGTCTGCTCACTTATGGACCGCAAAGTCCAGTACGGCCACCCGTATCCATGTTACATCTCCGGTGCCGTGCGGAGCTTCACAAGCTTGCCGCCATCTTGTGGACCACTTGGCCACGCCCCCCTCAACAGCATTTTCTTTTAGTCAGACCCTTTTGCAGGGAGACTTTCTCCTCATGTTGATCATAGCTACTGCCGTGATTAATTTCTTTTGATATATTAACAGTAGCTACTGCAGCTTGTTGGGGAACTTGGCTGAGTTTTCCAGAACTACTCTTTAGGCGGAGTTCATTCTCTGACTAACAAGAAGCTCCAGAATCTTGCTCTTTTCCAGGAGAACTCTTTATGAGTTCATATTTAGGTTAGAACTCTCAGATTAAGATAACAACTATTTCCTTTATGGAACACGCTGTCTATTTTATGCTGACTCTAAAGAAACCTTTTCTCAATATTTCTGTAATTTGACTAATCTGAATAAAAACATCAAAAACAATACTAATACATTAATGAGAACTAAAGCTCTAAAATGATTTCAATCCTCTCATCATTGACTGAACATTAAGTTACTGAAAGCTGATGATTCTATTTGAAATGTAATTTATTACAGCTCCATTCAAACATGGTGGCAAAGATCCATTTGCCTGAAGATGGAGGGACGCCAAGAATAGGAGGCCATTTTTTTAAAGTGCTTTGGGTTTGCACTGGTCATCAATTGGCCCGCCATAGTTTTGGCGCTGGCAAGTGCTGACTAACACATTAAAACATTCTGCTGCAGTGAAAAAACAAAACAAAAAAATCGATTGCTTGCTATATATAATGCATCTCTTGGGTAAAACATTTAAAGTGTGATGCTTCAGTGTACTTTTGAGATGTTAGCACTTCAAAGGAGGTAGAGCAATACACCAAACAGTCAATAGCATGAGGAGAGAGCAAAACAAAAGCCACTAAATGCACATTTTAAAGAAACTGATAACACCTGGTTGAGTATGAGTAGACGGCTGCACTGCCAAGCCAGATCTATAAATAGCTGTCTAAAAAATTGAAGAGCCCATAGAAGAAGCTAAGGTGCGAACTTAAATGTAATTTTTTTTTACAACATTATTTTTTGGGTTTACAGCAGGGTGTGGAGGGACACATGGGGAGGTAAAGCAACAGACGCATCATTGACTTATTTCAACAGAGACAGTAACAATGCCACATTTACATTCTTGCATCAAAGTAATTGTCACCTAGCGATGTCATAACTTTGAATGTAAGTAGGCAGAAAGAAAACAAACAAGGCATTAGTCAGCCAGCCTCGTTTCTCTGGTTATCATCATCCGAAAGAGGTATATCGCAAAAGCCTGAACTGTGTAAAGTCTGGGACATCACAATGGCAATGCCTCTCGCTCTGTTCTCTCTTTTGACGTATATCATAAACTTGCACCATGTCTTGTATTCATTCGATCGAGAATTATTGCAGAGAGTTTCTTCATTGCTTATATAGTCCATCATTTTCCCCACCACATATTGAGCGTGGGGGGGGCTCAGAGGTTTCCAAATGTCAGTAATACTTAGGTGAGCTGCCAGCAGGAGGTGCATAATCTGCTTTCTCAAGGGGGTAGTCATAGGGTAAGGGCCCTGATCACCATGATTTCTCAATAATATTACTAGTAGCTCTTGTGGAAGAGTGATGTTTGTTATGGCCTGTATAAGTGGTAGTATGTCCTTCCAGAGGCTTGGATGCAGCAGCATAGCCACCATGTGTGAATGAAGGCGCCGCTGTTCCCACAGCCCTTCCAGCATAAGTTCAAACTGCTGAGCATCTTATGTAGTCTTGTAGGGGTGAGGTACCATCGTGTTAACAGTTTGTAAGCATTCTGTTCATGATGTACACACATTGAGGACTTCGTGATCCTCTGCCAAATGGTGTTCCACATGCTATCTGGGATGTCGGTCTCTAGGTTTCTCTCTCATTTGGTCTTGTAGGCATGTGGCTTGTAAGGGCGGAGTTCTAGAATGTATTTGTAGAGCCATGAGATGCCCTTTCATCTCACATTCTTGCTAAAAAGAGATTCTGTGTGAGTCTCCTCCCTACTCATAAAAGTAATCTTAAATGCACTTGGCTGCTACTTCTGCCTAAAGATTATTCGTACTAGAAATGTTGTATAAATGCTGTCAGTGGAAGCAGTAGCAGTGATGGTTTATTGCCTTTTTTTTGTCAATTAATGAGATACAAAAATGCTCTGAAATTAAAGTGTTCAAAACAGTGGTGCATGCCTTTTGTCACAGTTACTTAGAAGACAGATTCTGGGGCATTTCTTGATCTCAGGGGTTCTGAGTTACACTCATGTGTGTTGATCAGGTGACCATGCAAAGATGAGCATCAGCATGGTTTGCTGGGATATGTTCTGGTACATCAAGTTATGTAAAATTAACAAACTACCCAGAACACCTTTTTTAGCCACAGGTAAGCATGCAAATAGCAGAAACATTCATTGAACCAGTCATCACACCTCAAACCACATTGCAAACTCTCAGCTTTTATCCACCACTTCATAAGGGACCTGCCATTGCTCACAAGATCTCATCCGTCATTCTGAATGAACTACTCAGCTTTTTGAGTTTCCTAAGCAGAATTATGAAGAGAGTCCATTGACTTCAACCGCCAGCCATATACACAATCTAGAATCTTTCCTTCCATTTTGTCTAAACTAGGTTTGTGCATATATGTTGCTACACATGCATCCATCCATATAAAGTACCTATACTAAAATCCCTTAGCTCCTTGGCTCACCAAAGATCTCTCAGAGGAAAGGAAAATATCTCAGACCACTGGAGAAGTATTGGAGGTCTGATTTTCTTCAGGAAGACTAGATGATCTATTAAGAAATATATTTTCAATGCATAGGCCTTCCACATTAAATCTCTATTTTGGCCACAAATCACCCAAAATAACCATTGGAAGTAGTTAGAATAGCAAAAAAATTGACTCGGTCCCAGCTACTAAATTTGAAGACTTTACCACATACTTTGACCAAAAAGTTCAACCCATTAAACAATTATTGCCACAGCTTCCAGACTCCTGGAAGCATATGCCACTACCTTGTAAATCCAAGGCAATCTGGTTCCTTTTTGATCAAATCTCCGAAGATGATCTACCAAAAACCATGACCAAGGTTAAAGCTTTGAATCACATCATTGACCCAATTCAGGGGAACACTTCCAAGCAAGAGGCAGGCATACCAGCTTCTACTTTATTGGAGAGGGTTAGTTAATCCTTTTCTTCAGCAGGGAGTGTTCCTAAATTGCATTAACATCAGCCAATTCACTCCTCTTTTGAATAAATCCACAGCAAATGCTTGGAATCTCAATACTTTTTGCCCTGTTACTGGTCTCCCCCATCTTGCCACAGTGATCGAAAGCTGTAGTGCAGTACAGCTTACTCAGTACATCTCTGACAATGATATTTAGTTGAGGACGATAAAGCTTCAGTCTAGCCCATAGGAAAGTCTTGCTCTAGGTTGTGGAGGATGCACTTTACATACTATACTCTGTCAATTCTTCTCTTCTCAAGTCTCTGGAACTATCTACTGCAGTGCTTAATATGAGCAGGTGGTTTCTGATCCTCGGCCCAGGCACTTCATTCTCAACACTGGTGCCTATGACAGTCCACCACATGGTGGGGCTGTTTGCCTAATTGCGAGATGAGCACAACACAGTGTTTACTATTTCAATACAAATGAAAAATGAACAATAACTCCCACCTACACCCTTCCTATAGCTTTGAGTGGCCTGGAATAGTCTAAAGTACACAGTTGTCGGAGTGTGATGGTTAGAAGTTGGACTGATACTGTTATTGGCAGCACTGTCAAGGGCAATGGGTGGAGCAAGCTGCAGTGGCCTCCTGAGAAGGGCCATGGCACTTATGCTTTTTACAAATTAGGCACAATTTGTGCATGGAATACACTGCCTCACTCCATACTTATCAAGATTTTTCATGAGCACATGGGGATCAGTGGCATAGCTCTCAAATGGCTTGACATGGACCTTTCCAACTGGTTACAGCAGATTAAAAGTATTAATTGCCTATCTAGTCCTGTTGTACTAACGTAGGGTGACCTACAAGGCTCCTTTCTGACTCCTACTCCTACCTCTATATTGAAAGCTCTGGGGTTCTACTCAGGTACACAATATGATCAATAGGCTGAAGCTGTGCAAAACTTTCTCAAGCTCACCTCCCTCAATGATGTTTGACTTCTCACCCAAACACTGCAACAGTTCTATATTGGATGATTTTGTACCATCTGAAATGCAACCCCTTAAAACTAAGAGCCTCATTTACAAGGTCATTGCGTTGCCGGTCCATCATTTTATTTGACGTACTGACAGTGTAGTGTGCCTGCCCATATTTACAAGGCCATGTAAAGTCACTCTGCGTGACTTTTCATGGCCTTGTAAATATGGGCCCCTTTCGCGCCTTACTCTGTGTGAAAGGGACGTTCCATGGGTGTTGCTGTGGGTATTCCCACGCAAGATCCATGGAACTTGACACATTCTGAAATGTACAAAGTGTCGTAAACCTGGGAATGCGTCAGAATCCTATGCCTCCCCAAGGGAGGCGTAGGAGTGGTGCAACAAGGAGAAATACTTTTATTTCTCCCCGACATTTCCTCTTTCAATGCTTGCTGCATTCTGCAGCACACATAGAAAGAGGAAAATGCCATCAATGATTGTTTTCGTGCAGGAAGGTGTCCCTTCCGCCACAAAAGCAATCATCCCCGCAATGCAGGCACCCTTGCAACTTGACGCAAAGGGGCCTGCGCTGGCGCATATCAGCCAATTGTGCGCCAGCGCAGGGGTAAACACACAAACGCATAGTTTGTTGCTAATATGACACATCCCCGTGCTTTTAAAATGACACAGCTCGGTGCAGCAAAATGGCTTGTGGTGCAGCGCTGTTTCATTTTGTAGTAAATGAAACCCTACATTTCTACCTATCTTACCTAACAAAAATTCAACCTTACCTGTCCCATCCTAGATTGGCGCTGTCGGATCCTTGACTGCAGAATGATCATTGACAATATCAAATTTCTAGGAGTTGTTCTTGACAACAAACATTACTTGCAAATTCAAATCAGTACTATGGCTAACAGTGCATGTTTTCACCTTCGTCCTGTGTAGGGAATTTGCAACTTCGCCCCTCAATCTGATCTTAAGACTCCGGATCAATCAGGTGCTCTGTAAAGGACTGATTATGGCTACTCTCCCTTGACTGGACTTCCTGAAATACGCCTCACCCTCCTGAAGGATTTAATTCATGCTGCACCACATTGTGTTTCTAGGTCTAAGAAATTGCTACCCATGTAAGACAGGGCTCTCACAAGATGTGTATCACCCACTTGACAAAACTCCATCTCTCTCTAGGAAGAACATTAATCACCGGAGTTATAGTGACATTTTTATTGTTGCCGAAAATTGCTGGAGGCCAGGAAGGAGGCAGCAAGTGCTTTTAGAAACATAATATACTTGCAAACATGGCGCCCCCACTCGAAGTCTATGCCTGGTGCGAAGCCACCGGTCCCACCGCCCTGGAGCCGCCCTGCTCAAGGTTCCTGTGACCTCAGTAACAGAGTCACTGTCGCTTTAGGGTGTGCTGCTTCATAGGCCTGCCCGCAAGACTGGAGGTGAACTTCACTATGGATTGTGGTGGACAAGCCTTCGAGATTAACCCACACTTGCCACCACTAGGGTCCACCCGCTGGTGCTAAGACACCATGGCTTCTAAGGTCTTGCGGGGCATTCTAAGGTCTAGCATGGGAATGTGCTCCCTCATGAGAGTGGTCTGGTAGACTAGTCATGAAGGCTGAACCTGGTTCCCCAGTTCCAAAAGCGGCAGCTCTGGCCATAGTGTCATATCCTCTTCCCCACTGAACACCATACTGCCCAACTGAGAGAAACCCACACTGCCTTCAACTACAACCCAATTGTGCCCCGCTATAAACACCTGGATGGGGCTGTAGTATTGTGTATGTGTTCTTGGAGCGCTCTCATGCTACCGGCACGAGAGTGACTCGTGCTGCATGTGTCCTTTCAAACTCCGCTCCACGATCGGGTGCAGAACGATGCGTGCCAGGATTCTACCAACGTTAATCAGTTGGTGGAGATCCTGGTACGCAGCGGGAGCGCCCGGCTGTGGGTGTTCTTAAACTTGAAATAAACCTGAATTTTACTTACCGGATTGCCTCTAAGAGAATCTTCATTACATTTGGCGACGATCGGGACTTTGTCCACGCATCCGGCACCCACCAGCCAAATTCAAAACTTCATGGAAGCATTTGCGAAGCATCGCTGCTCTCTGCTCTTCATTACTCGACAGTGAAGGATTCTTCACTTCAGCGACGAACGGACTCCGCTTCTCCCACATCTTCTTTGGTGAATTTCAGGAGAATCCGAGTTGCTGTGTCACCCCGCCTCTCCAGCGTCATCATTGCTGCGTGATGTCACTGTAGCCCCGCCCCCTCAGCGTCATCACTTCGGCGGCGGCCATCTTTGTTTGGGCTACACTTCAAGTCTTCGGTTCCCTAACATCTCATTCACACGCAGGTATGATCCAGCCTGTTTGCTTACACGGTGACAGGCACACCTTTAATTTTTAGAGTTTCTTCACAAATTGAACCTTCATACACGGTGATAGGCTCACCATATCCATTATTTACAAAGTTTCTCCAATTATTGAGCCTTCATACACGGTGATAGGCTCACCTCATTCACCTGTTCTTCACCACTGTTTTCTCACCTTGGAGTATACTTACTGAATGACTGATACATTTAAACAATTTAAGAGTACAAACATATTTTACTTGTTGTTTTATTGTTATTTATTGCTTACTTACTTAAAGTTATGGCTACTTCTCAGCAATTTGCTCAACCTCCTCCTTTTTACAACACCCAGGTAAACCCAGTATTCCTTGGCGTCAATGGGTTAAAGCTTTTGAAAATCATATTGTTGCCATAGACGCTGTAGAATTTTCTCCTGCTCGCAAGGTTGCAATTCTTTACGGCTGTTTGGGACTTGCAGCACAGCATGTGTTTGAAAACTTACCTAAGTTTCCCACTCCCCCTGGTGAAGCTGGGGATGCAGATCATTGGAATCCCTACAAAGAAGCTTTATCTCGCCTGGCAAGACACTATGACCAAGAAGCAAACATAATGCTTGAAAGACATAACTTCAACAGAAGAAAACAACGCGAGGATGAATCAGTCGATGAGTATATTGCTGCATTACGAGTTCTTGCATCAACTTGTGAGTTTGAGTCAGATCCAGAGATCTATATACGTGATCAATTTGTCTTCTCTTGCTATTCGAGGAAAATACAAGAGCGCCTTCTCAGCTGCAGAAAACCATCTTTACA
Organism: Calotriton arnoldi; assembly: GCA_963921515.1. Taxonomy (NCBI): domain Eukaryota; kingdom Metazoa; phylum Chordata; class Amphibia; order Caudata; family Salamandridae; genus Calotriton; species Calotriton arnoldi. The sequence continues at coordinate 192,189 of CAWUFW010007212.1, forward strand.
AGACACAATTGATATCGCAAAGAGCATTGAGAGGTCTATTGTTACCTCTAAAGTTCTTCAACAAGATCAATCCATCAACTCTTTCAAGTCAACTTCATTTGATCCTGGAAATTCCGTTAATGCTGTTAACGTGAACAAATCTTTTAAACAACCTTTTAAAAAGGGAACACAATTTGCTTTAGATGTGGTTCCAGATCACATCTTGGCAACTATCCTATGTGTCCCGCTTCAGGAAAGAAATGTGTTTTATGCAAAAAAATCGGTCATTTCCAAGGTGTTTGTAGATCTGCCAAGAGACCTACCAGAGTCAATAGTGTGGAATTTACAGAATCTCTCGAAGATTATACTGACCAATTTCATGACATGATTGTTTCAATTGAATGTAATTCGGTTTTCAATCCACACTATGTCAAAGGTCCATTAGGTGTTGCATTATTTGGAAAAATTGAGATTCCAATTATGGCAGATTCTGGTTCACCTATAACCATTTTATCTGATGTCATGTTTCTTGAGAAATGGCAAGGTTCCATTGGGTATACCAAAACAGATATCAATCCAAAAGCATTTGGAGAATTTGATATAGAAATGATGGGTTACTTTAATTCAAGGTTAGAATGTCTAGGAAGGTCAATTTATACTAAAGTTTATGTCGCAGTCAGAGGACGCAATATAGTTGGCTGGCAGGACCTTGCTAGAATGGGTTTGCACCTTGTTCCTGGTTCAGATAATCCAATTGTGCTTGGTGATCCTCCTCAAGGTTATTCCCCAGCTGGTTGGTCAGAAAATGAAGAAAGCACATTGGATTGTGTCAATATCATTGATCATTCACATGATGTCAAAAAGTTTTGGACTTGTTTCCTAATTTGTTTTCCAACAAGTTAGGCACTGTCAAGGGATTTCAACATCAAATAAAACTTAAGCCTCATGCTCAACCTTTTGTACATAAGGTTCGCCCTTTACCCCTTAGTGCCAGGGATGAGCTTAAGTCAGTACTAAAGAAGTTATGTGATGAAGAAGTCATTGCACCATGTGACTCTTCAGAATGGGTTTCTCCCATCGTTATTGTCCGGAAAAAATCTGGTGAGGTCAGGTTATGTGCGGACTTACGCACCTTAAATAAACACATTTTAATCGATTGTCATCCCCTCCTCAAAATCCATGAACATCTGGCCAGTTTAGGGGGTGCCAGATTCTTTTCCATAATAGACCTGCGCTCAGCCTATCACCAGATTCAGTTGACAAAAGATTCACAGGACCTCACCATTTTCGTTACACCTTTCGGGGTCTACAAATATCTCAGACTTCCCTTCGGTCTGGCCTCCGCGGCCAGCGTTTTTCAGAAAATGATGGACAGTCTTTTTCAAGACACGCCGGGAGTTCAGGCCTATCAAGATGACATTCTTGTTTTTGCCAATGATTGGGAAACACATTTAAAAAATCTTACTTGTGTTTTAAGCAAATTGAATGATGCAGGAATGACCATCAGATCTGACAAATGTCAATTTGGCACACAACAGTTGGATTACTTAGGCCATACTTTGTCATCTCAAGGAATCAAACCAAAGTTATCACTTATCAAGGCCATCAGTCATGCTGTTCCCCCTAAAGACAAGGATTCTCTTCGATCATTTTTGGGATTGGCAGAGTACTATGCCCGCTTTGTTAAGGGATATGCTCAAACTGTTGAGCCTTTGCGTGCCTTATTGCGCAAAGGATCAAAGTTTCTTTGGTCTGATGAAGTATCATCTTCATTTGATCAAACCAAAAAACTCATTGTTGAAGCACCCGCACTTCATGCTTTTCAAGATGAAGTGTTTTATTATGGTGGATGCTAGCCTTACAGGGTTGGGTGCAGTTCTTGGTCAGTGGGTCGCTGGAAAGGAACACACTATAGCATTTTCATCAAGAATGCTTAAGTCTTCTGAGACTCATTACAGTACAATTGAACGCGAGGCGCTCGCCTGCGTTTGGGCAATTGAGAAGTTTAGAAATTACATTTGGGGGCGTGAATTTGAATTGTTCACCGACCACAAACCCCTTACACATTTGCTCAGTGGCAATGGGCTTGGGAGGATCTCAGCCAGGTTGGTCAGATTACTTTCAAAATTGCAAGAATTTCATTTCTCCATCAAGCATATTTCTGGTGGAAAGAATTTCAGGGCTGATTGCCTTTCTCGCATGGCATTTCAGGATATTTCAGATGTTGAGAGTTTTGAAGATACAGAGTGTGTGGTGGCGGCACTTGATGCTGTTAGAGAATGCCCAAATATTTCTGAACAAGTATGGCTGGAAGATTATGGCAGGGATGATATTCTTAAACTTGTCATGGAATATATTGTAAAGGGTTGGCCTGAAAGCAGGAAACTTTGCAATGAGTTAAAGGCCTTTTCCATGGTTGCCTCTGAACTCTCCTTGGTCAATGGTATGGTTATGAGACATGATTCTTTTGTTCCCCCGGCAAGTTTAAGAGAAGATATCATTAAATGTGCACATCATGGTCATTTAGGCATTTCAAAAACCTCACAACTCATTAAGTTATATTATTGGTGGCCATCTTTAGAAGCCCAGGTCAAGTTTCATATTGATTCATGTCCAGAATGCCTCTTGTCAGACAAGAAATGTAAAGTCATGAACACGCCCTTACATCCTGTTCCATTTCCGAACAAACCTTGGGACAAGGTTGGAGTAGATTTCTCGGGTCCTTATGACCTTTTATCTCATGACTTAAAGTTTTTGATCTTGTTGATTGATTATCATTCAAAATGGATTTATCATATGTTTTGTGATTCACCCAGTTCCACTAATGCCATCAAATTTCTGAGGAAAGTGTTTTCCATTGAGGGTTCACCTTCCATTATGGTTACTGACAATGGTTCACATTTCATTTCTCAGAAATTTTCTGCATTTTTAGCAGAGAAGGATGTCAATCATTTCAAGGTTGCCTTATATTCACCATCTTCCAATGGTTTGGTGGAAAGGGCAAACAGATTAGTCAAGGATGCCATCCAAGCAGCCCTTTCCTCAGGAAAAGATGTTCAAGATTTCCTTGATGACAAATTATGGTCATACAACATTTCGCCACATTGCACCACTGGTCTTCCACCTTTTTCTCTATTGAGAGGTAGAAATGTTCACACTACTTTGTGTCCCAATTGGTTGCAAGATAAGCATTTCAAAGATATACCTGTTGATAAAAATCTTGCGTCTCGTGTTTTAGAAAAACAAGGTTACATGAAATCTGTTCATGATCAAGGAAAAATGTTTAACAATACTGATTTGAAATTCAATGATTGGGTTCTCATTAAAAATCCCAAAAAGGTGTCTAAGGGGCAGTCTAAGTTTTCCTCACCTGTACAAGTCACAAATGTGAGCAAAGGCTCAGCACTACTTGGTCACAGGGGATGGTGGAACAAGAGATCACTTGTGCGGCTTTCTGACTCACAAGTTTCCTCTTTACTCAAGTTATCCAAACAGGAGGTGGAACAATGCGACTGGACAAACTGGTTGCGTGATCCTTCATCTGTTATTTCTTCGTTTGCCCCTCAAGAGGATTCAGTGAAGTCTACTGGAGGGCAGTGTTTTAATACACATAATACTTTGCATGATTCTGCTTCTTTTGATATGACTAGACTGGCATCTTCTTCACATGTTGATTTGAGCACCCGTCAAAGAAAATTGCCTGTTAAATTTAATGACTATGTTTTGACTTAAGGAAATGATTTTCTTATTATTACAATGGTTTATATTAGTCATAACTTGTTTTCTTTTCAGGTTCTTATTTATTGTGCTTTATCATTTCTCATTTATTTTGGTGGAAAGAGAGTAGTTGTAGTATTGTGTATGTGAAATTGGAGCGCTCTCGTGCTACCGGCGCGAGAGTGACTCGTGCTGCATGTGTCCTTTCAAACTCCGCTCCAAGATCGGGTGCAGAACGATGCGTGCCAGGATTCTACCAACGTTAATCAGTTGGTGGAGATCCTGGTACGCAGCGGGAGCGCCCGGCTGTGGGTGTTCTTAAACTTGAAATAAACCTGAATTTTACTTACCGGATTGCCTCTAAGAGAATCTTCATTACAGGGGCTCAATTCAAATTGCTCACTAGACAAGAGTAAAATGCTGCCTAAAAAAAGAGAGTAACAACATCCTGGAAAAAGCAAACACTCATATAGAATGCAAGATTAAGTAAAGCATGTGAAATGTAAGAAGGAACAACATGGTTACCTTAACGCTTTTACACTCACTATTCAGAAATCAATGAGTGTTTTTGCCTGAAAAAGTTAAGGACATGACTACAGGATCCAGAAGGGACCCGTTTCAATGTCCATTGCTTATATTCTTACAAAACGTAAGCAGCATGGTTTAAAAAGACCACATCCATGAACACAGCGCCACAGTGCACATTTTGTTTTCCAATCCACGCATCAACCTGGTATTGCAGTACCTTCAGGATTGGTGCCCTTCCCCACCCAGGAAAACAATGCTGTTGAAAGATAGACGAGAAAACAAGTAGCGCTTCACTGGCAAACACTGAAAAGTGATGCTAATGTGTTTGTGTGTGAATAGACCACTCTATCTTGCTTTATTTAGTTATTTTTCACATTTTGAACCTTTTATTTCTCTCCGTCCCAAGGCTGCACTTTGTAATAGAAAAATGTCTGAAAAAAGACATTTCCAGCAAAAGTGTTTTTTTTTTTTAGATCCATTTCACGGAGGAACAAATAAACGAAAGGAGGGGAAAGAGGGAGTAATAATCGTTTCTTGAAGTCACGGTTTTCAGTAAGTGAGGAAGAGCGAGACAGAGACAGGAAGAGAGGGAATAAGAGGAAGAAAGAGAGAGGGGGCCAGCTGACAGTGGTAGAGCAGAAGAGGACACTGTCCTTGTTTTCTCTGGGCAAGAAGAAAAAGACAGAGTTCCTTTTCTGCCCACCATCCCGTCCCTCAACGGCCAGAATGGCGAGCCTTATCTATAGCCTATGGCTAATTCTGTTTAAAATAAAAAAGTAGGGGAACACAATTTATTAAATTAAAGAAGTATGGGCACGCCGTGCCCTGTCGATCACGCCCACTTCGACCACTGCCCACAAGGTTCTACTCCCCCACTTCTGTTACCTTGCAGAGATACTGAAAATGTCTGGCGGGACAGATCCTTACACAGCTCAGAATAACTATGTTTAGAATCTCCAACTTTCAAAATGAAGAGTAGGATGGCACAATCCTGACAGAGAATGCAATAAAAATCTGGAACACTCCCACTGCCAGATCTATGTGCCACTGCCTCACTGGAGACACAATCACGTTGGAGCAAATTCCCCTTTCAAAGACTCCTCATGTGAGCTACTCCCCTGTTGCATACATTCAGAGTTTCTCGTTTTTCCTTATACTAATGTTGTTTTTAGTGTATTACTTTCTCCTCCCTTGTGAAGCACTCTAAAATGTCAGGCCATATTCGTTTTAAATCAAACTGTATAAATAAATATATAGATCTATAATGTTATTGCAACTCATTTACATGACAGTGTTTGCATCTATGATTAAAAACAGCCTCTACGTTTCCAAATTAAACTTTTTTTAGGTTTTAACAGTTTGTAGAATTCCAGAATCTCTTAAGAGACATTCAGACATGACATATGCTGCCATGATACTATGCAACCATGTGAATTAATATATGAATACGTTGCCAACAACATTATAGGCCATCCATGTCACTCCAATTTCACTTTACTACTGGTCAAACCTCGTCACTCTGTTCAGTACCAGTGCTGTCCCATCACAATGGGCTCCAAGATCTGGCACTTTGAATCCCATTTAAAGAATCCTACATCAGCTTGCATGTCACTGGTTTGGAACACCATGAGACAGAATGCTCTACTGGAACCATCCATCTCATTTAATTGTTTGTTGGAATGACCTTGTGTTGACAACTAGAGGAGAGGAAGAGTGGTGTAGCAGGGACCTTTGATACCTTTTAGCTCAGTGGTAGTGATAGTGTAATTACAACGCATAAGCTTTTAAGACAGTGGTCTTCAAACGTCTTAGTGCGCCCCCCCATGTAAAAAAAAACAGAAATCATCAGGGACCCCCCTCAATTTTTCACAATTATTCTGTGAAATTGGCAATGTTTAAATATGTCTAAACATATTTAAATATTGCAATTAAGTTCTGTTACCCCTTTTACACATACTCCCAGTGAGGATATAAATGACAAAATAGGTTAGTGATGGCCCATTACTAAGTGGCTTAATGCAGCTCATTTTATCACTTAAAACAAAGCATTATGCTACTCTTGGCCACAGCCTCCTCTGTCCCCGTGATCACTTAAGGCCCGCCCAAGTTTGAAGACCTCTGTCTTAAGATTTTTGTATCTACTAGCCCTTCAAGGCAAAAATAACTTTATAAAGAAGTAGGGATGTGTCATATACCTCTTCAAACATTTTGTCTTTTAAGTAGCACATTTTTCTATTTCTTCATCTTGGCGAATTGTGATTTGTTTAATTTTAGTTGTATGTCAAAAAACACTTTGTGGTGGCATAAAGTAGTTTGCGGTGCGCTCAGGCAACCATAATACAACAAAACGTATTACAGTAGAAAATAGACAGCTGTTCCTCAGCATGAAAACAATAGCCAGGGACACACAGGGTTGCATTGTTTTTGCGAACCAGTTTTGCTGAAATTATCCAATTACAGCACAGCCCACGATTTCTATAGCTTCAAGCGGAGGGTTTCTATGCCTCAAAGGGTGTGACTATGCAATAAATTGCATGTATCCCAAGGAAATGGACACAAAGACCCAATAACATCCCAGTAGTTTGTGTATTTCACTAATGGGCTGTTCTGGGTCATTCGGAGCCTGATAACAAATATGCTGCATCATTGTTTTAATACTTTTACCTGCCTATTTAAAGCCATGCTTTTTTCACGAAACGAAGCCCTAATTTTAGCATGGCAGTGTTATTGGAACCCTCAGCTCCGAATCTAGGAACATCTAAAAGTTCAGCCCTGCCCTAAAAGGTGTATGAAGATAATTCCGCACCCCAGGCTAATTCTCACCTTGATTATGGTATAAAGATGCTTTTAATAAAAATGTAAACTACAAGGAAATTTTAGCAGTAATAGTAAATCAAATGATTCAAATGAGAACAGCAAAACTACTATGGATAAACCTAAAAGAAGAAAACCTCATGAACTTAAATAACAGTTATTCGTTATTACAGTAAAAGACCTAGCGGCATATTCACAAGGACTTATCGCCGAGTTATCGGCACTTTAGCGCATCAAAAGTGGAGATAGATTTATCGCCCCATTCACAAGCGGGTGCAAACTGCAGACATCGCCAGTATTCCCGCGATAACTGCCGCAAAATTTATCTCCACGGGTGACACCACCAACTAACCCTAATGAGATGCAGAGTAGGCGTTCCCGTGCAAAAACACACGAAAACACCACTACACCACTTTCACAACAAACTGCCAGATCTGCGATGTGAACCAAAAACAGGCGATAAGCCGCGGTAGCAGCAGGGATTTAACACCTGCCTCCTGCTGGTGTTAAGCAGGACGACTACCTGCAGTATGAAAGGGAGCCCAGGCCAGAGCCACATCTGAAGACCCACAGATGCCATGGAGACAATGATCATGCAGCTCGGAGACCCAAGAGGGCCACAACACCCACCGCCACCACTCCCAGGCTCCCCCCCCCCTGAAATCCCCCCCGGACAAACACATACCGTGCACGACACAAGAGCCACAAAAAGCGCATGATGTCGCACAATGACAACAAGAAACACAAATGTGTGGTCAGAAGAATGAGAAACAGTCACTCATCATTGAAGAAACAACCAAAAACTTTATTTAAACACAACACAAAACACCAATGCGGACGACTCCTGTCGTGTCCGTCCGGGACAATCTTGATGTCACAGCCTGGAAAATAAAGCACAAAATCAGAACGTGTGTCATGCGCACATCAAAGGAGCAAGACACAGAGAAAGAGAGAAGGAATGAAAGGCAGAGAGAGAAAAAGAGAGAGAAAGAAAGAAAGGGAGAGGGAGAAGGAAAGAGAGAAAGGAAGAGTGGGAGAGAGAGAGAGAGAAGGAAAGGAAGGCAGAGAGAGAGAAGGAAAGGAAGGCAGAGAGAGAGAGAGAAGGAAAGGAAGGCAGAGAGAGAGAGAGAGAAGGAAAGGAAGGCAGAGAGAGAGAGAGAGAAGGAAAGGAAGGCAGAGAGAGAGGGAGGGACACTGCCGCCCCCGCGCACTCAGGCCCCACTGCTCACCTGCCGCCAACGGTGTGTCCCCCAGTGGGCACACCACGTGCCCGTGCAAGCTCCAGGCCCCGACCCCGCGACCATGGCATGCTCCACATCATGCGGACCCGCACTGCGGCCCAGCAGGTCCCACACATGATGCTGAGTCCTGAGGCATCAATGGTAGAGACCACATCAGTGCACACGTCATCATCGCAGGCTGCACACCCGCTCAGCAATTCCGGTGCGCCTAACCCTGTGCAACTCCAGTCAGCGCCATGTGGTGGTAGGCCCGTGACGGCCACATGGCTCCGGGTGCCACTAACCCTGTGCAACCCCAGTCAGCGCCACGTGGTGGTAGGCCCGTGACGGCCACATGGCTCCGGGTGCCACTAACCCTGTGCAACCCCAGTCAGCGCCACGTGGTGGTAGGCCCATGACGGCCGCATGGCTCCGGGTGCCACTAACCCTGTGCAACCCCAGTCAGCGCCACATGGTGGTAGGCCCATGACGGCCGCATGGCTCCGGGTGCCACTAACCCTGTGCAACCCCAGTCAGCGCCACGTGGTGGTATGCCCGTGACAGCCGCATGGCTCCGGGTGCCACTAACCCTGTGCAACCCCAGTCAGCACCACGTGGTGGTAGGCCCGTGACGGCCGCATGGCTCCGGGTGCCACTAACCCTGTGCGCAACAACTCATGGGCCCTTTATGATTGAGAATCGTGGAACGTCCATCATCCAGTCACCTCCGACAGTGGGGAATGTGACGTGGTCGGCCCCTTATATTCGCGGGGTCACATGGCCTGTGACGCCTGTGCCGGATGGGTGTGGTGTGTGTGCAAACCTGCCCTCAGGGAGTGGCAGTGACATGCTGACAACTAGACCAGCGACCTGCAGACCACTAGCGTGTAAACCTGTGACATGTGGCTATGTGGCCCCTCCCTCGGAGCGTAAGCGGAGTGGTCTGGCCTGGCATACGCCTGACCAGCGCAGGGCTTGCAACAATGACTCGGGGGCTCTGTGCGTGGTTCAGTCCATGTCCGGACATGGAAGTGACTGATGCGCGTGTCCCTGTTGTAGTGTCTACGGCACCCGGAACGCAATCGGCAATGTAGCACACTGTGACTGGAATCCCACTAGATGAGCATCATTGATGTTAGGGGGAATCACTGTCCCTACATTCATCCACACATTCATACTTGAATGATGAAAGACATGACACAGCAGTGCGTTTCTGAATGTTTAATGCACATCCAGTGGAGTTTTGCAGCTGGAGCAGTACAGGGCCGTGCCAACCCCACTTCACAATATGGGCCCGTGGAGGGCCAGCCATAGTCCATCGGGGAATGACAAGTACAGCGGAAGAGGAAGAGTACAGTCCGCAGTCTGGTCGCCGTGTCATTGGTCACCAAACAGGATATGGCAGTCCATGTCGCGGTCCAAGGTGAGTGCAGCAGAGTGTATCGGGGGTCAGTGGAAGGTCATGGGGCCATGTGCGGCACCAAGCAGCAACAGGCCAGGTGGCAGAAATGAATGCTAGTGCCTCCTTCTGATCTCAATCCCATCCACGTCCTCGTCCTCGGATGTGTGCTCTGCCTCACCTGTGGGTGGTGCAGTTCCGGCTGCAGCACTGTGTGCCACTGACAGATCAGGGGCCGGAGGTGGATTGTCGGCCGCACTGTGTGGCAGTGACACATCAGGTGCCGGAGTGGAAATGTCTGCCGCACTGTGAGGCTCTGACACACCAGGGGGCGGAGATGTGGATGGTGTAGGAGCAGCAGCATTCATCCGCGCCATGCCTTGTGGCAGCAATGCCATGATGAGGATCTGCAGGGCATGGTAGATCCCAGCTACATTTTGCTGATGTGCAGCGGTGGCTGCCATCCTTTCCGCCTCCATCCGCACCATGTCCTCCATGAGCCTCCGCATGTGTGCCAGCTCAAGGCTGAGATTGCTGGGGCCACTCTGAGCGGACAGGTGTTCTTGTCTCCGAGTCATGACTCCAGCGATGTCAGCCAGGGCTCGTTGGAGACCATGGAGTGGCCTGTGGGTGTCTGTTAGGGACTGGAGGTGGTCCCTGATGGGACTTAGACACCCATGGATGGTGTCAAGTTTGGTAGCCATGAGGTCGAACCCCACCCGCACCTGCTCAGCCATCTCCCTCTGGCCCTCCAACACACAGCGTTGGAAGGCCATGTGTTGTTCGTGGGGGTCCTGGGAGACAGCCGGGGTTGTGGGTGCCTCCTGCTGGGTGGTTTGTGGAGTGGGTGGGGTCTCCTCGATGCAACTGGGCTGCCCTGATCCTGGAGGTGAGTTGCGGATGATGTCAATGATGTCTTGGAGGGCTTCGGTGTCGATGCTGGGGGTGTCCTCCTCGTCATCAGTGAAGAGTGGCTGGGACTGCTCTGCAGGAGGTGTTGACGGTGCCTCTGCAATGTGAAGGGGAGATGCTGTGTTACAATGTGTCCACATGTATGTAGCCGCATGGTACATGTTCACATTCAGACAGCATGGCAATGTACATTGTGACAGTCTGTAGATCAGGGCCATGATCCAGAGTCATTGTGGGTGTGCACTGTGCTCTGCTTGATTGTGCATGTGTGCCATTGTGTCCATCTCCCCCCATCCCCCCAGTACCTGGTGGTTACTCACCCTGTTGCTGTTGTGCTGTATCATGTCGAGCAGTGTCCGCTCCCCCAACTCCTGCCACAGTCTCCACACTGATGACTGTCGACACCAGCTCCTCCATGTCATCCAGCTCCAGCTGTGGCGCTGGACCCCCACCTCCAGTCTGCATTGCTGCCTTCTGGTTGCCTGCGAGTTTCTCCTTCGTTTTGCGCTTGATGTCAATCCATCGCCTCTTGACCTCATCCATTGACCTCTTGTGCACTCCGACGGCATTCACCTTGTCCACGATGGACCGCCATATTCCATTTTTGGTGCCCAATGACACGTTGGAGGTGACGAACAGTTCTTGATGGTGTTCCATCACCTCCGTGACCAGGATCCTATTCTCCTGCGGACCGAACCGCGTCTTCCTCTTCTCTTCTTGTCCTTGCCCTTCCCTGTCCCCGAGGTCCCAGGCTGGTTGTCCGGGGTGCTTGTGGGGTTCCGCTCGTCCTCTGCGCCTGCTCCGGCTGCCTCCATGGTGCTTCGGTGTTGGTTATTTTGTGTTTGTGGGTTTTTTCTACTTTTGTAGTGATTTTCCCGCCTGCCGTGTGTGTATTGCAGGCCTGGCGCTGCTTATCGCTGATTTCCTCATCGCGGTTTGGGCCATTGCATGTTTTTTCGCGTTGGGCTTTGTGTTTTTTATCGCCGTCGCGGTGGTTGTAGTGCGGACATTGTCCGCGTTTTCGGGAACCCGTGTTGTGAATTCCACGTTAAGACGGGGTTATTTTCCAGCGATAGACTGCGATGTGTAAAGTTGCGTTAACCTTTTTTGGCGATGTTTAGCACACGTTCTTGTGAATATACCCCCTACTGTATAGTTTTAACAAAAAGACCTGTACGCACACAAGAAAAAACAGAATGGGCCAACCAATATCAAGTGGTTTTCTCAGATAAATAGTAGGAATTCTATTGATCAAAGAAAATTAGGATATTATATAAACACATGTTTTCCCAAAGAATTAATGGTTAAAATATAAATATAAATGTAATGAAAATGAAATTGTGACAACTTTTTCATCTGCAACTTTATGTCACGACAGCCAGTTTACAAAACCAATATACTGTTATGACCAATAGAACCATTTGGTTGCGTGGATATATAGGGTTTGCAGGGTCTCGAAAAACATGCAATACCCAGAACCAGAACCAGCAATTGTGCTGCACCTTACAATGATTTTTCATTCTGTACTGAAAATACAGCAATTTGTATAGAAAAATATAAATAATGTAAAAATGAGTATAAAGTTTAGAAACAACATCTGTGCATCCCTGAATTTGTGGGTACCCATGCTATCATGTGATTCAAAAGGTATTTTGCAAATTGTCTTCTTCCTTGCACACTGGGTTACATTTGGAAGCCAAAAATAGAAAGAAGGTCAATAGATAATAACAAATGTTTTACTATTCTAGTACTATTCTGTGTTCCCATATGTCTCCACTTCTGTGGCTCTTCCTAGCAGCTGGAGCAGGAAAGGGACCAAAACACAACATGGACAGATTACATTTTGCCACTCAAAACAAACCCTTTTTTTCCAATTTGGGTAGCTGTGGATTTTTGGCCTGAGGTGGTACGCCACTCAGGGAAACATACCATACCCAGAAAGTTCTAAATACTAGACATCTGTGGGAGTGCATGGATCTCACAAGGATTTTTTTTTTTTACCAAGAAGCCCTCACAAACCTCAAACTTTGGTTAAAAACACACATTTTCCTCACCTTTCTGTGTAGGAAAGTTCTGGGATCATTGGGTATACAAAACTTTCCTATCACCCAGTTTTCCCACACATCTCCTGATAAAAACCATACCCCATTTGAGTGGTGGGCCTAGAGTCTATGACAGAAAAGGGCCCAAAAAACAATGTGGGGACAGCAACATTTTCAGTAAAAAAAAAAAAAAAGACCTGATTTGGCATTGGGGGTTGTTGCAGTATTTGGGCCAGCACTTAGCAGCCTCCCAGGGAAACGTAGTAAACCCTGACATTTCTGAAAACTAGACACCAAGGGGAGTCCAAGATGATGTGCCTCATGTGGATCCCACAACATTTTCTTATCCACAATGCCCTGCAATCCTCGAATTTTGCCTAAAATTGCACCTAAAATCGAGCCTCCATGCTCCCACAGAAACTGTTCAGCACGCACATGTGTTTGGTACACAATCTATTCCAGGAAGACTGCATCCAGAAAAAGATGGAATAGTCATTTGGCAAATGTGCTGCATTCAACTTGCATCCAGCATCACCAGTGAATGGGGTAATTACAGTCTGAACTAAATTAGGAGACTGTCAAGTGAGCCCTCTAGCTGTGCTCAGCGTGGTAACTGCCTGCTCTTTGGATTGGTCTATCCTGTCACTGGCTCTCCACTGCACAGTTTGTCCTTGTGAAAGAATAGCACAACTCCTGTGGCCCTGTTCCTCTGAATAATTAAAAGATGAATTGCCATCAGAGGGGACATCGACTGAAAAACCACTCCCAGATTCTGCTCTCTGACCCTCTACCTCTGATGCTGTCTCAGTATTAGACTCTGCCTCAAAGCTCTCCTTCATTATTTTAGGTAAATGGGTGAGAACATTTTAATCATTGATTAGTTATTGTGCCGTTCACATGGTAATTGTACCCTGCATGGCATACATAACGAGGCAATGGCTGAATCAACTTCAGCCGCTGATCTGTTATTCAGCATGCACATTTTCCTTCCACTTGTCACAGCATAGGGCAATGTGTCAGTCCGCCCACCATGGCCTCCTAAATTCCATGGGTATGGCAAAACGTGAATGGGTGAAGAACTAATCAGTAGCTGAAGTGGGCTCACCCACTGCCCCGTGATGTGCTGGGTAGAAGTAAAATCCAAATGGCACAATAGCTAATCAGTGGCTGAAGCGAGTTGACAATGCTGCCTGGGGAGAGGGCACTTGAAATGCTCTGGAGCAGAAGCAGATACAATAAACTGACCATCATATTCTCCCTTCCTAATAGGGACGATTGCCCCTTCCACCGGGGAAGGGAAAGTCTTCAAATGTTTGTGTGCCATATAGTGTGGGGGTCAACACGACCCCACCTAAGTTGTTTACACAAGGAGCAACAAAAACGCTAGGCACATGTACATTAAAAAATGTCTGCCATATTTTCCCTTACCTAGACCGTAGACAGCCCCCCACTTGGGGCCTGGATCGGCCCCACCAGGGAAGGAAAAATCTAAAAAATATCTTATATTGCTCTCTTGGGGGTTGAGCCATGCATGGGGGGTGACCCCTCTAATTTTTGGTGCCAGGGGAGCGCCAGAAAAGCCCTGGACACATTTATCTTTAAAAAAAGGCTGCCATATTTTCCCTTCCCTGGAGGTCCATCTGTGCCCACCCCTTCAGCATGGGATCAGCTCCCACAGGAAATTATTAGTAATATTGCCCACTGAGGCAGTTGATCATACCAGAGAGGCCGATCCCCCCCACACTAAACAAGACATCCCTAGTGTAGTGGGATCCCTGCTCATGGATCCACCATTGACGCAAGAACAGGGGTCTGTTTCTAACATGCTTAGCTGGAAAGGGATGTAGAAATTACGCATAATTATGCAAGAAGAAGAATTCTGCATTTAGTGCTATTTCCTAACACAAAAATGCTCCACTGTTTCGAAAATGGAGGTGAGAATACATTCTGCACTAAGAAGTAGTGCTAAATACAAAAGAACATGAATAGCGAGCGTGAGCAGCTGCTCGCGCTCGCTAAATGTGCTCTTGAGGTAGAATTTCCCCCCCCCCAACTTGCCCCCTGCATTTAGCGCTGTTTTCTTATTGCAAAATGCCCCACTTGCATCCAAAATGGCTGTGGGAAGGCATTTTGCGCTAAAAAATAGCAATAATTGTGCTGTTGGGATAGAACTTTCCCCAAACCTGCTTACGGCATCTACTGCAAAATGCACCCATGTGTCCAAAATGAACGAGAAGATACGTTTTGCGTTAAAAAATAGCGCAAAATGCAGCAGAACCGAAATAGCAAGTAGTCACTAAATGTGCTCTTGTGATAGGATTGTTTCCCCAAATTACTCTTAATTACACAAGCAAGCTTAATTGTGTTATTATTGATAATTCCACAGTGAAGAGTAAAGCAGAATTACCAAAATTACTCTGAATACTCAAGTGTAATTACAATTATGCCTGGCCCTAGAAATTTCCTATTTAAAGAATTTGTGGACGATATGTTGCAAGAACCACCCAAAAAAAATAATATATTCTATCAACATTTATAGCTATAATAGTATCCTAAACTTGTTTCCAAAACAGTTTAACTTTTAAATAAACATATGTAATACATCCTTATTACCATTGTTATAAGATCAACATTTATTATCTTTAGAAATTTTCATCTTATAAGAGAACTGGGGGCTATAAACAATTATAGAAAAAATACAATGTTTGAGTTGTGCTTGCAGAACCTGAAATTGAGCGAGTTTCTGACCAAATTGTGTTTCATAAGGGAATGAGCAAGGTCATTCAAGGTCTCTTTCCCATAATTATTCAGCTTTAGTTTTTGGGCCATCAGTAATAAAATCTATGGGCCTGATTCACAACTGTAAAGTGAGACGAAAGTCTAACTTTACGACTTTCGGCATTCACAAAGGGCATTTACTACTCGTAAATACCCTTTGTGAATACTGAAAGTCGTAAAGTTAGACTAACTACTAACACTCTTAATGTCTCTATCAACCCAATTTAACTAGTTTAACACTGTTGGTAATCATAAAGTTTGTGTAATACCAGTTGGGTGAAATTCCTAGACCCAGCGCGTCTGAGCAATTATCCACAAGAAAGGGTTTAGCTATCAAACTCGAATGATTAATTACAGGGGAAGAACAAAATCCTTGACAATGAAAGGATGTATTAAAAATGTTAATTTTTTTTCCAGATGTTTTGACTTTGGAAGACGTCGGCTGATAAAGATGTCCAGACTTGTTTGAGTATGAAATCAGAATGATCATTCATGAAGTCCGGGAAATTAATGCCGCCATAGACTGCCACCACAGACATGAACATCTTTAAGCTTGTCTGAAGATATGCAAGCTTATTTATTGTTCCAAAAGAACTTCAAAAGAAGGCTGTCAATTGTATTAACATGTTTTTGAGAAAGCAAGAAGCATGGACAGGTAAAATTAATAATAGGTAGCTTCCTCCGTTTAATAGTGTCAAGTCTACCATACCAGGACAGGAAGAGGGGTGACGCTTATCAGACAGTAAACTGTGCTCTATTGTGTTATACGTTGGAGCACCTTAGCATGTACTGGAGTGATACAGAGTGAGAGGCAGGGTGCTTAGCTTCGTAAAGTGGTGTTGTATTTGTTTGGAAGGAGGTGGGAATGCAACATGTTTATGCATTATTTAATTATTAAACAGGCAAACTCCGAGCTCAGGTGAATTGGAGCTCTCAAGCTGCCTCATTTTAGGTGCGAGTACCTCACAGAGTTCAATTTTTCCATTGCATTCTGGTAATTGCTGTTTCTGTTATATTTGCAGTATTACAAGTACCACTTTGAAAGTTAACACTGTGGCTGAGTGAACTACCTACATCTGACACAGAACAGTTTGAGACCTCTTGGTAAATGGTCACTTAATAATTTTCAGATTGGCCTAGGTTGATTTGTGTCCTGCTTCCCTACCCTGGAAGTATGCACAGTGCTCCAGTTTCTTCACAGTTCACGTGCTAGCCATAATAATGCCTAGCTCTAGAGTGAGAGTAGTTCATACAGTCCTTGTTTGCATTCTGGTATTTGTAGTCCATTTTATCCAGTTAAACATTCAGGGCTACAAGTGCTATTTTGCAGAGAAAAACCTAGTCTTGTTGGGCTAGTGAAGCTCTGAATTGGGAAACTTTAGAGCTTTTCGGTCCGGGCTGCATTACTGAAACAGGAGCATGGTCCCGATCTTTGCCGTTGTGCAGCCCCATTGGTGTATACATTTGGGTACACCAGGTGCAGGGAGGGACATGTGCATAACTACTAATAGAGTGTGCTATCTCCAGTAATGGTGTTAGGGTGCTGGAAAAGTGTGCAATACTGAAAGATCGAGCAGCAATTTCAAAATCCACTCTCTAATGCAAAAAATGAGGGAACATTAGAACTGACTGAATATGTCATACACTGCATTAGGCCTCCTGACAGTTATTCACTCCCTTCCTCCTTTTCCTTTCCTGATTTATGTTCATTCCAGTGGTTCCTCCACTACTTGTGCTTGAAATAAACTATGGAACTATCTTTCTGGTAGACAGTGGTGGCTGATAGGGAACAGGAGTGGCGTGGAGGGGGGGGGTTGAAAAACACAAATTATTAAAAAAACACTTACCTCTTCATGGCGGCCTTCTCTCCTCCGTTCTCTTCCTGACTCTAGTCCCAGAAGCAGGAAGCACACAGGCTCCCCTAAGCCAATCATGAAGCTGCTGTCACCAGCATGACAGCCGCATTGTGATTGGTCTGGGCGCCCTGGTTTGACACTCAAACAGGGTGTGGGAACCTGTGCATTACACTCCGGTGGAGAACATGCTAAGAGCGCATGCCCAAGATGGTGGGCCAAACCGTCATGCGCAGTTATTGTGCACAAACAACTCTTCCTCCCTGTGAAACCAGCTCCGCTCCGCCCTAACCTAGCCCCGTAGATACAAAAAATAAAATAATAATAACGTTGTTATTATCATTTTATTTTTCCTATTTCCACTGCTCTGAGAACAGTGGGAAAACGCTCCTCCACCTTAGCAGATAGATAATCTATCTACCTGCAGATTCATCAACGGCTGAATATCTCCAAGTGCCAGACAGGATCAGAAAATGTTTCCTTTCTCTCCCATGCCGGTAGGGGGTGCTGGAAGCAATGCCACAGTGACATCAGTGGAGCTCACCCCGGAGCACTGACTTCAGCACAGATGTCAGTTCTCTATCCATTTTTTTTCTGCATCCATAGAGTTAGAGACGAGCAAAATGACACACAGTGTAAGGCAGTGCAGCAGTCTAGGTTGGAATTCTTTTAGTGTAGTATATGAACATCCCCTAGAATGGGGAGGTGGGCAGGCTCAGTGAGGAATCTGCAGGTACACAGAGTATCCATCAGAGCTATTTTTAGCTACGGTAAGTAACCTTTACTTGTCATGGATACCTCTTGCTGTAGTTTCCTCACTTGTTGAACAGATTCAAAAGCAGTGCCCAATCCAAGGGGCGGGTGTGAAGGAATGGTCAGGTGAGGAAATCCTGGAGCACCAAGCATGCGAAATAGCCATCCCTTCTCACCTCTGAACCCAAACAATAATGCTTAGCAAAGTTGTGGAGGGATACCCATGTCACTGCATGAAAGATCTCAGCGAAAGGGATAAGTCTGGCCACAGAAGATCTCCGGTGGTTCCTTTTTAGACCGAGGGCAGCACATCGTTATACACAATATTATCAATCAGGAGAACATCATCTTTTGGACCGCCTTGCGTTTCTTGCTGCCTCAATACCCCATAAAGAGCTTGTCATCAGACTTGATCTTCATGCAGTTGATGTAAGAACTGTTATTCTGTGCTTTAACTGGTGTCATCTCTCTTCCTCCTTGGTGGCATGAGGGGATGAGTAGAAAGTAGGGAGTGCAATGGATTAACAGAGATGGAAAGCGTTCACCAACTTGGAAAATAAAGCTGCTTTAGCCAAGGCAACGGCCATAAGAAATGCGCTCTTAAAAGTCAATAACTACAACTGGCAACTATGGAAGGGCAGTAAAGTAGAACTGTGAAAATTTTGCATAATTTGCTTTCATGCAATTATGCGTAATTACACTAAATGCAGATCTGCCAAGCTGCCGGTCTGCTCTATATTTTAGCGTGAAATGCAGCCTTGCATCAATGTTTGTGTGAGGATGCATTTAAACAAGACCACCATGAACAACAGCCACTCACGTTCTGCTGCTCCTATGCATTTGTGGTAAATGTTTACTGTAAATTGTGCGTTTGCTGTAAAAATGTACTATGAATGGTGTGTAGTTACATGAAGTGGAATAATGTAATACTTTCGGTAATTTTGCAATGCAAGCATAAAAGAAAAGTTTCCCAAAATTATGTGAATTACACCAGCGTCATTAAATTTCTCCGGGGCCTACTGTATAGGAGCACTCATCAAGACAGTCAAAACAAGGTTCAAGTCCCATTGCAGCATGGTAAAATGAGTTGGTGGAAACATGGGCATCAGTCTCCTAAAAACTTCATCATAATTCTGGATTTGAGCAATTAAGGCTGGTCTGGAAGACAGAGAAATGCTGGCAATGCTGAAATGTATACCTTAACAGTGCCCACTGCACAACGCTGCTGGACCAGTGAGAGTGCAAAGTGATGGACCCCTGACAGAAGAGCCCTCTATGTATCACCATGATGTTCAGCACACCTGACAATAAATCTAGTCCACGTTCCAAAGAGGACCATCATTGAAAGGGATGACATTGACCTCCTCTGGTGGCAGTTGAAAGAGGAGCTCAGGTGGTCCCCGCTCAGTCTCCAGGTATGTAGATGGAGACTCTGAAGCTTGGAGTAATAGGATTTTACATAATCATTCCTGTGCTTACTTTTTCTACAAACAATGGGAGTTATGCAATAAATCTTTGTAATGGAACAAGCAATATAAATAGCACATAATAACAAATTCCTTCTTTCCAAATGGGTGCATTTAAGAAACAACGTTTTATCTGAAAACATCAGGTGCTGCATAAAGCCCGCAGGGCAGAGGATAAACTCCATTCCTGAAGCATAACACCAGCAGAGCAACCAGTCATAAAGCCAGCAATTCCACTTGCAAACCAGTGCTCTCTTATTCTGAGATTTTTAAATGGATTTGGTATGTGAGGCTGTTTTATCCAAAGTGCCAAAAGTGCTGAGACTTCGTCACTCAACTGGACAAAAATTAGCCCTGGGCACCAAAATAAAAGTGGCCCCCATCAGCAAATTAGATAGCTAAAAAGTGGCCCATATTTGCAAATCAGGCCAGTTTTGAACTTGTAAAGGGCATGCTGTGTGGGTATTTTGCAGGGTATGTGAGACTGCATGCCTTTGTGTTTCATGCAGGCATTGCTTGTGGAAATATGAAGGGAATAAGCAATAAAAACCGGCCCACCTGGTCATAAAACAGGCCCACAAACTGCTAAAAACATACCTGCACCCATGTCTGTCAGACCAGCCCATCAGACATTGCCTGACTGCCCTATAGGGCAGCCTGACACTGGCACTCAAACAGTCTGACTGCAGTTTGCACTCTAAATTGTTGATTCGCTGATAAGCAAAAAGGGTTGGTAATTGAAACCTTACATTGTTCCCTTAGACTAAGGGGCATATTTACAAGCTCAGTGCACTGCCGGAACGCCACTTTTTTGACATTCCTGATGTTCACAGTGCAGACCCTCATCTACGAGGCCACGGAAAGCCAACCTGCCTCACACTGCCTCGGGGAGGTGTGTCATGGGCATTGCGGTGGGTGTTCCCACTCAACGCCCATGGATTTTGACACATTTCCAGATTTACAACATAGTGTAAATCTGGGAATGCGTCAAAACTCTGTGCCTCTCCAGGCGTGGCATAACGATTGTTTTTGTGAAGGAAGGTGCTGCTTCCTGCACAAAAACAACCTGATTTCAATGCAGGCACCATTGCGCCATGGTGCAAGGGTGCCGGCATTGGCGCTAGACTGCCATTTGTGTGCCAGCACAGTGTAAGAGGGCAGAAATGCATTGTATCTCATAGAAAGGGTGCATTCCTGCCCTTTTCTTTTGACATAGAGCAGCGCGGCAAAGTGACTTGCTGCGCTGCCCTGCGTCAAAAGTTGGTAAATAGGCCCTTTCATTTTTCAAATGTATTTTAATGCCCAAATGAACACAGATTGTTGATGAAACACTTCCTTCCAAGTCAATCTGCGGCGGCAAAAGGCGCGTGTAATCACATTCAATGTAAGTCAGGTTGCGTATGTACTTGAAATTTGTAATAGAGATGTCGGATTATGTCTCAGGTTTATGTCAGAACCACACTCTCTTTAGAAACGGATAATTCCTGCAGGTACCTAAAAATGGATAAAGTCTTTTAAGAGGAGCACAAAATACTTTTGGCAGGCACTTCATATTGAATCAGTCATGCAATAATTGCCTTTGTGAAGGCTTTTATATGAAAGGAACGTTGTTAATGATGAAAATCATGTCCTAATTTATGTAGGAATATTCTTCCTATAAATGAGTCTAATTTCTCACAGACGATTTATCTGCATTGTTCCCTTTTCTTTTAATTGTCAAATGTGACAGTTGTTACATTATGCATTCGCAGTGAAAGGATGCTTAAGGAAGCCTCTGACATTTCTTGTACTTTTTTCAAAATTTCAAAGAAATGGCATAGGTTAGGGTGGGTTTTTCAAATAGGGCTGTTAAATGAATTATGCCATCCTTCTATTGGATAATGTCCGCTCATTTCCATCTGCACTTTATGTCTCAGCATTTATGATCTTCTGTTTCAATCTTATTATGCAATATATCAGCTTATATTTTAAGATTGTTTTTTTTTAAATATAATCCTATGGTTGGTATGTAGTCCTTTTTACTGATGTATTTTAAATATTTAAATATTTGCCTTTTTTATATTAATTGTGTTTGTTTTATACCATGCTTGTCTTGTATGATCATCGGTGAAATGATCAGATAAAGATTACCTGACCTATTGAATTGTTGGTTTTTGAAACTCCCTCTAAGCAAGTCGAGTAACAGTTCCACCACTTAATTGGAAAACGTGGTTCCCTTCAGTAACCCGACTTTCTTAGATGGCCAATCCATGTATCTTCAAAGTAATTTAGAAGTGGTGCCATTTTGTCCTCATTTTGGGTAAGTAATTTTCGATTTTATAATTGAGGTGTAGAATTTGTCTTTACATTCAGGAGGTACAAAACACAATGCAATGCTATTAGTTTCTTAAGTTTATATTGTAGATTACTGCTTGTCATATATTCCTCCACTGAGAATGTTTTTGAAATTTTCTCCAATATGCCTGGGAAAAGTGGAAAAAACATACTTGAATTTGGGTATCTGGTTACATTTTATTAACAGTATTTATGATTTGACTCTTGTTAGTTGCTTTGGTTTTCATAACTAATAAAAATTCATAATATGTTGAGGAATATTTGTCAGGCAGTAAGCTATAAATTAAAGGGACGGTAGTGTTATTTATATTTGCATGAATAGTATAGATTTGGGTGAATAAATGGGGAGTTGGTTTAAAAGATTCATCCATCATCCAGATTTCACTATTCTCAAGCATAACTGTATTATGAATGGCACTGAAAATTAGTATGCATTTGAGAGGTTTTTTTTATTATTATGAAGTAGGAAAGGTTATTGGTTGAAGGTTTTGGTAAGTTCAGGAGGAGTGTTAATATCTGAGTAGGCTCTGGGGGTTACTCTTACGGGATTACTCGCCTGTTTTTTTAATTGTATTATTCTTCTCAAATTGGGGATTATCGTCATACCACTCACAACATGCATTGGGATGTTCTGGGATACCTCCGTCAAAACTGAGCGACAAGGTTCATTGGAGGTGGCAGCTAGAGTTTTAATATGCTGTACATTTTCTCTAGCATAAATCTCCATTGTAGCAGCTGAGTGGTTATGCTCAGTGGTTCTTTCAACCATATTACTAAGGGTAACCGCTCTGCCTTTGCAGCAGGATGAATAATACTCAACACACCTCCAGTGACTCCTGGGGTCAGTTAATCTCTCCTTATAATAAAGGTAACCATTGTACTTCAGAAGCATGTTTTCTTGGCAAGACAGCACATATGCAGCTTGTCGAGTTTCCATTTTCTAAAAAACAAAATGTTTTAGGAAAATGTTTTGTAAAGGTTCTACATTAGTTGTCTAGAACTTTTGCTGTACCGATGGTTGTAAAAAATGTTTTATTAGTTTCAAAAACCTGTTTGGATTCAAATGTCATAGTTTATTTGCTGGATGAAGAAATGTGTTTCCTGAAACAAAGAGAAGTGTTTTCAAGTTGTTTTTTTCTCCAAATAATATTACCTTTTTTGTAATGAAGATTTGGTCTGTTTTGTTGGAGTTCTTTTTTCACTTTGATTAGTGCTTTCAGTTCTTCCAGTTGAGATGGTTCCTTGAGATTCTGTTATTAGTTAGAGATGGAAAAATAATGTTTAATTTTTAACAATGTATTAGGTATAAAACTTATTTTCTTGCTGTGCTGCAAGAAATTGTTTTCATTTAATCAGTTCCTGTGGGATTGAAAATTTATGTTAAACTAATGCTATTTATTTGTTATAACCTGTGACAGCTTTTCCTTAAAGTTGGATGTTCATTGGTTTTTCTTTATCGTGGAGGTGTTTTTCAATGAGATGAGGGAAAAATATATATGAATGGTATGTTAATATGAGATAAAAAGAATTATATTTCAGTTTTGTTTCTAAAAGTGTGAGTATTTATGTTTTATACTCATAAATGTAAATCTAATAAAATCCTGACCCCTATTTTAGTCCCGCTGCTCACGCACCTGTTCAACTCCTTTAGTACTGAAGGAACGATTCCCACCTCCATGTGTTTGGCTACAGTGGTGGTTTTGCCTAAACCGGGTAAACATCCAAGGAAGTGCGCCTCATACCGCCCCATCTCGCTGTTAAATGTTGATCTCAAACATTTTACCACTATACTGGCAGCTCGCTTAGCACCACACATGCAGGGGTTAGTGGACCCAGACCAGTCCGGCTTTATCCCCGAAAGGAATTGTAGTGATGGCTCCCATAGATTGTGCCACCTTATTGACAAGACCCAACGCTCACAGAAACCTGCTTTGCTCCTATCGGTCGACGCCGAGAAGGCTTTTGACCGGGTCCAGTGGCCCTACTTGCGTCAGATCTTGCGGAGATTTGGCCTGGGACCTCGATTCCTGCGGTGGGTCGACAGCACCTATAAGGCCCCTGAGGCAATAATTACTGTCAATGGAGCTCGGTCACAACCCTTTAAAATTGGGAGAGGCACCCGCCAGCGGTGTCCCTTATCACCACTCCTATTTGCTCTGTATATGGAGCCCTTCGCAGAGCGTATTCGTCACCACACCGCCATCACTGGGATCTATATGGGGGACAAGGAACATAAGATCTCCCTTTACGCGGATGATGTGGTGCTCTTCCTTACTCAACCAGACACTTCCATACCACCACTTATGCGTGAGTTCGAGGTCTTTGGGCAGGTCTCAGGATTTAAAATGAATATACAGAAGACCCAAGCTCTTAGCCTCACCATTCCTAGCGCTGACCTGGAGTGGTTAAAGGCGGCATATCCCTTTGGGTGGGCTGACTCATGTGGCCCCTACCTGGGCCTTCAAATATTCACTACGCTGGACCGTACGGTACGCGAGAACTACGATACCCTTCTGAATAACACTCGGACGGCTCTTCAACGATGGAGGCACCTCACTCTGTCATGGCTGGGCAGATTAGCTGCAGTCAAGATGACTATACTCCCCCGTATATTGTATGTCATGCAAACTCTCCCACTGCAGCCCCCTCCTCAGACACTTGCCAAAATGCAGCATCTCTTAACAGATTTCATCTGGGGCGGGAAGAAAGCCCACATGGCACGCCGTCAAACTTATCTGAAGCAAGCGGACGGAGGCCTGGGACTCCCGAACTTGGCGCGCTACTATCAAGCGGCCCAGTTACGATATATGGTTGAATGGTACAGGCTTATGTCTGAAAAACATTGGTGCTTTATAGATCGGGCAATAGCCGGTATACATAGGTGGAAGGTCCCCTGGCTCCCTAAACGTTACCGACCAGTAGGGGTTTACATTTCCCCGGTGTTGAGATCCACAATGTTGACGTGGGACAGGGTACAAGTTGCACAGGGCCTATCAACCCAAATGTCCCCATTGACTCCATTTATTGGCCATCCGGAGTTCCCACCGGCATATCAAGGGCAGAGTTTTCTTAAGTGGCAGGAAGCTAATTGTAAGAGGGTGGGAGATCTCTTCGACGAGAAGGGGATAATGGACTTCCACCAACTAGTGGAGCGGTATGGGCTACCTAAATCCGTGTACTAGCAATACCTAGCCTTACGACACTGGGTGACACAACCAACGGTCCGGATACATGCAGGGCGACCTCTAACAAAATTTGAAAAATGGTTTATCACTAGAACTTCCGACAAAAAGCTGTTGTCCAACATATATGCCTTTTTAAATACGCCAACACAGCATTGTAAATCACCAGCGCAGCGCAGATGGGAGACAGAGTGTGCACGAAAATTCTCCCTTATGGAGTGGCACGATATTGTGCATAGGGCCAGGGCATCTTCTTGTAGTACAGCCGGCAAGAAGATGTTCCTTAAAATAGCGCACTACTGGTATTACACCCCCGAGAGGGTGGCACACTGGAAACCGGGGGCAAGCGCGCTCTACTGGCGCCATTGTGGCCAGATCGGTACACTGACCCATTTACTGTGGAATTGCCCTAAGATACAGCCCTTCTGGGACTCTATTCTGCCTGACATAAATAACACCTATGACACTGACTTACCTCGTTTTCCAAGCTACATTTTACTAGGTCTCCCGAACGCCTTAACGTACCCTCTGAACTCTTGTAGGGGAAGAGCCATTACACTAGCATTAGGGGCGGCCAAACAGGTGATACTGACTAGGTGGGGCGAGGAAGGGGTCCCCACCAGGTTAGATTGGCTACATAGACTATGGGACGTGGTAGGCATGGAAAAGATCACAGCCAGTATATCTCATGGTCTTCCCCGCTTCGATAAAACCTGGAAGTCCACCTTGGAATTTTTATCTATGGAATTTAGCGAGCTTACATGCCCGATGTACCTACGGGTACTTGGACTCACTAGAAGATCCCCTCCGGGCTCAACCGATAACCCTGCAGCGGACTCATAAGATGGATGACGAAGCTCACTAACCGCACTGGATAACACAATGGACTGACCCATGCATAACTTTCTCACACTCCTTCTTTACTTGACTTCTAGCCTCTATTCCTTTCCTTCTACTTAACTACTGACGTCTTCCCACCGTCCGCTTGGTTGTAGGTGGTGATTTTGTCTTTGCCTTTTTTGAAAATCAATAAAAAGATTTAAACCATAAATGTAAATCTGCTCTCCAGCCACTGTCCAGCACCTTCCTTTAAGGTAAATACTTGGTGGAGGTAAAATAGTAAATCTGCCCTCAAGCCACTGTCCAGCCCCTTCTCTGAGGTAAGTACTTGGTGGAGTTAGAATAGCAAATCTGACACCCAGTCACTGTCCTGCACCTTCCTTGAGGTAAGTACTTGGTGGAGTTAGAATAGTAAATCTGCCCCCAGTCACTGTCCAGTGCCTTCCCTGAGGTAAGACTTATTGGAGTGGGAAAAGTAATTGGTTCACACAGTTATTGTATGGTTTCTTTTTTTAATACATTTTGTTTGTGAAAAAATAATAGAACGTTTTCTTTTTTAATACATTGCAAGCTTTCGTTTTGCTATTTCTAATGTCATGTCTAAAATTATTTTCACTTGCAGTTATTATGACAACTTTCTACACATTGCCGAATCAAAATGTTCCTACAGGTGGCAGACTCCTTAGCTAATAAATTCTGAAAATGGTAAAAAAAAAAAAATATAAAGATTATTTAGCTTTAATGTGTATTTGTCCTTTAACCTGCACTAACGTTTATAACTATACTTACTGTGACAGCCAGATGGCAGTGTTTTGAATAGTGTCTCAGTAGTAGTCCTGCTTTCTTCCTTGCATGTGGTCACTTCAGAAGTTAGTGTACCACTGATCACAAATGGTGGACGCCTGCTTTTATATCTTTGGTAAGGTTTAACTACAATCGTCAGTAAAATAAATGTTGTAATCTGTGTTTTTGAGTGAAGAAATATGTGACTAAAAGTATAAGTGTATTTTAAGTGTGTTTTTGATATGTATTTGACCTTCTTCAGAGACTACCTCCATCAACTTAGTTGGGGATAGGGTTGCACAGTGTGGAGAAATAGAAAAAGTATTAATTTTATTTGCGTACTGTTGTGATGTACTGTATTGTTTTTTCATTGTGTTGTTTTCTGTTGCACACATATGCGCAGTAATTTTTATGTTCCTAAAAATATTTTTTCGTATATTTAACCCGTTGCGTGCGTCTGTCGGCCAACGGCTGTGGCGAGCACTACCTCTGTAGTGCTGCGAACGTCCGTTGGCCGACGCGGCCCCGCCCACTCCGCTAAACCGCCGCACCGCGGCGGAATTGCCGCCGCGGTTAAGTGGTTAAATACATTTGTGTAAATATATAAAATAATTTTTTCTACATTTAATCATAATTTTTACCTTATACATAAAGCATGCTAAAGGTTTGCATGGTAAAGATATGCGTGGTACAGTCATGCATGGTACAGTCATGTGTGGTTACGGTATATGTACTGTAAAGATTGCGTGGTAAATCCATGTGTATTAAAGGCATGCGTTATTCTGTCAAACATTCTCACTGGATGGGCAGCAGAGGAGACAGTTATACCTTTGTAAAACATCACGAAGGCTGCGATGAGGAGAGAAGCTGGCATTTAATTATACGTGAGGAGGCTGACACCAAGCACTGCAGGAACACTGGTTTTTGATTTGTTCTTCTCACCCGGTGAGAACCTGTAAGATATGTCTCTTTGACTGAATTTCATGTTTTAACTGTGTGAAGCATTTAGTTAATTAGACAATTTGCCACTGTCATCCTCTGCAGGCAGCTGACCCTATCTCTTCGAGACCCAATGCTCCTTATATTTTTGCTCATAGACTTACTTTCTACAATCAATCAATCAATCAATCAAGCATTTATAAAGCGCGCTACATACCCGTGAGGGTCCCAAGGCGCTAGGGGGGGGGGTTGCAGCTAGAGGTCGAAGAGCCAGGTCTTGAGTAGTCTCCTGAAGGTCTGTGGGTCCTCTGTCTGCCGAAGGTGGAGGGGAGGGAGTTCCAAGTCTTGGCGGCGCGGTAGGAGAAGGATCTGCCTCCGGAGGTGGTTCTGTGGATGCGTGGGACGGCGGCCAGGGAGAGGTCGGCGGAGCGGAGTCTCCCTGTTGGGTGCGTAGAATGATAGTCGGTTGTTGAGGAAGGCCGGGCCGGTGTTGTGGAGTGCCTTGTGTGCGTGGGTGAGGAGCTTGAAGGTGATTCTTCTGTCGATGGGAAGCCAGTGCAGGTTTCTCAGGTGGGGGTGATGTGGTCTCGGCGGGTGACGTTGGTGATCAGGCGGGCGGAGGCGTTCTGGATTCTTTGAAGTCTGCTGATGAGTTTGGCCGGGGCTCCGGCATAGAGGGCGTTGCCGTAGTCGAGTCTACTGCTGATGAGGGCGTGTGTGACGGTCTTTCGTGTGTCGGTGGGGATCCATTTGTAGATCTTGCGGAGCATGCAGAGGGTGTAGAAGCAGGTTGATGAGACGGCGTTGATCTGGTTGGCCATGGAGAGTTTCGAGTCGAGGATGACTCCCAGATTGCGTGCGTGGTTGGTTGGTGTGGGAGCGATGCCCAGGGAGGTGGGCCACCATGAGTCGTCCCAGGCTGATGGGTTGGGTCCGATGATGAGGATCTCTGTCTTGTCTGTGTTGAGTTTGAGCCGGCTTTCTTCCATCCAGTCGGCGACAGCCTTCATGCCGCGGTGGAGGTTGGCTTTGGCGGTGCGGGGTTCGTTGGTGAGGGAGAGGATCAGTTGGGTGTCGTCGGCGTAGGAGATAATGTTGAGGTCGTGGAGTCTGGCGATGCGTGCGAGCGGGGCCATGTAGATGTTGAAGAGCGTCGGGCTGAGGGATGATCCTTGAGGGACACCGCAGATCGTCTTGGTGACTTCGGAGTGGAACGGGGGAGGCGGACTCTTTGGGTTCTGTCGGAGAGGAAGGAGGTGATCCAGTCCAGGGCCTTGTCGCGAATCCCTGCGTTGTAGAGGCGTGTGCGCAGTGTGTGGTGGCATACGGTGTCGAAGGCAGCGGAGAGGTCGAGGAGGATGAGGGCCGCTGTCTGCCCGTTGTCGAGCAGGAGTCTGATGTCGTCCGTGGCGGCGATGAGGGCGGTCTCGGTGCTCTGGTTCTTGCGGAAGCCTGACTGGGAGGGGTCGAGGATGTTGTTGTCTTCTAGGTAGCGGGTGAGCTGGGTGTTGGCGATCTTTTCGATGACCTTAGCTGGGAACGGAAGAAGGGAGATGGGCCGGAAATTCTTAAGGTCGCTCGGGTCCGCCTTGGGTTTCTTCAGTAGGGCGTTGATCTCGGCGTGTTTCCAGCTCTCAGGGAAGGTTGCGGTCTTGAAGGAGAGGTTGATGATGTTGCATAAGTGGGGTGCGATGGAGCTGTCGGCCTTGTTGATGACGTGGTGGGGAAGGGGGTCGGATGGGGCGCCTGAGTGGATGGAGTTCATCGTCTTGCTTGTGTCCTCGGTGGTAGTGCTGGTCCATACGGTGAGGTGCTCGTGGTCGGTGGGTATTGGAGGGGCCGGGGTGGTGAGGTTGGCGGGGTCTCAGCGTGGGTTGAAGCTTTCGTGAATGTAGGTGATCTTGCGGTGGAAGAAGGCAGCGAGGGCGTCGCAAAGGGCTTGTGACGGGGGATGTCGTTGGTGCAGGAGCTGGGGTTGGAGAGTTCCCTCACGACGTTGAAGAGTTCCTTGCTATTGTGAGCGTTGTTGTCTAGGCGGTTCTTGAAGGCGGCTTTCTTGGTGGTCCTGATGAGGTGGTGGTGGTTCCGGATGGCGTCTTTGAGGGCAGCGTGGCTGTCGGGTGTTTTCTCCTTGTGCCAGGTGTTTTCCAGTCTCCGACAGGTGCGTTTGGAGGCTAGGAGCTCTGGGGTGAACCAGCTGGCTCTCTGGCTGGTGTCTCTGTGGGTGGTAAGTCTGATTGGGGCGAGGGTGTTGGCGCAGTCTTCCATCCAGAGTCTGAGGGTGCGGGCCCCTTCCTCTGGGTCGGTGGGGTTGGTCGGGGGGTTGAGTGCGAGGTGTGTTTGCAGTGATTCCTTGGTAATTTTGCTCCAGTGGCGTCCGGGGTCTGTAGGGTGCGGTGGTGTGAGACGGGTTTCTGGAAGGTGAAGTGGACGCAGCGGTGGTCAGTCCAGGTGAGTACAGAAAGTACATCTATCTTTTCTTTGATGGGAACCTTCATTTGGTTCTTCTTTCAATAATATATTTACCAGCTCTTTTTCATGATTCCCAACTCACTCACAATCTTAGCTTAGCATTAGGAAGTTTCTTTTTATGGGAATGGAACTTCATTTCGAATTTGCATATTTTGACTCCTAATGGCTTGTTTTTGCATTTGCTTGTTTTGTCCTGTCTAAATTACATTCACATTGCTGTTTGTAAGTGATTAATGATTTATGATTGAACTAATTCAATTTGATTGTAACTTTACTACTTTATGATAAAAACCTTCATGGTTTGCAAACCCAAATTCCTCTGTCATTACTGTGGGGCAAAATATGCTTCACTGTGATTGGAATTGATGTTGAATTTATGTTTTTAGCCTTAGTTCAAGACACAGGTCAGTCTCAGTGGGCATAGTGGAGTCTGGAACCTAGACAGGGGTTAAAGGGCAATATACATGGTTGGTGCAACCATTTACCACTGGTGTTCCAGGCTGTTATGCTGTATTGCTCAGCAATGGGATAGGTAAAGTTACTCCCTTGGAAAGGGCATTGGGGGTGAGCAATCAAGGTTTACTGCAGCAGAAGACAGAGGGTAGGACTTGCTGGTTTGTAGTGCTGAATGCTGCTGAGAGGTTGAGGTGGATGAAGATTCAGGTGCACAGATATTGGTGATACAGTGGATGTGGTCGACCAATAATATAGGTGCAATCTGTATAATGCACTGTGGCCTGAACCCTAATTGATCGTCAGGAAGAAGGGTGCTACACTCAGTTGTCATGATTACAGCCATGGGGAAATTGTCACAGTTCAGTTCTTCTGGATCCCAAACAGAATTGGCATATACATCCCAGACCCGAAATCACACAATGAAATGGGAAGTTAGGATTGGTACGTCGCCTAACCTGGCCCGTGTCAGGTTCTATGGGCATGTTGAAAGAGGTAAGATACGTTTTTTAATAGGCTCCATCTGTGATAGGTTCCATTTATGACACAAACAAATTCTTCTAACTTTAAACTCACACTGAAGAGGAAACAATAAAATAATACCCTGTGAACATGGTACTCCTCATTTACTAAAACTAATACCCATCCTTTTCACCGTGAAGAGCATTGGAACCTAGTGCATAACAGAACATTGCTTGAAAACCTGCCTCTTCCTCAGGTAATTATAAACCTAATTTAATTCTACAGCTGATCATTGCTTAACTGCTCATCTGTCCTTAGGCCTATTAAACTGGCTCTCCTGTGCCCTAAATTCCTTTCATCATACTAGCTAGTAGCTGAGTGAGTTTATTTATTTATTTGAAAGGTTTTATATAGCGCGAACATAACCCTCGCAGATATCAGAGTGCTTTACAATTGTTAGAGAGGCTATAGTTATGCAGTGAAACATGTAGAAAATTTGAATAATTAGAGCATTACAAGATACAGCAACACCTCAATAAGAGGATGGTGACCTTTCAGTGTTATGACCAATAGATTAAACAAGACAATACCATAATAAGCAAGTAGTAAAATTGGTGTCATAATCTAGAGCATTACGGTCTGAGACAGCACCCCGGCTGAGGGTGGTATCATCTCAGTGATCAGGCAAGACAAAAACATAAAAACAAGTAGTGATCATAATATTATAATCTAGGACAGCAAATGATTAATCAGTCAGCATCCCCATTAAGAGTGGGGTCCACTCAGTGTTGACACAGAGAAATCATAAGGACAATAGTGGAACAGGCTAGCAGTAATCTAAAGGTGTGGTTGATGAGTATAGACTGCTGCTCGGAAAGAGAGTTACTAGGGTTAGGGTAGAAATTTGCTCATGAGTAATAGTTTAACTCCTTTCTTGAAGGATGAGGTCGAAGTGTTCATCCTTAGGTCCGAGAGGAGTGAGTTCCAAATTCTTGGTGCAATGCCCGAGAAGGCTCTGTTATAAATTTTCTTTTGAAAGAATCTCTGTGGTTTCAGTAGTAAAGTGCTGGAGCTTCTAGAGTTAAGATATTTTGCACTCTCAACCTTTTGAGTACCAATGTGTTAGGAAATGAGAAATTAAAATTTGTACATTACAAGGGCACTTAGAACATGCAAAAAAAGACATCTACTTGTCGATCTTTTCCACAAAAACGGAAGGCTACTGCCTCCCTCGAGAAAGATTTAAACAGGAGTTAAAAGGGTTTTAGAGGCAGAAAGGAGTTTAGATTTTAGGCCAAAAACAAAGCCTCACAAATACCAATGTGAGACACTCTATCCAGCAACAAAGTCTCAGTAAGAGAAAGCTCCATTCCTCATCTTCATTACTTCATTCTCTAGGCTCAAGCGGATAGAAAGAAACTGTGAACCTGTTCTGATGTGCCTTCTCACGTGGGTTCTGTCAGAAGCAATTGATAGTGTTTCTAATGTTCTGTGCAGTGCTTTCGCATGGGTGCACCAAAACACAGATGGCCATGTATGACTGACAGTGAGCATCTGTGCTGAGCTCACGGTGCCAGGCACTGTGTCCATGTGAAGCTTATCAGTGAGGTGAAGACATCATTCATTGGAGCTTCAAAAGGGCCAGTTATTGAACTGGTTTTCCCCATTGCCCATTCTTATGCTTATGCTGTGGTGGAGAGAAGCAAAGTATGAATGACAGCAGAACAGACAAATGGATGAAAAGGGTTGATCAGTGTTGTGTATTTTTTCTTCACGATTTTTTTATTACATGAGGTTGGTGAGATAGTCAAAGCTGTCT
Organism: Calotriton arnoldi; assembly: GCA_963921515.1. NCBI lineage: Eukaryota > Metazoa > Chordata > Amphibia > Caudata > Salamandridae > Calotriton > Calotriton arnoldi. The sequence continues at coordinate 224,934 of CAWUFW010007212.1, forward strand.
TTAGGTCACACCTAAAAAAAAAATATTTTACTTCACTAGCAGAAGACCTTAGTTTGACTGACCCACAAACGTTGGAACTTTAAATGTGTTCTATGCTATTTAACAAAACATTTTGCAGAACAGTCACATTCTCTTAAACCATGCTTGAAATTCCAATTTGCTCTTTGAATATGCAGCATATACAGGGCCAGATCTCTATCAACAATTATTTTTCTTGAATCACCTCGTCATTGTGTATCCTCTATCCCCTTACCCACAAATATGCTGTTGGGTGATGGTGTTACAGGCGCAATGTTATCACAACATTGAAGGACCATAATTACACAGATCCTATTTTTCCCAGCCGCTGGCCCTGTTAAGGCGTGCACTAATCCTGATAGCCATTTTAAATCTAGGAGGCTTGAAACCAGGATCGTGAAATAATACAAATCAAAGGCAGAGACAACAGACACTCAGCTGTGCTAAAATAAAGGTATGTTCGGACGCTTTTCTAATTATAGTTCATTAGTGCATTGTTTAGCTCTGCTGATAGCTGCCACCAGTTCTGAAGGGAGTTTTGCTATTTTATGGCTCATCACCATAGAAACGCAATTCACAAAATAGCAAGAAGGAATTGTAATTAGTATTCAATGGCACTTTATGTACCTGTAGAGAGTGATTTATATTAATTAGGGAAACAGAACATACAATTGCATGTATGATTTTAAAAGGGGTGCGTGTGTGTGTATATATATTTATTTTAGAGTGTCGGTAGCCACTCTGAATTTATACTTAAGGTTATCAGAGATAAGAATTCCTTGTATTTTTAACCCTTAATAGCTGAGCACCTGTTTGAGGAACCTTCATGAAAGTTTCCAAACCTATTTTTTTTTCTATATTGGAGGATGATGGAAAGTGTCATGGTGATTGGTCAAGACGGTGCAAAGAAAAATGTCTTTTAAATAGACTTAAGATATAGATGATTTTGAGGTATTTGAATATATATGTACTCAGTCGCGGCTTCTGGAGGGAGTGCTGCAGGGCAGTGGGGCGGGGGAGGGGCAGGGTGGGGGGTAGTAAACTCCTGCATACGGCCGACTTGAGTGAAGTACATAAATAAATAAATAAAACGAATTACATTGCGCGCGCTGCAACGCGCTACGCGATGCGGCGCGCGCAATGTAATTCGTTTTATTTTTTTATTTATGTACTTCACTCAAGTCGGCCGTATGCCGGAGAGGCACTGGAACAACAGATCAAGACAGAACTATTGCCGAACATCAAAATTCAAACAGCCATTCCACCTCTTTTGAAGATTATGGCAGAATTACATTTATGAAAAACGATTAATGCTGTTCCTTTTGAAGAGAGTCAAATCGAGGGAATATCAGCCAACCTGACCAGTATAGTTCAAAGTTGGGAATCCATTTTGTTGGATATAATGCCCTCACACACCTGGAAGGGTGTCATGCTTCATCATCGGGCTGCTCCTCGTCGGGGCGGCGGTGCAATCCCGACGGGCTCCCTATAGTAGGGGCACTTTAACGGAGATCTTTTTCCATCAGCCGGTGGGTGATGTGGGGAGTAGGGGACTTATTGTGTGTAGATGTGTAGTGTTAATAGTGAATCTAAAATAGGGCTGGGAGTACCAACGACCAAACCTTTAATCAAAAGGCCTCCTACCCTAAGTAAAAGAAGTGATATAAGGCGCTCAGCTGAGGATTATGTCTCTAGTTATGGCGCTCTTATAGAAGTAAGGTCAACATGTTTCTCGCCATATAACCAATGTGTGGGCGATTCGTCAGGACCATTAAAGAAAAACGAATTAAAACTATCTACAACTAAAAAATCAGATGGTCTGTGGCTACACACTCACAACCATACGACTCACTAGTCAAATACCTGGTAGTACTGGAACTACCTAAAGGAAGAGAATACATACATTAGTACATTGCAGTAGTGGGTATGAATAATCTCTTGTATTCCCTGTGAGTGTTGACTCTCAATTTATCGTGGTGAGCAAAAAATGATAAAAGAAAAGTGCCACACAGTGAGTGTACACGTGAACTATAGTGAAATACACTCATGGTGGCACACAGCAGCAGAGCAGCAGAGCAGGGCGAGCACTCGTACTCACCCTAATTAGTAAACTAACCAGGCTTCACAGTGCCCGGTAGGATTTTCAACACAAGAAGATCCTCATGTACTAGGTTCAGAACATGAAAGAAAAAACAAACAATAAGGTACTAGCTTAAATCACAAATAACATGGCTAAGTGAAGCTTTTAGCTGGACAATTGGATATGCATATAGTTGTTATTGTCAACCCAAATATGGTTATCAGCCCTGGAAGTACAATGAGCCCATCAACTCTTACATACACTCCAGTCTAAGTTATAGTCAAGCATACAACTCAATGTTAGGATGAAGTGCTATGCTCAATGCAGGGAGCGTAATGCGTTAGGATAAAACAGGTATGCTAGGCACGGTGAGCCCGGCATACCGTTACGGAATTGCACGCCCCAAACTCACTCGGTGACCTCTAAGGAGTACTGCGGTAACGAGTGTCATGGCATAGAGCATATCCCTCTCAAACTTAAACTTAAAGAACCGGGGGGATCATCCGGAAGGAAGGCAAATACCCCGATGCGAAACACACGACCTAGTTGCTTGTGTCTGTAACAAGGAGACGGATCTATGATTATTGCATAACCTACAAAATGCCACATCCAGATAAAGAATCAATACTCACTAATGTGCAAGTAGCACGTCGCCAGCTCACCTACCCTCTGCTACCGGGACCGGGTGGTGGACTAACGCACGTCTCGCACGTATTTCAATGCGCTCATACGCAGTTACTTCCGGGAGTCTATGGATGGAAACGACTAGTGCGGGTAACGCGATGTATGCGTCCGCCATTTTGGGGGGGAAAATAATGTTAAACATAAAAGTAGAGAAACCAAATGGGAAACAAATCATACACTGAGCGATGTGGTGTAAAAATTCCAAACCCTCAGAGTGCGTGCTCCTTTGTCAGTTATCTTCAATGCTGTGAGTTAACATCTAAAAGATGATAACGAGGGGTCATGCGTACCACATAACATCCCTGTGTACAACCGATCATTACCCTTGTTAGAGAACATCGGGTAACCATTGAATCAATATGGTATATGGTCATTAAGTGTCAAATATGGTTGTTATAACGGGATAAAGATGTGTATGCGATCAAGGGGTACATAATAGGTATTTCATTATAGTGCTGTTTATGAGGGGTATTCTCAAAGTGTAGGGCACATTATTGCAACAGATGATACATAGATGGCTCATATACTCAGTGCACCCCAGGGTATATCAACATTTAATCCTTGGGTGTGTGAGGATAATCGATGTATCCATCTTTGCTCCTTCAGAAAGAGAGCGTTCTTGGTGATTCTAGTGAACGTCTCTAAGACTACCCACTTAAGAGAATCGGGCGAATGGCGTGATTCAAAGAAGTGGACGCACATTTTCGTGTTTACTTTCTGGCAGCGGATGTTGCTGCGGTGTTCCGTAATCCGTGTTTTAATAGGGCGGGTGGTCATCCCTATGTATTGCAAACTGCAGGGACAGGTGATCAGGTAAATACAGGTTGATGTATTACAGTTGGTGTGTGACCGCAACTCCCAAACAAAAGAATCAAAAGTGATGGTCTTGTGTATGGAAGTGGACGTGCATGCAGTGCACGACCCACAGGGATAGTGGCCCTTTACCGGTGGTAAATCTCATAAGGTTCTTTGAACATTTGGGATTTCTCTCTTGGGCCTAGTATGGATCAGCATATCCTTCAAGTTGTGTGAGCGTTTAAAAGCAAAACGTGGAGGCTCCAGATTGAGGGAACCGGTATTGAGGATGCCCCAGTGCTTCCTAATTACTTTGTTTAGTGTGTTGGAGGTGGGTGTAAAGGTTGTAACACACGTAAGTATATCATTAGGCGGCTTCTCTCTCTGTTCCAAGAGTGCTTCGCGGTGATTATTCCTCGCTCTCTTTCTACTTAGGGCTATGCTGCGTGGAGGGTATTTCCGTGCAGCAAGATTTTTTGCTAATATCTCTGATTCAGTTCTATAGTCTTCGATGTCGCTACAATTTCTCCTCACCCTTAGAAATTGCCCAAACGGGAGATTCTCCTTAAGGGCACGGGGGTGGTGACTATTAAAGAGTAACAAACTGTTGCGATCTGTTGTCTTTCTATACATTGTGGTCTTCAACCTCCCTTGTTCGAGTTTGATCGTAAGATCTAAGAATGGTATATGATTTTGGGAGACGGTGCTCGTGAAATGTAAGTAAGGATTGAGGGTATTCATCCATACACAGAATTCTTCGCAAGATTTTAGGTTGCCTGACCAAAGGACAAGTATATCATCTATGAATCTTTTCCAAAGGCGTATATGCAGCCGGTAGGGATTCGTGTCATGAAAGATGTGTTGGCCCTCAAAAGCAGCCATATACAGGCAGGCTACACTGGGAGCGAAGGTACTCCCCATGGAAGTACCTTGCGTTTGGTGGTATAGCTGTCCTTTGAACTCGAAGAAATTTTCGGTAAGTGCCAAGGTGGCACATTCAAGGATAAAGCTAGATGGTGTGGGGAGTCCCATGGTATCGAGTTCAATATCTCCTCTATCACATCTAGAGTTGCTCTTTGTGGAATGTTAGTGTAGAGCGCCTCTACATCCAGAGTGATGAGGAAATCAATATCGCTTGTGGGCTGGAATTCTGATAGTAGGCGTAATACATCAGTCGTGTCCTGTATGTAGGATGGTATTTGTCTGACTAATCGTTGCAAAAAATGATCACTAAATTGTGACAAGGGTTCAAGTATAGAATCAATGCCCGACACAATGGGGCGGCCAGGTACTGGAGTGACCCCCTTATGTATTTTAGGTAAAATGTAAAAATACGGGGTCCTTGGTTCTTTTTTCACGAGAAAATCAGATTCCTTCTTACTTATCCAGCCCTGGGTTTCGGCTGTAAAGACAAGTGCAGTTATGGATGTGGTTAATCGTGTTACTGGACTACTGGTAAGAGGGGTGTAATAATGTCGATTACCCAATTGTCTTAAACACTCAGGGGCAGATTTACAAGCCCCTTGCGCCACTTTTGCGTCACTTTTAACATGGGAAAAGTGACACAAAAGTGGCGCAAGGGGCTTGTAAATCTGCCCCTCAGTGTCATAATCGGTGGTGGCCATGATAACTGCGGCCCCGCCCTTATCAGCTTGTTTTATTGTGATAGAGGGGTCATTCGCCAGGGATGTGACGGCCGCCAACTCTCCCCTTGTGATGTTGCAGGAATACCTCGAGTCCACTTCCCTCTGTAGATCTTTAAGAACAGCCTGTTCGAAAGTGATGACCTCATGGGGCACCATACTAACGTTTGGAGTAAATGTGGATTGATTGTGTAGGCCAGAGTCACTAACTTCTCGGGATGGCGTCCCGTCAAAGAAGGCTCTGAGCCGTACCTTGCGAAATAATTTTTGTAATTCGCACTGTTGTTTAAACTTATCCACCCTGGGGTGGGTACGAAACCCAAGCCCTTTTGTAACACTCTATTCTCCATTTCTGTTAGCTCCCTGGGTGATAAGTTCACGATCAGGGTCTCTTCTTGGTGTAGCTCCTGGTCTCCACCACTCGTTGCTGCGGTTCTTCCCACTGTACCCTCTTGTCTGGTTGATTGCCTCTTTTTCGCCCGCGCCCTCTGCCCCAGCCTCTGCCTAAAAAAGGCTGGCTCATGCCTTGGGGGCAGAAAGGTTGAGGGCCCTGAGGGAACATCGGATATTTGCCAGTAGGCAGGTCCCTGGTAATGGGGTATAGGGAACCCTTGGAAGCCCTGGTGACCACCCCTTCTATTGTGGTTGCTAGTCCTGTTTTCTGTGCTGGAATCACTGTTACTGGAGGAGCCCCTCCTGGTAGAATTGGAGCTATTATCAGAAGTATTGTTGTCTGGAGGGACAAAGTCCTGTCTCAGATATGGATATATCTTCTCCTTATCAAATCTCCGGATGTCTTTTTGTAGCTTTACTACTTTTTGCTTCATAAGGTATTCCTTGTGTTCTGCAATTTCGTTGTTTAATTCAGAAAGTTTAGTTTTAAAACTAGTTGATGGATTAGAGCTTTTCAAAGCACTTTCTGCTGTTTGAATCCTTGCTAGTAAATCATCAGCAAGTCTCTTAGCTGTATTAATTATCAGTATCAGGAGATCCCTCGTGCATTTCCATGAGATTTGAGACCAGTCTATCTTGAATGTGCCATCCTCAAGAAAAATGCGGGGGAAATTTTTGATTAAAAGGCCATTAGGTGCAATATTGGCCCTCAAGTATTCCGTCATAAGAGCCCCGTGTAAGGTAATCCTTACCCATTCTCTTTTCATAGATGAAAGGGATTGCCAGTCCTCCGACTGGCTCCCTGTTGCTGCACCTCCACTGTTCCCAGAATAGATGGCGCCCTCAGTATTTCTGCTGCTATATCATCTCCAAAACTCTGACCTTGGCCCTCCATGTTGTGGAGGTCAGGGGTAAAGGAGGAATGCGGTAAAAAAATATATATAAGAAAATTCAACGACACTAACTAAAAGTTAGTTGTGCCAAGGTGTTAGGTTGGGGGACAACAATAGTTTACCCACCTAGAAGGTCCCACGGGGTGGCCCGTGCTCAAAACAAATACAAAGAGGGGACAAAAGGGCTTTTGGGGAGGTCCAGCATAAATGCCCTAGTAGAAACCTTGAAAAACGATTAATGCTGTTCCTTTTGAAGAGAGTCAAATCGAGGGAATATCAGCCAACCTGACCAGTATAGTTCAAAGTTGGGAATCCATTTTGTTGGATATAATGCCCTCACACACCTGGAAGGGTGTCATGCTTCATCATCGGGCTGCTCCTCGTCGGGGCGGCGGTGCAATCCCCGACGGGCTCCCTATAGTAGGGGCACTTTAACGGAGATCTTTTTCCTTCAGCCGGTGGGTGATGTGGGGGTAAGGGGACTTATTGTGTGTAGATGTGTAGTGTTAATAGTGAATCTAAAATAGGGCTGGGAGTACCAACGACCAAAGCTTTAATCAAAAGGCCTCCTACCCTAAGTAAAAGAAGTGATATAAGGCGCTCAGCTGAGGATTATGTCTCTAGTTATGGCGCTCTTATAGAAGTAAGGTCAACATGTTTCTCGCCATATAACCAATGTGTGGGCGATTCGTCAGGACCATTAAAGAAAAACAAATTAAAACTATCTACAGCTAAAAAATCAGATGGTCTGTGGCTACACACTCACAACCATACGACTCACTAGTCAAATACCTGGTAGTACTGGAACTACCTAAAGGAAGAGAATACATACATTAGTACATTGCAGTAGTGGGTATGAATAATCTCTTGTATTCCCTGTGAGTGTTGACTCTCAATTTATCGTGGTGAGCAAAAAATGATAAAAGAAAAGTGCCACACAGTGAGTGTACACGTGAACTATAGTGAAATACACTCATGGTGGCACACAGCAGCAGAGCAGGGCGAGCACTCGTACTCACCCTAATTAGTAAACTAACCAGGCTTCACAGTGCCTGGTAGGATTTTCAACACAAGAAGATCCTCATGTACTAGGTTCAGAACATGAAAGAAAAAACAAACAATAAGGTACTAGCTTAAATCACAAATAACATGGCTAAGTGAAGCTTTTAGCTGGACAATTGGATATGCATATAGTTGTTACTGTCAACCCAAATATGGTTATCAGCCCTGGAAGTACAATGAGCCCATCAACTCTTACATACACTCCAGTCTAAGTTATAGTCAAGCATACAACTCAATGTTAGGATGAAGTGCTATGCTCAATGCAGGGAGCGTAATGCGTTAGGATAAAACAGGTATGCTAGGCACGGTGAGCCCGGCATACCGTTACGGAATTGCACGCCCCAAACTCACTCGGTGACCTCTAAGGAGTACTGCGGTAACGAGTGTCATGGCATAGAGCATATCCCTCTCAAACTTAAACTTAAAGAACCGGGGGGATCATCCGGAAGGAAGGCAAATACCCCGATGCGAAACACACGACCAAGTTGCTTGTGTCTGTAACAAGGAGACGGATCTATGATTATTGCATAACCCACAAAATGCCACATCCAGATAAAGAATCAATACTCACTAATGTGCAAGTAGCACGTCGCCAGCTCACCTACCCTCTGCTACCGGGACCGGGTGGTGGACTAACGCACGTCTCGCACGTATTTCAATGCGCTCATACGCAGTTACTTCCGGTAGTCTATGGATGGAAACGACTAGTGCGGGTAACGCGATGTATGCGTCCGCCATTTTGGGGGGGAAAATAATGTTAAACATAAAAGTAGAGAAACCAAATGGGAAACAAATCATACACTGAGCGATGTGGTGTAAAAATTCCAAACCCTCAGAGTGCGTGCTCCTTTGTCAGTTATCTTCAATGCTGTGAGTTAACATCTAAAAGATGATAACGAGGGGTCATGCGTACCACATAACATCCCTGTGTACAACCGATCATTACCCTTGTTAGAGAACATCGGGTAACCATTGAATCAATATGGTATATGGTCATTAAGTGTCAAATATGGTTGTTATAACGGGATAAAGATGTGTATGCGATCAAGGGGTACATAATAGGTATTTCATTATAGTGCTGTTTATGAGGGGTATTCTCAAAGTGTAGTGCACATTATTGCAACAGATGATACATAGATGGCTCATATACTCAGTGCACCCCAGGGTATATCATCATTTAATCCTTGGGTGTGTGAGGATAATCGATGTATCCATCTTTGCTCCTTCAGAAAGAGAGCGTTCTTGGTGATTCTAGTGAACGTCTCTAAGACTACCCACTTAAGAGAATCGGGCGAATGGCGTGATTCAAAGAAGTGGACGCACATTTTCGTGTTTACTTTCTGGCAGCGGATGTTGCTGCGGTGTTCCGTAATCCGTGTTTTAATAGGGCGGGTGGTCATCCCTATGTATTGCAAACTGCAGGGACAGGTGATCAGGTAAATACAGTTTGATGTATTACAGTTGGTGTGTGACCGCAACTCCCAAACAAAAGAATCAAAAGTGATGGTCTTGTGTATGGAAGTGGACGTGCATGCAGTGCACGACCCACAGGGATAGTGGCCCTTTACCGGTGGTAAATCCCATAAGGTTCTTTGAACATTTGGGATTTCTCTCTTGGGCCTAGTATGGATCAGCATATCCTTCAAGTTGTGAGAGCGTTTAAAAGCAAAACGTGGAGGCTCCAGATTGAGGGAACCGGTATTGAGGATGCCCCAGTGCTTCCTAATTACTTTGTTTAGTGTGTTGGAGGTGGGTGTAAAGGTTGTAACACACGTAAGTATATCATTAGGCGGCTTCTCTCTCTGTTCCAAGAGTGCTTCGCAGTGATTATTCCTCGCTCTCTTTCTACTTAGGGCTATGCTGCGTGGAGGGTATTTCCGTGCAGCAAGATTTTTTGCTAATATCTCTGATTCAGTTCTATAGTCTTCGATGTCGCTACAATTTCTCCTCACCCTTAGAAATTGCCCAAACGGGAGATTCTCCTTAAGGGCACGGGGGTGGTGACTATTAAAGAGTAACAAACTGTTGCGATCTGTTGTCTTTCTATACATTGTGGTCTTCAACCTCCCTTGTTCGAGTTTGATCGTAAGATCTAAGAATAGTATATGATTTTGGGAGACGGTGCTCGTGAAATGTAAGTAAGGATTACATTTATGCAAGACTGCTTCATTCCAGCGTACAGTGGGTGTCTCTAATGCAATTTCTCAGACAACCTTTGCTGCTATACTCAACCAAGGTCCTGGATGCTATGCTCAGATGCATGAATGACTGCATCCGATTTCCAATGGATAATGCTACACTGAACAACATCCAGGGCCACTGGAATTATCGTGCAAGGGAGGTCCAAATTATGCTGCAGGATTGAGTAAATTATGCAGCAAGAAAAGGTAAATTATGGAATGTATTGTGGCACATTTTCTGATAGTACTACTTCATTATTTTGTACTTTACGCAGCAGATGATGGATTATGTGGCAAGTCTATATTTATGCAAAAATCACTGCAACTGCACAATCGCATAATTCCAGTGGCCCTGACAAAGTGGCGTAGCTGGGAGGAGGTGGCGGTCCGTCCTGGGCAGCACTGTTTTTGGGGGCGGCGGGAGTCGTGTCTGTCGACTACCACCATTCCCCCAGCCCCGAGAACAAGTTGTACGTTGGCCAAATCCCCCCCACGGAACAAGTCGGCCTTTGGCTGGCACCCCCCGCTCTTACCTGCACCCAGACGGCAAACTTAGGAGCCGCCCCGGGTGGCAGTATGTCTAGCTACGCCACTGCCCTGACAATATCAAGGATTGGTTCTATGGATCTGAAGGCATACCACATGTTGGACATGCCTTAAATGGCACCCACGTTGCACTGGTTCCACCTCTTGACTGGGAGTAAATGTACCTCATTAGGAAGCATTTTCACTCCTTCAATGTGCAGGTGGTTTGCATTGCAGACCTCTACATCACCAGTGTCTGTGCAAGATTATAAGATTCCACTACTGACTCGTTTGTGCTATGCAACAGCTGCATACCACAACAGATGGCAGCTCTTGCACTGAGCAGGGCCTGGATTGCTGGTAAGTTTCAGCTGTTTTGTTTATGTCATTTTTATTATGTGCCCATCCATACATAGATTCCTTTGTGTTTGCTTTTGTGATAATGTATTTCAGGGGACTCAGGGTATCCAAGTTGTACTTGACTTTTAAGACTTCCAAGGAACCCAACAAAACAAGAGGATGTCCACTTCAATGAGAACATGTGCAAATGAAGAGTCCTGTTGAATGGGCTTTTGGGCTCCTGAAGACCAGTTTCAGGTGCCTGGAGAAGACCTGAGGGATTATTCTCTACTCTACTGACAAGGTATACAATATTGTTGTGTTATGTTGTATGCTTTACAATATTGCCATGTGGAAGATCGCACCATTCTTCCCTGATAACGATTAACAGTGAAAACCCCAGGGATCCTCACGGTGATGTTGGTGACATGCATCGGCAAAGTGACAGTGACGAGGAGATAGACACTAGCCACGTATGTGAACTCATTGAAAACAAATGCCTAATGGTAAGTGACAGTAATGAATGTGTCTTTTGTTTATCTGTCCTACAGATATATCCTCTTTTGTATTTGAACCTGCTAACCAACACATTTCCTTTCAGATTGTCGTATATTTAGTGTTTTGAAAGTGCTATTAACATGAGTTGATTAACGTGTTTGAATTGAGACTATTATATTTTCACAAACAAAATATTTGAACATGACCATGCATGATGACAAGCTAAGTTTTACAGCAGTAGATGTTGGCTTGTAAAAACATTATCAGAAACAAATGTCAACATAATGTTAGCCTAACAGATATGAATGTATCTTCTTAATCCTTCCTAGACTGTGTCATCTGCCAGGGTACAAGCAAGTCATTGGTGGATACTTTGGACTTTTGCATGGATACTGGTTTTGGAGAGATCTGCAATGGAAGTTGCATGACTGTCGGTGGAATGCTTGTGATTCATTTGTCAGCACACTTTCCTCCAGTCATGGAATGCTGCCATTGTACGTCTGTGGCATCGATCTGTGGAAATTTGATATAGCTAAGCCTGCGTCTGGGCATAATATCTGTGGAAAACATGAGGAAAGCAAAATGTGTGGATGAAGACTACCATTTGTACTCCTACTTCATTTAATGGGTGAGTTGTCCCTGATATATAACGCTGATTTGATCTCTTCACAGCAAATAGATTCCTACATCTCTTGGGAACAGTCATGTTTCATTTTTCATTATGCCTCAAGCAACGTTTTCGATTCAGATCTGTACTTCTTAATGTTGTGTCTTCTCTGCATTGTCTGTATGTAGACACATGTCTATACATATTGTTGATGTCATTCACTCTTGCTGGGATTTCGGTTGTATTACACTTTTATATTAAAATGCAAACCACTATAGATGTACTTGTATATACTGAGATAACATTAATTAAAAAATTGCATTTTGATGGAAAGTGTCTTGCATGTTTGCATACTACATGATTGGCAAATATTTTACATTTTAAGAGAAATATGCATGTAACATTTAATTCATTTTACGAAAAGAAGGTTGTAACACATTATTTTTATTATTTATTTTACTGTTTTATAATGTTAAAAAACAATAATTTCAGATTCTCTAAAAATAAGTTAGCTTGTATTTTGGATGATGAACCAAAGATGAGCCAACAGCTAATTAGATTCCTTTACTAGACAACAGTCCATACGTGTATTGAATATGTGGGGACATAAAGTGGTTAAGGTGAATAGTTCAGACGCTCAGATTAGGACATCACTTATTCCGTCTCTTACTGGTGGGGTCTTGGGCAGGGACATCTTAAGGATTTTGGGAGCCCTGGGCCAAACATATTTTTAGGGCCCCTGTTCAGAACAGCTTTGAATTCATGATCCAATTTGAACCCCTGTATCCCACGCTGTTTCCCCTTCCTCAGCAGCGTTAGCGATCCAGTTTGCATCATAGGCATTAGCCTATATATTCCCGATGTAAACGGACGCGCGCAGCTGACAGCGGTAGGATTTAGTGTTTCCTGCCCTGCTACTAGGTTTTGTATATGTGTGGCTGAATTACTCTGTGCTTTTTAACAGTTTCTCCTACCTACGCACACTTGCACTTTACTTTATTCTGCTTGCCTACACCTCCTTAGCTGCTCCGATTCGCATCTCGCTTTTCCTCCAGTCCTGGTCCGACGCGGCTGATACACCGATAGTGCGGAGGGCTGGAGCTACTATCAGGCTCCTCACTTCTGCCCACGCCGTTTCCGCTTCCTCAGCTGCGTTAGCGATCCAGTTTGCATCATAGGCATTAGCCTATATATTCCCGATGCAAACGGACGCACGCAGCGGGCGCACCGCTGGCACGCCAAAGGCAGGCCCGTCTGCGCCCGTCAGCTTCCCGAGGCGTCCGGCGCCGGCCGTGCTGCCCAGTTCCCCTCCGGTGAGTTTCTTCCACTATATTACAATAGGGAAAAACTGCTTAGCCTTAGGCGGCTACCATTATGTCAGTGTACAGCGGCTGATCCGAGCTTGGAGGTAGACTTTCGATGCAATAAGTGCAACTGGTCTCTCCTCCAGCCCAGGAAACTCGCACCCAAGATCCTCCCACGCAACAATAAGTGTAAAAACAATAAGAAAACAGAGGACTTAAAGGCCACCCTTTTAAATTGTCGCTCTACGCAAAAGCATGAACCACACATTTATGACCTGCTGTTAGACGAACAGCCTGATCTTTTATTTCTCACTGAGACCTGGCTGTCTGAAGCCTCCAACCCTACTATCACCTCGGCCATCCCTACGGGTTATAAAATCCTTAGGAGGGACCGACCAAGTGGGAAGGGGGGCGGTGTCGCCATAATTTACAATCAAAAACTAGACTGCTCTCCCATCCCGATGGAAAACATCGAGGGCGCAGAGTCCTTAGGCTTCCGCTGTACCTTATCCCCCCATCAAAGCATAGCTGGTTTTCTGATTTCCAGACCTCCCGGTGCAATTGGAAATGTTATTACTACGCTTAATACAGCCACCACCTCCCTGGACTTAAAATACAACAACTGCCTTATTCTGGGAGATTTCAATATACATATGGACAATGGAAAAGCCCCTCAAACAATTTCCTTGTTGGAGACGCTGCAGGCCTGCAACATGTTTCCATCTATTTCTTTGGCCACCCATGGGAAGGGCCATACCCTAGACCAAATCTTTCACAACTTTGACATATCGGTAAACCTACCTCTTCCCATTACCTGGTCTGACCACCTCCTATTAAAATTCATCATTCCCAACTCTGCCACAGCCCCTCGGGCTAACGCAGGGCAGAGGGTCCCTAATTACAGAACGTTCCATAAAATATCCATCCTGATGTTAGCAGACGCCATCGGTCGTTCCTCACCGGAGCTGTCTGGCTGCCCCGACTCGGACGCCCTTTCAATAGATTCATGGCTCCGAACCAACATTGGTGCAGCGGTACCGATTGTTTCCCGCTCCTCAAAGAGGTCCGCCCCACCAGCTCCATGGTTTAACGATTCCCTCAGATCTAGCAAAAGAAATTGTAGAAAAATGGAACGAAAATGGCGTAGATCCTATCTACCTGAGGACAGGAAGGTGTATAAAGACACCTTAAAAGCTCATTACATTCTCGTGAAGGCAGCCAAGAAAAACTTCTTTCAAACCAAGATAGAAAATGCCCAAAATAAGAGTAAGGAAATCTTTAGCATAGTTAAATCCTTTACCGCCCCGAAAGCCAGCACAAAGGAAGGGCCATGCACGGAAGAATGGTCTAAGCAAATAGCTCAATTCTTCCACAAAAAGATCTCCGTGATCCAACAAGCCTTCACTAACATCTCAGAGGAAAAACTGACCTTCTACCTTAGTTCTAATAGCAAATTTCGCCTCTTGGATCCTCCATCTTTACTAACTTTCCCTGAGTTTCAGCTTGAAGAGTCACTGACCCTTCTCCAAAGCATTAAGTCTGGCTCTCCTACCGACCCATATCCAGCGAATATCCTGAACCTATTAGCTCCCACCATAAACCCCACGGTAAACCAGCTCTTTAATGCTTCCCTCTCCTCAGGCAACATGCCGAAATTATGGAAGAATGCTAAGATTCTTCCACTGATAAAAAAGGCTAACACCAAACCGATGAAGCCTGCCAACTACAGGCCAATCTCCCTTCTTCCGGCCCTCTCCAAAGTATTAGAGAAGCATGTAAACAAGGCCCTCCAAAAACACATTGAAGATGGGAAGCTCCTTCATGAGTCCCAATCCGGTTTTAGGGCTAACTACAGTACGGAGTCCGCTCTGCTGGAAGTGACTGAATTTCTCAAGGGTAAGCTGGACCAGGGAGGCAAGGCTGTTCTGATACTGCTCAATCTGTCGGCGGCCTTCGTTATGGTCCCACATGAGAGGCTCCTGGAGAGACTTGCTAACATCTGCCTGGGGGGGACCGCCTTAACATGGATGTCATCCTTCTTGGCAAATAGATCTCAGGACATCTTGCTTCCCCCTTTCTCATCCCCGGTTCCGGCCATTAATATAGGTGTCCCTCAGGGCTTCATTCTCAATCCTACCCTTTTTAATATATATCTATCCCCCCTTTCATTTCTGGTAGAGGAAGAGGGCACCAAAATTGTTTCCTATGCTGATGACACTCAGCTGATTTTTACATGTGAAAAAGGAACCGACTTTGACGGGGCAATGATTAGGTCTTGCCTCACAAAGGTTTTTAACTGGCTTAAGATCAATCAGCTGAAGTGCAATCCTGACAAAACTGAAGTTGTTTTCTTTGGTAATCCAGAAACGCCTGACTGGAGCTCTTGGTGGCCAAAAGATCTGCCGCCCCCGCCCGCGGAAAAGGAGAAAGTCAAAAACTTAGGAATTGTCATAGACAAGACACTCTCCATGCGCATTCAAATCCAAAATCTAACTGGCGCTTGCTTTGGCATACTCCGGATGCAAAAACAATTCCTGCCACTGTTACCACTTGGGAGCAGAAAGATCGTGGTGCAGGCACTGGTGACATCAAAGCTTGACTATGTCAACAGCTTGTACCTCGGTCTTCCCAAATCCCTTATCCAATGCCTACAAGTGGTACAAAACGCGGCGGCCAGAGCCATCCTGAGACCTAAACCAAGATCTAGTATGACCCCTATTCTTAAGTCTCTACACTGGCTCCGCATAAAAGAACAGATCGACTTCAAAGCGATGACCATCTTCTTTAAAGCTTTCCACGGCTTAGGAGCCGGCTACCTAAATAAGCGCGTTAATCGCTACACAACATCTAGACCCCTAAGATCTTCCAATGCCAACCTGGCCATCGTGCCTAAAATATGCTGTGCCCGCACTGAAGGCAGATCCCTCGGCTTTCTAGGTGCAAAATTGTGGAATAGACTCCCTGAGTCTCTGAGACTAACCACAGACCTACTCTCTTTCAGGAAGAACTTAAAAACCTGGCTTTTTAATAACTGATGGGTCTTTTACGCACATTTTCCTCCCGCTGTCACGCGCCAGGACACTCTAGTCTGAGTAGCTGCACGATTTATTAAATACACTATTTCATTTCATTTCATTAGGTCCGTGGCAGTGCAAAGGAACACTCGTCCAAATTCTAAGGGCCTTATTTATGAGGCCTTGCTTCACTTTTATGCCGCCGGTGCGTCACTTTTTGTGACGCACCGGCAGCGTAAAAAATGTGCTATGTTACGCCCTATTTACAAAGTGACGCATCTAGGCAGATGCGTCACTTTGTAAACCCCAGCACCACATTATACCTGCGTCAGGTATAATGTATGCAGGGTGGGTGTTCCCCTGCAAAAAGCCTCGTAGAAGTGGCGCATTGAAATCTATGAGAACTCAGTGCGCCACTTCTAGGATGCCATTGCATCAATATCTTACACCAGCCTCACAGCAGGCGTAAGACTGATGCAGGCCCTTTCACATGGGGCTTGCCCCTTGTGAAAGGACACATTGCTGGAGTTAAGTCTATTTTCAGACACATCCCAGCAATGCATCACTTTTGCACCTACAGATACGTCAGAAATACTGACGTATCTGTAACTCCTTGTGACATGATGCGTCATACAGTAAATATGACGCATCCATCATGTCGCAAGGAGGACGCACTAAGAAGTGACGCATCCCTGTTTTCACACAGCGATGCATCACTTCTCATAAATAAGGCCCTAAATGTGTTTACATCTAATATTCAGGGATGGTTATGTGTGTTTTCAATATTGTAACACAGCATTAGCTCACCAATATTACTGCAAATAATCTCTGTGACACCCTCCCATTTCTTATATGTTAGGCCTTGTTTGATCTAAAAGAAACTTTTTTTATGTACATTGCATGAAACATCAACACAACATTTCTCTGCAAAATGGCTGTACTGAACTCTCACACATCAGGTACATAAAAAATAAATTGAAGGAAAACAGTATTTAAAACAATCTGTTTAAGAAATAGTCAAGGTCATTAGGGCAAAACTCTGGAGAACGGAACTGACTCTGTCAGGGGGCCCCCTGAAAGGCTGGGGCCCTGGGCCAGAGCCCACTTTGCCCATGCATTAAAACGTCTCTGGTCTTGGGTGTGGTCCTCAACCTTGCCAGATGAACAATAACTCCTACAAGCCACTGAGGCGGCCTAAGGGTCAACAGAGGGGAGTGGTGTCTGGTGGTTCCATCTGCAACAGTGTTTGCTTTCAGTGGAGCTGTTGCAGACGTTTTTGGACCCGATCTGACACCCAATAGTGGTTGACCGCAGAAGCAGCTAAATGAGACCCTGCTTGAGACAATGTTCTGAAGCCATCTTCCACCACCCCAGAATGTAAAGTGTGGACACTCGGGTGATACTCCAGAGACCATATTGGGCCCGCTCGCTTTCATTCTAGGCCATCACAAGATCGTTCTGGGTCCTCAAAAGTTCAACAATTGCTGTTGTTTTATATACTTATGTCGGTTATTTTATAATTGTGGTCATGAAATGTGTATTTTCATTGTAGACTACATGAGTATCAAACATTTATCTTTTGACCTAAACTATGTACGGGTTGTGACCATATTTAAACAAGCATTGGCACAGCCAATAGGTCTCGCCTTTGGGACCTTATAAGTGTTTAGCCAGAGCTATTGGCTTTGCTAATGTGTTTAAGCTATGGTGTAGAGCAGTGTGGCTGCTGTGCAGAATGTTGGAAAGTTATAATAAAAAAGTGTTATCAGTATTTTTGTTACCTTATGTATAATTAAGATGAGATTATGTCTAATTGAATGACCTTATTTTAAAAATGTATATAAAAAATGTGTAGTGATTTTTTGGGGGAATGTTGGCAACTTTCTCCTGCTTGTTCTAATGTTTATTATAGGTTTTTTTGTTTTTGGCTGGGGGAGATATAAACAACTGGAGGGTAGAGGTTGTGAAATAGTACGTGAATTATAATTTGAGTAACGGACGGATATTAGGGAAGAACTAACAGATGACAGATTTTGAGGGTACTATGGAGCTATAGCAAGAGGCAGCAGTAACTAGCGCTACGAGGCCATGTCAGTCACAGAAGTGAGTTATGTAAAAAGTGAGTAATATAGCAAAAAGTGCACTTTTACCCCTTCTTTACTCTTTTATAGACCCCGCCTTCCTGTTTGCATTTAACTTAGAGCACCATTATCACCATTGAACACTAAGAGGGAAAATAAGGAACCGGGGAAAGAAGGAAGGACAGACCGCTAATATAATATAAATAACAACAGAGATAGAAAAGAACAGAGGATGAGAAAAATAAAAAAAAACTGACAAGAGCCAGTAATGGCAGGAAAACGGAAAGGAGATTGAAAGAGTTCAAGAGGAAGAATAAATAAGTAAGAAAGAGGGGCAGAAGAGAAAGTGGGTAATGGCACTATGAGAAAGACAAAGGCGGAAATAAATAAAAAAGACTACATTCACAGGGGAACAAATGAAAGGAAGGCGAGGAGAGGGTAAGGGTGATTTGTTGAAGGCATGGTTTTCTGCAAGTGAGAAGAAGCTAGACAGAAAGAGGGAATAAGAGGAACCAGCTTCTCAATGTTGTCCACGCTATGTGATCTTGGCCAAATCACTTTATCTGGGTGCCCGAATTCTCGTATCTTCCAAAATTGAAAGTGCTTAGAGACATAATAATTACAGTAGCATGTGTATGGGTGCGTGGAGTTTACGGACGCGCTTGTTTGTGTTTACAGTGGGTTAATTGTGGGCGGTTGAATCAAACACCTGAGTTATGATCTCGGCTCTCATAGTTGAGCTTCACGTGTGACCCTGGGCAACATTACTCCATCTCCTCGTACCTTAGTTCCCAAAAATGACAGACCAAATGCAATCTTGAGCGGCAAGGGAAGAGCGACATTTATTTATGCATGTTTAAAACAAAGTTACCCTGCGATGGCCACACAGATGTTAGAGCAGGTTAAGAAGAGACAGCTTTCTATATAGCGCCCACTCGCCATTCTGGTGTCCTAGTGCTGCAAACTAAGGTTCTTGAAATGATTAATTTTTGAGGTCAGATATAGGTGACCAGTTGGTTTTTCTGCTCCTAATCTCCCATTTTTCACAGCAGAGTGGCGATTTGTTGTGATCATGGGATATTGTTTTTAATGTGCCCCTAGCAGGCGGGCGTATTGCTGGAGTTAGGGCAGGAAGGTGGGTGCAGGGTAGGTGCATGTGGGAGTTTTGTGACCTGTGAACGGGTGAACCCGCCCACCCCCAACCCGGTAGCCTGCGGATGCATGAGATGTACTGTGGAGTGTGGGGGTCACTGTGCCCGTGATTGGGTAGTTTAAGCCCCCCCTCCCCGGGATAGGTGAAGGGTGCGGTGGGGGTGCTACTGCCCCCTCACCCGCCCCCCCCGATTGGGGAGTTGGTGACCCTTACTGAGGATACACGTGCTGCGGTGGTGCTTTTGACCCCTGTGCAAAAGAGTAGAAAACACCACTGGTAACCAGGGGAGCTAACATGGGTGCAATGAAGGCGCGCTTGCGGGGGAGCTCGGGAGAAGGTTCGCGTCCGAGGAGATGAGTTGGAGCTGCAGGGAGATCTGCGGGAGGAGGGAAGTGGAGGGAACTCTTCTGAGCGCGGAGGTGAGATCTGCAGGAGATGAGAGGAGGGAACTCTTCTGGGCATGAAGTGGAGATCTGCAGGAGGAGAGGACCCGGGGGGGAGGAGGGTCTTCTGGGTACGGAGGGGAGCTATGCAGAAGAAGATGAGCGGGGGAACTCTTCTGGGCACGGTGTGGAGCTACATAAGCGCACAGAGAAAGGAAGGGAGTGAGTGAATGGAACTCGGTGTAGAAATCTCACCAGGGGGACACAGAGCGGGGGCACTGAGAACTCTCCAGACGGAGCTCAGCCGAGGAGACTTCCCTGATGGAGACAGTCTGAATCAGGAGCTCGGAGGGTCGGGTTTGCAAGGAAAGCCGGGGTAGGGGGGGATGTGCAGGGGCGCTCAGTGGTTAAGACTCCTTTGCTAGAGGCATGAGCACAGAGGGACGACCTCCGCATGCTGGACACCGAGGCCGGAACTCTGCAGAGGGTACACAGGGTGGAATGGCGGGGCCGGGGCGGCAGGAGAGGGAGTGCACTGCAGAGTGAACTTTGAGGAAGGTACTCAGCCGCAGCGTCTCCTCTCAGCTCTTTCGTGATCTTAGAAAGTGAAAGCAGTGATTGAGGGAATGCGGAGTCAGTGGGGGGCGTAGGCCACGGTGCGGCTCGGGGAGGAGAGGGGTCGGCGGGCGGCTCTGCCGGGGGTTGCAGGAGGTGAACTTGGAGACGCTACAGCACCTCGTCAGAGGGATTCATTCAGGAGTGGCAGCGTCTGCCAGAGGGGCTCAAGGCAGCGCACTCTGCCGCCCGCAGGAGCCCTGGCATTGAGAGCGGAGTGAGAGCTCCAGTCCTCCCAGAGCAGGAAGTGGAGGCGAGAAGGGGGTCGTGCCTCCCCCCAACCTCCCAGGGAAAAGTCTCTCTGCTCGCCTTAAATGTCCCCTTTGCAAATGGCCGTTCTAATAAAAGCAACAAACACGAGGAAGCTTTTATAGCTTAGCGTGCCTTGGGATTTTCAGGGCCCTGAAAGCCTGTACTGTGCCAAAATGTCGGAATAATAACAAGCACGGCAACAGAAAGAAAAACAAGCGCGCGCACCTCGCGCTGAAAGGAGGCAGCAGGGGGAGGGGAGAGAGGAGGGGGCCTGCGCCGGTTTCCCTTGCGGGAGTGAGCAGGAACCATATCTGTTAATTACTAACAGATGGTTTGAAAGCTCGCTCCCGCAAGGGAATCGCCAAACGTGCATGCGTTGCCATTGAAAGCAATGCAACGCGTGCACATTTGTGACTGCAAAATTGAATCGATAGCTAAAGGTCTTTTTCCTATGCAGCGCATGCGCGCTGCGTAGGCGAAACCTAAAAAAGAATATAAGAAGGATGTTGTTTGCACATTTTTATTTGTTAATTAATGTATTTATGAGCAACACAATTTCTTTCCATTAGTTAACATCAGGTACGATTCTCAGAAAATAATTAACTTGGATGAAAAATTTAAGATTAGCCAACAGTTGTTTAGAGTCCTCTTCCAGACAACAGACCATGAGCAGATGGGAAATGCATGGTCATCATGTGGATAAGCAGAATAGTCAGCCGCTTACATTAGGAGATGGCTTTTTTTCTGGTGCTCAACCAGACAAACGACCCCTCCTAAAGGCTACTGAAGCAGCCTGAGTGTCAGCAGAAGGTGGTGACAGGTATCTCTGTGGTAAGCAGTATCCACTTTCTGTGGTGCTGCCAATGGTAGATGTCCTGGGACTGAGCTGGCAGCAGATGGTACTTGACAACTGAAAGTGACAGCTAAGTCAGACATTGCTGCAGCCAGTGATCTGAAGCAATCCAGCAAGCACCCTAGAATGCAGAGTTACAGTATGCCAGTGATGCCCCAGGAGATCATTCTGGGCCCTAAGGAGGTCGATTATCTGATTCAGCTGATCCTCCTGCTGTGTAGCTGCCCCAATCAGGTATCTGCTCACAATGTTCACATTTGTGACTGAATCTGTTATGCATTTTTTTAATTACATATTTATTTTGGGTTGTTATCTTGAAATAGGTTTTATGTTCAATTTGCAGCCAACCAGGGTCAATTGACTGTAATTAGAATTTTTATGTTTACCTTTAAAAAATAAATTGCCAATAAAACAATGTGCAATGGTGAATGCCAGAAGGTTTGGGTGACTCTGTGGCTGCAGTAAATAACACATAATTGTGGATTTACTGCATTTGCCACAATTTACAGCACAATTTGCAAAATTGCAGATTTCACATAAATGTGGTTTTTGCCCAAATTGGATTAAAATAACACTGCTAGAAAACGTGTCACATAAGTTGCATTTTGCCTGTATAATTTGGCCCTCCATGCTGTATAATTCTAGTAGTCCCGACAATGATAAAGCTCTTCTGAGTGGTTTAGGGCGGCCATTGTGATGATGAAATCAGTTTTTTACAGGGTAGTGTGAAATATTTCCAATATTTCACGGTTAAATTTGAAATATGTTTTTATATTACTGCATTTTGTGCAATATAAGCACTCAGACATGGAATATATATATATATATATATATATATATATATATATATATATATTTATTTAACAGCCACAATGATTCACTTTTCATCCAAGAAGCTACAAAAACAAAAGTGATGTTTTAATTGCGAGCCAGCAATTTCATTTACTTTTTTCCCGTCATTTCAGTATTGCTAAGGTCTTTGAAAATCTTTCATGTTTCTCATGAAGGCGCTGTGCACAGGAAAAGGTGAACTGGGCCATGCAGCATGACCTGTTAACTGCAGAGGATGTACAAAGGGTCATGGGCAGAGAGGACACACTCCCTAGGTCTGGTATTACAGAAAAGGAGCACTTTCCCTGTTTGCACCATGGCACACCTTTGAGCAGGTGCACCGGGTTGAAACAGGGAAAGTGCACCCTATTATGAAGAATGCGCTGCCCTCAGGGGCGCTACAAACCTGTGCTGCCCCCAGGGCACCGCATTCAAGAGAAATACGGAGCAACTGTTTCAAAGCTGCTCCTTGTTTCTCTGTGGAGGCAGCAACTCACCTGCACTTTCAAAAGGGATTAGAGGTCCCCTTGCAGGCGGGTGCACCAGCCTGCAGGGGGGTGACTGGGAGGTCTATGGAACCCCCTTTCATCCCTAGAAAGGCCTTCCCTTAGGGGGATCACTGACAGTGCGTCACCTTTTTCTGGCACACTTACAGTGCGCATCCTAAGGGAATGTTTGATTCTGCGCCCATGTTGGTAATAGGCGAGGGCGCAGAGGCAAAGTTATTTTCTTATTGTCATGGGGCCCCGCCTCCATACAAATGAGATAACACCCTCTCTCGATAGCGCTGGCACTACATGTGTGCCAGCGCTATCTGTAATACAGAAGGGACAAAACAAGGGGCACGCATAGCGGGATCAAATGCCCATTGCACCCCTGGGGCACTTTTTGTAATACGGGCCCAGGTTTTAATTTGAATTGGTGATTGTAGGTGTGGTCCGCCAGCACTCATTTTTCCTCATTAGACTGTGACCCAAAATCACGAGATAGAAAAAGCACAAGACCGGGGAAAGAAGAAGGAAGAGAAAGACAAAACGCTTTGACAGATTGAAAGCAGGGACAAAAAGAGCCTGAAACAGTGAGATAAATGGGCAGGGGGTGCTTGGTGGCAAATGAAAGAGGCATGAGGTGGAATCAAGACAAAGTAAACTTCGTATTCGCCACCAGTGGCGTAACAAAAGCCTTGCTGCCCCCGCGGTAACAAAAGCCTTGCTGCCCCCGCGGTGCCGGCAGGGGGTGGAGAGATCCGGGGGGAGGGGCCTCCGCAGTGGCAGGTCCCTGGACTGAGAGCTCCGGACTGGCTCTGGAGCGTGGGGGGGCGCCTGCATGTACCTTGCAGGTGGGCCCCTTCACGTTTCATTACGCCATCCCCAACATTCAACTACGCCAACCGCACGCACTAGACAAAACATTGGGCCCCAGCGCTTATTAAGCACTGCACGCCACAAAATGGAATGTTTGGGAGGGAGGGGGGCAAGCTAAACCGAGACCAGTTTTTGTGTGTGTAACAGGCCGCTTTATTGAAACAGGTGCATATCACAATTTATTAACACTGGCAACTGCCTTACAAAACTAAAACCTCACTATACATAAATTACCTGACCCCTTGTTCCCCCCCCCCACCCCTACGATCCCCACATCAAATCCCCCACCCTGCCAAATACAAAATAACATTACATAACAATAATATTACACAATCTTACACAATATAGCATTTACAAATCCTAACCTCCTATGACCCAAATCCCTACCTGCCTTTGTGCAACTGTAACTAACAAACCTCTAATCTAAACTTAGCCTACCTGGTTACCCTTTCCCTGCTCCTGCTCACAAATGACCAACATTTAACTAAAAAACTACAGCCAATCTTGGCCAACTTTCAACAACCCCGCCACCCAGGAAAAGGCGGGAGTGTAGGCGTAAAACACTGCCTCCCTCTTTTTCTGCCCCCCCTGCCCCCTAGGTCTGACCCCCCTATCTCCTATGTACCCCCAATAATCTGGCCAGGACTTCCCTAAGCTCTAGTAAGTACAAATCCATGCCTAGCCTGGATAAATGGACACCATCCCCCCTGAAAAAGTCCGGCGTGTCATACTTGATGTCCCTGTGATTGATCTGAAAAAACCCCAACTGGCGACAAAAACGCACCATTTCCGTGTTAATCTTCCTCCTGGCCTTGTCCACCGCCCCCGGATTTACTGCCCCCCTCCAGACCCTACGAAGAACAAATTCTGTCCAAATGACAGCACACCCGGCCCACTGACGCCTGATCAGATCCAAATCACGCTTCATGCATCTCATCAATGCCAAACCAGTCTCCTTCACCATGTCATTCTCCCCGAGATGAATGAGCAATACGTCGGGGCACCTACCAGCCACCAAAATCCCGTTTAACACCTGCAGCAGCTCCCTCCATCGCATACCCCCCTTTCCCCTCCAACAAACATGAAACATTTCGTTATTAAAACCAAGGTTCTCCCCAAAATAGCTGGCGCAGGCCTGGACCTGTGCCCACTTCACAAAGGAATGACCCACAATCCATATAGACATCTCCCTGGCGAGGGGACCCATCACTGAACCTGAAACGAGAAACATGAATGAACAAAGGGAAAACCACCGAACCGCGCTACAACACCCCAGATGCGCTGCGCACGTAACGCTGGTAGCAATCAGAGGACCACCTACCCAACTTCATGATGTCCCCTCGCCCCCAACCCCGATTGCTCGCTTCTGATGCGGCCCAATTCGAAATGAATGCGTCCCAAAGCCTTTACCATCAATCCCCAGCCCGGCCAGCGCTTTCCTCAACACCGCCAAAAGCTGGGAACCTTTTGCCACCCGCCCGTTTGCATGCCTGAAAACTAACTCGCTCGAATCTGTGGCCAAGGACCTCAACCTCGCTCCCCACTTGCACGGGCAAGTCAGCTGTGGATCCGCAGCTTGCAAAGAAACCCATTTCCCCCCTCCCCTCTGATCCGTCTTAGATTTCCGAAGCCAGATACAGATCCTACCCCTGCCAATGGACACCTCACTCCATAACAGTCCTTCCCCGGCTTTCGACCCTAACAGTTCCGAGACCCGAAAAGCCCAAAAGAACATCCATGACATCAATGTGGAGAAAAGACAAGCTTCCCAACTGTCTGAACATATCCCCGGCAAAATCCGTATAACCTTCTCCAAAAGATCCCAAGACAGGTGGTTCCTAACTCTGGATGCACTGCCACATTCACGGGCCCACCCTTCCAGCATGCGCGTCCCAATTGCTCCCACCGATGGCTCATAACCCTACAATAACTTCCCCACGAAAGCAATTCCCACCAGTTTACCTGCTATCGTAACCTTAGTAAGCCCCCTCTCAATCAGATCCAGAATAAACTGAATCACATCCTCCCGGCGGAGCGCCGGTGAGTCCCGCCGCCTAGCACCTGAGCGCAAAAATTCCCCCCATGCTGTCCTGTATGCTGCTTTTGTGGATTGCGCAAGAGAGCCTAAAACCAGCTGCAACATCCTGTGTTGCCTACGTACCACAAATGCTGCGGCATGCTGGTCGGGGTCCTGTCTGCGTCCTTGGCTAGCCCACGGAATCTCCCCCACTGCGAACGAGACAAAGCATCCGCTATGTCATTGTCCATACCTGGCACATGCACTGCGCGAAAGGCAATGTCATGCCGCAAGCAGCCCAACACAAACACCCTCAGCAATTTCAAGACTTGGGCATCCCTAGCAGACTGGCGGTTCACAATTTCTACCACCGCCATGTTGTCAATTCTGAACGTAACCTTTTTGTGTGCCAGCTGCTCACCCCAGAGAGTGACCGCCACCACCAGAGTGAAAAATTCCAGAAAGGCTATGCTCCTTCCCCCCCGCCCACTCTGGAGGCCACTGTTCCGCACACCATTTCCCTTGCCAGTACAGTCCAAAGCCCTTGCTCCCTGCCGCATCCGAAAATATTTGGACATCCCACACCATGTCCCCCTCCCGCATCAAGGAGATGCCATTGAAGCTCTGTAAGAAAAACTGCCACATTCTCAAATCCTCCCTCACCCCCGCCAACAGATGCACATGATGATGAGGAGGTCTCTGTCCTGCTAGTGCCCTGCCCAGTCGCCTGCAAAATGTCCTCCCTACTCTCACCACTCGACAAGCAAAGTTAAGAGGGCCCAATAGCACCTGAATCTCCTTCACAGTGACCGTATGTCTTGACAACATTGTCGCCAGCAGCCCCAACATTTGCTGCTTTTTGTCCGCCGGAAGGTGTGCCTCCATCAATTGAGAGTCCAACTCAATGCCCAAAAAGGACAGAGCCGTGCAGGGCCCTGTAGTTTTTTCCAGTGCCAACGGCATGCTCAATTCCCCCATGATCTCATTGAAACTGTCCAGCGCTTTCTGGCAGTCCGTGGAGTGTGAGGTGCCCACAAAGAAAAAGTCATCCAGGTAGTGTGTGACTCCTTGGTGACCCGTCCGTCCCGAAAACAACCATTGTAGGAACATGCTGAAGCATTCAAAAAGTGCGCAAGACATGGAACAGCCCATCGGCAATGCTTTGTCCACGTACCAGTGACCGTTGAACTGGATACCCAAAAGATCCCAATCATCTGGGTGGACTGGAAGCAGCCGGAAAGCCGACTTTATGTCGCACTTTGCCATCATCGCCGTTGCGCCCGCGGTCACTACCAGTGACATGGCTACGTCAACAGATGAATATGACACAGTGGCCTCCCTCTCATCGATGAAATCATTCACTGAACCCCCTTCAGGCCATGACAAGTGTTGTATTAGGCGAAACTGTCCTTGTTCTTTTTTCGGCACTACTCCAATGGGTGACATAATCAAATTTGATAGAGGCCAATCCTCAAAGGGTCCCGCCATGCGGCCCTCCCGCACCTCCTTATCTAGTTTGTCCTGTACTATAGTAGGGTTCTCCTTTGCTGACTTCAAGTTGTCTGCCCAACGTCTTAACCTAGGTCCGTCGTACCCCAGTCTGAACCCTTCCAGAAACCCCACCCGCAAACGGTCTGCAGCCTCAATGTCAGTATACCTCTGTAAGGCTGCAATCAAGTTGTCAACTCTAACCGGAGTACGAGCCTTTTGGCCCAGGCCCCCTAGCTCCTCGCCCTCCCACGAGCGGTTGCTGCTGCTGATTCCTTGTCTTAAACCCTCCTGCCTGCCACTGCTGGTTCCCCTGCTGCTGACCCTGTCCTCCCCCACAACAATTGACAAACGCATGCCTGCCTCCACACCCCGAGCAGTCGTGCCTGAACCTGCAGTACTCCCGAGTGCACAAACCTTTGTTGTAGTCCCAGCAAGCCCCTTTTGCACCCACCTGTCCTCTTCCCGCTCCCCCCACCCCTCCCCAGGTGGGGCGCCCCAGAAAGGGGCAATAAACGAGCGGGAGCCCGCTGGCCGTGAAAATGGTTTTCCCAGACCCCGCTAGCCCCATCGTGTGTTGCCATAAGTCTGTGTCCAACTCACCCCATTTAGCCTCTGGGTCCCACGCCATGCGTGCACGAAACTCCTCATCATATTGTGCCCATGCATAACCGCCCCCAGTAATCTGGGCCTTCCTAATCACGTCCATGTACTTGAACATGGCCACAGACCTCTCTGGGTATTTCTCACAGTACACGCTGGCATATATAAGGAACGCCGCCGTCCAATTTTCAATCGTCAAAGGTACTTTCGGCCTTTTGGCCAACTCAAATTCCTCCTCCTTAGACCCCTCCTTAGCCCTAACTTCTCTGTGAAGGAGATTAAGCATCTCCACGTATTCGCCCTTCCATATACGTTCCTTAGTGGCCAGCATTAAATGCGCGCCCAATGGCTTAGTGACACCCATGTAAGGCAACCGTTTTATTTTTAACTCCTTACTCTCCAATTTTGTCTCAGTATCCCCTGTCGGTATCTCAACCGTCACCTTCTTGTCCGGCACACTGTCGTCTGTACTCCCGGACGCCTTACCTGCACCCTCTAATGACCCCTTACCTGGGCCATCCGTCCCCACACCCACATCTACCACATACGCACCTTTACGCAACCTACCCACTACCCCCTCCTCCCTGTCAGCAACTCCCACACCCACCGACACCATTACAGGACCCAAGTGCGCCCCCTATTTACCTGGCGCCAAGGATTCCGCCCGTCGTTCCACTGCACGTCCTGACAAAGAGGCCGACCTCTCCTCCCAACGCGATGTCCGACCTGTGTACTTCGCTTGGCGTCGTGACACCTGAAAAACACTATGCACAGCATTACTCGGCCCCCCCTCACCCTCTCCTTCTACTTCCCTCACTTCCCCCTCTTCCATGCTATCCTCTTCATAATCCAGTTCCTCCTCCCTGGAACCACCGGCTTTCCCGGCCGGGGGTGCCGACTGCACCCTCCTAGAAACAAACACAAGATCTCCCTCGTCGCTCCTCCTTCCGCGATGTCCCCCGGACCGTAGAGGCCCAGTGGGTGGTGGGGCCGGCGAGCCCGCCTTGGGCCTACATATGCCAGCCGCGACGGATTCCACCGCCGGTACTGGGTACGCCGCGCGAGGCTCCACCCTCCCTTCTCCTTGGTGCCAGTGGGCCGCTCCCAGCCCTACCAAGTCTGGCACCCCGCGATGCTCTGCGCGTTGCTCTGCCACCTGAAAAAGAAAAGGATGGTCTGGTGTGCTGGGCCTACCCCTCTTCTCCTTCCCCTCCCAGCTCCGCTTTCTGCTGGCCCCTAACGTGCTGGCCACCCACGCCCGCCACACCGCGCTAAGATCCACCACCTCCCCCTCTTCCCCACCATCCCCCTCCCCCTCACTCCACTCCAACTCAGCCGCCCCCTGCCTACTTACCCAACTCGGCCCTGCCTCCTCGCGCAACCGGCCCTCCCCCACATCCCCCTTCACCCCCACGGCACCTTTCAGCGAAAACCCTGGATCTACACCCTCCGAGACCGGCAAACCAGCTCCCTTGCCGCAGCCCTCCAACCTGCCCTCCCCATGCGCACCCCTAACCTCCTCCACCCAGGAAGCGAAAATGTCCAGTCCCTCCCAGTCCTTTTCACTCCCTTCTGACTCCAACAACAATGGGGAAACCCCCCTCCCCCACAGCCCAAACCCTACTCCCCCCGCTACCTCCTCCACCTGTTCCCTCCCCAAACCACCTCCTGCACCCTCCCCAGCCCCCACCCCCTCCCCTGTCCCCTTACCCAACACCCCAGACAGCCCCTCCTGCCCAGCCTGACCAGTACCAGCCCCCCGCTCCACTGAGCGCGCCGAGCCTGCGCTCACACGCGCGGATACAGCCTGCTGTGCCTGTTCCTCCCCACCCTCTCTACGTGGGGCCACTCTCCTCCCACATGAGCGGCCCCTTTCTAGCTGAGATCTCGGCGGGGAGGCGCGAGCCGCGCTCCCCCGCCGAGACCCTCCGCTTCCCACATTGAAAGACCCCTCTCCTTCAAAGGGGTTGCGTCGCCCTGCCACACCCCCCGGGGCTGCGCTCTGTCTCCCGGCGCTGCCCCACTGCTGCGTGCCGACATCGACACCCGGGGCCGCTCTCTTCACATTCGAGCGGCCCCCAACGGCTGGAGACCTCGGCGGGGAGACGCGGGACACGCTCCCCCACCGTGCCCCACCGCCTTTCGCTGGTGACCCCAGGCCCCCCCGTGTACCACGTGAGCTACCCTTGCCCGACGGGGCCGCGCTCCGGACCTCCGCGCAGCCCCGCCCACTCACCCTGCCTCGTGCCGTTTTCCAGGGGGGCGAACAAGCCACGACGGCGGCCGCCACCCCGGCGGACACGCGCCTCACCGGGCGCGCATCACCAGGGGCTTCCGGCCTTGCTAAGTAAGCGGTCCGCCTCCAGGACACGAAAATCTGCACCATCCATCTTCCCTAATACTGCCAACCTCGCTACATTAACCTTGCTAAACCAGAAACACCGCACCTAGGCCCTAAATAAAAACCTAAACTGCGCAGCGCTCCCAGCCACCAGGTCACCAAACCTAAAATGGTGGCTGAGAAGGCGCGAAAAACCCCTATATAACATTGGGCTATAATTCAAAATTGGGCTACAGTTGGGCTAATCCCAATGTAGCCCAAAGTATCTTCAAAAATGGCCGCTCCCTGGCCAGCCCCTCCCCCTCCCAATCTGCCCGGGGGGCAGACCTCGCGATGCTCGGCTGCCCCCCAAAACCCCCTTCTTCTGTTGCCATTTCAATCACAGCCCCTCACTTTCCCCACTAAGAAAATATAACTGGGTGTTTTTCAATTAAGATAATAAACTGCCAGGCACAACTTATAGTTTCGTTGTGAATTATTGTTGCGTGTTCTCGTAAAACAGCACTGACAACAGCTGCGGAGCAGGCATAACTGGAATGTAAGTTACAGCTCTGGCTACATACCTGGGTTGCAAGTGGTTTTCAACGGAAATATATATTTCCTTCTGTCTGCCACACACTAGCAGCTCTTGAAGCTTGATGGGACAGACATTGAAAAGTTTTGTCAAACTCCTGTGCTGGAGATCTGCCAAAATCAAAAACCTTAGATACCAACAGCTGTGCAGACAGACTGAAGTCTGAAAGATTGGGAAACTTTAAGGTATTAATAGCTGTGTTCGTTTTGAAGGTATTCTCAACGGACTAGGCAAATGAATTTTTTCCTTATTGAAGCAGCATTAGCAGGTACTAATGCTAACATTTTAATTTGCTCCTTCAAAGAATTACCCAAGTGAATTTGTCATATTTTGCAACGAAAATTCCCTGATCCAGTTTGTTGTGTTCTTAATGTCGGTGCGATATTTATGGATGTAGTATAGTTTACTTTAAATTCGGAAACCTAAATTGGCTGGCACACAGACGTAAATTGCATGGACATTACCAATCTGCGATAACATGCGATGTCATTTTGCCATGTTTTCGAACATGCTTTCTATGAACAATACATTTTGACAGAAACTAAATAAGTTGCCTGGATATGTCGAAAACGACTGCACCTCATATGTTGAATTCAGGGGTACAGTATGCTGTTATTAATCAGTTTACATGAGATTATTTGAGTCTTGTGCATCTGCACGTGTGCAAGTACAAACAGTACTTGTGTAAAAACGACAGGCACCAATTCACCAACAAAACAGACAGGGGATGTGGTGGTACCTCACAGTCATTCACTAAAACTGTATCTGTGCTCTTCTTATTGTTTACATTGATCTATGTATGTCTTGATGCATACATTTATATGAATAAATGCAAAAACCACTTACAGCCTCGTAAGAGAGGCTGCTGTATTTGGGTATGGCAAGCCACCTGGAGGAACATCCATATTAGAGGGTGCCGTGTTTACCCTGGGGTAGTTTTCACCTTTCCTTTCATGAACAATATGCGCCTCTAGGAAATTGTCTGGCGCACATGTGCAGCCTCCATTCAGTGACGGGTGTGTCCAGTCATCAGTTTGTGGACATGCCATACGTTGAGATTGCTATAGAATAGATGGGTAGATTTAGGGGCATATATACAAGCCCCTAGCACCACTAGAGGATCA
Organism: Calotriton arnoldi; assembly: GCA_963921515.1. Classification (NCBI taxonomy): domain Eukaryota; kingdom Metazoa; phylum Chordata; class Amphibia; order Caudata; family Salamandridae; genus Calotriton; species Calotriton arnoldi. Next base: position 256,648 of record CAWUFW010007212.1, read on the forward strand.
CTTTTTTTGATGCTTCGGTGGCGGTATGCCCTGCACCATATTTACAAAGTGGCGTTAAGCCAGTTTTTGTGGCTTAACATCGCTTTGTAAATATTCTACTCTTTCACGTGAAAGGGGTGTGCGCTGGGTGTTGCTGTGGGTGTTCCACCGTAACACCCATTGCCAGTGCTTAATTTGTACAATAATAAGTGCCAGGGCTCTGACCAGGAGGCAACTGCAGAATAAACACCCATTGGCCAGTCATCGCTGCCAATGATGGTACCAAAACAACTACTAACCATTTCTCTCACCTGCAAGTGTGACAGTTCCGATTATTCCAGGTCCCCAAAGCTAAAGGAATGGCTGGGGAGGCAGGTATTAGTATTTTTAATGTATATTGTATTCATAAACAAATGTTGTTCTGCTCATCTCTAAGTTAGATGAGCAGTGCCACCATGTGGCAGAGTGTCATAAGTGTGGTGATGACAATTAAATGCTGGTGCAAAGCACTAGAAACCAATTAAGTGCTGGTGCTAAGCATCAGAATGGCGCACATGGAGAAATGCTTTTATTTCTCCTCGTTTTTGCTTTTTCTATGTGTGCTGCAAAATGCAGTACCACTGCTACTGCCACTCCTAAAATTTCCATGGAAATGACCGCCTTTCTTCAAGTCCTTGCTCTGATGAGCCCAGTTACTGGTCTGGCCCTAAGTTCTCTGTGCCCCAACCCTCCAGAATCTCCATTTCCCTTTCTTTTTTCTTTTTTCATAAACAATAACACTCCTTGCGCATTTTGAGTGTTGCATATCCTTGATATTCTTCCCCAGACAGAGTAAGCCTCATCTGTTTTGCTGCACTACCACAAGAAAATCTATGCCTAAAGGGGATACTTAGAAATTCATTGAGCTTTCAGCAGAACCTAGTTCCAGTGTTTCAAAGGACTGCAGCAGTGCTTTTTTTAAAAGATTGTCTAACTGCCCTTGATTGCTGAGACCTGGATGACAATGGTGGTAGCAGTGGGGTCTAGAGCCTAGATCTTGCAAAGCACTCTACACCAAGCATTAAGTGCATTATTGAGTGCTTTGCAAAGATGGCAAAGAAGGAGCATGTTAAGTAAGTTGAATAGGAGGCTATGATAAAGATGAGCTGAGAGCAGCAGATGAGAAGTGACTTGCAGGAGAGAGGTATGTTAAAGGGCAAGAAATAGAATTGGAAGAAAAGAAACTTGCCATTGCAGCGGAGGTTAAGGTGCTAGAATTACAGATAATTAAGTTAGCTTTTCCACAGTTAGTGACCACTGTGCCACACAGTTAATGTATTTTCTATATCTATATAGTCTTTAGCACACAGTTCCCAACAACACCACCGGGGGTCATGTTATAGCTTGAATCAATGGATTTGAATTGCCTTCTGCCCTGCATAATATAAGCAATATGAGTAAAGTGGGGATTGCACTTAGCAGGTTTCAGCTAAAGGGTAATAAAGCTGTTCTTGTATTGAATAACAGCAACAGAACCAAGTAGCAAAGCATAAGGAACATTTTAGTTCGAAAAAGTTTTGGCTGACCAAGTTCAAAATAAAAAAATCTCCAGAGTGCTTATAAGATGCCAAACATGAAATGGGAAACATTTATTATTCATGACATTCATGCAAGTTGGAGTAGGTAATTGAAAAGAACATGGCCACAACCTTAAGAGTTTGTTCAATCAGCTGGTAGTAAAACAACTTTTTAGCATTTGTCCAATAGAGCTGCATCAGTCTTTTGCTGATTGGCAGAAACCTGATTCCAAGGGAAGTTTAGCACATGCTCACAAGTAAATAATAATTCAGGTAGGTCAGAAGGGGAAAGGTAGTCAAATGGTGAAAGGCCATGAGTAGATTGTAATTGCAATGGCTCCAAGGTGAATCCACCGGAAGCAAAGACAAAAGGGAATTAATCTTTTACAAAGGGTTATAATTCTGAGAAAGGTAGCGACAGAGGTGCTCTTGACCAAAGATAGGGAAGGATGTTAAAACTGTGGGACATAAGGCACATGATGCATAACTCCCAACACTTAGCACCAATCCTACAGACACCTACACCACTTTTCAACCTAGCAGACGGTTGCCAGATTGTCCCCTTAGAAATAGCGCTAGTCTCTATGGATTGGGTGGAGGGGCCTCAAATCGTTTCCAATAGATAGGACCATATGGAACATGTCTTAGTAGATTCCACCAAACTAACTGGCATGCAAGACACGAGGGGTTACCAAATCATGGTTGATGCTCATGCTGTAGATCTGAAGCAGACAAAAAAGTGATGGATGGAATGCGTTGATTAACCTCAGCCACTAGTAATTACTTAGGGCTGCATCCCAGTCCATCATGATTTTGCACACCATGCCACCTTAGTTTGGACCCAGCTAAATACACATCAGTCTTGACACTGCTAGAATGAGAACCGTCCACCCCGAACTAACAGGCCAGGTCCTCCCTAAACCAGAACACAAGCAACCCAGGACCTCTTTCACCCTTAGTAGGGCTCATCAGTCAGGTATACACCACATTATCAACAATTGGAACATTGCTGGGTGCTGTGGCACAGTGTGTAGAGGACCCATACCTGGGCATACCATCCATTTAGGATTTTGCACTGTTGATTACAAAATAGTTATGGATGGAATGCCTAGATTATTCTCAGTCTCTGGTAATTATCAGGTAGCATCCCAGTCCATCATTATTTTACACACCATGCGCCCTCAGTTTAGACCCTACTTCACTAGGAACAGTCCTGCCTGAAATGACAGACCAGGTCCTCCCAGAACCAGAACACAAGTAAACCAGGACTGGTTTCACGCTTATTAGGACTTATCAGTAAAGTATATCTTGGTTCCAGTGAGACAGTATGCACGGCACCCACTTCTGGGCATACTTGTACAACTTTGGCGTCCCACTGAAGTATGCAAAAAAGTGATGGCTGGAATGCCTGAATTAATCTTAGCCGATGGTAAATACCCAACCATGTGCAAATCTGTCTTCACCCTGCTCAAGAATGAACCATCCTGCCTGAACTGCCAGGCCAGGTCCTCCCTGACTGGAGCACAAGCATGCTGTAGATCCATTCATGTCAGTTAGGAGTCTACTTCATGGGGTCACTGTGGCTGGTGAGGGTTTTAAGTACCCGGTCACCAACATTGAGGTGTTGATGGGTAAGTAGAAAAGATAGGTCCTGTTTGGTCTAGGTAACTACGTCACCAGGCTACTTTTTTGCAGAGGGACTTTAGAAGTTGGGTTCCAGTGGTTGCTGTTATCATCAGAACAAAGACCACCCCAAAAGGGTCCTCAAAGGAAAAGGAGATTCAGCTGAGGAAGCTTTCAGTCAGAGGTGTCTACCTCGGACTGATCCAGATATTTCAGATGCCCTATGCTTAATTCTGAGCAGCTTACCTCTCTATGAGATGAGGAATCAGAAGCCAGCAGTGGGGAAGGTACGAGCCTAAGGGAGCCTTTCAGGGTTAAAAGAATTGCTTGAGATAAAATGTTGTAAGAAAGCTGAGTTTACATAAAACCTTGAAATGTTTTCATTAGAATACGCTTGTGCAAGCCTGAGAATTAACAATTGGTTGTTTCCCCATTATGTAGGGAAAAGCTCTACAGCAAGCACTTGGATCCTGCATAAGCCCAGGAGAAATTTCATTTACACCTGTGCAATCTCACGTAATTTCTGGAATTTTGTGTCATGGATATGACATGTAATACCCAAGATTACACTGCGCTGCATTAATGAGATTTTGTTTGGGTAAAAAGCCCATTGCATTGACAATGCTAGAAGACTTTGCCAAATGTGAGCTGTTTTTAACACTAAGCACTAATGATCAACTCAATTCTTTTTTGATTATATTTCATATTGTTTTTTGTTGGATGACATGAAGTTTGCACTATGGAAAGCACATTCCTAAGGGTTATATATATATTCCCTCCTTTAACTTGTGTTTGTGTCCAGATTTGTTCTTATACTGTCGTACTTTACTCTTTGTGCCCTAGTCTACAGTAGTTCATTGATTTTTTTTTGTTTTTGGAATTTTTACATTTTCATTGCTGCCGTGCTACAGATATTGCGCATGGGCTTGTGTTTGATTTCTGTCTGCATGTGCTTGTTGGTTGATGAAGAGTGGTGGCTCCCAGAGTCCATACCCATGTAGCCATTTTAATTTGTTCTCAGCCACCTTCTTCCCCTTGTACATGACCACCAGAGAGAAAGCTAGGTTTACGTTTAGGCTATGTACGGGTTAACAGGTTTATAGAAGTTAGAAGACAGACGATTGTAAGGGATGGCATAAGAAGAGACTTAGTGCAAAGGTGTGGGAGAAATGTGGCACATGCCAGGATGGGTCAGGACTGGATGGGAGGTGGTAGGTATGGGAGGGCAACACACCTCTTCTATTCATTAATTTAAATGTGTGTATTCATTTATATGTTTTTATATAGCGCAAGCTTTACCCGAAGGTATCAGAGAGCTTTACAATAGAACCAGTTACATTACATAAGGACTTCAGAGTACATGAATTACATAAAAGATGCAAACAGATAAACTCTAAATTCACCTAAGAATGGTAGTAAGTACATAAGTCTACTACAGATACTAGTGGTTAGAGTTACATATATACAATTTGCAAATTCACTCAAGGTTACATTTTAAGAAAAGTTGAAGCGAATAGGGGTTTACAAACATATATATTACATATTTACACAGCATTATCTTCTCGCCATTGCTGGGGTTCTTGCTTTCAGCCTGGCCTTCAGGGTGTTGTTGCACCCACGGGTAGTGATCTTGGGCCTGGAGGGATCCTCGAGCTGGTGATGGCCAGATGTCCTCCACGCTTGTTGTCCCGGTTGCCTCATCGCTCCTGGGAACTTTAGAATAGTTTACGGTTCCAGGGCCAGTTCAGTGTCACGGGAGGCTGGTAGCTGAAGAGTGCATGGGTGGGGACATCATGTTCGCCTCATTCTCCTTAACATGGCTGCCCCGACCATCCCGCGCCCTGGGAGATCACCAACGTGCAGGCGGCGAGCAGAGAGGCAGCGTCAGAGCACCCCCGCAGCTTGGTCCCAGCTTGGAATCCCATCTTCTCTGGCAAAAGGATGGGGTATACAGGACAGCAGGACCAGAGGCCATCTGCAGACATCCAGCGGTCGGCCAACGGAGGGTGGCGGCGGGCTCACTCTGCCACAGAATGGCTGCCCTGCTCTCTTCCACCGACAGGTCACAGGGGCACGGGGGATTAGGGAAGGCAGCGACCTCCCAGCTCATGTATGGCTGCTTTGCAAGTGGGGAGAGGCGCTGTGGGGTGGAAGGGCAGGCGGCCATCTGCAGGCACATCTCCCAAAACTCACCAGGATTTGTGCTGGAGGTAAGCCGAGCCCGGAACCAGTGAATCTCCCCAAGTTCCCACATCAACAACTTTCGCCTCTGCAGGGTCCTCGCCACTGTGACCAGCAGTGTGTAGTCGGCACTGCGCCACGGCTCGCTGGCCAGGTAGTGGCCACCTGGGGGGAAGGGCTTCTCCGAGGATCTACGCCGCTAGGCGATCCCTAGCCTGGGAGTTCCCCGGCGGGGCTCCTACGCGGCGACCATCTTGGGAATAAGAAGCAGAGACCCAAGCATAGTATAGTGATTAATTTTCTTTGTATGTCAGAATAGTGTCTCTATAAGGCCTAAAATCGTGCAAAAAGTAAGTTAATTTAGTAAGTATTGATTTACTATTCTTAGCTCCACATCTATGAACCTTCAAATACATCGTCAAGGTACATGTTTATATTCAGTTTTCCCTTCCCTAATCCCTTTTCATCCTCTCCTTGGCGTTTACTCCATTTTGTTCTGATTGTTCTCCCTGAATGTATGTAAAAAAAATAGAACAAATTAGTTTATTATTGTTACTAAATAGAACATAATAACACCATCAATGCGTAGTGCTTTGCTGTATTAGAAAGTTAAATAAAAAAATATAAAACCACCTTCTAGAATAATGTGCTTGCGTTTGAAGGATATGGAAATAAAAAGCATTTTTGCTATTTCTCTAACAAAATAGATACATGCACATTCTGCACAAACTCTTCCTTCCAGAAAGTCAGGATGTGGCGGGTGTGCTTAGCGCTAACAGATTCCTTAAATAATACAGACTTAAGAAATATAAATGCTTAGCATTGTGTCTAGGACACTGGACTTGGTATCTGTCATCAAACGAACAGTGCACCAACGAGGGACTCTGCCTGATATGTGCAAATATGACATGTGTCTGTGTATACCTCCGACCCATCCGAAAAACTACATGTATTTGTAATTGTCAGGGAAAACAGCCTTTACCACACAGACCTTACCACATAATGCCTTTATCATGCAGCCTTTACCATTCAGTTGTCTTTACCATGCATGCCATTACCCCCTCATTGGTCCCCTCGTCCCACTCAATACAGTGTGATGCAGCCCCCTCCCAGTCTTTACTACGCTCCTAAAGAGGAGTCTTTCCTTTATGTCCATGACCTATAAAGACTTAGGGCTCCTCCCACCATCCGTTCTCTGTTTTTTCGTGTCTTCTACAGCTAAGTGCTACGCTTCTGTGTTTCTTTAAAAAAATGTATTCTTTATATGCATTCTTACTTGTCGGCACTTGGCGCACGATGGGTGTTCTGCAGTCCTGTGGACGCTCTCCCCGTCCATGTGCTTGGCTGGGGGGGGGCCCTCATTCAGCGCACCACAGTGGCCCGCTTGAGAACTGCCTAGGGGTTTCCTGACCTCTGCAGGGTGCGCAATTGCGTGCTATGTCAGGGAAGGCTGCAGGCCGGTTTATAGCAACCGGATCTCGTGTATCGTGAGATATGGTTGCTAGGAAACCGGTATCAATAAGGAACTGTAGATGGGCTCACTTTTCTGCCTTTAGCAATGGAGTCTTCCAGCTCAGGGAAGAGGGCTGAAAAACTAACTCCACAATATCGAGACTATGGAGGAAGAGCATACCCTCTAGATTTCAAAATGGCAGAATTACAAAGACTAATTAAACAGGCAGTTGATGAGGCTGTTAATGACCCTCAGTCACCCTCAGAGACAAGGTCTGGATACTGAGTGTGATGTTGATGATTCCCCTAAAGGAAAATATATACAGGGAAAAGCTCTGACAGACATGCTCTCACACATCCGAGAGGTACTGGGGTTCGAAAAAAAATATGATGATGAGGATGGCTTTTATGCCCAATACAGTGGATGCTTAGAGGTGAATCTGCCTTTTCATGACATTCTTCAAGACATAGTCCTAAAAGAATGGAAGGAAGTGGATAAACAAAATATTCAAGATTCTTGAATAAGAGATACTTATTGGAGGGCTTTGAGGACAAATTCCCTCAGATTACAAACATCAATTCAATTTTGTCTTCAATGGCTTCTTCCTCTTCTTTATCTTCAGAGGAATCAACTTTTTCAGATCCTATAGACTGTCATGAGCCCCTCAGGCACCCTCTGTGTAGTGGGCCTAGTGCGAGGGGTCATGTTGTATTACCCCTGTGGCGTTTAATGGCACGCTATGATACTATGACTGCTGTTCTCCAAAGCCCATGATTCCATTTCGCTTGAATCCCTGCTAGCATCCCCCACCCCAGTGAACCAATAGAGTGCCTTACACCCACTGTTGCTGGGGCCTTGATGTTGTTTTCCATTTACTTTACTTTACTTTAGAACTTAGTATCGTGCATGACTCTGAAGGAAGTGACCCGAAAAGGGCCACCCGGGTCACTCACGACCATCTTCTATGCCTTCCTACAAATGAAGAGTCGGTCAGACAGTAGAGAATACAAACCAGATATTTATTGAGATTACACTGCAGTGGAGCCCAGTCTGACCAGCCTCTTGGGATGGCTGTCAAGGGACTGAAGCCCGTAAGCATACAATTACATTATGTACGTTTGCAAAGTCCACAAAGGCACGCATACTATGGAAAAACACTAGCAGGTGTCGAAATACAATAGGGGTAGAGAGCATAAGTTTCGATTCTGCAGCTGGGCACAGGCTATCTACTGCCCAAGGTCGTCTGACCTATCCTCCCTACCAGACGGGTGGGAGAAAGGCTCCATCTAACAAGAAAGGTATGTACTAACGAGGATACTTGCAATTATAGAAGAAAAAGCTCAACCTTGGGAAACGAAATTTACCAAGGACCGTTTCTCGAAAATAACTAAGCAGCAGTTTCGATTATCATACAAAATGGCGTCCAGATTGCAAGATGGTGTCGCAAATGCTAAAATATACGGACAGAAGGGCTTCCCAATATTAACAAACCCTCCTGTTAGCATGAGCTAACCATCTACAATCGAAAAGACATAAACATAAAGGAATAATGAAGCACATAGCTTGGGTATGCACATGTTATGCTGTCAATAGTGGGAGTATATTCCAAGAGAAGAGAAAATGTTTCGAAGACACCCTCATCTATGGCCATAATGTCATCTACTTCTTTCTGTAACATTATTGCTGCATTAGTGTCATGAATCGATATCTTCCTCTTCGGAGCCAATACAGAGATGCAGTATGTGCAGCACATTGGGAGACATTGAATAAGAACACAGCAAAGTATCAATATAACAATGAAATATATTGCTTTTTCTATTAGCCAGCCCCATGTTCCAAAAAGGGACCAACTCCAATTACCTGCTTTCATACCTTTGACATTCTCGATAATATCCAAGATATGCTTGGTGATATTCTTTTCCATATTTGTTATGCCCACTACACACTGATTGCCAATAACTGCGCATGCACCACCATTTTTTGCTAGAATAAAGTCCACTGCATATCTAGTCTGTTCAGAATAAATCCTCATACTTTCTAATTGAATGGTGATGTGATGTAATGCTGCTAATGTGGTATTTCACAATATCTGTAATTTACAGCCAAAATATTCCCGTGCCTTTTCAGTCCTACTCATAGCCATTCCCCCTAATGTGAAAATGGCAGACAGGATATAACCAAAAGTAATACCATTACTGTAACTGTTGAGCTCAATATCTGTTACTCCTTCACAAAATTCCTTTGTAAGTGTTCTCTTTACCCATTTTATTTGTCTGTGAGCATATTTGCAAGGGACCGCCAGGGGCAGCACCATCCCAAGAGCTACATCATTGGTGCCATTATGAACATTTGAGTACGTTCCATTAGTGAGAAAGAAGAACCCGGGTGGGCATATATCGGTCTATCATAATTCACAGCTGAATAACGAGAATTACCTGTGATGGTGTCAGAACCTTTCGAACCTTTCAAAGGGAATGTCTCTTTGGATATGATCACCCCTGAGCAATTGATATACAATATGGTATCTGTACTATTTATGATGGGGCAACAGGCAGGGTAATAACCAGCTTTTCGAGGAACCATCACTTCTTTACAATGCCAACCCATCAATGTAATATTTTGCTCTTCCAAATAGAAGTTATCACAATACGTATTATTGTCACAACCGGGATAACCTGTCCAAGTGGGTTGACGATGATACAAGCATGGCCCTGGGTAGCCAAAAACAAACTCCCCTTTTACCTCAACAAAATTTGTCGGCTTTGAATATGTATAATTAATCAAAGCGGTCCATAGGCTAGTTACAGATTCAGTAGGATAACAAGCAACACCATTACCAAAAAATCTCTTATGAGTATCTAGAAAAACATTATTAGAAAGCATTCTTTTCCGTCTTGGTGTGAAAAAGATATCATTGTCAGAAGTAGGCGAATTACTTGCATTTTCTAACGCCCAAAGAACTGCACAAAGAATAATCATCAGCAGAATAGCAAAAAGAAGGAATAGCACTCTCCGCTGCTTCACCCATGATGATCGGGGCAAAACAACAAAACCTAATGGCTGTTCTTCATCAATTCATTGGCCTGCCAAAAAAATGTATGAAAGCAGAATGAAAAGGTACTATCAATCTAACCGTAATGAAACTAAGCAAACAATCTTCTTTCCAGTGTCCGTTTTTCTTCTCCTGTGAGCCTCGCTGGCAGGCTCCTATTGTTCATCCACGGTGGTGCTATCCAGCACTTCCCATTGGAGCTACACAATTGTAGCCCTTGCTGAGGAAAATCCACTTCTTTCAGGATAGGGTACTCTCCCTCTTGGAAAAACACCACAAACTTATCCTGTCCAATGTCTCGAACAATGCACCAATCTCTCTGTCCCTGCTCTATTGTCGCTATTCTTCATCCATGAAGTCCATCCCTACTAGTCTGACTTTTCCTTTGGTGCACTGTTCCTTCGTCGAGGACGCAAATTATACTTAAGAACTCCAGGAACAGAGGGATCAAGAAACAAACATTCACTTTCAGGGGTATGGACTGATTTGGATTCAAACACAGAAGGGCCAGCTGACTGGAGCTCTTGGCTGGCCTTAACCTCAGGTGGCACTGCTTCATTCAGGACTGCATCACTCTCCTCCTCAGAAGGTGCCCACGTTATTCTGGCATCGGAGAAAGGAATGAAATGAGGAACCTTTTCCGTCTCAGAGTTCCCTATACCGTCGATCCTCCACTGGTCATACGGCAGGGGAAGTGGCACCTTCTTAGTATGCATAGAGTGTATCCAATTCTTCCGGCCATCCACTTTGACTGCAGTGCGGGTGGCGAGTAGTACATGGAAAGGCCCCTTCCATCGGGGCTCCAAACTGCCTTTTCGCTGGAAGTGCTTTATGAAAACATAATCACCAGGCCGAAGGTCGTGGCCGGGTCACTCTGTAGCGGACGGCAAGGCCTCTTGAATCTGCTGATGAATAGAACGACATTTTTTAGTTAATTCGTATAGATAATCTATCAACAAGGGGTACTCTATCTCGGAAAAGTGACGGGGTCTTGGAACTCCCCAGACATTAGCGGGCCTACCAAAAACAATCTCATAGGGGGACAACCCTGTTCTTGGATGGGCTGTAACTCTCGTTGACAACAAAGCCAATGATAAAGCATCTGGCCACTTCAATCCTGTACTCTCCTGAATTTTGGCCATATTTAGTTTGAGAGTACCATTGTACTTCTCAACTAAACCTGCTGACTGGGGGTGATTTGCAGCATGAAAATGTTTCTTAATGTGCAAGCCATCGCACACTAACTGGATGACTTTAGAATTAAAATGACTGCCATTGTCACTCCAAATCAAACGGGGCAAACCAAAGCGAGGGAAAAACTCCTTCAAAAGAGCTTTCGCAGTCGCTAGAGCTGTATTTTCCTTGGTAGGATAAGCCTCAACCCATTTACTGAATGCGCAAACCACCACCAACACATACTTAAAATTGTTCACCTGTTCCATCTCAATGAAGTACATTTGCAGGACTTCGAAAGGGAAAGGAGGGGGTGCAAAGTTACCTGGAGGTGTAGGGGTCCCCTTCCCTGGGTTGTACAACATGCACACCATGCAATATTTTACTAAATGGGCAGCCGTCTTTGGAATATTATCATTCTGCCACACCGGATCGAGCAACTTGCAAATACCGCTAGCACTAATGTGAGCTGGTCCATGAGCCATAGTAACGACGGGGAGAACATAGGCATCTGGCAACATCCATCTCTGTTTCCCTGACTTATCTATCCAACACCCATCATCATCCAATTGTGCTGTACTTTCTTGCCATATTGCTAATTCCTCAACTGTCGCCTCGCTCTGGATTTCTTTCACACTTTCTAGTTTGTCCTCAAACATTGTGACTTCCGGCACCCATCTAGCAGGACCTGCTACAAACATCTTTTTCATCTTAGATCGGGCCGTCTCTTTAGCTGTTTGATCCGCAAAAGCGTTTTCCCTCCCCACATCATCAGTAATTGCTTTGTGAGCACTACACTTCACTATTGCCAGTTTCTTGGGCAGGGTCAACGCCGACAAAAGTCTATTTATCAAAGGGCTGTGTTGAATCTTTGAACCATGGGAGGTAAGGAATCTCCTCTCTTTCCAGAGCCGCCCAAAATAATGAGCGACTCCAAAAGCATACTGGCTGTCGGTGTAAATATTAACCGCCAGTCCCTGACTCAACTCACAAGCCCGAATTAGAGCTGCCAGCTCTGCAGCTTGGGCCGACTGATAGGGGACTCATGATGTCTCAACTATCGTGCGCAGTGTTGTGATCGCATAAGCAGCAGTTGTGGTGCCATCTGGTAATTTAAAACAAGAGCCATCGACATATAGTTCCCCTTGGGGGTCAGATAAGGGAACATCAGTCAAGTCTACCCGTCCCTTCGTCTCCTCCTCAGTGCGAAACATACAATCATGTATGTCTATCTCCTCACTCTCCGAAGGGAGGAGTAGTAACGTGGCAGGATTCAGAGTGGCACATCGTTTAATCGTAATATTTGGTGCAAAAAGAGTTAGCTCATAGCCAGTCAGACGTGCACTGGTAAGGTGCTGTGTCTTTGTTCTGTTCAAAAGCGTATCCACAGCATGGGGTACCATAACTGTGAGATCAGTGTCAAGAACAAGCCCTGCCGATTGTCGAATAGAGACGGCCACTGCCGCGGTTGCTCTTAAACAGCTCGGGAGGGCTTTCGCGACATGATCAAGTAGAGCAGAAAAATACGCACACGGTCTCTGCTTATCTCCAAAAGCCTGTGTTAAGACAGAAAGTGCACATCCGGCCGACTCGTGCACATACAACACAAACGGCTTGTTATAATCAGGTGTGCCAAGCACAGGAGCCGAGCAAAGCACAACCTTCAATTGCTCAAAAGCTTGTTGACATTCAGGCGTCCAAAGCAAAGGTTCACATCTTTAGTTGTTAAGTGAAGCAGAGGCTTTGTTAATAAAGCAAAATTGGATATCCAATGACGACAATAGGAAGTGATACCAATAAAGGCTCGCACATCCCTTTGGGTCCTTGGAACAGTCATGTTAATTACAGCATTAATACGTTCAGGAGTTAGTTTCCGACCCTCCTTCGACAGTAGGTGACCTAAATAGGTGACCTCCTGTCCACAATATTGGAATTTGGAAAGGGACACTTTATGTCCATGCTGAGCCAAATGCAGCAACAATTTGACTGTAGCTGCTTTACATCCTTCTTCAGTATCGGACACAATCAAAAGATCATCCACATGCTGCAGCAATACATTACCTGGAGGAAAGGTAAGGGAGTCCAATTGACCCTTCAGAGCCTGGCTATATATACTAGGACTCTCAGTATAGCCCTGAGGAACCCGACAAAATCTAAAACTACGACCTGCCAGGGAGAACCCGAACATGTGCCTGCTATTGGAATGAACAGGGATACTAAAGAAAGCGTTTTTCAAATCAATGACAGAAAAGAATTTGGCAGAAGAAGGAATCATAGTCAGGAGAGGAGTAATGTCAGGGACCACAGGGAACTGAGGGACTACTATTTTTTTAACTTCGTGCAAATCAATCACAAAACGATAGACATCAGCAACATCATCAGGAGAACCCGGAGGCGGCCTCTTGAGAACAGGAAGGATAGGGCTATTGCACACATTTGCCGCTGTATCTTCAACAACTCCTGACTGAATCAAATCTTGTATGATATGTAACAACGCCTGTTCTCCTGCATGCGAAATCTTATACTGAGGAATACGAGGCAATATCGCATTTTCTTTAACCTGAATAGAAATTGGAGGTATTTGCAAAAGTCCCACATCTGTATCACTTGTAGCCCACAGCGTAGATGGAACATCTTTAAACTCAACTGGGAGGGGGGCATCTTTAGACAAGCATTGTATAGTACTAACCACACTCGGACCCATTGTCAAATGGACACCATCTGGGGAACAGTAAATAGTGGCATGTAACTTTTTTAACAGATCTAATCCCAACTGGTTCTCTCCACAATTTGATGTTAATAAAAATGGCGAATCAACGGTAAAGGGGTCTATAGTCAAAGCAAGGGGTTTGGAGATGGGGCTTACTACCGGCACACCGGTAAAAACCAACCAAAACATTGTTATGGCCAGACAGGGCTGCCCCAGGGACCAGTGACCTCGCAACAGAACTATTCATTGCTCCTGTATCCACAAAAAATGTCTTCTCCGAGCCCTGCAAATCCACACTAATATAAGGTCCATGCTGATCTACAGGTATCGGAACTGGTCCCTTACCCTGTCCTAAGACATCCCCGTCACCTCATCCAACTCATAATCATCATGATAATACTGTCGGCTCCCAACGTCATCAAAGTAATTCTGATCAGTACGGCCCGATGACATTCCAGTAGCCTGGTCCCCATCCCGGCTGGCTGCTCCCCGTCTTCGCCCTCTCTCCTCCCCGTCCTCTCGGAGCTGCAACCTTTTTCAGCAAAACCGGGCACTCGCTACGCCAGTGCCCTTCCTCCTTACAAATCGCACATTGATTGGGGCCTACAGGCACAGCACTCCGACTCGTACGAGAAAGCTGCCTGGCCGGTCCAATGCCTCGACTCCGTCCCTGCCCCCTGTATGCCTGCTGCATCAGTACCTTAGTCTTCAACTCCTTTGTTTTCTTTTCCACCTTCTCTTTCTCCTCATTCTCCCTATGTTTATAATACTGAGCCATACTCAATATCACCGAAGGGGAAGAAGTAGTCCACGTGCTTTCGGCAGCCTGCAACCATGTTGCAATCTCTGGTAACAAATTTGTGACAAATCTGTTAACAAACAATCTGATACCCCCTTCCAAGGACAAATCCTGGCCACTAAAATTCAAAAACACATCTTCAAACCGAGTAAAAAAATCAGACACACTCTCATCCTTCTTCTGACGACATGCGGCTAGCTTATCCCAATCCACCTTCTGGGGTGGAATAAGAGAGTGCATATAAGTAATGATGCGATCTGGCAAAGCCAAGATCTCAGCCTTAGGCTTATCACCAGGCTTCCTCTCCTTATCCCATGCCTTAATCTCATCCCATGTACCACCCAATTCTAGGGCATGGTTCTGAGTGTGCACCTGTCGCCAGACATCCACCGGTACCAATAAGCCAAAAAACATTTCAATATCTGCCAACGTCATTATCATCGATGCAGCAGCCTCTGTCAATTCCTTATAGTAAGCAGTAGGATTTTTCCTGGGGTCGGGCAACTGAGCCTTAAATGCGAGGACTTCACTCCTCTTCCATGGAGTATAAACCCATTGTTCTTGAAAACGGGCCTCTACTCATTGTCTAGTCACTTGATTATGTTGATCACATAACTCTGGTATCTCCGGGTGAAAAACGGGATGAACTTCCCTCATTGGGAACTGAGGTATTACCGTCGGGGATGTTTGATGCAATCTACCACGATATCCAATCAGTGTAGTAACACTAGCAAAAACCTCATTGGGAGCCATGCCCGCAGCATATACTTGGTCCCTAATATCGTAAGTAGCCTGAGGTGCAACACCTTTAAAACACTGTTCCCATAGTCCAATCAAAGTGGCCGACATATGTTTAAGGGCATGTTTATGTTTGTGAGTTTTATAGAGCGCATAGCTGCCCGCGGGCTTCCCAACGCTATGGAGCAGGAGTGAGCATGATCCAGGGCTCAACCTGGGAATAGTCAGGCTTTCAGTTTCTTTCTGAAGGCCAACTCGTCTATGGTGAGGCTTAAATCTGTGGGCATAGAGTTCCATAGTTTCGGCACTAAATGTGTAAATGGTCTTCCTCCCCATCTGGATCTCCTAATCCTGGTGGTTCTAGCCAGGTGTTCTGAGGAGGATCTTAGGGCTCTTTCTGGTGTATAGGGTGTGATCAAGGTTATTAGTAAGGTTGGTCCTTTTCCCTTTAAGGCCCTGTGTGCTATGCACAGCGTTTTAAACTTAATCCTGGTCTGCACTGGCATCCTATCATGCTGCTGAACAAATGGCTCATAATCCAGTAACACACTCCAAACATCCTCAACACCATAAATAGGACTACGGGCCCACTGGGCAGCCTGATTGGCCACCATATTCTTCTCCACATCTCCCACATCTGACCGAATCAACACCCGTCCTAATCGCTCCTTTGCAACTGCCCCAGCTCCATCGTCCTGACCACACACCGGTGTCTCGGCATCTAACAAGGGGGTAGGAGTAAAAACAGAGGCCAACCTACTGGTCGAAGAGGGGGGCATCAAGGTCAACATCGGTTGAGTAATAGGTGTCTGTGAAGGAGAAAGTGACATCGTAACAACAGGGGTGGCAGGAGGACAGGCAGTCGCAGTAGCTGTGGGGGACGGAGCCACAGAAAAAACTGATGATACCGGAACCAAAGCACTTCGATCAATACCAGATACAACGGGAACAGGGGGGGCAGAGGCAGATGACGAGGGCTGTGGAACAACAGGGTATATTCTATTCGGGGCATAAGGGGGAGGCGGTCTGTATTCCAATAGCTCTTCCATAAAAGTGTCTGTTTCCTCTCCAATAACATAAGACTTACCACATTGCAATCGAAACCTCCTATCTGCACATTCTATACCCTTCTCCACTTTCTCCTTATCATGTGCCACCGCTTTCAGAGTCAATGTCTGCGTTCTCTCCCTCCATGCCTCCCTCTCCGCCCTCAGCCGTCTCTGTTTAGCTTCCTTCCGCCACACCTGAAGGTAATCAAACATCGACTGCCTACTACGTTTAGCAAACAATTTTTCCTCTAAATAATTCAATTTCTGTTCATCAAAGGTGCCTGTTGACGGCCACTGCAATTCAGCGTTGTCCCTGGTATATTTGTGCCATAATGTACTAAATATAATAGGGCTAAGGCCATGCTTAATATACATATCATAATTCGGTGTGCCCTCTGCGCGCGCAGGCTGTTTCACTTCCAATCGAGCATCAGCAGAACAACAACGGCATCCCACACAGCACAACTTGCTAAAGCAAGGCATTCTTACCTCTACACACACAGTGCACTCAACCAAGTATCTCACAAACAGCGCTTCCAAAGCAGGTCAACAGACCCCTTCCAACAAAGTATTGGTACCAAATACAAAAGTTCAAATATTTTAAGCGCTTAGTCCAAAACGATCCTCAGATCGTACCAAAGTCAAACTAACGGTGCACCATGTTCACAAAGAACCCAAACAAATTCAAGCGCTTGTTCCAAAAAACAGTCCACAGACTGCACCAAAGAGAGACAGGCTCAAGCCCCAGACATTTTCAAAAGTAAGCCAAATTCACTCAGTTGCATGGCAGGGTATCCGCAGACACCCTGTATCTGTAAACGGTCCGCAGACCTACCAAGTTCAAACAGCTAAGATGGCGCCATATTTACCAAGAATCAAGACAAACTCACCTGGTGCACACAGGTCAAACAAAGTTATTCTCCACTGCCGACTCTTCGGACCTAACGGTCAAATCCAAGGGTTTCGCCATTCAGGACCCCAGTCGGGATGACCACTGGGCAGGGCACCGCCCGATCAGACAGGCGGGGCAGCTGCGAGTGCAAAACTCTATCGTGCAGGGGTCCCCCGATCCGCCTATCCGACCCAACGCGGCCCCGTCCTCCTCACCCGTCTGCGGGCGAGGATGAGGTCACCCGATGGAGTCCCTGTTCGGGCGCAAACTGAAGGAAGTGACCCGAAAAGGGCCACCCGGGTCACTCACGAGCACCTTCTCTGCCTTCCTGCAAATGAAGAGTCAGTCAGACAGTAGAGAATACAAACCAGATATTTATTGAGATTACACTGCAGTGGAGCCCAGTCTGGCCAGCCTCTTGGGATGGCTGTCAAGGGACTGAAGCCCGTAAGCATACAATTACATTATGTACGTTTGCAAAGTCCACAAAGGCACGCCTACTATGGAAAAACACTAGCAGGTGTCGTAATACAATGGGGGTACAGAGCATAAGTTTCGATTCTGCAGCTGGGCACAGGCTATCTACTGCCCAAGGTCGTCTGGCCTATCCTCCCTACCAGACGGGTGGGAGAAAAGCTCCATCTAACAAGAAAGGTATGTACTAATGAGGATGCTTGCAATTATAGAAGAAAAAGCTCAACCTTGGGAAACAAAACTTACCAAGGACCGTTTCTCGAAAATAACTAAGCAGCAGTTTCGATTATCATACAAAATGGCGTCCAGATTGCAAGATGATGTCGCGAATGCTAAAATATACGGACAGAAGGGCTTCCCAATAATAACAACTCACTCCCAGAGGAGTATCTCGGTGCAGCACTGTGCAGGCATGGGAGGACTGCCTAGAACAACCATGATTTGTGCATCTTCTTAAAATTCCTGAAATTGGAGCAGGTACGAATGTGGAGATGAACGTTGATCCAATGATATGGGGCTAGATATGAAAAAGCTCTGCCACCAAATCTAACAGTACGAATCAGAGGGATCTGCTGAAAGGCTTTATTAGAAGATCTTAGCTGTATGAAAGGCAGATAGTAGCTCAGTTTTGAACGCAAATACGCGGGCTGAGATTAGAACAGGGCCTTATGTGTCAAGCAACAGAGTTTAAAAATTGCCCGTTTTTTTATGGGCAACCAATGCAATTTATTCAGAATGGGAGCCGAGGGTGACCGAGCTGGCAAATTACAAATCAACTGGGCAGCAGTTTCCTGAAAGACCTGTAGTTTAGCCAGCAAGGTGTCATTAGCTGCGACCAGCAATGCATTGCCATAATCCAGGTGGCTAGTTATGAGCGCCTGGACCAGGGTTTTCCTGGAGGTGGACAGTAACCAAGGAAAAACTTTTTTTTGCAGTCTCATTGGGGCAAAGCAGGTGCCACAGATGGCATTGACCTGATCTCTCATACATAATGTACAGTTAAGTTTCACTCCTAAGTTTCTAACCACTAGTTTAGGAGGAGGGGCTGATCCGAGATCAGAGGGCCACCAGTCAGCTGACCAAAGCTCATGTGCTGTGCCAAACAGCATGATCTTGGATTTCTCACTATTTAGATAGAGATAATTGTTGGTCTTCCAGCTCGTGATTTCCCTCATACAGTGCATGAGTTGGTCTTTCACCAGGTCTGGGTCAGGACTGTAGGAGATGAGAAGTTGAATGTCATCTGCGTATGGCATGATCTCCACTCTGCAGGATGTCACAACATGAGCCGGGGGTGCAACATAGATGCTAAATATGGTTGGGCTCAAGCGTAGGCCCTGATGAACTCCTTCGTTAGAGATCATCTTTCTTGATTGAAACAGTCCCATGCAATCTTGTTGGGAGCAGTTATCAGGAAGTCTCTGAGCCATAGTAGTGCCCTACCATGGATGCCTGCTTCATGTAGTCTGCTGATGAGGATGGAATGGGAGACCATGTCAAACGAAGCAGACAGATCCAGTAGGATAAGCATGACTGAAGTTCGAGCATCGAGAGAGAGTCGGATGTTATCAGTAACAGCCACCAATGTTGTTTCAGTACTATGTAGTGTGTTCAAAACCCAATTGTGAGGGATCTAAGAACCTGATCTCCTCAAAAAAGATGTAAATTGTTTATTGATATGGCTTCCAAGGGTTTTCATGAACAGAGGCAGTAGCAAGATGGGTCTGTAATTCATGAGGTCTCCTGGATTGGCAGAGGGCTTTTTAAGAAGTGGTGATACTTGCGCATACTTCCACTCCGCTGGCACTTTGGCAGAGGTTAGCGAAAGATCAAACAGATTTTTTATTGAAGGAGCCAGATAGTTAGCTAGACTGGACGTTATCCTATGTGGGCAAAGATCTAGTGGGGAGTCTTTTTGCCAGAGTTAGCATCCGCTGCACCTCCTCTACTGAACAGGGTTAGGCCTTCAAAGAGGCTGTGGCGACCGGGTGGGGTTGACTCAGATTCAGAGCAGTGTGTGGTAGTTTCTAGGCATACAGGAAAGTTCTTATAGATGATGTGCATTTTATTTTTTAAAAAGTCGGCTAGGGAGTCACAAAGATTCTGGGATGCCAAAGCAGGGTTTGTAAAGGCATGGGGTTTCAAAAAGCTGTTTAATGCTCTGTAGAGCTCCTTTGAGGCATTGCCAGCTAGGGTAATAGTGGAAGAGATGTGAGTTTTCTGAGCTCTTTTGATCTACTTATGATAATTGCGAAGCACGGTTCGATAGGCTGCTTATCCGTGGGGAATTTGGTGGACCTCCAGCGCCATTCTAAACGTTTTCATTTAGATTTTTCTAGGCTTGGGTGGAGTTTGCGGTGTTCTGCGTAGTGACCAAAAACTTCCGCAAGCGGCGGAGTGCATTAGGTTGCACTGATTTTTAGTGCTGGGTGTTTGTCCTGAAAAATCACCACGAACTGTACCAAGTGCAGCGCAGGATGGCACTGCTTCTTTCTGCGGCTCGAGTAGATGTACTACTCTTGCAACAGCTTCCTGTACACAAATGGAAGGTTTCCCAACGCGAGCAGTAGTGGCCATCCGTGACCGTCCGGTTTAGAAATCTTACCGGGAGGTGGTCTGGAGTAAGATTTTCCTCGCTCGCACTCACCAACTTAACGTTGGTGAGCACGAACGAGGAAAAAACTCCGCTCTGCTACACAGAGCGCAGTTTTTCAGAACTCCTCACCCTACGCAGAGCGCAGAGTGGGAAAGACTCTGCAAACTCAGCGAGCGGACCGAAATTTCACTCCAAGGCCTAGATTTTTCCTGATGCAAATCCTCAGAGTACCAAGGGGCCACATTTCTTTGTGAAGAAAAGGAGGATTTCTTAAAAGGGGCTATTTGATTAAAAGAGGCTGTTAGTGACTTATGAGAAGCGTCTAAAGCGGCATTAATGTCTGTAAAGGACGCCAGAGAAGCTGCCGTAATAGATTCTGAGAAGGAGGCAGGGGTGACAGCCTTCCATCGACGGTGGGGGCTACATGCCTCTTTCTTGATCTTTTCGGACTTACTCTTCTGTGGGATAGAGAGCTTGATCAGATAGTGGTTCGACCATGTAACAGGAAGAGGAGGTTGCCTTGTCACTTCTTCTACATTAGTGAAAATGAGATCCAAAGTGTGCCCAGCCTTATGCATAGGGCCAGAATGCTTTTGGTTTAAGCCCTAGGGTCTCCATGTCAGCTAGGAACTGGGATACTCCAGGGTCGTTGGTATTCTCACCATGGTAGTTAATATCAACCAATAGAAGAAATTTATCAGAAGTTGTGTGGTTCAATATAGTCAGTTAATGTCTGGCTAAAATCTTTCTTGTAGCTGGTTGGCCGGTAGATCAATGCCCCTCTCCAGATTTCAGTTGCAGCCATTGAGAGTTTAAAAATACACATCTCCAGCCATTCTGAAAGTAGAGAGTCAATTATTGTAACTTGTACCGAATCCTGGAAGGCAATAGCAACGCCCCATCCTGGACATTTTTCTCTATCTAGTTTGCCCAACGAATATTGGTCTGGTATTGTTACTGAGATGCTAGGAAGGGCAGTTTCACATAACCATGTCTCGGTGAAAAAGCATAACATGGGGTGATGGGAAGAGATAAGATCCCAAATCTCTATAAAGAGCTTTGCAATAGACCTAACATTACAGTATAGACCAGCTAACATTCCTATATTGATCTTGTATGTGTACGAAGTGTTGGCAGCTTGTGAGAGGGTCTTTGGAGCAGAGGCTTTAGCGGGACCTGAGAGAGGGCTAATATGCGCCAACAGGTTCCTCGCACAAGGCGTAAACAGAAGGTCTGGGCATGAGAAGCTGCAGTTTTTGCAGCTTGCAGGTCCCTCCAAAAGTGGGAACTGTTGATTGCAACAAAGAACAGTAATATGAGCGCTAATTAAAGCCTTGAGCAATTGCAACAATTCAAGAGAGGAGTACTTCTAGGTCATTGTGCTGGCCATACAATAAAGAATACTAGAAGAGAATTACAGAGGAAAGGAGCAGGCAGGGGTCTTGGTGTCTTGCGTCGTTCAGGCATGGACAAGCGCAGACGGGGTTGCCTTCGGCACACCGGTGGGGCGATCTCGCCCTGCATCTACTTTAATTGGAGACATCCCTGTCAGGCCTATTGTCTAGACCGCAGACCTGACAAAAATAGAAGCGGTCTAGTAGCCCACGAGGAAGAGAGAAATAATAGGAACCAACTCTCTCTACAGCAAACGGCACATAGCAGCGGCCGACCCGAGAGCGGTAATTAGCCCCAAAATTTAGTGCAAGGAGGCAGCAAGTATAAAACAATGTAATAAAGCTATGTCCCGTAGTTAAAACTCTCACAATATAAAAAGTGTGATAGAAGCTTTGTTCCGTAGTTAAAAACACTTGCAATAGTTAAAAGTAGCCCGCTTTTAAAAGCAATAATATCCTTGCCTGTTTGCAGCACCTATTCCATTATGCATGTTTGAGAAAAAGCAATACATTTGTTTCCGGTTATTTGGTTCCAACCGTCAAGTTGCACCTGCCCTTCTCTAAGATCAAAGCAAGTGTTTTCTTCAAGGGTTCAAGAACCTTCCAGACGGCCATGTGTCCCACGTGTCACACGTGATCTAGCTACATCTGTTGAGCCTTCAAGAGGGTATATAAACCCCGCCCAACCCTGAGTCGTTGCTTGGCCTCGCTCCCTGTGGAACAAGCTTCACCCTTCACACTCACCTGAAGAATCCAGCAGGAACCAAGAAGCACTCCAGTCTCCTTCAGTCCATGTTGAACCGGTGTTACCCGTGACCTGTGACAGCATCCTTCGCCTCCTTCAGTTCTCCCTCCTGCCCACCTACTGCCTATCCCATGTGACTCAATTGAGTCATAGCCTTGAGTCCTTCTTCGAACTTCAGACTAGTGGAAGAACTAGGTTCAGTGCTTGATATCAGGTTACTGCGCACGAATCCTCCTATAGTTGGAAGCAGGACCGAGTATCAGCGTCTTCAAAGACTATAGACTTTTCCTCCATGTCCTTTCCATGATTTCCTCCAGCTCTTCTTGGGTGTTCATACTACAGACCCCTCTTGCAACCTTGGCGCTAGCACTGTGATTTCACAATGACTAGAGCCTTAAGCTTCATGTTTCTCTGATAATCTGTGGTGCCTAGAGAAAGCACTTTAGACCGTTTGATATATGTATGGTCCTTGTACCGAAATCTGTGTTCTGAGTTAAATTCTTGGGAGTGTCCCTCACTCCAAATCTTTGATTTTCGTATTCCTGCTCTCATGCTGTGCTGCTGTTGAACTCTGTAAGTGTATGTCACTGAAGTCAATGCATGGTCATTCTATATTGAGGCCTGTTAGTGTACTGATGGTAACTGCCTCCTCTTGATATTTCCTGTGTAGTGCATAATCGCATAACCAGAGATTCTCGTCCAGTGCATATCTAGCTTGCAGACACATAGGGTCTCTGAAGCAACAAATCCTGTTAGGCAGTATTGTGCAGCTGCTGAGCAGATTCAGTACTGCAAGTCTCTCTTTTCTTATTTTATCCCAGTCCCCTTTCCCGCTAGGAGACAGTGTGTGATCTAAGGTTTCGGTTCCTTGACCTGCTCTCCTCAGGAGGGATAGGAGGTCCAGCAATGGCTCCACTATCGTCCCCACAGTTGGGACCAGGTGAGAGCATGACATAGACATCAAGGTTGAATCTTCTCTGAAACGTTCTTATGCTGTCCAATTTGTGGGCATCGGCTTCTGCGGCAGGGGATGCTATGTCAGGGAGACATACACTTTGGATGAAACCCTGGAAATTAGAGTCCTCCCAGAGGTCTTTGCTGCAGAAACTTCTGTTACCTGGATCCAAACTTTTCAGAGAAGAGCTCAATGATATAGTGGCAAAATCTGCAGAGGAAAAGAAGATTTTGAAACCTTTTAAACTCTACCAAAGGAAGAAGTCATTTGTGCATAAACAGGCTCAGCAGTGGCCAGAAGTTAGATGTCTTTTTCCCTTTCACAGCCAGGCTCATGGTCAGGGAGTTGCATTTGCCAATAAATCCCGGCCTCAAGGACAGTCGGACAGAGATTCTGGTCACAAGTGAATATATGGCAGTAGGAGCCAGATTGAGACATTTCCTTCCTCAATGGAGGGCTCAAGTGACAGATCTTTGGGTGCTTTCAGTTATTCAAGAGGGATACAGAATACCCTTTCAACACCCCCCTCCTCTTCCACTGTTCTGATCTATGTCTCTGTCCAATGACGCTGTGAAGACGGATGTATGTTATTAGGAGTAGAAAAGCTGCTGTCAAAAAACATGATTACTCCTGTCCCACCTCGTCAGAAGGGAGAGGGTTTCTACTCCACTCTGTTTCTGGTGCTGAAACCCAATGGATCATATTGGCCCATTCTTAGTCTGAAGTAGTTGAACAAGTGGGTTCTCTTGGACCACTTCAAATGGTCTCCCTACAGACCTAGAGATTATCTGGCAACTCTTTCTTTGGAAGATGCATCCTTTCATGTGCCCATTCACCACACCAGCCAACCTTTTCTCTGGTTCTGTGTGCAGGGAAGACATGTCCAATTTCAAGTGCTGCCTTTCGGATTGTCGACTGCTCCAATAACCTTCACAAAGGAATTGGCTCCAGTTGTCACTCTTATACAACTTCTTGGATTTTCTATCTTCCCCTACCTGGATGACTGGCTAATCTGTGCTTCCTCTCTTTCAAAGGCTCAAGAGGCAGTTCTGGAATACACAGAGCTTCTCCGCATGATGGACTTTAAGTCGAACTTGCAAAAATCGCATTTGGCTCCAGTCCAGATCATCCAGTTCATAGAGGCGATCTTCAGTACCCAGAGAGGGTCTGTGTTTCTCCTTCCAGAGCAAATTATGTCTCTACTACAGCACCTTCAGACACTATTCTCCCATCCCTCTGCATCAGCCAGGCTGCGGTTGCAAGTCCAGGGTCTGATGGCCTCAACAACGGCATTGGTACCATGGTCCTGGTTCCAACTGAAGCCCTGAGTGAATCACATTCTGAGTCATTGGGATCCTGCATCACTGGATTACAAAGCTCTGGTGACTCTGGGGTGATTCAGGCTTTCGATTGGTGATTGCACACTCCAAATCTGAAGAGGGGTATCCCCTTTCGGATGCCTCTTCCGTATCTATTGATGACTCAAACAAGTTTGTGGGGATGGGGGTCAACGCTTCTGGATTGGGAGTGCAAGGGGCAATGGTCAGAGAAGGACAGAGGCCGTTCCTCCAGCTGGAGAGAACTGGCTTCAGTGTTGAAGGCAGTCCAAAACTTTTTGCCTCAGTTGGAGGTGAAATGCCTCCAAATCTGGACAGACGATCAGGTGATCCTACTTGAGTCGCCAAGGGGGCATGAAGTGTCCGCAGCTGAATCAGTTGGCGATCAAAATCTGTACCTGGGTGGAGGCTCATTTATTATCCCTGAAGACAGTGTACATTCAAGGGGCTCTGAATTTTCAGGTAGACAGCTTAAGTCACAGATTTGTCCACAGGCCTGGGTGGTGGATGTCCTGTTGATACCCTGGTCACAGGGTCTTCTATATGCCTTCCGATTCCGTTACTTGCGAGGGTTCTTCAGAAGATTCAGGAGGAGGGTGTATCAGTGATTCTGATGGTACCTTTTTGACCCAGACGCCTATGGTTTTCTCTTCTGATGGCTCTATCCAAGAGTCGTTTTTTCAAATTCCAGACAGTCCCATCCTCCTTGCAGTTTCTGGAGATGTCTCTGAATCATTTGCTCCACCACAGTCTAACTGCTTGGAACTTGAGAAATTGAGTCTGGTTCCCTTGGCCTGTTCCTCCCTGGTGGCAGAGCAGATTCAGCACGCTAGGAAGGATTCTACCAGGACTTCTTTTAGAAAGCATTGGAAATCGTTTTCTCATTGGTGTTCTTCTGAGTTCTTTGATCCTGTTTTTGTTGATCTTTTCCAGGTTTTAAATTTCTTGAGAGATGGTTTTCTGAAGAAGCTGCCTCCTTCAACTCTCTCTGCTCAGCGGGCTGCCTTTAAATCATGTAGAGGTGTCGGGAGTGATTTGTCTGCTGTTACTCCTTTGGTCTACCGTTTATTGAAGAGTTTTTGGGTACAGACTCCTGTTTCCTTGACTAAAGTTCCTTACTGGGATTTGCCTATTGTTTTGAGGGGTTTGTAATGTGAACCCTTTGAAACTTTGGATTCAGCCCATTTGGTTTGGTTGACCCATAAATTGATATTTCTTTTATCCATCACAATGGCTAGACAGATTGGGGAGTTGGGTTCTCTGGTCATTACTTACCCCTATCTGAGAATTTTACCTGATAGAGTGATTTTTTTACCTGATCCCAGTTTTATTCCTAGGATTAATTCTAAATTTCATGCTGATCAAGAGTTGATTCACTGAACAGATTACAAGTAGTCCAAAATACCGCGGCTCGCCTGGTCTTGAATGCTCCCCCCCAAACTGCCTCCCTCCCTCTCCTACAGCAACTGCATTGGCTTCCAGTGCGAAAGCGGATCAGATTCAAGATTTGCTGCATTGTGCATAAATCCTTGAATGGCAGAGGTCCAAGCTACCTGGCAGAAAAATTTACTAAATATCTGCCATCCAGGTCCCTACGTTCAGGGACTTACAGGCACATGCATCAATGTTGGATTTTGCGATTTCTTAATTGCGATTTTTAAGGAATCTCAATTAAGGAATCGCAAAAGCCTATGCATGTAGAAATCGCTAAAAATAGCGATTTCTAAACATTCCTTAATTGCGACTCGCAAATTGCGAGTCGCAATTAAGAATACCTCCTCATTCATTCCTATGGGCCTAGAGGCCCATAGGAATGAATGGGAAGACATTCTCAATTTGCGATTCTCAATTAGAGAATCGCAAATTGAGAATGCAATTTCAAGGGTGCCAGGGTGCACCCCTGAAATCTGCATAT
The DNA here is from genome assembly GCA_963921515.1 of Calotriton arnoldi. Taxonomy (NCBI): domain Eukaryota; kingdom Metazoa; phylum Chordata; class Amphibia; order Caudata; family Salamandridae; genus Calotriton; species Calotriton arnoldi. The sequence continues at coordinate 283,269 of CAWUFW010007212.1, forward strand.
GAGTACATCTTGCACACACACATGCCCCAAGGGCATGTGTGTGTGTAAAATGGAACTTTGAAAAATGCACTTTAGTGCATTTTTCAAAGTTTTTGCAAATTACAATGAAGTTCAACTTCATGGTAATTTGCGCCCCCTATTAGCGAAATCGCTAATTATTTTACTTTAATGCATTGCATTTAAGGAATTTCAATTTGCGATTCCTTAAATGCAATCGCAATTTGAGAACTCGCAATTAATTGCGAATTCTCAAATTGCGAGGGCCTTGACCCTTGATGCATCGCAAAAGCTAATTTTGCGATCGCAAACGGCCGATTTTTGCGAATCGCACCGTTTGCGATCGCAAAAAGCTTTGATGCATGTGCCTGTAAGTCTTTACTCCTTGTTCCACGTTGCAAAAAAACGCGTCTTGGTGAAAAAGCTTTCTTCCACTGAGCCCTCTTCTACTGGAACCAACTCCCCAACCATCTGCGGAAATGCCCAGATCACCTACAGTTCAGAAGGCTCCTCAAAACTGTACTGTTTTAACCTGTATCCCTTCTCTGGCCGGCTGCAGCATTTCCATAGCGCAGAGATACCTCCTTGGGGGGTGATTCGGGTGCTTTATAAACTAATAAATATCAAATATCAAATAAATATCAAATTGATTCTGCCTGTGATACAGGGTGATAATCTGCAGCTGGATCTTTACTTCCTTAATGTTAGACATACTCTTTTGTGTTATTTAGATCGCACTAAATAATTCAGAGTTTCCAAATCCCTCTTTTTTGCTTTTGGGAGTGTTAACAAAGGTAAGCAGGTGTCTGTTTCTACCTTGAGTCGATGGATTCGACACACTATTTCTCCGGCCTATAAGTCAGTTGGAGAGTTCCCTGCTTCTCAGATTCAGGGACGTTCAACAAGGTCGGTATCATCTGCCTGGGCAGAGGTTGGTGGAGTGTATATTCAGGAGATATGCCGGGCTGCTAGTTGGGCGTCCTATCACACGTTTGTTAAACATTACAAGTTGGATGTGTTGACTGATACTTCTGATCAATTTGGTTTAAATGTTGTAAAAACTGCAATGTGGCAATTGTTGTTCCTGTATTAAAATTCTTTTTTGTGACATCGTAAGTTGGTGCAGTGTGATTTGTTCACGGCTTGTGATATCCTATGTTGTTTTGGCTGGGACAAGGGGGACCAATGAGGAGGTGATGAAACCATTACTTCCCGTTAACCTTCATTACCCAGAATAAGGTCCCCCTCATCCCAGTCAGAGCCCCCCCTTCCCTGTTCAATAGTTCTGCACCTCCTTTCTCTTGTGTCTTGATACTCTCAGAATGGGTGGGGGGAGCCTTAAGTCCATGTAAGTCATGAACATAAAGGAAGGACTCCTCTTTAGAAGCATGGTAAAGACCTGTGGTGAGCCGGGAGCCATACATAATAAGGCTAAAGTACAGAAATTATTTCAATGTAAAAATTGCCATATTATGGAAAACATTTTCCTCAAGGTTGTTCAAACACCCAGATGATTAAATGTTTAATTAAGTTATGCTATAGCACACATGCCTTTGTACATAAATGCGAAAATATGCATAGACACTACCTTGACATTCAATGATTGTCATTCGTAAACCAAGTTAATCTAGGTTTTTGATTAACAGGGTTTTTCTTGTGCCAGATGGCTTCTTACTGTGCCTATAGCAGGGAGGTTTTTCAGTGTACCTACAAGCTCGGAAGGTTGCTCCTGTGCCAGTAAGGCAGAGTGGTATTCTGGCGTAATCTGGACTACACCACATTTTTTATTCAGCATATTGTTCTCTACATAACTTGTATTTCGACAGTCGATCATATCAATAAGAGGGGCAAGAGTTTCAAGTATAACTGCAGGGATTGGGGTGGGGACTTAGGTACTGTTACATGAAAAAGCAATTGAACAATAGATTTCTCATTTTTATCAGTTAAGGAGGTTTTGTAGGCAGGCTCTCAAAATCATGGCCATCATCAGTCGAGGAAACCCTCAAATTCATTTGAGTCTGAAAATTGGTGAATCTACTCATTGTGCTCCTCCATCACAATTCAGACTGTCAACACATACAAGTAAAATGGTGACGGATGTAACATTGCAAGCAATCCAAGAAGGGTCACAGATGTGGTTCGCCATTCTAAACAACTATGCATGGTAGGCCAGTAATGAGATGAACCATTCATAACCATTCTAATCACACAAGTGGAGAGGGGGAGGTAACGCCACCACACGTCCCCCATGGACGATACACTATGACACAAACGGGTGCTGTAGCTACAACGAGAAAGGGACTACTTCTACTTCATGTAAAGCAAAATCTCTGCCCTATTTAGGCAACACAGGAGTTCTGTCGGGTCACGTGGAAAGGCCAATCTTTTGGAAGAGAAAGCCTCACCCACAATTTGTGGCATATTATGTTATGTTATCAGTATTTATACAGTGCACAGCTTCTCCGAGAGTGTCCCGGCGCTAAATCAGGCAGCCTGCACCCATAGTAATTGTCTTATATGGATTGTTGAAAGAGCCATGTCTTTCATTTTTAAAGATGGGGGGGATCGATTATGGAACGCAGTTTCAGAGGAAGTTTATTCCATGTGGCAGGCCCAAGATAGGAGAAGGATCTGCCTCCTGTTCTGACCCGCCGAATTTTGGGAACTCTCGCCAATCGCTCATAGGAGGAGCATAGATTTCTGGAAGGGACATATTTTTGAATCCTCTCTCTCAGGTATATGGCTCCGGAAGCATGCAAGCTTTGTGAACAGGAACCATAGACTTAAAAAGGATCCTTTTTTTATGGGAAGCCAGTGAAGAGCTCTCAGATGAGAGGACATATGTGATCTCGGGGGGAGATTAAGGAGAATCAGTGCGGCTGAGTTCTGCACCACCTAAAGTCTACCCAAGAGGTAATCAGGGAGGCCCAGATAGAGAGCACTCACATAGTCCAATTTGTAGGTTATTAATGCTTGGATTACTGTTCTCTTGGAACCCTCAGACAGCAGAGTTAGAAATTTTTTCAGAGTCTGTAACAGCCCAAAACAAGAGCCTGTCAGAGCCTGAATTTCTGAATGGAAAGAGGGGGCACTGTTGAACTTAATAGCCAGGTTTTTTACGGTACCCAATTGAGGGCCCAGTTGGGAGGGGGGGGGGTGCGTCTTTTGGCCAAAAGTGTCTCCATATGTCTGGTGAGGATGGTCCAAGAACACAATCTCAGTTTTTCCGGGTTACATTTTAATTGGGTAAAGGCCAACCAATTAAACAACTTAGAAAGGCAATTTTTAATGACTTCTCCAGCTACCTCTTCTCCCTTCCCACAGATAAAGAGAAGCTGGGTGTCGTCAGCATTACAGATTACCCTGGCTCCCAGAGACCCTGCCAACATCGCCATGGGTGTGAGGTATACATTGAACAAAGTATGACTAAGTGCCGAGCCCTGAGGCACGCCTACCATCAGCTCACAGGCTTTGCCACTGGATTCAAGCTAGCCTGGCTGATGAAGGGTGTTACCCAGAAACCGGCCCCAGGATGCTTGTTTCCAGTTCAGGGAAGACCTGGCTTGGCAGTTCGGGCTAGACTGTTCCCATGAGGCACAGGGTCAAGATTGATTTGCATATAGCCGGGTCTGAACTGAGGTGGCGAAGTGAGCTAAAGAATTATGATGGATTCAACCCAGATCTGTGACTGGGGGTGAGTGTCTGAAAGGTTTCAGCGCTCCGTCCATCATCTCCTTGTGTTTGATTTGTTCACCCTAAGTTGGCAGGGTATGCCCAGACGTGGGTCCCTTGCTCACTTTGCCACTGGATTCAAGCTAGCCTGGCTGATGAAGGGTGTTACCCAGAAACCGGTCCCAGGATGCTTGTTTCCGGTTCAGGGAAGACCTGGCTTGGCAGTTCGGGCTGGACTGTTCCCATGAGGCACAGGGTCAAGACTGATTTGCATATAGCCGGGTCTGAACTGAGGTGGTGAAGTGAGCTAAAGAATTATGATGGATTCAACCCAGATCTGTGACTGGGGGTGAGTGTCTGAAAGGTTTCAGCGCTCCGTCCATCATCTCCTTGTGTTTGCTTTGGAAGATCTGTTAAAACTACCTTAGGCTAATGATAGGGGCAGAAACATGTTGGCTAAGGGGGATGGATTGAGCCATTGTCCTCAGTTTCCATCCCAGTATTGTTTTTAGATGTACCAGAGGTCCCCAGCATTAGAGGTGAAACACCTTGGTGCCCCAAGGTATTTTTAACTTATCTGGATCCCGCAAACTGTCCAGTTGTACTTTATCTAAGAACTCCCTCCTTCTTCCCAGTCCTTGGAGGTTGAGTCCACCCTGGTAACACTCTCCTACCAGGGTGGGCAGAGGTTGCCTACGATGAAACATGCCACAAATTGCCAGTGAAGCTTCCTCTTCCAAAAGATTGGTCTGCCTACGTGTCCCGACCATTCATAACTGTACCTTTGCAGCCAATGCAAGATTCCAGGACATAAGTAAGCCTTTCATCATCGATTGTATCAAACGCTGTAGAAAGGCCAATAAGGATGAGGAGATGGATATTACCTTACCTGTATAAAATGTATGTCATTGAGTATTTACACAGCAGTGTTTTTTTAGCTGCACTCTATGCGAAAACCAGATTGGCAGCGCTAAAGAAGCTATTTAGTTGGCATGAAACCCTATAGAAGAGATTCAAGTTGCTTTTAATGAGTAGGAAACAAAGTGATGAAATACCAGATGTGGAGTGACATAGTGTTGGTGCCAGTCCTAGGCACCTGAACGGTTTCTGTTGCATGGCTTTTTTAGGGAAAGTGGTGCAAATAGTCAGGAGCAACAGGTTGCTCATTATCTCTAATTTGAATGCAAAGATTTGTTTTTCAGGCCTTGATAGAACCTGTGTGAAGTGGGGGTGGGCGAGTTAAATCACAGCGCAGTGCTCTGTGCATGGGAAGTCAGCTAGCTATGCAGTGGTTTGTGTCTGGCTACTCATGTTCTGAACAGGCTCTGGGAGGGCTGGCATGGATCGCGGACTTCGGAATAATATTCAGGGGTGCACTATTGCAGTGCGTTGTGACCCAAGCACAGTGTCTTGAAATGTGACGTTTCTTTGATAGTGAGCAAAGGGTTGGCCATGATCTGGTTTGATGACTTGGGTGAAAAGTCAGACTGCATAGCTGCAGGCTCTCTGAGCTTCAGAAAGATTGTTTTTTGGCTATGAAGACAGCATTACAATAGTCTATTCGGAATCTTAGCACTGAGAGAACCAGGGTTATTTTGTGGAGGGAGTTATTATCTTTCATTCGAGAAGTGAAATTTTACTTACAATAAAGAGAAAACACGTTTCTCTCCTTTGACCTTTTAATCACAGTGTCTATTCATACAATAACTTCACATGGCATCCTCTGCGACTAGGCCTTTCTTTGCAAACAATCTGATATTTTTCTAAGTAGCATTCCAGATCCATAAGCGCATGAGAGTTCAGTGTTGAACCACAAGCAAGTGAGCTGTGTCAGACTTCTATAGGGCAATCCTCGGGTCTGCCTGCTTGCTTTTCAAGCAGCACACATATTGAAACACTCTAACAGTTTCTTAGGACCCTCAACCTTTTGACCTCAAACAACTTATTAAAACATTTGCAGGATTGTGCTTCCAGAAGGGGGGAACAATAAGCTACTGCTGTCATTCTCTTTGCAATTCATTCAAGACAGCCCTTGCTGTGCTGAGAGGGTCTGGCTTTGATGTAAATATTTCCTAATTGGAAGGAAGTGAAGTGGTGCTCTGATGGCCCATTAGCCTTTCATCAGCTGCTCCTAGGTATCTGCATACTGGACTTCTCACAACAGGGCACAGACAGCACAGAATGCCCTGGTTTCTTTTGTCAGAATGTTTAAACACATTGCACCTGTCTTCCAGTTTGTAAACTTTAAAAAAAATGTATAAAAAGTGTGAACATATGTATAAATACGTAGCACGCTACTATCTAACGTTTATACAGATGTGCTCAAACATCAACTGGCTTCTCGCTGTGATAGCTGTACATCCTGCTCCCCGTGACAAATGAATTCATTTGAGGTCTATCCCCCAAAGTCCAGCTTCACGCATCCCTCCTCACCAGTTATGTCTGCTGTTTATTGAACTTGTGTGAGGTATGCTTCACTGATCATTACTTTTCTACCCCCCCCAGATTTTGTTTTTAAAAGAAATTGTGAACCACTAATCCTTTCATAACCATCCTATAATTGTTACTGCTAAATTTACAGATAAGCTCAGTATATACATATTTCTAGAATACTGATAAGGCAGCCTCCATTTCGCGTGAGAATGTGAGATGCGCAATTCACTGCGATTGTAAAATACAATAAAATAATTTTAGTATTATACACATATGGATGTTGATATTTACAATAAATACACAGTGGAATGCTCTAAATATTTTGCATACGTATCATTTGAGCGATTGACAGATCTTTAAACAACTTGAAAATAGTATTGCAGAAGTGGCTCTCCCATGTAGGCATTTCATGGGATGTCCCGCCTGAATTTCATCCACGTCTCTCTGAGAGTCTGAAGTTGTGCAGTTCTCTTCAACAGTGCAGCTCTCGGCCCCCAGAGTGATGGCGGGGAGAAACAAACAGCGTGCATCTTATGGGGTCGGTGTCCACGCCCAGACATTCAGTTTGAGTGAGTTAATGCACTGAAACACAAGTGCCTGATATCATGGTACACTGTTCTCCAGGACAGATATGTACATTAATTTATTTAAGAGTTTTAATAAGTACAGGGGAGGAGTCAGATGAATAAAATACCTCCCCTTCGTACCGTATTCTGAATGGCACTGACTTTGCAAGTTACACAAGCAATCTCATCCGGTTGCTCCCCCGAGAGCATTCTGAAAATAGTGTGGCTAAACGGTGTTTTTCACACGTAAATTCTTAATGACTTTGATCATCTATCCATTCATCCTTCTCTCTAGCCTTCCTTGTTTCCCTCCATTCATCCTTCCTTTTCTTCTTCCATCCTTCCACCTTCATCCTCTTCTCCTTCTTTCATCCATCCTCGCTTCCATTCATTCAGCCACCTCTCCATCAGTCTCTCCAACTGTTCATCCATCCATCAACCACGTCTTCCTTTTCTTACTTCGATACTTCCTTGTTTTGTTGGTTCTCCCACCTGTCACCTACATCTTCATATTATTGTCTTGCAGTGGTATTTATGTTTGGAGACAAGTATCTACGATCAAAGTCTAAGGAGCCATGTAAAATATTTTAAAGAGATTGTGTTACACACACTGCAGTCGCTCCCCCCCCCCTACACACACTCAAGCTGATAAAGTGGGAGGTTTATGATGGGCGTAATTAGGCGTGCACATGACCTGAAGATATCAGAGCGCTGTACAATACATACTATTTATTTATTTATTTTTATTTATTTGTGTTTTATAGAGAGCGAACTTGACCCGTTAGGGTATCAGAGCGCTTTACAGGATTAACAAGTTGTATACAAAAGACTTAGGAGGGGGGTGGAAACATTTGGGATAAAAACCGGTACATACATTCTACAAGAGCGAGAGGTCCAAGATCCTAAGGGTGGGATGCCCGGAGGTGCCGGGAGGATAGCATCCGGTTAATCCAAGGTGTGGCAGTAATAGGATATAAAACAAAGTCGCTGAGGTGAATGCAATGCAAGAATTAGGAGAGGAATTTGCCCATTAGGAAGATTTTGGCCTCCTTTTTAAAGCGTGCCAGAGACGGAATTCTTCTAATGGCGGGCGGGAGTGAGTTCCATATTCTTGGTGCGGCCCCAGAGAAAGCCCGATTGTAAGTTTTTTTCTTTCGCAAGCGCAGAGGCTGGAGCAAGAGGTCTCTGGCGGACCAGGAGTTTCTGGCTCCTCCGGATACCACGAGTTTCAGGGCGAGACATGCAGGGGAGTTAGTGTATAGGGCCTTGTGAGTGATACAAGCCAGTTTAAATTGGATTCTGGCCTCAAGAGGGGGCCAGTTCAGAGCTTTCAGGTGTGGTGAGATGTGGTCGAATTTCTTTGAACCTGTTAGGAGTCTGGCGGCAGCGTTGAGGCAGGCTTTTAAAGGGGCCAGGGAGATCTTGGGTAGACCCGAGAGGGTAGAGCATCCATATTCGAGTCTGGAGATGACTAGTGCTTGGACTGCCATTTTTAGGTCGGGAGTGTCGAGGAAAGGTTTCAGTTTTCTTAGATAGCTCAGGTGAAATCTGGCGGTTTTGGCCGTCGAGTTGATGAGGTCACGCATATTCAAGCTGCAGTCTAGGGTTATTCCAAGGGATTTGGCAGAGTCTACTATGGTCAGTGGGCAGTTTAAAGCTGTGATCGCCTTAGTCCATTCCTGAATGTCAGGGTTGGTTTGGGTGGGGAGATTAGAAGAAATTCTGTTTTTTTTGCGTTAAGTTTGAGCTGGTTGGAGCTGAGCCATTGGACAGTCAGCTTCAAGGCCTCATTCAGGGAAAGAATCTCCTCAGGAGAAGAGATTTCGATGTAGATCTGGGTGTCGTCGGCATACATGTGGTAGTAGAGATTGGCGGTGCGTAGTACTTCTGCTAGCGGTTCGAGGTAAAGATTGAAGAGGGTAGGGGACAGGGTTGATCCTTGGGGGACTCCGACCGTGATCGGAGAGGGAGCAGACAAGTTACCGTTGATTAGGAATCTCTGAGAGCGGTACTAGAGGAAGGACCTAAACCATTCGAGAACGGGGCCATCCAGTCCCATCCTGAGTTTGAGGCGTTTGAGGAGTTTTTCGTGGTTGACCGTATCGAAAGCCGAGGATAGATCTAAGAGGATTAGGGGGCAAGTTTTGCCTTGGTCAAGGGCTTGGAGGGCATCATCCACGATGTGGAGAATGGTGGTTTCAGTGCTGTGCCCAGGCCTGAACCCGGATTGGAAGTCGTCTAGCAGGTGGAAGTTGGTGATGTGTTGGCTCAACTGCTGTTGCACACACTTCTCCAGAACTTTAGCTACGAGTGGGATATTGGATATAGGTCTAAAGTTGTCAGGGGAAGCAGGATTCAGCGTAGGTTTTTTTAAGATGGGGATGACTTGACCGGCTTTTAGAGAGTCAGGTATCGGCCCCTGAAGAAGGGAGGCGTTGATTATTGCAGTCCAACTAGGAATGATAGATTGGGAGGCGGCGGCTAAGCAGTTAGAGGGGAGTGGGTTATTAAAGTGGTTGTTTGGGTTTAAGGAGGATAGAATTTTTGAGACGGAATGGACGTCATAAACTTTGAAGTTGGACCAGTGCGCTTGGTTTTTGGGTGATATCTGGGGGGGGCAGCGCGGAGAGATGAGGCAGTTCCGGAGGGGGTTGGGAGTAGGTAGCGTATCTAAGTTCGTTTCCTAGGGCAGTAGTTTTGCCAGAGAAGAAGTAGGAAAATTCCTTGCATGTTATTAGAGATTTAGGGGTTTCTTTGGAGGTTTTAGCCAGTTTGTTAGTTTGGTGTTTGACCATTTCGAAGAGCTTGCGAGGTCTGTTCTTGGCGTTCCCCAGTTCTGATCTGAAGAATTCTTTTTTGGAATTGAGGATGTTCCTATTATAGGCATTTCTGGTCTGGCGGAGAAGTTTTAAATGGGAGGCTGAAGGGTGCTGTCTCCAGTTTCTTTCTGTCTGCCGGAGGGTTCTCCTTTCATTGTTGAGGGATCCGTTGAACCAAGGGTTTCTGTCTTTGATTTGGGTTCTTTTTAGCTTTAGCGGAGCAGGATCATCAAGAATGTTAGACATAGTCGTGGTATAGTGTTCAGTGAGGTTGTTGACCGTTGTGATATAAGGGGGGAGGTAGGTCAATCTCGCAGCGTGCAGCCAGTTTCCCGGGGTCAAGGTTCTTAGTGTCTCTAACCCAACGTTTTGGAATCACAGGTTGCGGTGCCCTTGTCTTGTGGGTGCCAGGTAAATGGAAGGTAATAGCGTGGTGATCAGACCAGTCGCATGGGTCTATAGAGATAAGCTTGACCGCTGATTCCTTAGCAATGATCCAATCTAGAGTGGCGCCAGGAAGTCTTTGATGGCATTGACCTGAGTGTCCTTGAGGTCGTTCCAGTGCAGATTGAAGTCACCAAGGAAAATGTCTTTAGAATTGGAGGAAACCTTGGCTGTGATGATTTCCATGAGGTGGTCAGTGAAGGTGTCATTCATGCCTGGGGGATGGTAAAAGATGTGCAGTCTGCACAGTTGAGTGATGTTGCTGCATATGGAGAGTGCAAGGTATTCGCAGGAGTCTGTGGGATCTGCCAGAAGTTCAGTTACGAGGAGGTTAGAGCGGTTAGAGCGGTAGATGCAGGCAATGCCTCCCCCTTTTTTTTTTGATTGCCTGTCCAGCCTTGCGATATTATAGTTAGGAGGGACTAAGCTATCTAGGCAGGGAGATGAGGATTCATTGAGTCAAGATTCGGTCAGGATTGCTACGTCAGATTTTTGGCTCAGGATGAGATCGGCGACATCAGCGGCATGCTTTACAGCTGAGCAGCAGTTAATTAAGAGGCCGGACAGAGGGGGGTCGGGGTGTGTGTCGTGAGTTGGGGCGGAAATGGGTACTTGCGCTAGGTTGTTATTAATGACTCCTCTGTTGCGGAGAGTAGCTGATCTGTTAGAGTTAATTGCAACCGTATGGATAGTGTGTTCGTCACTCAAGTCCAGTGGACTTGGGGTTTCAGGGGCAGAATTGTAGGTAAGGAGGAGGGCTAGAATTTCCTCCTCTGAGAGGTGGCAGGGCTGCTTGCGAGGGCGAAGGTGTCTCAGGGATAGCAGTAACGGGTGATGGAGGGGCTCGGTGAGAGGGGGGGAGTAGAGTTCTGCAGGAGCTTGAAGTTCGAGAAGGAGAGTTCGGTGAGGTGAAGGATATTCTTTAGTTCCAGAATGGAGTTATGGATGCTCTGAGTTAGTTTGGCTGCTCTGTGGTGCAGAGTTTCAATATCGATAAATGAGGGAAGAGCTTGCGGGATGGAGGTCAATGGTTTGGGAACGGTTCTATTGGCATGCGCTGGTAGCATGGTAGTGGGGCTAGGTCGACCTGTGTCATAAACCCTTAGAGGAGTGGTTTGTGAGTGGCTAGGTACGCTTGGCGGATTGGTCGAGGGATCGTTGGGGTGGGTGTTTGCTACCCTGCAGGTGTCTAGCATATGAGTCACTATGGAGGTGGGGGATGAGCACTGGTTGGAGGAGGAGGGCGGCGGCAAGATCTCCTTGAGGGATGCTGGAGGTTGTGTAGGAGTGGAAGGAAAATCCCTAGCAGAAATATGGGTGACATTGCCTAGAGAGCCGTTTAGAGTGGGGAACGGCAAGGGTTGGGTTGGTCTAGTCTGCACCCTTGGAGGGGGTGGGGAGGGTGAGGGGGAGTGGTTGGGTCTTTGGTGGGACTAAGCAGGGGGCTTTTATCCTTACCCTTTGGGCTGCGTTAAACGGAGCGCGGGAGGAGGTCGGGTGGCGAAATTTGGTGTAGGGGGAGCGTGGAAGGATGAGGGCCGTGCACATGTTTTTTGAGGAGGGTGAAAAGGTCTGCAAATTTATTGAGGTCTTTGTTGGAGCTTGGATCAGGACAATGCCATTTTTGTATAAGGTGATGGTAAGGTCAGCTCGCAAGTTTGAGGAGGGCGCGATCGTGAGCTTAGTACCGTACGGAATGTTCATGGTTTCGTGCACTTTAAGGAGGTTCGAGATGGTTTTGCGCCATAGGGATGTTTTTCTGGAGTAGATGATGAGGTCATTAATGATTGTGCCCTTGTCAGCGCTATATCATAGGTCAGAGATCAGGGTCTCAGGGTGTCTTTTCAGAATGGAGTGTTTGAAGGTTTTAGCGGCGGTTTTGGAGAGATTAGGAGGATAAACAAGGGTGTAGGAGTTGTCCCCTGTAGAGTTTAGGCAAGGCCCTGCCATACTGATGAGAGAGGGGAAACTTTAGGGCCAGGGGAGAGCTAAGGGAGGTTGCGGGTGTGGCTCCGGCAGTGAGGATCCCTACTCCGGGGTACAGACAAGGAGGTCCGCAGTAATGCGGGGCTCTGGCAGTGAAGGATACTGCTCTGAGGCATAAACAGGAAGTCTGCAGAGTGGCAGGGCGTCAGGAGTGAAGGGAGCGAGCATAAGGTCATGTGGCCAGAGAGTATGCGTGTGAGTAGGGTGTGGCTGGGGAGGACGGCCTCACTCCAGATGGCTCCGTTGGTGGTAATAGAGGGAAAATCTCAATGGATCACTGTTCTGACACACAGGCAAGTCTCCGCATCCAGGAGAGTTGCCCAGCACAGGAATCGCTCCATTTAGATCCCGAGAGCGATCGTCATGAAAACGCAAAGTCTGCCTAAAGCACTGCAGACAGAGCAAATGCCACACTCAAAGTGGGCCGAGGGGGCAGAAAGGAGAGGCCAGGCAAGGCCAGGGCTGTGACCGCCCCAGGGCGAAGCGAACCCGGTTGGGTGAGGATCGCCTCGGAGGCGAGAGGTACGCAGCCGGCGCAGCAGGGCTCCGGGCCGCCCCACTGGCGGGCTGGAAACCACAGAGGCAGGAGGCCGCCCAACCGGCAGGCTGGAAACCGCGGGGCAGGAGGCCTCAGGGGTGAGGCTGCAGCGGGCCAACTCAGGTAGGCAGCCGCTGGGGAGAGGCTGCAGCGGGCCAAGTCGAGCATGGCCCGGCCCCAACGCCTCAAGCCCCGGACTGAAGTCAACAGCAGGGACCCAGCAGAAACGGGCGCGCACAAGCCCGGACGTCGAGGCCCCGCTCCCTGGGAACCAGCAATCGCTCCGGGGGATTCCGCCCAGAGCCGCCAGGCCCCGTTCCCCAAAGTACACATCCGGGCTGGGAGCGGGGGGGAAGGACTCACGAATGCTGGCAGCCGGACTCCGGGCAGGTCCAAGGCGAAGCAGAGTTGAAGACTGCAAATGGCGCCGGAAACAGGGCCCCCCCTGCTGGCACCAGGAGACGTTGATCCTCCGGAGGGGAAGGACTCACCGTCCAACGCTGGCTGCCGGACTCCAGGCAGGTCCCAGGCAACGCAGATCGTCGGCAGCAGGCAGGGACTCATCGCCCAACAATGCTGGTCACCGGGAGAGTCGCTGCAAATGGCGCCGGCATCCAGGGCCACCCACTGGCACCAGGAGACCTTGATTCTCTGGAGGCAGGCAGGCACGGGATCGGAGGAGCCAACAGCGGGCACCAGAACCAAGGGCTCGTCGCCAGCCCAGTGGATGTCACCCTTCCAGCAGCAGGCCGGCACCGGGCAGGAGACCAGCCAAGCAGCGGCGGATCCGGACTGCGTAGGCACAATCCGGGGCAACAGCAGCAGTCGATCCAGCGGGTAAGTCGGAGGTCCAATTTATGCTTCAGGGGTATGCTTCAGTAAGGGTGAGCAGTCGGGTCCTAGGGCAGGAGGGTGGAGGGCCGATGGCGAGGTTTTAACGGGGATAACTACCGATGTGGTAATCCCCAAACCGGGAGCTCTTCGGGAGGCTCCTACTCGGCGGCCATCTTGCTTTTTTTTTTGATCATACAGATCACCCATCCATGCAATGGTAATTATAAGGACAATCATGTTACATCAAGTTATGTATTAATTACAAACTGCATCATTCATTACAGATGATGGGTTAGCTAGGCAAGCAGACTACCTAGATCAGAATAAACAAAGAACCATGCCCTTGTGTGCTCTTATGACATTCTGTATCCTTCATGTAGTATAGGCCGGGGCGGCAGATTCATCTCCCAGATGGGCATGGCGCTTATTGTGGCAATAGGTGTTTTTTGAGCAGAAGCACCTTCGGAAAATTCACATTAAACCTGGCTATTCAACACTTACATAGGCAGATTCAATCCCCATCTGACAGACAATGAAACATCACTTGGATACACCCTTGACACAGATCTCTGAAGAGCACATCACCAAGGATAAATAGAATAGCACTGAACCATTACTTACTCCTGAGAGAAATGAAGCCCCTCCTTCCAGAAAGCAATTTCAGAATGGCAGTGGAAGCCCTGGTTGTCTATTTTTCACAGAAAAGAGATTGTGAGAGGTTGTGTACGACTTTCACATATCCTCCCACACAGACAAACTATTTAACCACAAAATGCGAAAAGCTCAAGAACTCATTGATACCTGGGTGTAGTAACTCATCCTACAGAGATATTAATACTATTATAGATATTATGCCTCCTTTTGTTTACTTCCCCCTTTAGAATCGGAAAATGGTAGGCAGGGACGTCTGTTGGCAAAATGAGGATGCTAGGACCACTGGCTTTCCACTTGACATCTGGGTTTTAGGTTTTTAGTCATGATATGGGCCCCCACCGAATACAGAAATTTAGGGCACACCCATAACCATTTTTACACTTAAGTGAACCCCCTGTAATTGTCCAGAAACTTAAATATATAAGAGCTCTAAGCCCACCCATGTGGCATTGACCAAACACTAATGATGAAGCATGCCACCATTTAGTGGGTGAGGTGTTTTCTATTATTATTAATATCTCTGTAGGATCAGGTACCACACACAGGCATCAATGACTTCCTGGGCTTTCGTGTTTTGTGGTGAAATAGCCCTGGTTGTCTCCCACCTGGACAGTAGCAACACCCTGCCCACACAACTCCCAGACACCACCATGGCACCACTGAAAGGCATTCTACATGCTGCAGTATGCTTCATCAAGGACTTAGGGTCAATTCAGTTCCTTGCCTCTGATCTCCATTCTCCTTAGCCTTTCTACAACTGTGTGGCATGGAGTCAAAGGACACAGACAGATCAAGAAGAATTAGAGCCGCAACGCCTCCTGATCCAGGATAATGGGCAGTTCATTTTCAACTGACAACGTAGCAATATCTGTTCCATGATAGGGTCAGAATCCTGCTAAAGCACAACTAAGTAAGAATTCTTCGTAACCAAAGAGGAAGCTTGAGCAATGACCTCTCTTTCTGTCTGCTTTTTTAGCATTAAAAGGCAGCATTGAAATATCGCGATAGTTAATTAAAGAGTGGAAATATCTAGAGAAGATGTTTTTCAGCAGGGGAATTAAATCGTTTTTTTTTCACACACAGGGAATCAGAGCACACTCCAAAAGCAAGTTCACTACACTACATTCAACTAGTGTGATAGTAGTGGCTATCAACTACATAATGCGTCTCGGACAAGAATCATTGTGAGAGCTAAATTTAATCGTCTTCATAAGTTGTACAATATGTTATGTTATGTTATTGGTGTTTTATTGTGCGCTAATCTCCTGTGAGGGTATCAAGACACTCTAGCAGGTGTGTGAGGATAGCCCTGGGGGCTTACTACAAAAGCCAGGTCTTCAGCTTCTTGTGAAAGTCAATAAGAGAGGAGGATGTTCTGATATGCAGTGGGAGGTTATTCCTGGCTTTCTGGGCCAGGTACGAGAAGGCATCGCCCCCTGCTCTGCCTTTGTGTATGCGTGGTGTGTGTGCTAGTGAGAGACCAGCAGAGCGGAGGTGTCTGGAAGGTAGGTTGAAGAGAAAGTCGTCATTCAGTTAGGCAGGGCCAGTGATGTGGAGAGCTTTGTAGGTGTGGGTGAGGAGTTTAAAGTGTGTGTGCTTTTTTATCTGGAACCAGTGGAGCTCCCTAAGGTGTGGTGTGATGTGGGCTCAGCAACGGAGGTTGAGGACTAGTATGGCTGATGCATTTCAGATGTTTTTCGGTCTTCCTGTGAGCTGGTTGGTAATTCCTACAGGGTGTTTCATTAGTCTAGTCTGATGGTGATGCTATCTGGTAGCCACCTGAAGAGTTTCTTCAGCATCCTTAGTGTGTTGAAGCAGGCCAGTATATGTTCTTTTAGAATGGATCTTCAACTCACTAAGGGAGGTTGGCTAATTTTTCATTCTCAGATAAACTGAATTTTGTTAATCAAAAAGCAAAGATTCACAGAGAAATGGTAATGAAGAGGCATTCTTTTGTTTGTTCCGTGGACTGGAGAACTCCTTGACAATTTTGAGAAACTCCGGAGCTGCTAATGAACAGTAACAGAGTATTTTGTCTTGGCTTCTAGAAAGTTTTCCAATGCCATTCTAGCTCTAAAAGCTTTTAAGCCCTTATAGCTTCAACCAAGGCAGAAGAATATCAGGGGGATAAGGGTCTCTTATGGCGAGAAACTGACATCTTGATAGTCACAAATACATCTAAAGCTGGGGTAATCCAAACGTTAAAAAACCCATTGTTAGTTGTCAATCATTCAATAGAGGGCATGGACCTTATTCTGTTGTAGTTCTCTTTACCCAGTCCTGCATCACTAAAAAGGACGAACAATAAGCATAAAAGAATATTCCTTCCGTTTTGTCTTCTTGGGTTTTGAGAACTGCTTTGACAATGCTCACCAGGCGGCGTCTTTGACGTTTGAGAATTTACATTGCAGAATCAACATGGAGACAAAGGTAAGGTCTATGGAATACGCTGCATTATGCCAAGGACAGTTAACCTTAGCGTATTATTATGAGTGGCACAAGATCCCAGAGGATTACTGTAACTGGCGAGTTGGGACATTTACCACACATTGACACCCCCACCCCCCTATAGAAATCAATTTAGAGGCAGAGGTTGTTGGGAGTTGAAAACTCCATTTCAAATTCAGTAGCACCTCCTGAAGGAAAATACAGTAGAATACTAGAGAAAGTAGTTGAGTCATTCTATTTTATTAAAAAGCAATCACAGACATGGTGGTCTGCTGACTTCAGCAGGCCACCATCCCTGAAAAGCTAAATGCCAAATTATTCCCATTCAGGCTGCACTCAGTTTGGGTACTAAACAGGACTAAATGACCATGGATGATAATTACTAGTCGACTGTCACTCTTGTCCTGACATGGGAAACCTTAAAATTTGGGAGAGCTAAGCGTATGTGAAGGAGGGATGTGTTTGTTATGCCTTTTTCTGTTATAAAGTATATATTCAAACTTTGCTTTATAATAAACTGAGAGATACATATGCTATTTTTGACTAGAGACCTGGCATTGTAGTGCAGCACATAAGGAGATCATTTACAAAAAGTAGGGAACCCGGCCCAACCGTATCTACACAGACAAGACTGGCATGTCACTTATCTAAAATGGCAGCAGTAGGGAGTGCAAGATCAAGTAATTACTTACATTTGTATGCCAATTTCTCTGAAATGGCAGAACTAGGGGATACGTCCATATCACAGAAGGGTGCAAATGGGCTTGACTTTGTTGGGTCTTTGGCACAGTTGCCCAAGTGGGTAATTTAAACAGCATCCTGATTGCCGGCACATGGTCAACCTGATAAAAACAATTAGACCACTGAATGAGTGTAGAAGAACAAAATGACTGCAAGTTAACAATGGTCAATCCACAATGCAATCAAGATGAAACTACAGAAAATAATTAAATATTAGATCACAACTATGAGGAAAGGAGTAAGCAGAGGCTAAATAATGTAACTCACTGAATTGCAAGAGTACAAGAATCATCAAAAATGTGAAGTAATTTGGCAGCACACTGATATATAAAGACTCAGCAGGCATCACAGGAGGTGTATTGTCAAACGTGTCACTAAAGCCACTTCACAGAGCATGCAGAAAGGGTTGAATACTTGGTACATCATCTAACTAAAGGTTTGGATGAACCATAGTTCATGAATTATTATGACGTGACAATGTGGGATTGATGAGTAAGTACCACATGAAGGGGTCCAGTCCTAAAAAAAGGAGTGGTGGTCCCAAAGTGTTTGCTCAAGTCATCAACTCACATGTTCATTTATTCACACAAATGCACATTCTCACTCACCTGCATGTTGTAATGAAAATATAAAATACTAAGGGCCTGATTTCGATGTCTGGTGGAATTCCTTCTGCCCAACACCGACTCGGTCCTGGGACCGACCGACACCCGGTCGGCGGTCCCAACTGCCTCATTAGGATGTTACCAAACACTGTTCGGTCACATTCGTACATTTCACTATGGGAGTATGCATTACTGCCGTAAACCGCCCGTAATGCATGCTCCCATAGTGAAATGGGAGGTGTGGTTCATGCCTGCACCTCATGGCAGGCACCTCAAGGTGCCGGCCACAAGGTGCATGGATCAACAGGAGGCCGTGCACGAAAGGGGCACTGCTGGGGGCCCCCAAACACACTTTCCAACACGGTTTCTATGTCGGACAAGCCGGCATGGAAACCATGTTGGAAACTGTGCATCGTAATGTCAAGGGCGGAAAGGCCCGCCCTTGAGATTACTAGCCGGCTTCCGACTGGCGGACGGGTTCTCTGAGCCCGTCAGAAGTCAGCCAAAATGACCGGCCGGTTTCCTTTCCGACCACCTCCATCATAATGAGGCGGTCGGAAAGGAAACCGAGTGGCCCATTACGATGCGCCTCTGAAGGTTCCGACCGCAGGTCGGAGCCTTTACGAGCTGCATCATAATCGTCCCCTAAATCAGTCCATGTAGTACACATAAACCACCAATGACTCCTAGAACAATGATTTATAGCTTGTTAACCTTAAAGTGTTAGGGACCAGATGTACAAAGCATTTTTCTGGTCACAAACAGCCCAATTCACAGAATCGGGCCATTTGCGACCGGAAAAATGCATTTTCAAATATACAAAATGCAAAATGTGATTCAGTAACTTGTTGCAGGAACAAAAAAAATGAAACTTCAAGGTTTCATTTTTTTCCTTTTAAACGCATTCCGTTTTCCTTTAGTAAAACAAGCTGCTTTAAAAAATATATATATATTGCTTTACTGAAAAGCAATCACAGACATGGTGGTCAGCAGGCCAAAATCCCTATGGTGGCTATGATTCCTAATGGGTCGCGAACTGAGACCAAACTCCTTATTATTCATGAGGTAGGTCAATTTGCGACCCACAACAACTCCCTAAATGAAACTCATTGAGTTTCATACATTAGGAATATCAAGTCAAGTCAAGTCAAAAGATTCTTTATTTCGGCGTGACAAGGCCATAAAAGCACAGATAAAAAGCATAAAAATGCAATACAGACAATACATATTATCCGGCAATGAAGGGCATACCCATTAAAATATTAATCAAGAATTCATGGAAGTTATATAGTATAATAAAAATTTAGAAAAACACGTCAGAAGATCATAAATATATAATAAAATCGGATTTAAAAGACAACGATTCACAGTGGGGGAGCAGGATGAGTTGATTGGGCTAGCCCTATCTTTAGAATTGCTTGGCGTGCACACCACATTGAGAACAGATAGCGTGAAACTGAATACGCAATGGGCATACTGGTATCATATTTTAAAATCCTGAAAGCCTGGGAGAAGTGAGGTGTTCCGAGGTTTCTGCACAACTGCCGTAACCAACGGTGTCTCGCTTTCTTGTATGCCGGGCAGAAAAATAATACGTGTAGGTCTGTCTCCGGTATATTGTTACATGTCAGACAGCCCTTAGTAGAACTGCCCCCCCACTTATATGTAAAAGCGCGTAGGGGAAGTGTACCATACCTAAACTGCAAATATAGCTTTTTAGCAAGGGATGGCTGTATATCGTTGATGACAGGTTCTAACCTGTATTGCAGTTTTGCTTCTAAATAAGAAGTTGTCAGTGTGCCGGTCCCGGAACTCCCTGCAATAAGGTAAGATTGTATTCCTTGTAGATCTTTACCAGAGCCTTCCTAGGAGTTGACAGACAACTGTCTTCTGCACTTGCCCATAAGTCACCCATTCCCATGGAAATTAGAGAGTTCTTAATGTGGGCCAGCCATGGGATTTTGCTTGCTCCCCTGAGGTTTACCACTTCCCTCAGTTCCTCTCTATACACAGATAGTTCAGGGGTGCTCCATAGACGACGCCAATATAACAAGGGTCTGAGGGCGACCTCTACTGCAATCGGGCCGACTCCAAGATCCATTCTAAGCGGTGTGAGCGGTGTACTTTTGGGAAGTCCCAGAAGTTGTCTAGCAAACGAATTCTCAATCTTGGAAAGTTGGTCAGATGGCCGATGGCCCCATATTTCTGCCCCATACAAGGCAGCTCCTCTGGCTTGTGCCTTGTATATTTCCAACACCGGCCCCATCGTTTTATGTGTGCACTTCCTCTGCAACTTCGCCAGCCCCTCCGTTTGGTTGGGCAAATTTTAAACATACCTTCTTTGATTAGGAATATCGATTTCCTAATTGCAATTCGGAGAGAATCGCAATTAGGAAATAGGTATTTCTAATGTTTGTCCATCTGGTCCTAATATTTTTAATTGTAATGTTTATTGCATTTCATTTTTAAATCATTTAAAAAAAAAAAAACTTTCAATTAGATATATATGTTTAATAAAGTTTTAGTCATGGGATGTTGGGTTTACAGGGAAAAATGGTGGGGAACTTTTTAGAGTAAGTTTGTTTAAACCATTTAAAATAGTTTTTGCTGTTTTGATGCTGTTCCTATTGTTTTTATTAATTTAAATTAAACATTTATTTAATTTTTTTAAACTTATTTTGAATAATTTATTTTAATTTTAGATTTGTGTTAAATTATGTTATGAATATTTTGTGTCAATTCCATACCTAAGTTTAATTGCAAAATAAAAGTTGTGCTCAAATAATTTCTTTATTATTTCTATTTTTTATCAATTGTATTTTTATTTTTTTGTTTATTAAAAATGTAAATTTATAATATTAAAGTTTAGTTTATATTATGTGATTTAATTTTTTTAACTAAAAAATGTGATAAGACTTTTACTAGCTAGTTGATGTATTTATAAGGGAATAGGGTGAGGAGAATTTTGAAGTATTTATTTTTATATTTTATTTAAAGTTTTGGATTGTAAGTGTAAGTATTATATTTGTAAATGTTTGTTTTAAAAATGTTACATTTTGAAATTGAAGATTTAATATATAAAGTTTTTCTTTCTGTGTTTGATAATTGTTAAGTTTTTAGATACATTTTCAGTAAAATATTCATTTTCCATATTTAAACCTAAATTTACATTTTGAATTTACATAAAAAATATATTTACATTTTGTGCAGATGTGTAGTTATTGTATGTATATAGTGTCTTAATTGTTAAATACTTTTAATTATTTTATACATTTATGTTTGTATTTTTGAAATAATAATAAATGCTAATTAGTTAAAAAATTATATCTAATTTTTAATTATTACTTTGCAATTTTTGTATTTATATGATTATTAACGTTGTTTCTCTAAATTAAAATTGTATAGTTTAGAAATATTTAACCTACAGCAATATTATGTGCTTGTTTTTTATCTTTATTTTTATTGTTTTATTTCTTTTTAAATGTTGTGAATAGTGTTTCTTATGTTTTATTTTATATTGTGCTATGATTTATTTTTAGAATATTTATCTAAATTGTAAGTATGTATTGAAATGACCATTTATTGGGCTTCGAGTGTTTATAATGATTTCTTAAAATATTTAGTTTTATGAGAGTAGTAAATCTGATCACTTCACTGTCCAGCACCTTCCTCAAAATGGTTTACAGTGGAATGGGAATAGTAAATCTGACCCCTTTCATGTCCAATACCTTCTCCAATATGGGGTAGATTGAAGTCAGAACAGTAAATGCCACCATGTCAGTGTTCAACACCTTAACATAAATGGTTTAGATTGTAGTGGGAATGTAAATATGACTGCTTTATTGCAGAACACCTTTCCCAAAATGTTTTAGATTGGAGTGGGATTAATGAATGGGACCCTTTTATTGTTCAATATTTCCCCAAAAATAACTTGGATTGAAGTGGGAATCATAAATCTGACCCCTTTAGTGCCCAACGCCTTCCCCAAAATGGTTTCAATTGGCGTGGGGATAGTACATTTGACCCTTTTAGTGTCCAACTGGTTTAACTGGAGTGTTTTATAGTTTTAAAATAGTAAAGAATACGTGTTCATGTTTGTACATGTTTTCACTTATGTAATTCATTTATTTTGTTTAATGCAGATTTTTACTTTTTATTTTTGATATATACATTTTTGTTTTTAAAAAGCATACATCATTGTCACATGGTTTAGTAGTACAGCATGTATTTTTAACACATTTATAGGTCATGTATACTTTTAAACATTTTTACACAAGTGGTACATAAATATTAGTGAATATGTATTAATTAGTAGTGGGGGCATGGCCAAGATGGCGGCCGTTCTGGTTGCACATTAGCGAGCTCTGCTCTGCCCGTACGATTTATCCTGCGGATTGACTCCCGACCTCCCTCTGGTTGGGCCTGACAATTCCTCTGGCCGCGCAGGACCGAGCAGAAGACCCCTGTGGTCCGGGTGTCAGCGAGTGTAGCTTTCAGGGGATCGGCGGTGGCTGCACTATCTGCAGCAGGACCAACCCCTGGGACCTGGCGAGGCCAAGAGCCATAGCTGAAATGGTGAGACTCGCACTGGGGAGCCTTGAGGCAGCAAGGAGCAGCACCGACACAAGAAGCCACCAGGGTGCATGAAAGGAGAGGAGTATAGTGCTGTCAGCAGACCTCGGTCTTTGCTAGCCGATGATAAGCTGCAGTGGATCCGCTGGCGGATGCATGTGGATTTGGTGCAGTGCAAAGCAAGTGGCAATGTGAGTTGGGTGGGCGCAGCCCCCGGTCATCTCCGGCAGATTGGTAGGTACTCCCGGCAGTGAACGGTGGACGGTTAGCCTGGGGGGGGCCTGCTTTGGAGGTGGTGGTGAACTGATGCTGAACCCCCAATTCAGATGGAGGATCACACCTGAGGAGCCACAGCATCTGGTAAGGTACTGCCAAGAGGGAACCATGCAAGGCTGGCTTGGGGGGTAACCTGGGGGGTAAACTGGGGGGTACATGCAGATCCTTGGTGGAAGGCTGTAAGGGCTTGTTGGCTCGGGGGCCCTGACACACCTGGGTTACAGAGCTTGCCACCCACTCTGGTGCTATGCGAAGCATCGGTATGGTGAGTCCAATGGCCCCGAAGAGGGGTGTGGAGTGCTTGACACTAGCCCGACACATGCAATGGAGACAACGGCTGCGAAACAAATGCTTCAGATCCCCCACGGGGCAGTTTGAGATGCTCCTTCAAGCCATTAAGGATGTCAAAACTACATTGGAGCTTAAACTAGATGTGCTTACGATTGAGATGGAGCTATTGCGGAGGACCATAAAAAGCTTGTAGAACATGGGGACACTACGTAATCTATGCTGATTGCTTTATGGCCAACTGTAACAGATATTCAAATGCAGTTACAGGAGCTGCGGAAAGCTGTGGACACCCTGGAGGCAAAAGCAGACAATGCAGAGGGCCACTACCAGTGCAATAATGTGCACATCATGGGCCTATCAGAGGGAGCGGATGGCCTTAGCATGGAGACATACCTTTAAGATTGGTTGGTGAACGCAGGCCTGGCAGGGAAGATATCGCACATTTTCTCTGTAGAACAGGCGAACAGAGTACTTGTCAGATAACATCCACCCGGCCCTCCCCCCACAGACCAGTGGTGGCAAGGCAGTTTAACTACTGGGACAAGACCACAGCTTGCAGGTCGCGAGAAGCTGAGACCCGTGGCAGGTGGGCAGAAGGACTGTACATATATTCCCTAATTACACGAAGGAGGTTAAAAGACATTGGAAATCCTTCTTGGATGCCAAGTGGAGGCTCCAGCAGCTTAGCATCAAAAACTCCCTTATGCTCCTGGTGTTGGACTCTGAAAAGACTGTCTTCACATCACCATCAGAGGCAAGCGACTGGCTGGAGTTAGCAAAAGGAGTATCATCGGACAGTCCATCAGCACTAAGCGATGGCTGGGCGTGGCAGAAAGCACAGTGCAGACCACACCAGGCCATGAGAGGAAAACCCTCACAAGAGCAGGCAGCCAAAGAAAGAGCCAAGGTGGTGGCAGAACTAGGACAGAAAGACACACTGATTCGGCTCCAGTCCAGACTCCCCGAGACTTCCCACTGCGTCTCATCAACGAACAGGTGCAGGAGGCTAAATTGGAGCTTAGAACCCATCCAGATATCACTGATGATCTCAGACTAGAATTTCTGACTTGAGAACAGTCATATCTTTTGATTCTGATGCGGGTTGGAAAAGCTTCCCGACCGAGGGCCTGATTCTGATGCGGTTAGGAAGGCCTCCTAACGGCATTTGCTCCTTCCAAATCGGATCGGGAACGTGTCTTCCCGACCGAGGGCCCAATTCTGATGCGGTTAGGAACAAATGTTCCCATTGAAGTCAATGGGAGTTCAACCAAATCGTATCTGGAAGCATCCGGATGCATCCTACTCCGCCGGTCGGACTTTCCCGATCCGAGTGGGTCGGACACCATTTCCCTACCGATTCGGTCGGGAAGCTTTTCCAACCCGCATCAGAATCGGCCCCTAAGTGGTTGGCCTGTGGCATGGGGAATATGGGGGAGGGGCGCAAAAACCATGGCTCATCAAACAAGGGGAGTCATGGAGTATGCTGACCACAAAACCCCTTGTGACCGGGATGGACCTATGGGTGGGAGATGTTTTGGCTGACACATTGTTGTGAGCTGGACCTGGGAAGGGGAGTTGAATGTTCTACAGTTGTTCAGGTTTATGGGGATATGTTAGTGGCTGCATCATGTGCAGACACTGGAACTATGGGGCAGCGCCCATGTGCGGTGCCATCTCTTAGGAGAGGTTTACAAATAACAAGGGCAACCTTAGAACAAGAACCTGGGGCAGTATCAACTGTATTCCAAACAGTGGTTCATGAGCTAAAATAACAAACTATAAAACAATTGGTATAAAACACGCGTTTCTGTTGAGCTTAATTTCAAGGTGAGCGATTTTTGCCCTTGCGCCTGGTTTTTAATCACGACCCTTGAACTACGATTACGGGTTGTTAGCTCTTGAAGACAGGAGTGAAGGGCGCCATTTAGATATGGACCTCTAGTGGATCTTCTGTTCGTTTATCCGGGATTTAATTAATTCTTGTGAATTTCTTTCGTTTTTTGCAGTAATTGAATTATTAACCCTGATTGTGATTCTGCTATCTGACTGTTGGGTACACCAACATCCTGATCTTCTCACTGAATTTGCAGCCCAAGTTGGTCCAGTGTTTTATTATGATTTAAGTAATGCGGTGGGACACCTTTTAGGCATACCGACAGGTATGAGGGTTCATCTTTTTATAACCTTCATTAAGGCATGAATTCATCTCTAATAATAAAGAAAAAAAATTGTAAATGTATGTATTTGTATTTTTGATAGTTGTAGGATCTCCTCCAAAAATTTCGGCATTTTGGCCAGATACACGAAGATTGGTGTTCCTCCCTCGTGTATATTACAGAGATCCATCGAGGTGATAGTTAGCCTCTTTTATTTCTTTTTCATCTTTTTCACAAGTTTTCTGACTTTTTTCACAAGCTTTGGAATTCCTGGGTACTAGGTCCTGTTCTATTTGCTTTTGTCTTTAATCACTTTCTCTGATTTTTCTGACACACACTCGGTACTGAGCATAAAAATTAAAAAATGTCTTACTGCAAACCCATGTATATATTTTATTTTTGTAGAAAAGAAAGTGGACGCTCGCATATTTGAAGTCCTTTGTCCTGAAGATGACCCCCAAAGTATCTGTGGGTCGAAACGCCGTCGGCAGCTTAAAAACGTGGCCTAATTAAGAGAGGACACAATTGTTATATTGTGTATTTTGTTATTTGTTGTTGTTTCATGTTTTTTCTCTGCCACTGTTTGTTCAGTTTACACTTGTCAATGTTCCTAATTTTATTATTGTTTGTGTAACTGTATGAGCGCCCATACTATCTTGTTCTTCTTTTGTGTTTTATTGAATGTATATTAAATATCATTTTTGAGATTACCTATATACATGGTCATTGTGAATTTAAGCCAGCACAGTTTTTCCTTTTTCTGCACAATTTCTTCCTTTTTTATACCAATTGTTTTATTTTAGCTCATGAACCACTGTTTGGAATACAGTTGATACTGCCCCAGGTTCTTGTTCTAGGGTTGCCTTTGTTGTTTGTAAACCATTACAGTACAGCTTTTTGCTGTAAGGGCCTTGTTGCCTTGACATTAGGCTATATTAATGATGACTAATGTTTTTTTGCCGACGTATTCTGAAGACTACATTTCTAAAATAATAAGTGGTCCATCTTTGTTGGGACCATCAGTATCAATGCCTATTGTGACTGAAGCACAAGCTTTGTTAGACGAACTTGAACAATGCAAGAAAAAACATGTACGCACAAATCTTCATGCACTAATGATGACGGAATATCTAAAGAAGGATGTGATCCCTATGGATTTACAGGTCCGTAATGTTCCAGTTATCTTTACTAATGACCCTAAGTTTATGAAAGGTTTCAGTCACATCGGTGTCACATGCTCCCGCCATTGGCTAGTCCATGGCATAGATACAGCTTTGGAGCATAGTAAACGTGAGCTTGAAATCATTGCCGATTTGGAAAAACGTCTTAATGAAGGGAATGTTGTTGCAGATGTTAAGGCAGCTTTGGATAAAGTTAATAAAACCATTGCTGAATTTGAAACAATTGAGCGTACAAAGAAGACGAACAAGATACAAAAAGATATTGCCACTTTTGATCAGACTAAATCACATCCTTATCTTCTTGCTGATTATTTCTCTCAGCCTAGACAGAAGTATTCTAATAAATGTGATACTTGGGGCCGGTTTCGAAGAAACATGGCAATTAATTTCTCAGAGTCCTCTGCTAGCTCTGGTGATGAAAATCTAATTCTAATTCTGGACAGGGTCCATCAATCTCAGCTTTCAATTCTTTTTTAGGCCAGCGTGGACAGGGGAGAGGCCAAGGCAGGGGCCGAGTGAAAACCCGATCACCTCCCCAACAGTGGAACTTCCAGGCGGGGGAGCGCCAGACCCGCCGGAAGTTTTACCAGTGGGGCGCACCACAATAAATGAGACATTGATTGTTGCTAACTTGGCGAATACAATTCCTATTTTTAATCTTTCCGAGCATGCTTTGTCACCTTTTGAAGTTTCTCTGTTGACTAAGGGCCTTAGTTTTGTCCCTACGGAGAAAACATGCCTGTTCGATACCCAGATTGAACTTCTACAGTTTTTTCAAAAGTTGCGTTTGAAGTATTTTTATGGATAAACCTTACAATGTTAATTTTAACCCTTCTAATTTGAGGCTTCCATCCAGGTTGAATCCTCCTACCCAACAAATGCCAGCTGAACTGCTGGCATTTGAATCAATGGTATTAAGGGACGTGACAGCTTTGGATACAGGTTTTGAATACATCCCTTACAATATCACTTTTCCCAAAAGACAGTCGCTGCATACCCTGAAAGAGAATCGAGAGGTGATTATCAAACCCTCCGACAAGGGCGGTGGGATTGTGATTTTACCAACTGAGATGTATAAATCTGAGATTCGTCGCCAACTTGCAAATACAAATCATTATACTACTCTGCGAGGTAATCCTCTTTCTGATCTGCAGAGATTGATTCTGAGAACCACATCAGCAGCCAAACTAGCTGGTTTTCTCAGTCATAAAGAATTTGACTTTTTAAATGCCAAAGTTCCTTGCACTCCGGTGCTGTACACCTTACCTAAGGTGCACAAGGATGTTACGAATCCTCCAGGCCGACCCATAGTTTCTGGCTGTGGGTCGGTCCTGGAACCCTTGTGCAAGTACATTGATGTATTCATAAAAGAGCTGGCTCCTCTGACTCGGAGCTATGTGCGAGATAGTGGCGATATCATCTGCCAACAGGAACAAATGCAATTCGATCCACTTACTGAGTTATTAGTGTGTTTGGACATTGAGTCCTTATACACTAATATACCACAAATGGAAGGAATTGAAGTCATTCGACAGGTCATGGAGACTCGACCAGGTCCAGTGACAGTGCCTACTGATTTTATCATTGAGTTATTGACCATCTCACTCACACGGAATTATTTTGAGTTTGATGGTGTGTTCTATCTACAAATTAAAGGTACATCAATGGGGGCTTCTTATGCCCCCAATTTTGTCATTTTGTATGTTGATAATTTCGAACAAACATACATTTACAATCAGGCTAAAAATCCTTACTTTCTGAACGTGCGCCATTGGCGCCGATATATCGATGATATTTTTTTTATTTGGACTGGCGATGCTGTGACTTTAAATGACTTCCTTAACTGGCTGAATACTTGTTCCCAGGATCTTAGGTTCACCTCACAAGCCAGCAATGAGAGTGCTGACTTTTTAGACCTGACTATAATTCCTAGCGAAGGGAAGTTGGCCACCAAGCTCTATACTAAACCAACGGCCCGTAATACCCTTTTGGAATATACTAGTCATCATCCAAGGGGCCTTAAGGATGGCCTCCCGTTTGGCCAGTTCTTGTGTATTCGCAGGTACTGTCATTTCAGGGAGGACTATTTCAGAGAGGCCGAAATACTTGCCAAAAAGCTGGAACATCGTGGTTACCCAAAAGGACTGATCAAACGCTCGCTTAAGCGGGCTTGGTACAACCACCGTGAGTTTTTGTTAACACCACGTGCTCCAAAAACATCTGAAAGTGTACCTTGTGTCACTACTTTTGGGACCAAAAGCAATCAAATCGTAAAGATTGTGAAACGTCATTGGCCCCTAGTGCAAGCAGTTGGAATTACCAAAGAAATGCCTCTTTTTTCTTTCAAACGAGGTAAAAATATACGTGACCATTTGGTCCGTGCTGCTCTACCTGCTAAGAGTTCCCCTGATTTAACTACCTTATGGGGCCTTAATAAGATCTTGGGCCATTACCGATGTGGTAATTGTCTTATGTGTGACTCCACTATGAACACTAAACAGTTCATACATGGTAACATCAAACATGATTTGCGTGATCACACCAACTGTAATTCGCAGAACGTGGTGTATGCCATCTGGTGTCCATGCAATCTTATTTATGTGGGGCAGACCACACAACGTATTAAGAGTCGTCTTTCCCAACATAAAAGTCGCATTCGGTGCAGAAATGAGCATGCACCTTTGGTGTCACATTTTTTGGAACATAATCACACCCCCTCTGATCTAAGATGGCAGGTGATTGAACTGGTTAAGAGTCCACGCAGAGGCGGTGACATTACTAGCATGTTAAACCAAGTTGAATGTCGCTGTAACGGTATCAACAAGGGGCTCAATAGTCTAGAAGAATGTACAGCTGTACTATTCAGCTAGACTGTTGGATATACTGAGATTCCCCTTGATTTGGAGACCCTGTTCTGCTATTTGAAGATGTTTCAAATTGAATTTTTTTGTTAATTTGGATGCAATTAGTTCTAAGTGTAGATGTTTGAGTAGCTTTATATGAAAATGTATCTATGCTATGGGTATGGATCTATTTCATGTGTATGCCCTAGAACTCTCTTTGAACTATTGCTAAAGCTATCGATATTGTATAAACAATTATGGCATTTGAATGTACTGTTATTCCAGCTGTTCAAATCAAATTCTTTTGGATGTACACAGGCACTGAGGAAAAGGCTCTATTAATCAAATATGAAATAGAACAGAGGCACTGTTGTATTATATGTTTACGCTTTACAGCATTTTTGTTATTATTGCTAGACTACTAATACCGTGGATAATATCATCTTATTCTATCTAATTATATAACACGGCTGTGAAATATAATTTGAAGTTTTTGAATGTAGATTTTATCTTAATATCAAGTGGTTTATTGTATACTGTCCACCTTTTTTGTTTACAATTCCTGTTGTACTATCCTTTTTGAAAAAATAACAATCTTGGGAATATAGGATGCAATAGTATAGGCAAATTGTGTTGCATTGCCAATTTCTCTAACATTTTGCACATGTCAAATTGTGAGGCCTTGGGAAACGGGTTCTTTTCCCCTTTTCTCTACTTTCCTGTACTCTTTTGACAATTTCTGACCAGTCTAAGATGGCCGCGGTTCTTATGACCCGAATACAACAGCTTAAATCGAACTCGCAATGTTCTTTTTCTGATAGGTTTTAATATTCTCGAGTCACTCGATACCTTTTTTTAAAAAGAAAAAACCCACTTTCTTTAACATTATTTGGGTTTTGACTCGTTCCGAACAATTTGCGTTGGGAACTGATTCCTAAAGCCATGACTAGTCCTCTTTCTATAGTCATGACGGCACGCTTTAAAATCGACATGCTCGTCCACTTCCTGTATCGGCCCAAATTTTCGGGACGCGAAACGCTGATGGGATGTGGCACACGGGGATACCCAATTTCGGAAGTAAGTGATAATCTGAACCCTTAGTAAAGTATGACCTATCTTTAGGGCAACTTCTAGATTTTAAACAATTCATTGTCTTAACTAAAAGTTCAACGTCCACCTTGGCCCTGTAACGAACTATGGCCTAGATGGGTTTATTGGGGAGAAATGATCTCTTGAAAGGCTTTAGTTCTAATATCCCTCATTTTGTGTTAATATGCATGCTCCGTGAATTTGATTTTTGGCCCGGCTCTGATTTTTTTAGTGTAACGAGTGGGACCCATGGGTGTAAAAGATTCCTCGTGGGGTTGGATATTAGTTACTGCCTTTGTGATCGAGCAAGTAAAATCGATAACTTAAGGGCCTTCTGCTCTTATTCCTGCTGGTAGGAGCCCGTGTGTGACACGCGTTTCTGTTGAGCTTAATTTCAAGGTGAGCGATTTTTGCCCTTGCGCCTGGTTTTTAATCACGACCCTTGAACTACGATTACGGGTTGTTAGCTCTTGAAGACAGGAGTGAAGGGCGCCATTTAGATATGGACCTCTAGTGGATCTTCTGTTCGTTTATCCGGGATTTAATTAATTCTTGTGAATTTCTTTCGTTTTTTGCAGTAATTGAATTATTAACCCTGATTGTGATTCTGCTATCTGACTGTTGGGTACACCAACATCCTGATCTTCTCACTGAATTTGCAGCCCAAGTTGGTCCAGTGTTTTATTATGATTTAAGTAATGCGGTGGGACTCCTTTTAGGCATACCGACAGGTATGAGGGTTCATCTTTTTATAACCTTCTTAAGGCATGAATTCATCTCTAATAATAAAGAAAAAAAAATTGTAAATGTATGTATTTGTATTTTTGATAGTTGTAGGATCTCCTCCAAAAATTTCGGCATTTTGGCCAGATACACGAAGATTGGTGTTCCTCCCTCGTGTATATTACAGAGATCCATCGAGGTGATAGTTTAGCCTCTTTTATTTCTTTTTTCATCTTTTTCACAAGTTTTCTGACTTTTTTCACAAGCTTTGGAATTCCTGGGTACTAGGTCCTGTTCTATTTGCTTTTGTCTTTAATCACTTTCTCTGATTTTTCTGACACACACTCGGTGCTGAGCATAAAAATTAAAAAATTTCTTACTGCAAACCCATGTATATATTTTATTTTTGTAGAAAAGAAAGTGGACGCTCGCATATTTGAAGTCCTTTGTCCTGAAGATGACCCCCAAAGTATCTGTGGGTCAAAACGCCGTTGACGCTTAAAAACGTGGCCTAATTAAGAGAGGACACAATTGTTATATTGTGTATTTTGTTATTTGTTGTTGTTTCATGTTTTTTCTCTGCCACTGTTTGTTCAGTTTACACTTGTCAATGTTCCTAATTTTATTATTGTTTGTGTAACTGTATGAGCGCCCTTACTATTTTGTTCTTCTTTTGTGTTTTATTGAATTTATATTAAATATCATTTTTTGAGATTACCTATGTACATGGTCATTGTGAATTTAAGCCAGCACAGTTTTTCCTTTTTCTGCACAATCTCTTAGGAGAGTGCGCCAACACTTACTAACTGCTATGGCGAACTCACAGGGGAGGACGCCACATAGGTACACTCTTCGGACCTAGAATGCAGGGGGGTGCACGTGGCATACCTACACATTTGATAGAACTCCAGAACTGTCCAAAATGTGGAGGGCGCAAGGAGTGGGCACAACCTACTCACATTATTCTCAGAGAATCTCAATATGGATCTCGCCCTCAGGTCCCCTAGTGATAAATCGCTGCTTGGTGGCTGAGGGATAATTGGGTGGAGGCCCATTGGCGCTGCTGGTAATATATGCGCCTAACAGCAACTTACTGCAGTTTCTGGACACTCTTCCCCCCACACTAGTGTGAGACTTGACTGCTCCGTGATTATGGGGGGGGCATTCATTGCATTCTAGATGTTCAGTTGGATAGGTCAACACCCCCATTGATTGGTGCAAACATCTTGGAGACGTCACGCAGTTTCAGCACACGGGTCACAGATAAGCAAATCCATGATGTGCGGTGAACACTGCACCCTGACAGTTTGAATACTATTACTATTCCCCTGCACACTAGCTTCACATGAGAATCAACCTGCTGCTGTGTAACAAAGCAATATCAATCAATGTTCAAGATGCTGCGTACTTGGGCCGGACCCTATTGGACCACAACCCTCCCAAAGTGGTGCTGTGCTGGGGCAGACACTGTGCCCGCATACCCACATGGAGGCTGAATACTCATGCTATTAGACACCCCATACAGGGAGACTATTGGGGAACACATAGTTCAATAATTCACTGAAAATGAGGGCTCTGCATCCGGTAGGGGCATGGAGTGGAATACCTTTAAGGTGGTAATCCGGGGGTTATGGAGCAAGGTTATGGTATAAAGCACACTCTAACGGGTTAGATTAATGCATTGGAACATCAAATCAGGGCAGAGGGGGTGAGGCAGGGGGAGAGCACGTACTCTTTAACTTACGACTCTATGGTAGGTCTTTGATGAACCAGCTATGTCAGATAGATTACAGGGAATATGTTGCCTAGCATCATGCTGAAGGAGATAAAGCAGGTCGACTTCTCACATTGCTGCTCCAACCAGACACCCGAGAGCCCCATAGGGGCTATAAGGTCGCAAGCCAGCGACATAACTACCACTCAGGCAAATATTAATGATGTATTTGTGGCTTTCTATGCAGCACTGTTCACTGCTGCAGACGCAGCGGAGGGAGTAGCCCTGGATGCGTACTTGTATGGGATACATATCCTATATCTAAACCCTTGATGAACCGCACAATAAAGTGGAGATTCGCGCAGTGATAGACCAGTTGGCACACAACAAGCACCTGGGGACTGATGGCCTCCGTGTGGAGTTTTATGCAACCTGCAATACGACAGTAGCCCCGAAACTCCTAATGGTATTCGGGGAAGCTAAATCCACTGAACTCCTACCCCAGACAATGAGGGAAGAGTTGATAATTGTTCTACCCAAATCAGATTACGATCCCTTAGACGTGAGGTCCTACCGACCTCTCTCATTGCTCAACATTGACTGTAAGAGATTAGGTAAGGTGTTGGCAAACAGGCTGACTGAAGTGATTGGTATGCTGGTGCACCCAGATCTAAATGGGTTTATCCCAAGGAGGAATACACTCCTCAATCTACAGTGACTGTTCTTCATAATGGAATGGACGCCAGAAGATGGTACAGCACTGATAGCGATGTCCCTAGACAAAGAGAAAGAATTCGGCATGGTGGGATGGCCGTTCTTGAAGGCAGTACTTGAACATGGGCTTCGGACCTGGAATTAGATGCTGAATAGGTCTCCTGCACTCCACCCCGATGGATAAGATGCACACGGATAGAGAAATACCCAAACCTTTTACTATTGGTTGGGGCAATAGACAACGGTGCCCATTGTGACCCTTAATATTTGCAATATCATTGAGCTGCTCATGGCTCTTTTCAGAGAGAAGTGCCCGGAATGGGGAATAGCAAACAATGGCACATGGGAGATGATCTCCCTGCATGCGAATGACACTCACCTCTACCTCAGGGATGAGTGATGAGCCCTCCCTAGCATACTGACCACGCTGGAGGAGTTTGGGGAAAGGATGGGGCTGAAGCTTAATAAGGCCCAGACATGTTTTTTCCCACTCAGGGCTCTGAGCGATGGGGAACGGGAAGGACTAGCGGACACAGGGATTTAATGCAGATGTGATACGTTCAAATACCTGGGAGTGAATATATATCACTCAGAATGGGACCTAATACAAGGGAACTCATCCAGGGTGGTGACTAGCACCAGACAACTGGTGCACATTTGGAAGACTCTTCCACTATCTCCGATGGGCAGAATAGTGATAGCTAAGATGCTGGTACTACCAAGATTGCTGTGGTATTTTTCAGAGCTTCCGGTGCTGCTACCTAGAACCTTTTTCAGGGACCTGGACAGAATTTTGACAGATTTAGTCTTGGGACGTGGTAGGAAGAGGGTAGCGTTACAAAAGTTATTTAGCCCAATGGATAGAGGAGTTCTGGGGACACCCAACTACGAGCTATATTATGCAGCTGCCCAACTGCAGTGGCCCATGAAATGGCTGTCAGGCAATTCAAATCCTGAAGTAAGGCAAATCACATGAGGGACCAGGGGCAGCCACCCCTGGAGTGGCTGCTGGATCTAGGGGCCACGGATGTCAGGGGCAGCGTACTGGCTAAGGTGGCAAAGTACTGTTCCCATAAATATGTACTCATTGGGACGCCCTATCTGCCCTATTCTCTGGCCCTGCTGTTATGGGCACTCAACCTACACCATGACGCAAAGCATTGGTCAGAGAACATCCTATCCATTTTGGGAGACATGTCTGAAGACCCCATAGTGCTCACATTCCAGGAAGTGACTGAGAAATACGGAATTGGACCAGGGCACTTTCTGACATATAATGCACTGAAGTATGCCATTAGGAAAACATGGGGTCAAGACCAGATTGAGCCACACACCTCTGAAACACTGGGGCTCTTGTTAACACATGGCGGGGGCAGGAGGGTGGTAACTCTGTTATATAATGCATTACTGGACACCCGCCTCACTAAGTGCCCTGGCCTAAAGGGTAAATGGGATGTCATTGTGGGACAGGAATTGATAGACATACCTTACACCTGGGCGGCTGAACCAC
The DNA here is from genome assembly GCA_963921515.1 of Calotriton arnoldi. Classification (NCBI taxonomy): domain Eukaryota; kingdom Metazoa; phylum Chordata; class Amphibia; order Caudata; family Salamandridae; genus Calotriton; species Calotriton arnoldi. Next base: position 318,075 of record CAWUFW010007212.1, read on the forward strand.
ATGTTCCCGGGTACAAACCCCAATTTCCCTAGATGTCCCTCACAGACAGCAGACTTCCACACATAGTCTGGTCCTGCCCTGTAATAGCAAGCTACTGGGGAATCATTGTGGGGACTCTGATTGAGCTTACGAACAGACTGCTCACTCGGACCCCTGAGCAGTGTCTCTTGGGTCTTATACCGTGCACGAAAAAGACTAAATACGTTGTGAAATTCATAGTCCTGGCATACGCTCTAGCTAAATGGAGTACTGTCGTGGTGTGGAATTCACCAGCGGCACCAAAACATCAACAGTGGCTAAAAGATGTCCATAAATGGGGGACAGCGAAGACGGTTGCATGGGATAAACTGCATGCTCAAGGCCTTAAAAGCTCCCCAGTAGACATATGGAATGACTATCTGGCAGTACTAAAAGCTAAAACGAGCGAGAAACAATGTGAATTGAGGGTGGGGAAAGACTTGACTCATAACACCTAGGCTTCACTGGGGACGCAACCTACAATACCCTTCATGTCATTTGTACCGCATACTGCAGGTGAGATCTGTGGCACACACTGAACTCTCCTTTTGTGGAACACAAATTTTCACCGTAGAGGAGGCTCGCACAGTTGATGCACTTTTGTTAAGAGATCGTTGCCTACCAAGACAGGGACTAGTTCGGGGGTGGCACCCAGACCCATCAAGGAGAAATTATGTTTGAGCCTGCAGCAGTGACTAAAAACCTGTTTAAGAGCTGTGTTTCCTGGATGAGGGGCGGACGTCATAACTTACTTGTCTCGTGTTCAATATGCAATATGTGACACATATACGTGTGGTATCTATTGATATGCCTGAATAGTTCTGCAAAATGTATGCAACTGTACTGACTATATAAGAAAATCAATAAAGAGATACTGGGAAAATATATATTAATTACTACTATTTAATATATAATTGTACTATTTAATTTATAACCTTACATATACATTTATGTTTGTTCAATACATCCTTTAACATTTTGTGGACATTTTTATATACCTTTTTTAGCACTTTTTAATAATGTTTTGACACTTCTATAGGAAAATAGCCTTTTTTATTTTCATGTATCAGTGATTCTTTTTTACTGCTAGCTGTATTTTGTAGAGTCATTTTGTGGAGGATTTAGTTTGTGTTGGTAGTGGTTCTGTGTTGTGTTCAATAGACAAGGTAAGACCCTTTTATGTGACATACTTCATCTCTTAGCGGAATGTCCTGCTGTTTACCCCTCCTGGGCCGCAGTGGGGTCCACGTTGATGGAGTCCATGGATGTGCCAACCCCACTTTCAGGCTTGCTACTTCTTCTGCACGACCTGACGTATCTCTCCCAGTTAACACATCATGCTCGCTGCTTACTCACCACGGCCCTTTCGATGGCTAAGATCTGTATTCCACGCCATTGGAACTCCCCGCTAGTCCCAACATATGGGGAATGGCTCACGGCCATGTACAAGGCTGCCTCCTGTGCGAAGGTGATCTATAACTTGCTGTATAAGAAGTGCTCCTTCTTATTTGGTCCCCTTTTCTATGGGAAGGCTGACCCCTTTTCCATTTACGCTGCCACCCTATGATCTTCTTTCTCCCTCCCCCCATTATTCCCCCGCCGGCCCACCTCTCCCCACTGCACAGTACACAGGCATTGCCAGCCCCTGCTGCCTCTCCATTCTCTGGTCCCAGCCTCCCCCCTTCTCCCGCCTTTCTCCTCTCCTTCTCTTCCTTTCATCCCCTTTGTTCTATTTCCCTATTCCTAATTTTTCTGCCTTGTCATTGATTCACGGTTGCACAGGTTGTCCTCCCCCCTTGCTGAAAGTACATGCTCCATGCTGGACGAGTGTATCCCTCACCAACGCCCTCATTGACTGTACCTGGCATTGTTTCCCTTGGCATTTGTGATTTTCAATAAAATAATTACAAAACAAAAAAGACCCTTTTAAAGATTTTATTTAGAGTTTTGGGTAACGGTGTGTGGGTAAGTATAGTAATTTTAGGTTATGGTTTTAGTTTTATTTGGTAAACTTGTTAGTAGTAGTTTGTGTTTCATTGTTATGTAGTGTAGTGGACCTAACTATACTATGTTAGTAGTACATAGTTATTGGAGAAATTGTCATATTTTCTATGATGTTTGCAGAGTTGTAATGTTATCTTTGTATTGTATTGGGGATGTATATTTTGTGATTGTGTATACATATATTGGATATGTTATGTTTTTATTGCAGGTTTGGAAATCATAGTGCTAAAAGGTCAGCAACATTTTTTATGCATTTTTTAAAAGGAAATTAATTTTTGTTTGATTTAAACCAACATTATTTTTTAATTCCCTCAGATTTTTATTCGGGAGATTTCATTTTTGCACATTTGTGGGGGGGGGGGGGGTCACTGTTTTTATTTTTCGCTTTTTGTGGATTGGGGATTTTGGAAGTGGAGGTGGATCAAGAACGTCAGTTACGCAACTGTTAGTCAAAAGGGTTGTATTGATCTTTGGATGGGAAAAGTGGGGCCTTTTAGCAATAACTGGCGATAATTATCGCTAAGCGCAGTTAGCGCTTGGATAATTATCGCCGGCTATCGCAGGTTTCTATCGCGGAGATAGCGTGCTATCAGCAACGCTTATCTCCTAAGCGATAGAAACCCTGGAGAACAGTGTGAATATCGCTTGAAAACAAGCAATATTCACACTGTGACCAGTGTTAGCTAGGTGATAGGGCAAGGGGGATTTAGCCATGTAATCCACCTCCCATTGGATTACATGGCTAAGTCAGGTCTGGACCAGGCGTTAACAAACCAGCGCTAAACGTGTTTAGCGCTGGTTCGATAATCACCTCCCTGCCTCGCTAATAGGCAATAGCGAGCTTAGCGACTGTTTCCAGTCGCCTTTAGGTTGAGGAACGCCTACTTTACATGCCATTAGCGATAAATATCGCTGGCATGCAAGCGGCACCCAACCCGGTCGCTATCACCTAGAAGCTGTCGCTAACAGCAGTTAGCGACAGCTTGCTAATAGGGCGTTAGAATTATCGCCGCTTTAGCGGGAAAAAGTCCCGCTAAAGCGGCGATAGAGCCCTTGATAATATGCCCCAGTGTTTTTTATATGGATATGTATTGTGTGTTTTAATCCGTGAGCTGCACTGTATATTTTTACATGGCTTCTCTTATGAGTAAATTAAATATTGAAATGTATTATATTTATCAGTCTTATTTTGTACTTAATTAATATATTTTTACTATTGACTGATTTATGAACATAATTATTTAAATATTTATTTCAATTCGTTTATATCATGCCAGTGTTGCTTTGGTTGTATTTTAGTTGTGAGTACATTGGTAGGTGGTTTATAATAGTGATTCAGCTATTATTTACAGGTAGTTTACTCCTTTATTAATTACATAGAGTCTGACTTTGAATTGTAGCATTTCGCACATTTCGCTGATTTGTTTAGTTAGGTTTGATTTGGTTTACTGACTATTCTATTCTGCGTTGTTGATAGCTTTGTTCTATTTGGAGCTCCTCTATGAATTTTTATAGTGTTGGTTGGTTTCTTCTTAGTGTGGCTTGGAAGTTAATGTGCCATCCTACTACTGAGGTTTGGTGGTGGTTTCATGGGCCATGTTGCTGCTGTAGACATTCCACCATGGTTTTTAGAATTTGGGTTGGTGTCTGTGTCTAGAAGGATGCAGTCTGCCAACCCAATTGTGTCTTCAAAGTAGTCCATTGGTGGAGTTAGGGTCTTATTACGAATTTGGCAGTCCGACCTCCCTAGGACCGCGTCCGCCCTTGCCAGCAACCTACGGCGCTGGCGGACCAAAGACTGCTGTATTAAGAGCTGACCACGGGGCCGGCGGTGATGAGTATTTTTCACAAATTTATTGGTGCCTGTGTGTGCATTTTAACTGCAGATGTGTCAGATGCACACATATTCATGATATATGTGGAAAAATTCCATATACCCATTACCGGGGTCGGCTCATATGTGGGCAGTCCTAGCAATGGGTATATGCTTCGAAAAGGATTCACCTTTAGATCGCCGCAACAGGGTCGTAATCCTCAGCATGAAGATCCTGTGGTAAAGGTGGGACCTGGAGAAAGGGATCCATGTCGGATTCTGCATGGAAGAAGAGTAAACCCCAAATCCTTCATCACAGCCACCTTGAAGCAGGCGGTCGGACCACCGCGGTCCGCTCGTGGAACAGGCAGCTCGTTTTATGGACGGCAGTGCAGCTCCCCTGTACCGCCCTATGGCGGCTGCCTTTCTCCGACTGCAAACCCGGCTGTCTGCTGTCAGTCTTGGCTGTCCAGCTGTGGTCTTTGCAAAGCCAATCCGCCCAACTCGTAACAAGGCGGTCAGACCACCAAGCTCACTGCGCTCGGACCACCACCGCCGCTATGGGATCACCAAACTCGTATTAAGGCCCTTTGTGTTTTTATATTCGATTTTGTTAAATCTAGATATTTTTGATGGTGATATTTTTAGCATAATTTGTGTATTTTTTTTTGTCAAAGATCTTTTTATTAAACATGACAATCAGATGACATCACAATATATAGGTAGAATGGACCTCGTGCAATCAATACAGTCTAATGAAGGTGCAACTTCTCACTTCAGGAAGTCCTAAATCCTCCCTCCCCACATCTGATTCATGCCGGCTTTAATAACCAAGTGTTTTAGTCTTTTTTTTGTTTTTAAAAAGTATAACCTTTGCAAACTTACCCCAACTGTCCCATCCCTTCACTGGTGGTGGTGGTTTCATAGTCTGTAAGCTGGTCAAGCAGAAACTTGCAGGCTGGTAGGAAGATGCTCCCATGCGGCCCAGTCTGTTCTCTATATATCACAAATATATCTCTTGCGTGAAGTGGCATGATCGGACCTGGACTCTAACTGTGCTAAAGCTGAAACAAGTGCATGGCTCTTAACAAGGTTGGCCCCTGCTAGAGGGAGACCCTGAGTGAAGAACGAGACCAGAGGGCTCCACTTATATTCAACATTTTTATATTTATCTCAGAATATGTCTTTCCATGGTGAGAATTCTCCACAAACGTGAGTGCTACAGGGACAAGGCTGGCGCCTCTTTCTTTTTCCACGCTGCTGCTGCTACTGTTGTTTTGGCTGCCGCTAGGCAAGCCCACATTATTGCCTTATCTGCTTTCATTTGATGTTCTAAGTCTGGGTCTATGATGCCCAAAAGTACCCCCTCTATGGATGTCGGAATAGGATATCCCAGTACGTCTTTAATGTGTGTTAAGATCTCCTCCCAGAAGGTTCTAATCGTGGGGCAATCCCACCAGATGTGGCGGAAGTCCCCGAGAAGACCGCATCCCCGCCAGCAGAGATCAGAGGACACCGGGAATATCTTATTGAGTTTAGTGGTATATAAGTACCAATCAAAGAGGGTTTTAAAATGTGCTTCTCTTAAGTCCAGGGAGTGGTTGCTCTTAGCGATATCAGACCATAAATGTTTCCATTCCTCTTCTGAGATGTCCCTCCCGACCACTTGTTCCCAAAAACCCATATAGCGTGCCTGTGGTGAGTGTAATGTTGAAAGTAAAAGACCATAGAGGAAGGAGATCGCCCCTTTCATGGTGCCCGCCCTTTGTACAAACTTCTCTATCGGGGTTCGTTCTCTAGTGGCTGCTTCCCTAATCTGTGGCTGAGACACCCAGTGTTTGAGCTGAAGGTAATGGAAGTGTTCGCTGGGTGGAACCTGGAAACCTAGTCCAAAGACAGTACCCAGTTACTAAAATAAGAACTGCTCAGAAGAGAGCATGCAACACCAACAGAGAAGCACTGCTTGAGATACAACCTAAAGTCAGCACTGATCAAATGACATGTGTAACGACCTTTACACCAGAATCCAACATGATCAGGCGGGTTATAAAAAAGCACTGGAATATTCTCCATGTAGGTGACCATGCCCTGAGCACACCAAGATTTGCATTCAAACGCACAGCAAATCTGAAAGACCTGCTGATAAGCACCAGACCAAAAAAGAAAACACCACCACCACAGAAAACCCTGTGGAACCTACCCCCGGTAACGGGCCATTTCCCTTGTGGACAGTGTGTAGCTTGCCCTCTGACGAAGGCCACAAAAACCATCACACTAACCAATACCTTGACATGGTGACAAAACAAACACACAAACTGCAACACACGCAACTGTATTTACCTTATCACCTGCCCCTGCCAGTTGCAATACATAGGCATGACCACTCGCCCAGTAAAAACTAGAATGACAGAGCACAGAAGCAATTTAAGATGCAAAAAAACTAATACAAAGATTTGTGCCCATTTTGTTGAACTCAATCACACCACTAATTATTTAAATTGGACCATTTTGGAAGCATTCCAACAGATATCAAAAGAGGCCCTTTTTAGTAAAGAACAGAATTGGGTCTTCAAACTTTCCTCACATATACGGGGCTTGAATGACGATATTCCTTGGGCTGAGCTGAACAGCCCTTGACTTTCTGTCCCATAATCTCGTTAATTTCTCATGCTTGGTTGACCCTAACCCACTCCCACACAACCCACTAAGTGGGTTACACGATAAGGTTTAGCTACCACTTTGATACACAGGCGAAGGTACATAACCACTGCTCTGCCTTCGCCTGGATAACAATTCCTTTTTATCCACTTGCGGACCCTTAATCTGCCTCTCTCCACTTTTCCAAGTCCAGATCCGCACACATAGGTACTATTAACCTACACTACATCGCTCCCTCCACCTATGAGCGGTTAGACTCCGTGCCAGACTCCCGTTTTATTAGCTTTTCCATACACCCGATTGCCACTGCCATCCATTCTAGCAATCCTTTCATTGTTTAGACTCAAGCGGGCCACTGTCATGGGCCATTTAATATCGTTTTTTCATTCAGGATAAATCACCGATTGCCACTAATTCTAGCATTCCTGTAATTGTCTAGACTCAAGCAGGGCCACTGTCATGGGTCACTGAATATCGTTTGGTCATTTAGGATATATCTCCGCACCTCCATGCTCACCGTGTTCAGGGACACTGTATAGCTAATAAAGTTCTTATCCAAGATGGCCGCTTCGGTTTATATTCTAGTCTACCACGTAGCAGTGCAACACGTGGCTGTCTCATAAACCGCAGACCCGGAAGCAAGCATTACGGGGCCCGGAGCCAGGGTAGGACGAACGCTAGTTGCAGTGTCTCCCTGCGTAAGTATGGATGTCCTTAGCTGCTCGTGGAAAAGCCATGTCAAGACCCTGGTAAGAACAACACTCTCCAGATTTTAATTGGGAATTGTACTTTCTCTTCCTTAGTATCAGAGCAACGAAGTGCTCTGCCATCCCCGTCACCACTAGACCTAATATTTAGGGGTGAGCTGTCAGTTGCAAACACGGTGCCCGACAGCATGCCCGGTCTCTTCCTCACGTGTACCACCATTTTTTAATTACCTGCACACCCGTAGTGGGACCATCGCTATTTTATTTGAATGGACGCTAACTCTTGTGTGTGAATTCCCGTCTAGCAGCACCCGCCGCATTTCCAAGATATTGACAACCACAGTATATGCTGCATAAATGTTTGTATTGGTGTGCTTGTGATTACTACTCTTATTGTGTGCCATGCCTATTTAAAACAATGCCTATGACATGATCTCCCAATGTCAATATGCATCATCAAATGTTGGTAAAAGCTGTTGACTCTAGTCTCTCTCATGATCTTAGCCACTGCAAGTACTATTAAATCAAGGTTGTTATCGACACCACCGATCCAATTACTGGTGGTATACGAACAATTATTAGCACCTGATACACTATATAGCCACTACTGTAACTATTGGCATTTTCACCTACCCTCACACCATTTGTCATTTGTAGTACAACGACTGTGTCTTTAACTACATCTAAACCAGATCTTGGTTTTCTCCTTTTTATCTCCCTCCCCTTTCCCTTAGGTCTTTCACCTCGGGATCATTCAACCCGGGCGTTCAACTGTTTCTGGTTCTCAGTTAAGAAACACTGAACCAGGTTTGCGGTAGTGCTAAAGCACCTTTTATCACTCTTTTGGTCCTAATGAAGTGCCACCAGACCCGTTAGGGGCTAATTTGGCATGAAACATGTCGACCCTATGCACCACACTAGCCCTATAGGATCATTACATCCAGCTATGGCTCATTACTTTTAATTAGGCTAGTGCCCCCTGGTAATAAACATATTTAGTTTGGACTGCCCTAGACCTATTTTAACTCACATACTCACCACACTACCCAGCCCACACACCCGCACTCACCCTACGGCTTTATCTACAAAAAGACCTCTGCCAAAGAGCCCCTTCGCGGGTGCCCGTCGGGCATTGCAGCGCCGGCCCGACGAGGAGCAGGCCCAATGATGAAGCATGACATCCTTCGGGGTGTGTGAGGGCACTTTTTAGAAAAGATCTTCTTTCCCCTCCTACCCTTAGGAACTGCACACACCCCCCCTTGTTTTTCAATGTTAAGATTTCCTCCCAGAAGGTTCTAATCGTGGGGCAATCCTACCAGATGTGGCGGAAGTCCCCGAGAAGACCGCATCCCCGCCAGCAGAGATCAGAGGACTCCGGGAATATCTTTTTGAGTTTAGTGGGATATAAGTACCAATCAAAGAGGGTTTTATAATGTGCTTCTCTTAAGTCCAGGGAGTGGTTGCTCTTAGCAGTATCAGACCATAATTGTTTCCATTCCTCTTCTGAGATGTCCCTCCCGACCACTTGTTCCCAAAACCCCATATAGCGTGCCTGTGGTGAGTGTAATGTTGAAAGTAAAAGACCATAGAGGAAGGAGATCGCCCCTTTCATGGTGCCCGCCCTTTGTACAAACTTCTCTATCTGGGTTCGTTCTCTAGTGGCTGCTTCCCTGATCTGTGGCTGAGATACCCAGTGTTTGAGCTGAAGGTAATGGAAGTGTTCGCTGGGTGGAACCTGGAAATCCCTTTAGCAATTCTCAAAAGTTATGAAATAAGTCTGAGAGCATCAAGCATCCCCCTGCCCTCCACGCGTCGAACGGGCCCTCTCACAGTGCTGGGGGGAAGTCTGGATTAAAGTGGATTGGCGTGTCAGACGAAGGGAAGGATGTCCATCTCCCCTCCCTCGTAACATCGTCCCATACCTTAAGGGTGGTTTGTGTCAGGGTACTAATGTATGCGTTAGCCGGTCTATCTTTCTTATGTTTCCAAAGCACATCCCATTTTGATCTTCCCACTATCGCCCAGTCCATGTGAAGCCAATGTTTGTCAGACTCCCTCATGGACCATTCCACAATTATCCTCAATTGGGCTGCCTTGTAGCATAGGCCAAAGTCTGGTAATGCCACCCCCCCCCCTTTCTCTCTTTGTGCATCGTAGAGTATGGAACGGGAGGCGTGCTCTCCCATTCTGCCATATAAACTTAGAGCGGATTTTGGGAAGGAGATCTCGGTCTAAGTCGATTGGAAGTGCTTGGAACAAATAGAGCAGCTTTAGCAACACTGTCATTTTTATGGCGTTTATTCGTCTGAGCCAGGAAATGTAGAGAGGTTTCCAACGCCTAAGGTCTTGTTGGAGTTGAGTCGTTAAGGGGGGATAGTTGGCCTTATAAAGGTCCTCTATCCGTGGGGTGAGCTGAATTCCCAGATATTGGAGGGAGGGTTTAACTCATTGAAATGGGGTCTGTCCCCAGAGCAGCTGTGTCTCTCCATCTGGGACTGTAAGATTTAAGATGGAGGATTTTGACAGACTGATTTTGAAGCCGGCTACCTCTTCAAACTTTCGAAGTTCCACCTGCAGCGCCTGTAATGAGGGGCCCAGATCTGTGAGTGTCAGCAGGATATCATCCACGAATAATGATAACTTATGTTCCATTCCACCAAATTGTATCCCCCTAATTGCTGTGGTGGCCCTAATCGGTATCGCCAGTGGTTCGATACTCAGAAGAAAGTGGGCAGCCCTGTCTCGTCCCCCTACTCAATGCATACGGGGGTGATGTTGATCCATTGACCTGTACTCTTGAGTGTGGATGCCTGGTAGTTAGCTCTGACCATGTTGATAAACCACTTCCCGAAGCCAAATCGTTCCAGGGTGAGAAAGAGGAACGACCAGCCCACCCTGTCAAAGGCCTTCTCGGCGTGTAGTTCCACGAGTATCTCCGGAATTTTAAATTTGGATGCCTTTTCAATCAGGTGTATGGTCCTCCGAATATTGTCATGGGTCTGCCTCCCTTTTATAAAGCCTGATTGATCAGGGTGGACTAGTGCAGGCATCAGGTTCTCTAATCTTGTGGCCAGTATGGCTGAGAATAGTTTGGCATCTAAGTTTAGCAGGGCGATTGGCCTGTAGGAGGCGCAGCTCTGTGGGTTTTTCCCTGCCTTGGGGATTACAGTGATCACTGCCTCTGCCATAGAATCTGACACCATGTTTCCGTCCGCTATTGCATTAAATAAAGAGGTGAGGTGTGGTATAAGCTCTGACGCGTATGTTTTATAAAAGTGTGCCGTCAGTCCATCGGGCCCTGGAGATTTGTGTGGGTTGAGTTTCGTGATTGCCTTTCCTACTTCCTCAGTGGTGATCGGGGCGTTTAATTGGTCATTTTCGGACGTTGGGACTTGTGGCAGGTCCAGTGAGTGTAAGTATTGATGTTGCGTTTCCTTGTCCGGTGGTGAGCCAGTATAAAGCTCTCTATAGAACCTTCCAAATATGTGTGCCTTTACATCATCTACGTGCGTTAAATTACCTGCCCTATAGCAGATGCCCCTATGTATTCTCTTTCCCTCTTTTTGCGTAGTTGTCTAGCTAAATGCATTCCCACCTTGCCTCCCTGGGCGTAAGAGATCTGACGGAGCTGTTATAAAGTTTGTTCTGCCCTATTAGCATATATCGCCTTGATTTGCCCTTTCAGCGTGCTGAACTGGCGCTGTAGAGTCCGTGTGGGCATCTTCTTGTGTTCTTTCTCTACCCCCTCTAGTTCGGCCTCCAGCTCAACTCGCTCCCTGGCCCTCCACTTATTCAATATAGAGTTTAGTTTAATACATTTACCCCTGAGAACCACTTTGAAAGCGTCCCAGTTGTTTTGGGGTGAAGTGGCCTGGGGTTGGTTTAGCTCAAAATATTAGTTTATGGCTGATCTCAGTTCATCCCGAAGTACCCTGTCCCTAGTAACCGAGATCAGGAAGTACCATCTATGTGTGCCCGACGTATTGCATCCCCAAGACAGGTTAATAGTAATTAAGCTATGGTCTGAGATAGTGATTGGGAGTATCTTTGCTGCTTGGAGCGAGCCCAGTAGGGATTGACTTATGAATATGTGGTCCAACCGAGAATATGACATATGTACGTGAGAAAAAAAGTGTAGTCTTTGGTGGTTGGGTGTACCATTCACCAAGCATCTTTAAGACCTAATGCCTGTATTTTCTGTTTAATCCCTCTGGGGAAGCTACCCGTGGCCGACCTGTGGGGGTGGGTGCTATCTATTTCAGCATTCCAGATTAAGTTAAAATCTCCCATAAGGACTGTTGGACCGTCTGCGAACCCGTCTATCATCTCTAATAAGGAGGTCATTAACGCCGGTTGGCCCATGTTGGGTGTGTAAGCTGAGATGAATGTACATTGTCTACCCCTCAATTTCCCCTTCACCATGATCACTCTTCCCTCTCTATCTGCTTGTACGGCTTCTGGCAGGAAATCTGTCGAGCTGCGAAACAGCAGCATGACTCCTTTCTGCTTAGAGCTTGCCGATGACCTATAGACTAGGGGGTAACTTTTATGGCGGAGTTGCAATTCCTCTGATTTCTTCAGGTGCGTTTCCTGAAGCGCTACCACCTCAAACTGGTGGTCTGTCAAGTATTTCCATATTTTCTGTCGTTTGAGGGACGAGTTCAGACCCTTCACATTCCAGGAGGCTATTGATATCCTCTCATGATCATACCCCCCTCCCCCTCTTAGGCATACCTTTCAGAGCTAGTAATCTTTCCCCTCCTCTCTCCCGTTTCAACTGAGGTCCGTCACAACCTGCGATGGGCTGTCTTCCTGTAGCACCATCGTGTACTGCTTGTCTGCTTTTCCCATTTGTCCACCACCCTCTCTCCTCCAACCCCCCCCTTAAACATAGGTAACAAGTAACCAAAATAAACTTGTGCTGGGCACCTCCTGAGGCCCCAGCGGGCCCAGTTTTGGAGGCTGAGATCATGGTGATGGGCGTCTTGGTCAGTGCCCGCAGCAACAGCTGTCGGTCGCATTGTGTATAGAAAGCCACAAAAGAGTCGATTTTAGTCCATGGTCCAGTGTAAGATGCAGTCTACAGGCGACGTTGTCAGGGCTCTGCCGTCTTTCCGCCCCTAAGTCTACCGGCCCAATATCATTACGCTCCTTACGGAGGGGCTTCACGGACTTTTTATCCCACATCGTCGCTTTTTGTTCATTTTTGGGTGGGTTTGCCTCTGGAGATCATATGCCATTGGGAAGTCGTGCCCCTTGTCGCTGCCGCCCTTCTTGATGTCCCCTGACTGCCCTCGATGTCGGGGTTCGGAAGACCCAGGATTCGCAGGCCCTCCTCCAGATCAGAAATGTGGTGTGTTTTATTATTATATTCGAAGGTCAGCCCAAAGGGAAATGTTCTTCTGTATCTCGTATTGTCCTCTCGAAGCTTGGACGTTATTGGCCTGAGTTGTTGTCTGCGGACTAATATGGAGGGGGCCAGGTCCTGGAACAGCAGGCACTTGAAACCTTGGAAAGAAGTCTCTTCCTTATTTCTTGCTGATAAGATTGCTTTCGTTTTGAAAGAGTGAAGCTTGACAAGGATGTTGCGCGTACGGCGCCGTGCGCCCGACTGTTGGTTTCCCACGCTGTGTGCTCTGTTGATCTTGATCTTCATCTGGCGCGGCCCCAGTATCTCAGCAAAAAGCCCCTCGATAAAGGCTTCCAGGTCCGACCCCTCCGCTCCTTCTTCTAGGTCCCGTATTCTGATGTTCTCTCTCCGGGGACCTATTTTCCAAATCTTCTGCCTTTAGAAGCACCTGTTGTAATTGTGTATGGAGGTCCTGTTCTCTTTCGTGGGAGGCCAATGTGCGTTTGTCCAACACTTGTGTCTGGCCTTCGATTTCTAGTATCCTAGTGCCTATGGTAACCACATCTTGCTGGAGCACTGTGATACGTTCTGTGAGGTCGGCTTTCAGCTGATCCATGGAGGCCCTTATGTCCTGTTTTATTTCCGTGCGGAGTTCAGATTTAAATTCCCTGAGTGAGGCCACAAAATCCTCCCTGGTGAGTGACATTGTGGGTGCTTGTCCCCCTTCGTCGTAGGCTTGCCTCCTCTCCGTGGGCGTAAAAAAGTTGGAGACTTTATTCGCCGCCTTTTTCGGTGGCATAGGTGCAGAGTTGTAAACCTTCTCTTCGAGAGGGAGCAGCCCCCCTGAGTCTCGGTCCCCCTGAAGTCGCCAACGGGTCTGAGTCTTCCTAACAGCATGCTTCACCTCCAGCAGGGACTAATCTCAGGTTAACAATCAGCAGCCATCTTAGAGTCAGGCACTGAGCGTGGATCTGGGGCGTTAGTGCCCTATTCCGCTTCCCATGCTTGTACAGGTGTTCCTGCTGGATCTAGTTCACGTCTATCCCCATCTAGGGCTGGTGCATTAGCAATCCAGGCTCATTTTTTGATCCCCCAGCGCCCCTCCGACACAGGCGCCATTTTAAGGTCAGGCGTGTCCCTCAGGCTTCCCCGCTCCGCCGTCCCCGCTGTGCCAATGTTCTGCGTGGTTGCCTTCAGGGGCCCCCCGCCGCCCGGACCCAGCAGCGAGCCCCCCTGCCAGCCACGGCGCAGCTCCCGCTCACCTTCCCAGCTGATCAGGTGAGTCACCGCCTCGTCCGGCGAGCGCTCTCCAGGACCTGTGTCTGTGCTGCTTCGTGCTGGGGCCTCTCTCCCCCGGTAGAGCAATTGCGTGGCCCCTCAGCTGCCAATACTCTCCTGGGGACCCACTCTTCCTTGCGGGTGCGCTGCAGTCAAGATTCACCCACGTCGCTTCCCCAAGGCGGGCAGGACCGGCGGCGCCATCTTGAGTGCTCGCTTCCTTCTCCTCTGCGGGATCACTCAAAATTCTGTATCGTGTGTGTGATGGAGTTGGTTTCTCTGGCTCCCTGTGAGGTCACGCTATCTTGCTGATCATTCCGGTCGATGGCTGGTCATCTTGCTGTTCTGCAGCTAGTCGCAACAGCTACGGGACTCCGGAGCCGGTGTGGATCAAGTCCACCCTGCCATCTTGCCTGGCCTCGCCCCCATTTGTGTCCTTTTTATTAAGTATAGGATGTGGATATTTTTGTGATCGATATTATTTTGACAATATTGAATTAATTTTCCTTTAAACAATATTGTGTTATGGAATCTTTAAGAAGAAAGGACTACTGCCATGGGATAACTTTAGATGTATCTTAACTGCACTTCCATTTTCACTACTTTTGTACATCATCAGAATGTATAACAGCCACTGGCGTCTTCACAAATTTCATAGAAGATACAAACCCTTGCAAGGTGGGGTGTAGGGGGGGTCTCAAAATCCTTGTGCTCATTATTGTCAAAATCACTATTAAAGGTTTAGCGTAAAACTTGCCCCATTGAAAGAAATTCTCCATGCCACAGATCCCCTTCCAATTACTTTCATATTATAACCACATTACTTCACCACAGAAAGATTTACAATGACTACCCATGTAAGTCCGGACAATGTTTTGTATCACATACAAATCTGTAATCAACAATGTATCGCCTTACCTAGCAAAAAAACAAAGCATCGCAGGCGTGCACCTTAACAAATCAAGTCATAATATAGCCAAGCTAGAAGTCAAGACACACAAAAAGTAAAACCGAAAATGCATGAGTTCTCTTGAATGGGCGACAAGACACTCCATTTCAAGGAGTATCTTATCTTGTACCCTATTGGTAGTTACTAAGCTACTCCTGACACATGGGGGCCGATTCCGATCTCGGTCGGAGGCACACCTAACACCATTCGGCCGGGAAAAAAGCCTGGCGAATGCCTGTTTCCCGACCGACTCGCACATTCATCCGAACGAGCAAGTACGATGCACACAACTGCATAGATTCCGACCCAGTCGTACTCACCCAATCCAGGTCCTGTTCTCCGACCGAGCCGGATCCGTAAACGCACAATCGAGTCGCTCGGAAGCCAAAATGGAGCCCCGTCCGGCCGGACAAGTACGATGCGCTTTCCGTACGCGCCGAACCCGTCGCTACGCACGGCACGTCTAAGCATCCGGGAGAGGCGCACATAAGCTCCGATTCGCGCCACAAGACGATCCACGGCTACGAGACGAACACGCCAGCCACGAGGACGAGGCGAAGCAACGACAAAGATGAACGAGATGAACCAACCATGAATCCCATCGTGCCGATCCTACCAATATTCTACATCTATTACCGGAACAGGCACGGACGCGTACGGCGCAGAAGGTAAGTCAGACACCCACCACACAAACAAACCACAAGTACCCGACACATCACACACACAAAGAGGGACGCAGAAATTACTTACACCAGCAACAGCAGCACCATAGGGGCGGGATGGCCATCACCAATGCCACATATACACATAGGGGTCTGGATGCCAACAACTAACACCACCCCTACCCAGGGGGTGCCAGATGCCTACCACTACTACCACCTCTACCCAGGGTGTGCCAGATGCCTACCACTACTACCACCCCTACCCAGGGGGTGCCAGATGCCTACCACTACTACCACCTCTACCCATGGGGGGCTGGATGCCTGTCACTACTATCACCCCTACCCAGGGGGTGCCAGATGCCTACCACTACTACCACCTCTACCCATGGGGGGCTGGATGCCTGTCACTACTACCACCCCTACCCAGGGGGTGCCAGATGCCTACCACCTCTACCCATGGGGGGCTGGATGCCTGTCACTACTACCACCCCCACCCAGGGGGTGCCAGATGCCTACCACTACTACCACCTCTACCCAGGGGGTGCCAGATGCCTACCACTACTACCACCTCTACCCAGGGTGTGCCAGATGCCTACCACTACTACCACCCCTACCCAGGGGGTGCCAGATGCCTACCACTACTACCACCTCTACCCAGGGTGTGCCAGATGCCTACCACTACTACCACCCCTACCCAGGGGGTGCCAGATGCCTACCACTACTACCACCTCTACCCAGGGTGTGCCAGATGCCTACCACAACTACCACCCCTACCCAGGGGGTGCCAGATGCCTACCACTACTACCACCCCTATCCAGGGGGTGCCAGATGCCTACCACTACTACCACCTCTACCCATGGGGGGCTGGATGCCTGTCACTACTACCACCCCTACCCAGGGGGTGCCAGATGCCTACCACTACTACCACCTCTACCCAGGGTGTGCCAGATGCCTACCACTACTACCACCCCTACCCAGGGGGTGCCAGATGCCTACCACTACTACCACCTCTACCCATGGGGTGCTGGATGCCTGTCACTACTACCACCCCTACCCAGGGGGTGCCAGATGCCTACCACTACTACCACCCCTACACAGGGGGTGCCAGATGCCTACCACTACTACCACCTCTACCCATGGGGGGCTGGATGCCTGTCACCACTACCACCTCTACCCAGGGGGTGCCAGATGCCTACCACTACTACCACCTCTACCCATGGGGGGCTGGATGCCTGTCAATACTACCACCCCTACCCAGGGGGTGCCAGATGCCTACCACTACTACCACCTCTACCCATGGGGGGCTGGATGCCTGTCACTACTACCACCCCTACCCAGGGGTGCCAGATGCCTACCACTACTACCACCTCTACCCATGGGGGCTGGATGCCTGTCACTACTACCACCTCTACCCAGGGGTGCCAGATGCCCACCACTACTACCACCCCTACCCAGGGGGTGCCAGATGCCTACCACTACTACCACCTCTACCCATGGGGGGCTGGATGCCTGTCACTACTACCACCTCTACCCAGGGGGTGCCAGATGCCTACCACTACTACCACCCCTACCCAGGGTGTGCCAGATGCCTACCACTACTACCACCTCTACCCATGGGGGCTGGATGCCTGTCACTACTACCACCCCTACCCAGGGGGTGCCAGATGCCTACCACAACTACCACCTCTACCCATGGGGGGCTGGATGCCTACCACCAACAACACCCCCACTCATAGGATGGCTAATACATGACACAACAAGCACACACCAACATAAAGAATGCAACATAAAGACATCCCCCCAACACCATGACAAGCGTGTGTAGACTGTGTCAAATGCCTACAACACTGAACATGAATTTGAACATACAATGTGACCCCCTATCACATGTGTCACACATAAATGTGTGTGGCCCCCACAATGCAAGCAGACCATGACCACTGTGGCAATGGGGTCCAACCCCATCATCACAGTGACCAAAAGGTAAGTGTGGGGTCCATAGCTGAAGCACATCTTGAACATTGTGGCAATGGGGTCTAAACCCCCATCATCACAGTGACCAAAATGTAAGTGTGGGGTCCATAGCTGAAGCACATCTTGAACATTGTGGCAATGGGGTCTAAACCCCCCTCATCACAGTGACCAAAAGGTAAGTGTGGGGTCCATAGCTGAAGCACATCTTGAACATTGTGGCAATGGGGTCCAAACCCCCATCATCACAGTGACCAAAAGGTAAGTGTGGGGTCCATAGCTGAAGCACATCTTGAACACTGTGACAATGGGGTCTAAACCCCCATCATCACAGTGACCAAAATGTAAGTGTGGGGCCCATAGCTGAAGCACATCTTGAACATTGTGGCAATGGGGTCCAACCCCATCATCACAGTGACCAAAAGGTAAGTGTGGGGCCCATAGCTGAAGCACATCTTGAACATTGTGGCAATGGGGTCCAACCCCCATCATCACAGTGACCAAAAGGTAAGTGTGGGGTCCATAGCTGAAGCACATCTTGAACATTGTGGCAATGGGGTCCAAACCCCCATCATCACAGTGACCAAAATGTAAGTGTTGACATTGAAAAAGCTGCAACTGCCTGGATGATTTCTGGTCACAGAACAACAAACACATCAGTGGCAAAGTAGTGCTTGTGTCCCATAGCAACATAGATTGGGGGAGGCAAACACTGCAGTGCAAATAAGACATACCATTGGCCATGTGCAGACAAACATCACCCATGGGGGCTGACACTGTCAACATTCATCAATGACACAATGACAGAAGTGACCATCAGAATGCAGACCCACATATTTGCACCAATGGGCACACAAATGCAGATACCCTGTGGAGACTGTAGATGTGAGGTGAACAGATACCATACCATGGCAGCAATGGGACACACAAACAATGATCATTGTGCTGACTGATGACCTAGGAATCCCAGGGACAGCAGGGGAAACCCACCAAACAACATACAGCCAATGGCACACTAAAGATATGCCAATGCAGTGGTGCAGATGCACAAACACAAACAGGCAGACCACACTGCACATCAAACACAACAGGTGAGGGGGGGGGGGTGCCAGTGTCCCCAGGCAACCACACAACACATGATGAGGCCTGAATACCAATTACACAGATGCGCATACAGTGCCACACAAAGGTAACTCATGGATCCAAATCCCCTATGTGGGCAATCAGGCATTGTTAGATGAAAGGGAGCACAAATCACACACGTCACACAAGCATGTAGGAACAGCAACTGACACAGCAAGACACAGACACACCACAGCACTACCCCCAGGGTCCCCACAATGTCGTGACCGTGGGCTGCATGACAATCCCACTGTGATGACAAAGCTAGATGTCGTTCACACTGTGAACCACAGTCATGTGTCCTGAGCAACAAACTACCATCACACCTACACAAGCACAATTCAATCAGCACGGCCAGTAAGCCAAGGCCAACATGGAGGCAGGGGTCTAGCCGGGCAACAACTCTCATCTGCACACACTCAACACCACACACCTCGACCTCCAACAATGTGCAGCAGCGAAGCTCACATGCACTGGTGACATTGCACATGCACCCATGACAATCCCATGGGTGGTGGTGGGAACCAAGGTGCAGAAACACATCACACATGGCCACTCAACAAGACTCCTGAATGTCTGACACACTGCACACTACGCCGTACATGGACATGACGGCAATACCACACCAACCAATGGGATCCCAGCCACAGTCCCACACCAATGAAGAAGCCAAGGTCACCCACAAAGAACACACATAGACAACTACCAACATTGCAGCCCTGACCCTGAGGAGTGCCAGCAGTCACACACACAACGTGTCACAATCACTGTAAGCTAACACAAACTGGAAATTACATGACAGGTGTAAACAACAAGTGCCAAGGGGAATCCTGACTGTGTCCCATCTGCGTCTGCCCACAAACTCAGCCCTGACAGCAAACAGTGACACCCTGATGACCAGTAATGTGCCATGCACCCACATCACAGAGAACCCAGGGAGAAGACTTTGAGGGAACATAGGTCAACTCAGCAAGCATCACAAACAGGAACATCACTAGGGATCCCAGCATGCACAGCAAAATGGAAGTGAACACACAGACATGCTCATACAACACACACCTTGGGCGCAGGCGATGTCACAGGAGTACACACTGCCATGAGGGGACTCCACTCCTGTGTGAGGAAAGCTGTGCCATATGTTGCCTCAGTAGGGCTCCATCATGTCAGCAGAACACTTGGTCACACAGTCAACAATTAGCACCAAATGAAGGCTCCCGTCACATCAGCCTGGTCATGGGAGTGTCAACGAAATCATCAGCACAGATCCAACACACATGTATAGCAAGTTGCACTGACAACACAGATGAGTCCTTCCCCATTGATGCCCAAACCTGCATGTCCAGTGGAGATGGCCACACGGTCAGGGAAGTAGACTAATTGAACAATGGCAAGCACAACAGATGTGCAGGGGTGGAAGCCACAGATGTGACATTGCTAATGTAAGTAGGAAATCCCATTGCCAAATATTGAAAACATGACACCCTCAGATGCTGCTAAGGATGACATGGATACACTACAGGATAGGACACATTCCCCTGGACCACATGGGTTCCTGCACAGTAACACTTCATTTTCATGAGACCAAATATCACCATCACTGCAGCAAGGGCATGGTTAGCATCATCAACATCATGTACATCAGAAGCAAAACCACTAGAGAACAGAAAGTTGCTTTATTCAGCATATGTGGGTTCAAAAGTTGAAGTCCAGTGAAAAAGAAACAAAGGCCAATGGCCAGTCCATCCAGAAAGTCAAAACAGGGTGACAGTGGCAGATGTCACCCTACTCATGCCTGCACTGATAAAAACCAGGGACAATCCCCTCGGAGGGACATACGGGGGGGCAGGCCAGGCACCGCAGGGACAGGATCAGGGCTCACCAGAAGGAGGCAGGGAAGGGGTGGTGGGTGCTGGAGAGCCACTGACAACTGCAGTGGAGGTGTCTGACATGGTGTGTGCCGGCACAACTGGGGGGCATGAGTCAGATGGTGTGGGTGCCGGCACGACTGCAGTGGGCCGTGCAGATGGAGTGGACAGGTTCCCAACTGCAGTGCCCAAGTCAGACCGGGTGGCAGTGGACTCCACTGCAGTGCCTACCTCCAGGGGAGGAGAATGGGGATCAGGTAAGGTGGGCAGGACAGAGGGGGAGGACACCGTCTCCACACCAGTGGCACAGACAAGCGCAGGGGTGTGTGGGGCCGGAAGAGCAAGTGGCAGGGGGAAGGCCTGATCATTTTGGGGATGGTGTATCTGTGGGTAGGGGAACCTGGGGCAGGGTGTGGTGGGGGCACCTGTGGAGTGGGGGCCTGAGGGATGGAGGATGGAGACTTGGTGCCTGAGCTGCAGGGCGGGGTCTTGCTCTTCCGGGTCCGGGGGGACTTGCGGATGGGGGCCTCAGTCGGTCTGCGCCTGGGGGAGGGTGTCCGTGTGGGTGGGCTTCCTCTTCCCCCTGAATGCTGTATCAGCTGGATCGGAGGGGAAGAGGCCGAGGTCACTGAGGAAGACCCGCTTTGTCTTTGGGGTTGCAGGTGAGGCAAGGGAAGGGGCTTTGGAGGGAGAGGTAACTGAGGACTGCGCAGTGCTCGTGGATGCGTGTGTGTGTGCCTGGGCCCCATCCCCTGTGAGGGTGGTTTCAGTCCCCTGGCTGTGCGTGTGTGTGCGTCTTGATTTTGGCGTGTGTGTCTGTGTGCTGCTTGTGTCTGTGCTGGTGTGTGCCTGTGCCGGTGTGTGTGTGCTTGGGACAGGTAAGGTGCTGGGGAGTGTGGATGGGGCAGAGGCAGGAGGGGTGAGGGGTGAGGGACTGTTGGAGGAGGGACACTGCTGCCGTCAGGGAGGAGTCCATGGACCTATTGCCCCTCTGTAGGGCAGACATGCCCGATGAGATGCCCTCCATGAACGACACCAGCTGAGTCAACAGAGTGGTGTGTGCATGGAGGACACTCAGCATCGCTGTCTGCCCTACATGGAGCTGGCGAAGGAGGTACACAGACTCCTCACTCAGGGCAGCAGGGGACACAGGGGCAGGGGGTGCGGTGCCTGGCCCGAAGGAGACATGCTCCCGAACATGGGAGCCTCCACGGACCTCGGGAATGGGAGCCGATGGGAGGGCGGTGGTGGTGGTGGTGGTGGGGACAGCAACACTAGCTGGGGTGTGGTGGCTGCTGATACCCGCCTCCACAAGGGAGTCATCCTCTGAGCTGCTGTGGTCCTCAGCTGAGGTGGATGGTGCTGAGGACTCCTCGGTGTGGCTCCCCTCGCCCTCCGTGCCACTGGGTCCCTCCGACCACTCCTCGGCTGCTGACCCAGTCTGGCTCTGCGGCTCCTCCTGGTCCGTGGAGATGTCCCCTCCTGTGGCCGTGGATGTATCTGCAAACAATAGGGAAACAGACAGACATCAGTCACCTGCACCGAACGCACACACCACAGTAAGTACAGCACATTACAGAGCAAGCCCTGGCATCCTCAGTTGAACATTGCCAAAAGTGCCCAAAAAGAGTAGGAGAAGCCAATTGTCAGTCTGATGGTCAACCATGGCACTCACATCCCTCCTGGCCTTGCACCCATCTGTCTGGTGTCTGTTGGATGGCAATACCCCAGTGTGGACACATGCACCACGTACACAGTAGTTGGACAGTGCAGAGAACACGGTGAAGCATGTGAACATGCACACATCACAACTCTTGTCACTGAGTCAGTACAGGTGTCCGGATGAAAGGGATGCTCAGAGTCAAATATGAAATGCATGTGATGCATACCAGCGACAGACACCATGATGCACCCATGTCCTGATAGCCATTGCCACAATGGTGTGCATGTAGCACATGTCACTCCCCTGCAGGATCACTCATAGGAAGTTACATGCCATGGCACAGGCATGCCTGCTAAGTCATACATCACTGTCTCCAGTCACATGAGCAGGACAGCCAGACAACAACAGTCTGTACTGTGTCACAATAGTAGGTCATGGGGAATGCAAGTCCTGGAGCTGAACAAGTGCACATGTACATCCCCCACACACCACATCATCTGAACCCTTATCTGTCCAGGTCATACCGATTGGACATATGGGAGACCTGTAACACAACCCTCTGAACCTGAGCACCTCACAATCTGCTGTGAATGGGAAACAGCTGCCTGAACTTCACATTTGCATACCCCAGTCTGCACGGTCAGGTGATCTAACACCTATGTGTCACACAAGTATCGTCTCCTATGGTCACATCTCGGGTGGCATGCTGAGCCCCAACCGAGAAACACCCCAGCAGTCCTGACAACGAAGCCACAGCACACTGACACAGAGGCAGACACCTGAGGGGACATATCACTGAGCACAACGTGTCAGCTGATACACGGGAGTGGGAGTACAGAGTGTATTGTATGGCCTGGAGTAGGCATGACTGTCCTGCCCCACATGAATGAGGGATGAGCCCTGGACAGTAGGCAGGTGGCTAAGTATGTGTGACACACATAATATACACACTCCTGGGGCCCAAACATTGTTCCCACCCGCAGCATGGGTGTGTGCCAGATACCCCAGGCACATGTGGTGGTATCAGCTCAGCAATTGGACCACATATCAAAGTAACACGCAGATTACATGTCACAACACAGGCATTGTGTAAGCAATGGACCCACTCATGATGCCCACCACAGAGTTAGGGGAACAAATGCTGTCCCCCACCTTGAGTTAAGCAAAATGCAAGGACACAGTACCCAAGTGACACAATTCCCTGACTGTAAGGGCCACACCTGGGTATCAGATGAGGAGTGGGCAGTGCACAATTGAGGGACATGGGTCCTGGACCACATGACTGATGTACTGTGGAAGTTTAACCAGGCCAGAGGAGGGCACATAGCATGGCAGACAAAGTTCACAATGCAGCCATGGACTCACCCCCTCCTTGCTGCTCTCTGGCCTTCAGCTGCCCATCCAGATCAGGGAAGACCACCGCCAGGATCCTGAGCATGTGGGGGGTCAGGGTCCGGTGTCCGCCCCTCCTGCGAGGAGGCGACAGCTTAAGCTGGACCTGTGCGATCCTCCGGGTCCAGCCCCGAAGGTCCTGCCACCTCTTCTGGCAGTTGCGGATCCGGCGCTTGTAGACCCCCACGGATCTCACTGCCCGGACGATGGTCAGCCATATCTGCTGCTTCTGGTGGGCATCAACCTGTGAGGATGACAAAGTGAGAATGCCATTACTACACATGCAACATATCCGTACATTACACAGTTGGATATACATGTCTCAATCACAGGGGCACATGATGTACACAGGCAGTGCAACGATGGCTATGGACAGTTTGCCAGCAGTTACTACATGGTATCATTGCCTGGGAAGTAAAACCTTGTTTAAATGCACTGTCACTGCACTATACCTGTTCAGTGCATGTAACTACACACTATGGGGGGTGACAACTACTCAGTGAGCCTGCTAGCCAGTGGCGTGCAGACTGGAAGCCTTGCTAGTCAGACAACATGCACATTTAGTGATGCAGTGGACAGCACACTCACCTGCTCCCCTGCTTTCCCATACAGCTTGCTGTACTGTGGAAGGAGGCTGTCCAGCAGGGCCTGGTTCTCCTCAGTGCTGAAGGCTGGGGCTCTCTCCACAGTACGTGCCATTGCAGGGTCCAGAGGGTGCAGATACAGCAGCAGTGGTGGTGGCAGATGTCGTCCTGGAGCATGTAGTGCAGGCAAGTGAGCTCTCAGGGGAACAGCCAGCAATATATATGTGCTGCAGATGTAGATACTGTCCCATGTGTCCAAAGTGATAGGTCCAAGTCGTTTGCATCTTCTGAATCTGGCCAATCCATGGAATTGCACCACTTACACACGCCCACAGCATCCTTCAAAAGTTCAACTTCATGACACCCATGAATTTGCAACATTGTTGTGGGTGACCAACTGAATTTAAGGCATCAGACTAGTTCAAGATTTGAAAACGCGTCCGTTGCCAGGCCAGGCCATAGCCAATGGGTGCGCACCGATCGGTCCATTGCTGTCCAACGCGTATTGCAAATACAACGCGTACCCGCTCACATTGAATGCAATGGCCAATGTGTGCGCACCGATCGGTCCATTGCTGTCCAACGCGTCCCTGTACAAGTCACTGGCATATGTCACCATGCCTGTCACAGGTGAACATATGCCAGCCACATATACTTCCCAGGGAGTGAGGGGCACACCTACAACACCACAGCCTGTCCACACTGTATCCTAAGGCATGTAAGGCTGCATTACCTATTCCGTGTATGGGGGTGAAGATGTTGTTCTGTGGGTGTCAGTTGGGGGCAGCAACTCCCAGGCTGTGCACGTGTTCATGGGGACAGAATCCTTGGTGTGTGGTGCACATGACCACTGTGATGTGCAACTGTTCATTTCTGAGCATGTGGCATGGTCACATTTCACGGTGGTGTATGTGTATGTCATGTCACATACCCCCTGAGTCCCATGTGGGACGGTATGTACGTCCCAGGGTGACCCATTGCCACAATAGTGATGGTCCTCCACAGTCTGTGTGCATGTTGTGTTTACAATGTCTCTGATTCCATGTGCACAATGGGAGACAGTCTCCACATCCACGTTGTTTGTGCATGGACTTTGATGTTGTGCGTGTGTGTGTCACAGACGTCCATTTCTGTCCTGCCGAGGCAACAGGGACCACTACTTGTGGGGGTCATGGTTGTTTTGCTGTGGTGTATTCATGATACACCATGTCATGCCAGTGTCCATGTGGCAATGCAGGGTCCCTGGGAATCTACCTGTCGATGAGCTGTGATGCCTGGGGCACATCTGTCCTCACATGTCACTGTGGGGTGTGTTTGGAACGTGGCAGCAGGAGATGGGAACTGTGACACGGCCTCATGATATCCCATGGCACAACCTGGGACTTGTTGATGCCACTTGTTGAACTGTGATGTTAGATGTTGGCCATGTAGGTGCCATAAATGTCCTTACGGAACTGCACACATCATGTACTTGTGCCTCATAATGATGTATCATGTGATATTGAGTATGGTCAATGCCACATATGTGGGGTGACTGACAATCTTTCTTTCTTCACCTATCACTGCAGGGCACCAGCTGTCAATAGACCATTCCCTGACCTTGCAACCATGGTGGAACGGGACTGCATCCGATGGTACCGCTTCACCAGGCCGCTGATTGAGGTATTGATGGTGCGGTTGGCCCCACATTTGCAAGCTGGCCGGACATACCCTACAGCGCTAACCCCCAAGGTGAAGGTGGTGGCAGCCCTACACTTCTTTGCCACCGGTACCTTTCAACACACTGTGGCGACTGCTGGTGGGTTGTCACAGACCATGTTCAGCCGTGTGCTCCGCGATGTTTTGGAGGCTATGTTGATATACCTGAACCAGTACATCTATTTCCCTAGACTCCAACAACTCACTGACGTGAAGAGTGACTTCTATGCCCTGGGGAGGATGCTGCATGTCATTGGCTCCATTGATGGGACACATGTGGCTTTGGTACCACCACAGGCCCAAGAGCAGGCATATAGGAACCGCAAACACTACCACTCGGTCAATGCACTGGTGGTATGTCTTGCAGATATGAGCGTATCACACGTCTGTGCCCGTTTCCCCGGTTCTGCACACGATGCCTACGTGATGAGGAGTAGTTGCATCCCGAGGATGATGTCACAGATGCGGAACCAGCGTGCCTGGCTTGTTGGTGTGTACTGACTTTGTACCATTGTGTGTGTTCTGCAATGTAGTGTTCCACCCTCTTTTCCAACTCAGCTAATGTGCAATTGTCTGTATGTAGGTGACTCCGGATACCCCAACATGCCGTGGTTGCTGACGCCCCTCAGGAACCCTGTGACACCAGCCCAGATGCGCTACAATGAGGCACATGGTCGGACCAGGAGAGTGATCGAGCGGACATTTGGTCTCCTGAAGAGCCGCTTCCGCTGCCTGGACAAGACAGGAGGGGCCCTCCCATATGCCCCAGCAAAGGTGTGCAAGATTGTCATCGTCTGCTGCATGCTACACAACCTGGCAGTGCGGAAGGAGTTGCCTCTCATCCTGGATGACGATGACCAACATCCGCCACCTGTGGAGGATCCTGGCCTGGACCACGATGCCAGTGATGATGATGATGATGTCCGCACACAGCTCATCACCAACTTCTTCAGCTGAATGTGAGTATCCGGAGATGTCATGTCAATGATGTGAGTATGCATGATATGTGTTGGTGGTGCTCTGGTGCTGTTTGAGTGTGTCCATGTGCTACATGACTGTATGCGTGTAGCGATGTGTCCTTACAGGTAGTCTGTATTCCCCAACAGTGTTGACATGCTAACTTGGTTCTGGGTGTGTATCTTGTGACATGTATTGGGCATGAGTATTGCAGTTCTGTCCTGTTCTTCAGTGCTTTTGACTGTGTTTCATTTCTGTCCTTCACAGGGTACTTTCAGAGTGGTTTGGTCAACTGTGATCCCCGACACCGTGATTCGACTTCCAGGGTGGTAGCTGTCGTGTCCCTACAGGTGATGTGCGCCACACCCATGGACTTCCTTCCTTCTACACTTGTTGACTGTGTGCCCTCTGCCAGGTGGGATTACCTTGCATCTGTAGTGGTTACAACATGTTGCAAATGTGTAATAAACCTGTGCTTCACTTTGTGATGTGCGTTGTCTGTGGTCACACATCTGACTGACATTTGCTTACTGCACCAGTGGGCTAGTTGACAAAGACTGTGAATAGGTGTTGTGTCTGTGCATTGCACCGTATTTCCTGGCAACATCAGTGTAGGCGATGAGTCAGATGGCCTAGGTGTGTATATGTTGTGTAGCCCTGGTGGTGTGTCTCCCTCATATGTGTCACGTTGCCATGACTCACATGCCTGTGTTGTACTTGCTGTAGCAGTTAGCATGCACAGTGTCATTTCGCAGGTCATCATCTCCATGACAGAAACCACGTTGGAATCACAACAGAGGCAGGTATGGTGTATTAGTGTGTTTATTGTCATACATGTGTGTGTACAGTGCACAGGATGGTGGGTGCTGTACATTGTGATTGTAATCCAAAGTTCCTAGATGAATTGTAAAGTCCACAGTCATCTTATACATTGGTCCAACTTGTACTCCCCATGTCATGTGGGGGAGTTGTGTTGCAGTCAACAGGGTGAACAGTTTGCGCACAAAGGTGATTATCCAGAACAGGTTTTGGCTTCCTGGGGGTTGCACATGGCCATCGGCCTCTCATTTGCCCCTCCTCGGATGACCCCTCTTCTTTGGGGGGGACCTCAAGTGCAGGCTGCTGCGGTGCAGGGGACTCTCCGCCAGAGTCATCCTCCCTCCCTGTGGCAGTTGCAGTTGTTTCAGCACCAGATGTTGTGGGCACACAGGGAGGTGTTGACTGGTTGCTGCTCATCTGGCGGAGGCATTGTAATATGTCCCTATGCACCGCCGTCATCTCTTGCAGTGTGTCCCACTTGGACTCCACGCGGGACATGTGTAAGTCCAAGCGGGCATGATGGGCAGCCTGCTGCTGTTTAATGTCCCTGAGGAGCCCCACTACCTGGCTGAGCTCTCCGGTGCTGGACTGGTATGCATCGGCTATGCGTACCAGTTGTGGGTCATCATGCAGTCCAGACCCCTCTGCGATCAGCGACCTATGTCTCCCACCCCTCCCACCACCCCTGGCGACACGTGCAGTACCTGAGGTGGCACGCACAGGTGACCCTGGGCCCCCTTGGGGGTTGTTGGTGGTGTTGGTGTCCATAGCCCCACGTTGGTCCAGGGTCCCTGTGCTGGTGGTGGTGGTGCTCCTTGGTCTGTCCGTGTCGGCACGGGTGGTATGTGTGTTGACAGTCGTTGGAGGGGTGGGTGCAGGGGGTGCAGCTGGTGGTCCTGCTGGTGCTGCATGATGACTTGCTCCGGAGGTGCCAGGTAGGTCTTCGTCATCCGAGGAGGGCAGAGGCTGTTCCACACCAGTGAGCTCCGTTTCCCCTTGAGCCTGGGACGGGGACTCCTCAGCGTCTGCTGCTGTGTCCCCATCATCACCTGTTTTTGGGAGACACACACAATGTATGTTATGTTTCTGCAGGCATCAATGGTTGACACACATGACAGTTATGACTGTACCTCTGAATGCGGGCCTGTACATTGCATTGTCCTAAGTCGTCACAGTCAGAAGTTGATATTGGTGTAGCACATTGTCCTGCATACTTTGGGCATTTCTATATGAATGTTGGGGTGTGTACATGGTCTGCATTGGTTGTATTTGGTTGACATCCGGCCCTCCTTCCCACCCAGCCAGATATTCCACCATGGAACGTGCTTCCATTGCAGGGAGTGCAAGTTGTCTTTCAGGATGTCAGTCAGTGGTGTCCTGCTGTTGGTTGGTGCACAGTTGCCAGCAGGGCCTTGTGCTCCCCACAGCAGTAGCCAGTGTCAGCCATCTTGTCAGTTCTTTTCCACTCCCTGTGATGTGCACATGGTTCAGGGTGGTGTTGATGGGACAATTGTGAGGCTGACCAATATCTGTGACTACCACTCCCATCATGCTATTGCCTCCACCCCGCTTCCCAGCATGCCCATACTTACTTGCTTTTGAGTGGACTTCACTGTGTGTGAGTGTGAGAGCAATGGCAAGATGGCTGACAGTGGTGTCCTGCTGTAGGTTGGTGCCCAGTTCCCAGCAGGGCCTTGTGCTCCCCACAACATAGCACCAGTGTCAGACATCTTTGAAGTGGCTTTTCACTCCCTGTGATGTGCGCATGGTTCAGGGTGGTGTTGATGGGACAATTGTGAGGCTGACCAATATCTGTGACTACCACTCCCATCATGCTATTGCCTCCACCCCACTTCCCAGCATGCCCATACTTACTTGCTTTTGAGTGGACTTCACTGTGTGTGAGTGTGAGAGCAATGGCAAGATGGCTGACAGTGGTGTCCTGCTGTAGGTTGGTGCCCAGTTCCCAGCAGGGCCTTGTGCACCCCACAACATAGCACCAGTGTCAGACATCTTTGAAGTGGCTTTTCACTCCCTGTGATGTGCACATAGTTCAGGGTGGTGTTCATGGGACGATTGTGAGACTGACCAATATCTGTGACTACCACTCCCATCATGCAATTGCCTCCACCCCCCTTCCCAGCATGCTCATGCTTCCTTCCTTTTGACTCTGCTTCCCTGTGGAGTTGTGTGCCTGTGCTGACAAGATGGCTGATAGTGTTATCCTGGGGTTAGTTTGGCTACAAGTCCCATGTGTGCCCCTGTGCTTCACACAGCATAACCCAGGGTGGTGGTTCTTTGTGGGATATTTAATTGGAGTGTGTGGCAATGCATTCTCCCAGGTGAGTTGTGTGGAGTTTGTGTTAAGGGTGTGTGTGAGAATAGCAGCTGGTAACTATGGTCAGTGCTGTCAGTCCTCCTTCCCACCCAGCCAGATATCCCACCATGGCACGTGCTTCCATTGCAGGGAGTGCGAGTTGTCTTTCAGGATGTCAGTCAGTGGTGTCCTGCTGTTGGTTAGTGCACAGTTGCCAGCAGGGCCTTGTGCTCTCCACAGCAGTAGCCAGTGTCAACCATCTTGTCAGTTGTTTTCCACTCCCTGTGATGTGAGCATGGTTCATTGTGGTGTTGATGGGCGTATTGTGAGGGTGGGCAATATCTGTGACTACAACTCCCATGATGCTATTGGCTACACTGACTTGATCAGCATACACAGAATTCCTTCCTTTCAGTGAGCTTCCCTGTGAGGTGGTGTTGTAGTGGTGGCTACATATCTGACTGTGTTTGTTGGTTATATTTGTGCCACTGCCTAGCTGTATTTGTTATTGTGTTTGTACATGTGATGACACAGTTACATATCACTATGAGATGGCATGTGTTGTGTTTATCTGACTGACATACACATCTTGGGATGATTATCTTGTGGTTGGTGTGTATTTGCTGAGGGTGCATGGTTTGACTCTCCCCTAGACAGTGATGTGTGTGTATTGTCGCACAATATTGTGTACATTTGTTGTGTACTCACCAGGCTCTGGGATGTTTTCTAGTCCATATACGCTCACTGGTGGTAGGATGGCCCGCACCTTCTCCTCCCAGGGCCTGAGGTATACAGGTTTGGCAGGAGGGCCACTGCCGGTGTGTTGGCTCAAGGCGTAGTCCTTCTTTAGTAGCTCCTTGACCCTCCTGCGCACGTCATACCACCTGTTCTGGATGTCTTCCTTTGTGCGCAAACATGGTGATTGTGCGTTCACCCTGTCGACGATCCTCTCCCACATCTTGGTTTTCTGCGACATGGGGGTCTGTTGGACCAGTGTACCAAACAGCTGTGGCTCTACCCGGAGGATCTCATCTACCAGGACTTCCAATTCACTATCTAGGAACTTTGGATTCTTCTTTGGGGGCATGGTGATGGGTGGTGGTGGTGAGTGATGTGTGTGGGGGTGTGCAAGTGAGGGTGTGTGAGTGTGTTTTGCTGGGTGTATGTGAGGGTGCTATTTGTTGAGGTGCTGATGGTGTGTGGCTTGTGTGATGGATGAGCTGTGGGTGGGTGTATGGTTGCTGTCTGTTGTGTGCTGGCAGGTCATTGGAATTTGCAAAGGATCATGGTAGGGATTTGTGTCCTTTTTATGGGTGGAGTTGTGGGTGTGTCTTTGTTCCCTGTTCCCCCCCCCAGTATTTATTGGCTTTGTAATTGCTTGCTTGGCCTTTTTTTGTGTTTTTTTCCCTTTGTACTTTTTGTGCATGTAGGAGACGTTCTTCTGACCGAGTCGGACCCTGCTGTTGTCTCGTGCGAGCTTCTCCGATTCGTTCACGCTGTGTTTGTGCTGTTTTCTGTGCTGCGTACGCGTCGGTCGCGGTGTATTGGCTTGCTTCGGCTCGCAGTTTTGTATGCGTGTTGGTCGTACGGCTTGAGCTCCGTGCGACTCGGTCGTGTTTTCCACGCGTTGCATCTTACTTGGCGGGTTGGATTTCGCGGGTACGTTTCGTTCGGGATTCTTCCGGGTGCGTGTCGGTCGGTTCGATTCGCGTGGTTTTCCGGCCGGATAGCTATTTCCCGCGCGGTTTAGGTCGGTCGTATTGTGTTCCGTACGAGTCGGTCGGATTTTGCACGCATTTCATCGTACTTTGCGGCTCGTGCTGCACCGGTACATGTCGGTCGGAATAAATTCCGGGTCCGAGTCGGTCGGTACGTTTTCCGACCCAGATCGGAATCGGCCCCATGGTCTTAAACTAAATTAATATCTCCTCTTATCACCCACATCTGTTCTAATCGTTTGTATACAGAAGTGTGAATCAAATGTGCTTTGTGTAAAAAACTCAGGGTGTATTATGATGGCAGTCGGATGAGCGTCCAACCACCATTGCAGCGGGATTGAGATCACCCGACAAGTAGTCGGCGGTCCCACCTGCCATATTTTGCTAAGACCGCCAAGTAGGTGGTCTAAAACTGTATTTTTCTACTGCGGCCTGGAAAAGGTCCTCGGCACAAGCCGCAGTAGAAAAAGGCATGTTTTCAAACATCCATGCACCGTGTGCCAAGCACCATTTGGTGCCTGGCACACGGTGCATGGATGTTTGGGGGGCACGGCTTGGGGCCCCCAAAGTCCCTTTCCGACAGCCTTTTCATGGCGGTAGGACCGCCATGAAAAGTCTGTGGGAAATCGACATCCTAATCCTTCCGTTGTAGGGATTAGTGTCTGACCACCGCCCCGACGGGCTCCTTGAGCCTGTCAGAGGCGGTAGTCTGTCCCCCAGACCGCTGCGGTCTGACCGTCTGCATCGTAATGAAGGACTGGACTGACGGCCTGTCTGAGGCGATCCCACTGACATCAAAATGAGGCTCTCAGTTTCTTGCCAGCTATGCGGTCCCACCAACATCAAAATGAAGCTCTCAGTTCCTTGCCAGCTATGCATACTCTACACACATATTAATACAAATATTATGGGTTGGTTAATGCAGTGATATTCAGAGGAGACACATTAAGAAGCAGAACTTCCCTCCATGAAAATTAGATATGAGGTAAATACGATTAAACCCTAATATTTCACCTGGCATGTTCCAATAATGATATTAGAGATGGATAGTGAATAGCTCAAATCTTAAAAATGTGGCCACTATAGCCAGAGAATACACACATTTATACATTAATTGATGGGAATGAAAAATATTCTTTTCCTGGGTCTACTGTTAACAATTTATTAAAATACTTTTCAGTAAAAATTGCTTTTCATATCAACAGTGTGTAAAAAAGACCTACTGACATCAAATAAAAAATGGAAAGTGCCAGCATTCATTTCTATTTTAGGGAGTCTGTATTTTACTGCTTTTGACCAATTATGTTTATATCCAGAAATACTCCAATCAGTTTGGGAAATGCCATGGCAGAAACTTCAATTTCCGGTTGAAGTACCTGCTCAAGTTTCCTAGCATTGGGAGAACGCTTAAACGTCAGAACTGCTAGCCCAGAAGTCCGTTGTCGCTTTTATCATTCTAAACAATAGGAAATCGATGTTAATTGCTTTTGTTTGTGCTATACTTCCGATATGATCTACTTGACTGAGATAAAGTACTTTGCTGTAGGTTAAATGTATTCTAATTAAATGGGTATTATCAAATTTGGAAAGAAAATAGTTTAATTAGTTTGCATTGAGCTTTACAGGGGAGCATGTGCTGGTATCAGACTGACACAATTTCATTAATTTAAACAGAATGTAAAAAGTACAGCAGATGCCGATTCACCCAGAAAAGAGATTGTCAGACCCATCTCCACTGTTAAAGCAGTCCACAGTCCAAATGTATTTACTTCTACTTCTGGCTGTTCAAGGATTCTACAAGCACCTAGTAACCTTTATTTTAAACTGGAGACTGACATGCATAACGAGCTTCAGAAACATCTATTTATTTAATAAAAGTGGTGGCTTAAATGCAATGCATTTTTTACTACAGTTTTGATACATGTTTCTCAGCAACGTAAACGATTGCAGACAGGTATCTGTAGAGATAAAGACTGTCCCAAGTTTCTGCGATGACGCAGCCTCCTGGCTGGCAGATGAGTTCCACCTTAGAGACCTTGCATGTTTTCAAAAAATGATTGTAACATAAACATTGAATGATAGAAGTTAAGAGCTAGCTGGTGCATCAAAATCAAATTACAGCAATGGAGACCTAGGTAGGCACAGTCCAAATATCAGGAAAGGAATTTCAAACAAGTAAGACATTTTAAGCACTGAAACTGACAATTAGAGAAAATAAAAAAAGTATTCAAAATGGAGGATGCAACATCCAGTCACTTGACTATGGCGATCATTTTAATGGGTGAAGAGGTGGCAGCGATATTTTTTATGATGTCTTGATATGGACCCAAGGGGATACTTCTTATTTGGAGGTGATTACTATGGAATGTAACTTTCTGTTTTGGCTTTCTTATTAAAAATAAAATCTGTGTGCTTCTTGGTAAAATTCCAGGCAGAAGATGTCTGTGATGTTTAACACTGTTGGAGGTTACTATATATTGTGAAGGCTAGAGAAAGAAAGTATATTCATGCTAAGCTTTGGAAACTGTCAGGTCACAATTGTTCATTTGTCTTTTCTGAAAGTTACACTCTTTGGTAATTTGTTCCCCCTGGGTGTTTAACATGAGGCATGCCTTCTCCACTTTAATTCTTGAAATCTTTTCTGTTCAATTAGCTAGCCAGTATTAGGGTAGTGATTACGAATCACTGACAGAATATCGACTACACAAATATCGACGACAAAAATATTGGAGCCGAAATATCGATGGCCACAATATCGAAGTCCTATCTACATTATGGTGAGTACAAAAATATCGATAAAAAAAATTTGTTGTCAAAAATATCGTTGTTAAAAATATCGTTTTTTTTAATGTTTAATAAATAATGTAAAATAAAGTAAATAATACATATAATTAAAAAAGACATAGTTAAAATTATTTTAAAATGTTTAAAATTATAACTAATGCATATAATGTAAAAATAAATTAAACATATATACGTATAAAATATAATATATATACTTACGTAATAATATTTATAAATAATTATTTTAATAACATAAATTGTTAAAAAACATTTAAAAAATACATATATACAAAAAAACAAATAGTATAAATCAAAATATAAAAAATATAAATAACAAATTAAAAAATTACAATATTTTTAATCTTTTTAAATTAAATTATACACTACAAAACAGTAGAGAAAATATTGGATAGTGGAGGGGATAAAATTACTATTACCACTCCAGTGAGTGCAACAGTAGGAAAAGTTTGGGATAGCGTAGAGGTAAAAATTACTATTCCCACTCCAGTGAGTGCAAAAGTAGTGAAAATGTTGGATAGCGTAGGGGTAAAAATTACTATTCCCACTCCACTGAGTGCAACAGTAGGGAAAGTGTTCGATAGCGAATAGGTAAAACTTACTATTCCCACTCCAGTGAGTGCAACAGTAGGGAAAGTGTTGGATAGCGTAGGGGTTAAAATTACTATTCCCACTCCAGAGAGTGCAACAGTAGGGAAAGTGTTAGATAGCGTAGGGGTAAAAATTACTATTCCCACTCCAATAAGTGCAACAGTAGGGAAAGTGTTGGATAGCGTAGGGGTAAAATTACTATTCCCACTCCAGAGAGTGCAACAGTAGGGAAAGTGTTGGATAGCATAGGGGTTAAAATTACTATTCCCACTCCAATAAGTGCAACAGTAGGGAAAGTGTTGGATAGCGTAGGGCTAAATATTACTATTCCAACTCCAGATACTGCAACAATATAGAAAGTGTTGGATAGCAAAGGGGTTAAAATTACTATTCCCACTCCAGAGAGTGCAACAGTAGGGAAAGTGTTGGATAGCGCAGGGGTAAAAATTACAATTCCCACTTCAATAGGTGCAACAGTAGGGAAAGTGTTGGATAGCGTAGGGCTAAAAATTACTATTCCCAGTCCAGATACTGCAACAATAGGGAAAGTGTTGGATAGCGAAGGGGTTAAAATTACTATTCCCACTCCAGAGAGTGCAACAGTAGGGAAAGTGTTGGATAGCGTAGGGGTAAAAATTACTATTCCAACTCCAGAGAGTGCAACAGTAGGGAAAGTGTTGGAAAGCGTAGGGGTAAAAATTACTATTCCCACTCCACAGATTGCAACAGTAGGGAAAGTGTTGGATAGCGAAGGGGTTAAAATTACTATTACAACTCCAGAGAGTGCAACAGTAGGGAAAGTGTTGGATAGCGTAGGGGTAAAAATTACTATTCCCACTCCAGAGACTGTAACTGTAGGGAAAGTGTTGGATAGCAGAGGGGTAAAATTAACATGATTATCAATTTAATAAATTAAATAAACAATTAATAAATAATTAACAATATAATAATTATCAATACCAATAAATGCAAATTAATAATTACTTTATTATACTTAAATTACTTCCCACCCTATTCCCCTATTAACCCACAACCCGCTCCTAAAATAAATTAACACAATTAGTATAATAATCAATTAATAAAAATTCATTACCAATTAATAATTAATTAACAATAAATTAATGATGCATACCAATAAATAAAAATTAATAATTACTTTATTATAATTAAATTACTTCCCACCCTATTCCCCTATTAACCCACAACCCGCTCCTAAAATAAATTAACACAATTAATATAATAATCAATTAATCAATTAATAAAAATTAATTACCAATTAATAATTAATTAACAATAAATTAATTATCAATACCAATAAATAAACATTATTAATTACTTTATTATAATTAATTTACCTCCCACCCTATTCTTCTATAAACCTACAACCCACTCCTAAAATAAATTAACACAATTAATATAATTATCAATTAATCAATTAATAAAAATTAATTGCCAATTAATAATTATTTAACAATAAATTAATTAATACCAAAAAATAAAAATTAATAATTACTTTATTATAATTAAATTACTTCCCACCCTATTTCCCTATAAACCCACGACCCACTACAGAACTAAAATGCAAAAGTTAATTAAAAATAATTCATATTTTCTAAAAATTATTATTTAATTTACCATAATTAAATTAATTCCCACCCTATTCCCCTATAAACCCACAACACGCTACGGTACTAAAACGCAAAATTTACTTTAAAAAAAATTACTAACTTCTAAAAATGTAATACATATATTTAAAAAAAATACAATACTTAACAAAAAATATAAAACACATACATATAAAATACATACTAAAATACATAACACTAATATAAACATCGATATTATTAACAACGATATTTTTGCAAACGATATTACTGACTTCTATAGTAACAAAAACGATATTTCTTACCTTTAGGTCGATATTCTGGTCACCGATATTCTTGATGTCGATATTCTGTCCCTTCGATATTTCCAACTCGATATTTCTATAGTTCGGAAAAAAAAACTCGATATTATGTCTGTGCACCCAGGAGTATGTCTCAATATTATCAGAGTTCCTACCTAAATCTGGCAGGGATCTTCTGTGCAGTTGCCGGGAGTAGCGATGTAATATGTCTGCATGCGTGTTAGTGGACTACATAGCTGATATCCTTGACTCTTATTTATGTGCTGCAGCTGGTCAAGTCTATTCATGGAATTTGCTTGGCTATTTTGGTGAGATGTCATGGATTCCATCAAGGTGAAATAAGACACTTACACATAACTATCCCAGTCTAGGTTTTGTAATTAGTTTATCTCTTCAGAAACCTAGCAACTGTTCATCAGAGTAAGTTTCAAGATAAGCTTTATTTACAAGAATGTAAGAGAAGAAAAGCCCCAGGAAAGGGAAACATATCCTACACACCAACCGTAAGAATATGGACTAATATGTAAGAGATGTGCTTTACCTTGCAAACCTCTGGAACTCATATTAAGTGAGAGAGATGGGGCACCTGATGTGACTCAATGGGACACACAAATGACAAGAAATATCCATATCACTGAATATATTTGCACATGCGCTACTGGATATGAATGCAGTTGGATACAGTCTTAGAAACAAACTTGCCTGAAAACGAGAAACTTATGGGCTTGAGAAGTATTGGATGCATACTTATTTAGTTATTTAGTTATTTATTGTTTGAATTTTCCAACGGAGTGAACAGACCCCAAATGTGTGGCAGATAGCTTTAAATAAGGACAATTTCAGTACACAAGCACATGATTACAGATACAAAATACTGAGAACATGTCTCATAATGACAGCAAAATTGAGTAGTTTAAGAAATAATTTTCAGTCATCCAGTAGGCCAAAACCTGTATGGTGAGGGCATTCAGAAATATAGTTTGTCCCTTTCCAGGAGGAAATCACCCACAGCTGTGTCTAGGCTGACCGGCCATCCTTCAAAGTGTGAGCAAAGACAATCAGAGTAGGGGTTCAGCAGAGTTATGTCCCCCATCATTCCAGCTCCATATTGACTAATTAGTAAGTATTATGTCTCTCTCTAACAGGTTTGACTCCTGTGAGAAAGTCATTCTTTTTGCCCTGATCACCCCCATTTTTTGACTGATACTGGTGGCTACTGGCTCTGGTTGTGCCCTGGGCTCTGCTAACCAGACCAAGGGCCTGCGCTCTGTTTACTAGGTATATGGAAAATTAGGTGTAATTACAATTTGTATGACAGCCTACCTGTAGGCCCATAGTATATGGTAGGCATGTAGGTTTAGAGGCCCAGCAGATTTAATGCCTTTAAGTGTGCACTGCTGTGTGCCCTGCTGCCATTTTAAAAGTCAGCTCTGCTTTGCAGGCTGCGTTTAAATTATTGCAAATTCGACTTTGGAATTAAAGTTACTTCCAAAGACTTAATTGACATATATTTACATATAAGTCACCCCTAAGGTCTTGTCTAGGTGCCCCAGGGGTAGGGTGGAATGTAACTATAAGCAGGGACATTATAAAATATTTTTATTATGCCCTGGTAAGGGAAAAACTGACAATTTGTGATTCCTCATTGTAGTACATAAGCTCCATAGGCTAACATTGGAAGGCTTTATTAAACTTTAAGAAAGTCTAACTAGTGACAGGAGTGAGATAAATGATACTTCAAAGTCTCTAAATATTAGTTAGAATTAATACATGTATTATAACTATGACAGAAAAGAATTGCTTTTCTAATGTGCCTACATCCAGCACTAGAGCAGTCTCTCCTGATAGGCCATCCTTTGGCAGGCTGAGCCCAAGCTGCTCTGATGAAGTGTTAAGTGACCTGAAAAAGAAACAAAGAGACATCTGGTGGGAGGAGATCTGCAAGCTGCAGAGCAAAAGGCAGGAAGGGGACTGGGTAGCCAAGCTGGTCTCCAAAGAAGGAAACACACTTAGGACAGGACACAGGCCCACCCCCACTTCCTGCACCCCCAGCCAGATGGGAGCCCCTGTAATTGAATTAGAAGAGGGGCTGGAAAGGAAGTGTTAGGGAAAGTTAGCCACACCTGTAGGTTGGATTAGCCAGATCTTAAGCTCCAGGAGAGATTTTCTCCATTTTGGATTTTGAGAAACAGTGCATTCTGGGACAAAACATGCCATACTTTGGAGGAAGTTGTCATACCCAAGGGTGGCCCCCTGTACCCCATTCGTCAGGGGTGCCCCCCTGCTTGTCACCCCAGAAGCATGAATGTGAGCACTGCCCAGTAACTCAGATCCCTGCCTGAAGAAACAAAAGAAGGACTGTCCTGCTGGAAGCCTTGGCCTGCACCAAGAGGACTGGACTCTGAATGACTGCACCTGCTGCATACTTTGGAACTACAGCAACTAGAAGGACATTGCCTGGCACTAAAAGTTTAAGGAGTGGACTCCCTGAAAGCATCAGGTTAAAAGAGGTCCACTTGCAGCGTCTCCACTGAAAAGAAACCAGCTGACCACCTTCACCTGGACTTTAAATGATTTGGCCAGGTGCATTGTGAGAACTGTAATCCTAACTCTCCATGAAGCAACTCAGAGCTTCTGGAACCTAGGCTGGTGTTGTGGGCCCATCAAGAACCCAAAAGGACCTTCTGTAGGCATCTCCAGAAGTTTGAGATCATTTGGAGCATTTTGACCAAAAAGCTCCATAAGTTGACCGACCTGTCTTCGTCGAACTGCGACCCGCCCTGAAATTCAGGTTTGGCTTGCTGAAGCTCTGGAGCTTTTTGTCATCAATGAGACTTCCAGGAATTGACCGAGGCATCCCACTGAAGCAAGCTGCT
The DNA here is from genome assembly GCA_963921515.1 of Calotriton arnoldi. NCBI lineage: Eukaryota > Metazoa > Chordata > Amphibia > Caudata > Salamandridae > Calotriton > Calotriton arnoldi. The sequence goes on from CAWUFW010007212.1 coordinate 357,795, forward strand.
GTCGAATACCCAAACCGGCCCTGCCGACCAGACCCTCTCAACGTTGACAGAAAAAGCTCCAAAAAAGTGACTAATGGGCTGATTACGATAGAAGCAGTCGGACCGCCAACAAGTCATCAGTGGAGGTATGACTACTGCGTTACGATGCTGATGGTTGGACCCACAGCTGTCAGAAAGAATACTGCCGCCTCCACCAGGATCAGCGATCCCGACTAGGCAGCGGTCGGAGCAGCGTCCCAGAATGGTGGCAGTGCTGAGGCAGGCACCGCTGTTGGCTTCGACACCCCCGCTGGGATTACAAAATCCCTTTCTGACAGCCTGTTCATGGCCGGAACACCGCCATGAAAAGGTTGTGGGAAAGGGATTAGGGGACCCCAAACAGGGCCTCCGGCCGTCGTAGACCAAGGTACAGTGTCCTCTGGAGGCACATGTAGTGCCCCCACTGACCTCCGTGTGCCATGCACAACATGGTGCAAGGCACACGGTGAATGGACGTGCAGGAGGTGCTGCACGGTGCCAGCATGTGCTGCGGCCCTTCTCCATGCCCCAGCATGTCCCTGCAATCGTACCACCGACCTTCCGACCACTAACCCGGCAGTCGCATTGCAAAATGGCGGTCAGACCGCCCTCATGCTTGTTGACGGTCTCCTGACCACCGCAATAGCGGCTGGCGGTCCAACCGACTGGCATCATTTTGATGCCTTACGTCAGAAGGTAAAAACTTGACTGGGCCTGTATCCGACCCGGGCTATATCACGGTCGGCCTAAAACTTGGACTTTGTCCCGGTCAAGTGGGACTAGATGTCCCAAATTGGCGCTTTTGACTTTTAAGCACTAAAAAGTGTTTATTTTTTAAAAATTCATATCTCCAGCTCCCTCCATTGGATTTTTGTCGTTTTGGTGTAATTTTAATCATAAATATATTTCCCATTTTTATAAATTGGTGTTGGAGTTTTATTGCATGATGTGTCTTACTTATTTATTGTATTGGTGTTTTTAAATGCTTTACACAACTGTCTTCTAAGTTAAGCCTGCCTGCTCGCAGCCAGCTACAAAGGGTTGAGCAAGGGAATAATTCATTGAGACCTTGACTTGACTTTATATTTTGATTGTGGCCTTATTACTAGTGGTAGGTACCTACCTACACCTACTAATAAAGCACCTTCCAACAACTCCCATGAAGATCAAATGGACTGCTGGATTTGTGAGCAGCCATTTTTCTTTCTAACATGGTCACTGCCATTGTTGACACGATGTGAAGTAGCATTCTAGTTGATGTGTGTGAAGTTTTGATTTCACACATGAATTTTGGAAAAGGGCAAGATGATTGATAAGTGCTGCTATAACCACAACATTTGGAACCTCTGCTTTGAAACATTAGGTAGGTATTCAAGAACTTTGGAATGATTCATCCCTCATGACTTCCTCCTGCACCCTCAGTTTGCTTGAAACCTAAAGAAAGGATTCCAAGAATCGGTGCACTAAACATAGTGAGAAGGAACTGACTATTCTTCAAGCATAGCCTAAGCAATGTTATCAGATACATTGCGCTTGATCCTTGAAAACAGTGGTAAATCTGCAGCTTTCTGATCTCTTATCTGTGCAGTTTTATAACTGTTTGGAATTCGCCTTTTGCAGGTTACTCCCATGAACCATGGGGAGAGGATGTGGTCTCACGGCTAGACTGCCGGCCTTGGAGCTGGGAAACCAAGGTTCGAGCTTCGGGGTCGACTCCACATCCTGTGATTCTGGGCAAATCACTTACAGGCACATGCATCAAAATTGAAAATAGCGATTCCTTATTTGCGAAAAATAAGGAATCGCAAATAAGGAATCGCAAATAGCCATGCATCAAGAAATCTGCGATTAATTTGCGAATCGCTATAAATCGCAAACGCAATTAGCGAAATCGCTAATAATGCAATCGCTAATAGCGAAATCGCTAATAGCAAAATCGCAAATTGCGAGGTCGCACGGTTGAAGCACATTGATGACATCACAAGCAGGAAGTAAGTCAGACCATGCCTCATTCAGTGCACAGGCAGAGTGAGAGGAGGAAGCTGACTGCAGGAGCTGAACAGCAGTGGAAGTAAACCTTGGAACAACACCTGTCCCTTGACCAAAATGGATGCAACCACAGCAGAGGACAGTCAAGCAGCCAGGAAGCTCAAAATGAAATTTTCTGAGAAGGAAATAGAGACACTAATTGAGGATGTGGTAATCAGCCATGACAAGCTGTTTGGAAAATTGTCATTGAAAGTACCAGACCAAGTAAAAAGGAAAATATGGATCAGGATCCTACATTAAGTCAATGCTGTGGATGTTGCACACCGTACCATAGATGATTTAAAGAAACAATGGTACGACCTTCGTAGTCGTGCAAAAGAAAGGATCGCCGAGAGGCTGAAGGAAGCAAGGAAGACAGGAGGGGGAACACCAACACAGACTGGGAACACACCCATGGAGGACCTGGTGGAGTCCAAACTCCAGCCTGAAGCTGTCATTGGGGTGACGCAGCTGGACACCTCTGGAGCGGACAACACATCTCAAGGTAAGATGCATGCAAGTGACCAATGGTATATATATGAGAATTAGCACATCACCTCAGTACAGCACAAGAGTCCATAATGCAAATCCAGTCCACATCTTGCAAACACAATAAAGTGCATTATGGGAGACGCAGGCAGGTCAGGCAGGTACTTTGGCAAACACACAATTAGAAATTAAAAAACTCAGATATGGTGTAACAGAAACATATTTAATAGCAGGAAAATAATGATTGATGTGACATTACATCACAGACATAAATTAATGAGGATTTGCACTGTTTAACATCACAGATGCAGAACATGGAGAGGCAGAGGACAGTGGCTGCATGGACACACAGGATACCACCGCTGTGGATGAGATGGACACACCTGTGGTACCACAACAACCATCCCGTGCTCCTACTGCATGCAGGGCAACAGTCCCACCACTGCAGGCAATGGAAACAGAGGATGTGGCACATGTAACACCAGAGACCAGCCAGGCTCAAGGGACACCCATGCTGACCCCCCAAGCACAGGTCCGGATGGGCACAGTCCGAAGCCGGCGGCGAGGAGCGAGGTCACAATTCACACGGCAGGAGGACCAACCTACTGATGTCTGGGGTGGTCTTGAGGGCCAAATGCTCCGTGTGCAGCGCCTGCAGGCGAAACAAATGCGTTTAGTGCAGGCACAAATTGGAAAGATGGCAGGTAACATCGCTGTTCTGACAGATTGTGTGAGGGAACTGACCAGGGTGATGAAGGAGGGACATGTGTCACAAACGAGGCACCATCGCCAGTTGATGCAGCGCATGCACGTATACACAAAATCTAATAATAGGCTGGCCACCAACACTGCACTGCTGTCACGTAGGTCTGTACAATGCAGATTGAGATGTCCCATTGGAGTGGGGATGTGGCCAAGACACTGGCCCAGGTAACAAATGCAGTGGAACAAATGCATGCTGCCACAGTTGGGACTGACAATGTGATGGTGGAAGAGGGGAGTGAGGAGGCCTCAAGCCTCAGCAGTCTGTCCATGCCTGTCACCACTGCAAGAAGGCGCAACACTCGCAGCAGTACACCATCCGTAGCCAACATGAGGGATGGAGATGCAGCAGCCGAAAGGCGTATGGGTGTGCGTGGGAGGAAGAGATAGGCTGGCATGCCCACAGACATTCAGACATGGTGAAGTAACCATTGGCGAAAACACAAGTTGTGACTGACTTTCAAGTCATAATGGTATTTCCATTTGTTTTTGTTCGTTTATGCTATTCCTGTGCTACTGGGCACCTGATATGTGTGCCTCAACACTACAATACATTTAATTTGAGATAAACAAACTATGATCGAAATTGCCGTGTATTGTCTCATCATTACTCACCTCAGAAATAATTTTGTGTAATTTCTGTGCGTCTCCTGCGCCCTTCTGCTGCGATTGCCCCATGTGCTGCACGGCCGTCTGGCCCTTACTGGTTGTCGTCATCTGACTCGCTGTCAGACACCTCTATAGGGATGCCTCTCCTTGTGGCAATGTTGTGTAATATGGCACGTGCAGCCACTATCCTGCAGCATTGTTCTGGTTTGTATTGTAATGCTCCACCAGTTTTGTGTAGGCATCTGAAGCGGCTCTTCAACAGCCCAAACGTGTGCTCAATTATGTTCCGGGTGGAGATATGCGCAACGTTGTACCTCTGCTCATTGGGGGTTGTAGGATGTAGGTACGGCGTCATGATGTAATTCCGCAAGGCGTATGCGCTGTCACCTACATGGGAGTAAGCAAAGGGTCAGTGGCGGTAATGCATTGGCATACGTACAATGTCTGTGAGTATTAATAACACATGTTTACCAAGCAGATGTCCCTCTCCAAATTCACCCCTGAACAGACGGGTGTGTATGCCACTCTGGTGGAATATATAGGAATCATGGGCGCTTTCTGGGTATTGAGCCACAATGTCAGTTATTATGTTTTTAGCATTGCATACTGCCTGTATGTTTAGGGAATGAAAACATTTCCTATTCCTATATATGTATTCATTACCTGCAGGGGGACATATTGCTACATGGGTGCAGTCAATGCAACCTAAGTCTTGGGGGAAGCGGGCTATCTGATAAAATTCCTGTTTGGTCTTCGTCAGGTCATGTGCGGTTGTGGGGAAGCTAATGTGGGAGTTGATCCGGGACATCATGGCATTTAGGAATGCTTTGAAGAAACGTGAAAGTGCGCTTTGAGACACACCTCCAGCTACTGCTATGACCCCCTGAAAACTGCCTGACGCCAGTAGGTGCAGGCAACATAGGACCTGCACATGTGTGGGTATTGCATTGGTCCTACGTGTCTGATGCTGCAAAATGGGATCCAATTCATTGATTAAATCAATGATCATTGCAGCATGAAGCCTATACTTGTCGTATATCTCCTCATCTGTCTGTCCTAGCAATGTAATGCGGACTCTGTAGATGCGCTCCTGTATTCTCCTCCTTCTGTGTGCTGCAGCCTGGAGCCTCATCCTCCTCGCCATCAGGTAAAGCGCTGCCATTGTGAAATGTTCAGGGGTATTCTGGATGTGTTTAAGTAAGTTTCTGTTGGATTTCAGCTGTATGTAATTTGCACTCATGATTACCACCTGGTTGTGTTCCTTCTTATTTTGCACTAGCTATTTTGCGATTTTCATGAAATTCGCTATTTGCGAATTTTCATGCATATTATTGTGCTTATTTTATAGCGATTCGCTATTTGGTTGCGCAATTACAGATTCGCAATACACTTCTCAGAATATTTTGCGATTCCTTGTTTTAGCGAAATCATGTGTTTTCGCTATATTTTCGTTCATGCATTGGAGCAGGGTAATTTGCGATTGCAAATGGGCTATTTTAGCGATTCGCAATTTTTGCGAATTCTTAAAAGGTTGATGCATGTGCCTGTTAATCTCCCAGTGCCTACCAAAAAAAAATTAATGCGTCCTTGTGTAACGTAACTGGTGCTCATGAAAAGCGCTTTAATACCTTCGGGTCGAGTTCGTGATATATAAATCTGCAAAAAAACCTTGACCGTCCCAAGTTATTCCGGAAAAAGTTTTGTGAATTCCTTTTTGCATGCAATATTGTACAAGAGGATTCCTTTTTGCATGCAAAATTTACAGGTGGATATTGTGTTATGTGAAAAAAATCAAATTAAGCACAAACACACCAGTTAACCTTTTTCTTTTTTCCTCATAATGATATTTTTTTCCCAGTGGAGCAATCCATTCACCTACACGATCACCAGTTTTATGGGTGTTCCGTTTCTCTTCCTGCCCTAGAAAGGGTTTTAATTTTAAACTGGTGAGTGGTAAATATCTGAGCCTTTTTAAGTCTGGAAGGGGTTGGAGAAAAGCTTTTGAACATCAACAAATGTATACATGTGTAAGTAATCACAATCTTCCAGAACATTCCTGTCCTAGAATCGCCACTGCCTGCTCAAGGGTATAGTTTAATTCTCACAGAAAACTTTGAGCTTAATTGTATTAATAAATGTAAAATTAACTTCTGTGACTTGCACAAGTAACCCGCATAAATATCTTTAGAAATAAAGCCAGTTGTGTATTTTAGTAACTTCCCTAGAGGGACTAATTGAACTGCCATGGATCACAAAACTATGATAGGAGCATGCATATAGTGGAAAGTTATCTGCAGACATGTACTGCTGCAATGTTCTCTGTAAGGTTCCTCCTCGGTATATTGTGGTTTATTGTCAATTCCTTGTGAATGTGAGACTGCCAAGCAATGTAGTCAGGATGTACAAATAGGCCTTTTTGGGTGGCCTTTGCCTCTCCTTTAGAGAAATATAGTATGCTTGATGGTCTCAAATTACTTGTGCAAGCATTAGAGAATGTAACTGACAACTGTACCTGCATGACCTCATTTGTAAATGTGTGCATAATTAACATGGATTTAATGGCTCAAGGCAAGAAAATAAGATGAACTCCATGTCTAAAGATAGCCCAGTGAGTCATGCTCTTTCCATCAGTCTGCACCTGTTTCACCTCTGGGCAGAGCTGTAATGCAGGACCTGCATGTGGTGTTGGATGATGGAGAGGGTTGGAGTTAGGGCACAGGTGAACTCAAAGGCCAACACTTTTTCTCATGTCAAGCTTGGGTTATCGGGGGGCTTTGATGTTTTTAAAAATGTACTAAATTGCATTTCCAATTCATGGGACGATAAATGAATGACGAGTGTCAAATCGTCAAATAGTGGAACTTTGCAGAAAAAAAGCCTTTTTGATGTTTATTTAGTTATCGCAGTTCAATAATATGCCGGCAATCAACAAAAACATTAATGAATACGGGGAGTGGTACTGCACAGGTACTCTTTGACATACTCTTACTTTGTGAATCGTCCAATTCCGTATTAATAAAAGTGCAAGGAGGCTGCAGTCCACTCTGTTTGTACAAACGTATATTAATATTCTCTGAACGGTCTAATTTTATTCCTACTTTAGATGTTTTGAGCCCAATTCCCAAAGGAATAGAAGGGTACATAAGAGTACTGTAAGAGCTCGACTTAACATACTCTAAGCGGCCTTGGTCTACATTTATATCGTAAGCAACAATGATTCCCCCAGTTGCATTTTTATACAGACGATTTACACTCATACACATTTCAGGAGAGTTCAGAAAATGCCTTGGATTAGGGCTGAAAATGTGCCTGCTAGATTTTCCAGACTTTCTCTTACTCTTCTATGCTAACTCTAGTGGGATGTTCACAGCATGCACCATCTGCAGAAATATTTATTGCTGAAATATGCATTTATTTGCCCATTTGGTTGTTTTAATATCCATTAGTAAAATACTTTCTGTGTTGAGAAAAGCGGAGAGGAGGGAATGTCTGGGAATTTTCACCCTCTTTTTTGGCAGTCTATGCAAACTTAGGGGCCTATTAGGATGGCGGGCGGATCGCCACCGCCGGCCCAGCAGTGGCGATCCGCCCGCCATCTGCACCTGATTTACCCCCCTGCCATATTAGTATGGCGGGGGGTACCGCGGCGGACGGAAAGACCGTCCGCTGCTTTTCCGCCGGCAGGCAATCGTTACGATTGCCTGCCGTGCGGATCTGGGGAATAATATGGTGGCGGTGCCGAGCAGGCACCGCCATACATATTATGATGTGCAAATTTAAAGGCCTTTCCACGGCGGCAATGCCGCCATGGAAAGGCCGGCGGAAATTGCCTTGGGGGCCCGTTACGGGCCCCCGGGAGGGTGGGGGACTGCACTTGGGTGGTACCTATGGTACCCCCCTACATTGCCATACACAAGGTGGCAGGCACCGCGCGGTGCCTGTCACGTTGTGCATGGCAATGCAAACCATGCACATTTAACATTGCGGACGGAGCTGCACCCAGCAGCACCGTCCGCAATGTTAAAGGCCAGAATGCGTCCGCCACTGTGGCAGGCGCATCCTAATTGGCCTCGTGGGACCGCCGCACCTCTGGCGGTCGGTCCCATTTTCCGTTACGTAATGGGGCCCTTACTTCTTAAACTAATGGAAATCCCTTTGAAGGCCCACAAAGTTACATACAACTCTGTGTGTGTCCACCTGTATTCCCTTTTGTTACTCACCTGGGGTCCCCCATGCTGCCAGTCCCAGCCCCAAGTTTCCATTGAGAAAAATACTGATACTTTTTTGATTTCTCCAGTGGCAAATTCTCTCTGACTAAGTATATTAATCAGAATCTGTCATTTTTCACTCACAAATGGCACTTTTTTATACCCCTATGTGTAACTTAAGGGTGCGTTTGTTTTCAAATGGCACTTAGGGCCATATGTACAACCACTAAAAGGGTTGTAGCATGTAACAAACCAATTTTGCAGGTTGGTAAGCCGTTACTCACTCGCAAAATAGGTTTTGCGAGTCGCTTTTAGGAAGGGGCGTGCAAAGGGCGTCCCTTCCTAATAGCGAGTCACAGGGGGATGTAAATTGTTTTGTGACTGGAAATGCGGTCGCAACACAATTGCATTTACAACCAATTTCAAATTGGTGGTAAGCCAGTCGCAAACGGGACGGTGTCCACAAGCGACCCCTTCCCCTTTGTGATTGGCATCAAAAATGTGTTTTAAGAGCCCCGACCGCTGCCTGCTCTTAAAAAAGGAAACTGAAACTTTTCATTGTCATTATTTAAATGCATCCCGTTTTCCTTTAAGAAAAATTCTCTACATTTAAAAAAAACCAAAACTGCTTTATTTAAAAAGCAGTCACAGACATGGTGGTCTGCTGACCCCAGCAGGCCACCATCTCTATGGGCGAACGACCTTTACATCGCGGTCGTTACACCGCGGTACATTTACATTGCGGTGAATACAACGCAAGTCGTTACAACGACTTGCGCTGGATGGCGCTATACACTAAGGAATAGTATGATTTACTATTCCAAGACCTTCCCTACTGTTACGTAGGCTGGAGTTGGAATAGGAAATCATACTATTCCTAAGTCCAGCGCCCTCCAGCGCAAGTCGTTGTAACGACATGCGTTGTAATAACTGCGATGTAACGTACCGCGATGTAAATCATCGCGTTGTAACGTCACATATTCTCCATGAGTGCTGGCCTTTCCAATGAGTCACAAAATGCGACCTGCCTCATGAATATTAATGAGGCAGGTCCTTTGCGACCCATTTGGGAATCACAAGCAGTGTCTCAGACACTGTTGTATATCAATGTTTGCAACTCGCAATTTGAGAGTCACAAAAAAATGCGAATTGCAATTCATAAACACTGAGAGTCGTTCGTCTGGCGCTTAGACTTCTAAAATGCGATTTCCATTTCAACCACTATGCTTTCTTGTAATGTCTCAGTTCAAAAGACAGAAGACAGCAGAAGCGTAAAGTGGCATGGGTTAGGATTTTAACATACTATAATTTTGTTATAGTAAATGGATTAAACAAACACACATGCCTTTTTCCCACTACTCCCTACTAGAATGTACCATATTACATAAACAGCATATGGTGCATAGCTGTACCATGCATAGTAATATAAAATAGGTGGCTTGCAACCTAGCTCTCACTTTCTTTGGTACACACTGCCAACGAAATCATCTCAGTCACTGTTTTCTTTTTAACTGTGCACTTCAGTGCTTGTCATTTGACAGTAACAGAATAGGCGAAGGGGTGATAGTGCAAATACTTAGAATACAGCCAGACAAAATGCTACACCAGATAACCTACTAGCGGTTCCCAGCCAAAAATGCAGCAGAAACCGACTGAGCCATTCCCCTTGTGCGGAACACGTGGAGTCCAACAACAGTCACCCAGGGGTCACAAATGTTAGCCATTACACACGGTTACCTAAATATTATGCACACAGGGGAGATGCAGGCCATGGCTCATGTTCTATAATGGGGATAGCACCGACTGCCTTGGAAAAAGTAAATTAGTAGCCACCTCAATGGAAAATAGCCTTTCAGGCAGCAACGCCCAAGGGCATAACAAGGTTTTCTTGCAAATAGTTGCTTATTTCACCTTGAGCACGTTGCATACTTTGTTCCAGTGTGTGTTATCCAGTTCCCATATATTTGAAACATAGAGTAACACAAGGGAACAGTGTCATCATGACTTATACATGGCTCATAATTCAAGTTTGTTTCTTACTGCCACTCATGTGACATTCAAGGGATACTCACGAGGTAGGGGATTTCTTTAGAGTGCGGTATTCTGCCAGGATATTGTGGATAAAATACCACCTTACAAAATATTATAGGCACAATATCAGCTGTGATAATATCATTAAGGTTTACTATAGTTAACCCCACTTACATGTACCTTGACAATATATATGTTCAAGGTACGATGATGTGGAGTTAAAAATAGTTAATCTGTACTTATCTACAGACGCTTACCTCCTTGATATTTTAGTTCTGCATATTTAGGCCTTAACATTTTTTCTAAGTCAATATTTCTGTCCTCAACATTCTGACATGCAACTGTAGAATGCAGAATTTTAGACTGTAGAGCTCATATGTCATGCATAATGGGTGAGGAGTAAATATTACATAATTCGGACCACTCTGACCGCTGCCCCGATGGGCTCTTTGAGCCCTTCGGAAAAGCAGCGGTCTGACCCTCCTCCCGCTGCCTCCAACCGCCACATCATAATGCATTGGTCATACCACAGAGCCAGATGTCGGACGGACTGCAACCGATAGACTAATAGTTGCGGTCCGACCAACATCATAATGAGGCCCACTATGTTAATTGGCGAGTCTTATTTTTGAATAAAATAGTTTGCTTTCAGTTTTTTATACACAGTTTTATGAACAAACATTATTTTATTGACAAATAACACTGACATACTTATTTACATCCAAGTTATTTTTTCATGTTATTAAACCATGATGCACCCAAATGCAACTGGCTATTCCAAAATTGCTGATCCACTTGCTGTGTGAGGAGTTCGGAAACAAGGCCATACTTGTATTAGCATGCCACGGGAGACATCCTTTACATCGCATGCGATACATTGCATGCCATTACAACGCGGTCGTTACAACGACCGCGTTGTTACATCGCAAACCATTACAACGCAAGTCGTTATAATGACTCGCTGTAGGGGGCATAAGGTGTTGGATTTAAAATCCAACACCTTCCCTACTGTTGCACAGACTGGAGTTAGAAAAGTAAATTATACTATTCCAACATCCAGCGCCCCCTACAGCAATTGGTTGTAACGACTGGCGTTGTAATGTTATGCGATGTAACATCGCGGTTGTTGTAACAACCACGTTGTAATGACATGCGATGTATCGCATGCGATGTAACATCGCAGATTCGCATGCCACTGGTCCGGGAAGCCTACTGGGAAGGCAGCATTCCCCACTTCAAGCAACAAAACCTGCATGTAAAATAAAACACTTGGTTTAACTACTTTGCTGGTAGGACCTCTTGTTCTAAGCCTGTTTTAGGTGTTTGTAGCAATTTGTGATTAGATCTTAAGCCTAGGTATTTTTTTCCATAAAAGATATGCCTGACAAATTCTTGTCCATCCTCACCACTCACATTTCGGGGATTTCTTTTTTTAAGAAGGGTTCCTGATTTACCACGGCGAGGTCAAATAGGCAAAATAAGCTAACATTGGTTTTGCAAGAAAGATTCTGGGCCTTTTCCCAAAAAATTGCATCAACAATAGGTTTGCTCTACTAACATCGCCCTCTTCACCTTTCCAGCTTTCAGAAAGAGTCAGAGTAGGAAAGAAATCCCCATAGTTTTTGAAATTTGTGGGAGTCAATGTTTCTTATTTTTGAAAATTCTAAAATAATTGCAATTGGAAGGATAGGTGGAAAACATATGGGTAAATCTAAAAGCTATCCATTTCTAATAGCCAGACTTAATTCTAAAATCAGCAAGGGCTCTTTTGTGTAGATAGTTCAAGGTTTTTCTAAAGAAACTAAGGGCCTGATTTAGAGCTTGGTGGATGAGTTCTTCGTCACAAACGTGATGGATATCCCATCTGACTTATTAGAAGTGCCATGTGATATAACACATTTGTAATAAAGCAGCAGGAAATCCGTCACATTTATGACTGAGTAAACCATCCACCAAACTCTAAATCATGCCCTAATTGTTGAAATAAAAGAATACGGACTGCAATTGGGCGAAAAGAGAAATAACCAAACAGGTTTTCACCTCCAACTTTTAGCACTTAAGAGCAAGGTGCAAATGTAAGATATATTTATATGTGCCAGACACTTCCATTTGCAGAGTGATGTGGTGTTTTAGTTTGTCCAGAAACCCACGAAAATCAAAGTCAACAACCAAGACGTGGCTCAAAATGATTTTTCATTGAGGCTTGATCATGTAATACTTGATAATCAAAAATCTAATAATTAAATATTGAGTATGAATGAAAGATATGCATTTTTGAAATGTGACCAAATATTATTATTATTATTAAGAACTTATAGTGCGCACAGCTATCCCAAGGGGTTTCCCGGCGCATGGAAGGAGGAAAGGATGCAGAGATCTAAGTTAGCAGGTTAGAAAAGCCAGGTCGCAGGCCCCTGTGAAAAGTGGTAAAGGACGCACAGTTCCTCAGTGAATCTGGAAGGGAGTTCCAAAGTTTTGGGCTTAAATAAGCAAAAGAGCGTCCCTTTATGCGGGACAAGCGGAACCTGTGTACAATAAACAGGACCTGTTGTGAGCAACTCAGAGATCCATATGGATGGTATGGCCAAACCACACGCAAAATTTATTCAGGACCACCAGGCTTTTGCCTTAAACATTTAGCATAAAGCTTTAAACTTGATGTAATCCGAGATAGTAAGCCAGTGCAGCTCATGAAGGAGATTAGAGACTGAGGCAAATTTGGTCAACCAATAAAGAAGCCTTTCAGCAGAATTCTGCATTAGTGCAGTCGATGGATAGTAGTTTTGTCGGCTCCCACATACAGCACATTATCATAATTGAGTCTGGAGATAAGAGCTTGAATCACTGTCCTTTGCGCAGAGATGGGGATCAGCCAAAAGATCTTTTTAAGCCATTTAAGCACTGCAAAGCAGGTGGCGTCACCTTAGCCACTTGTGGCTTCATGGATAGCGAGTCATCCACAATGAAGCCGAGGTTCTTAACCTCGTCCAATGGCATAGGTAGAACATCTAAAGAAGAAGGCCAATGACATGGGCTCCACAGAGCGGGGTTCTTGCCCAGAATCATGATCTCTGTTTTATCTCCGTTAACAATAATTTGTGTTTTTTATTTGTACCTCTGTATTTTGTATCACCCATAAAGCAAGGTGATTGTGAGGGAATTATTTCAAAAAGTTTTTGTGGAAAGCAACTTACAATTGGAGGACAAAAAAAAAAAATCCAATATATAATTGCAAAAGTACACAAACCTATGCTCTCACACTTCTCCTAATAAAGGAGTGCCCTACATGTGTTGGGGAGTTGGACATTCACCTTTGACAAAAAGAGTGTATTGGGCTTGGGATTGCAGAGGTGTGGCCCAAGTTCCCCAATCTACCCGACCCAGGCGACGGAAAGCAGAAAGTCTGTCATGGCCATTGGGGTGAGGGTGCAGCACCATCCAAGTACAGGCCTGCTCTAGCACATTATATTAGTTATTTGCCAATATAATACCATCCCTGGTGCCTAGTGGCCCAAGAGAGAGCAGATTGGTTAAAACCTATTGGTCCACCCCAGTGTGGAAGAAAGGCTGCCTTTGCAGTTGGATGGGAGTGGGATCCTATATTAAAAAACAATACAATCCCATCATATTCCGTTTTTGCTATTGTAATACGATCCTTGGTGTCTAGTTGTGCTTTTTGCACCCTGTGGTGGACAGACTGCGAGTAAACTATCATTGTGTCCTTCCAGGAAGCAGAAAGACTGTTTTGCCCTTGTGGGTTGGTGTGTTGCAACTCAAGTGCCTCAATGTGTCCACCACATGCATGCAGACAGACTGTCATGGGCATGCTGCAAGGTCAAATGCTTGCTAGCCTTTTATCCCATTACATTTTAGGGCCTTATAAAGCCATCCCAGGTGTCTAATGGACTTTCTGCCCACTCAGGATGGAAGAATTGAGGTAAACCATTGAATTAGCCCACTTAGGAGGAGCAGAATGGCTGTCTTGGCCCAAGGTACCGAAAGGGGCGCAAATGCCCAAGCTGTGCGGAGATGCTGCCCCATATAATCAGTTTTCTTGTGTCTAGTGGGTTGATTCCTCATTGGATTTTGTCATCTTGCTGCAATCCCCTGAATAGGGATCCACCAATAAGAGGTACCGCTAGAAAGGGGAGAATCTACAATGTACAATGGTACCTCTACTACTCAGAGGGGTTTACACAGGCCTGAACTGTGCACCTGAATGCTGATAACATTAAAAGCAGCTGGATCCGAAAGTCTGTCTCAGTTTACTTTAAGTTTAGATTGGTGAGTTGATTGTCATTCATGAAAAAAATGCCGCTCATGCATGGAAATCTGTCCTGATAGAGGCTGAGGTAGGGGCTGGAAAGGAGGAGGCCTACGGTGAGGGCACCAGAGGGTTTCCTAGCCCTGGGTGCCCAGGTCATGCTTGACACATTCTCATCATTCCAGAGACAATGCTGAGGACACGACGTTCATGCCTTTTGCACCCAGGCAGTTAAGTATCATCGAAACAGGTGAATAAACACACTATAATAATTATCAGGGCTTTTTTGTGAATGATATTTTTAGATAACTTTTTTGGCAAAAAAACTAATGATTTAATTAAACTAACAACACCAACAATTACCAGACTTATTTGCATTATACTTAAAGTAAGAAGGTTTTGCCATCTTTATGTTGCTTTTAGCGGGGAAACAACCTTTTCAGAACAGGTTCTGTGTTCACCAAATAGTCCTTGGATACTGTTACTGTTACTTTAAACAATACACTACAATGATTGTACTCTCAAATAGGTGGGATAATGCACAGAGCAGCTAATACCATGATGAATGACAAGAGAAATAATCCTCAAAAGCCTACTTGATATATATTCTTAGAAAAGTGTTTACAAAAACTTTAGCCTGAACTAAGGAACATAGAGAATTTGTAGTTGGTGAGTTTTAAGCATTGCTTGCAATCTTTTAGTAAGGATTACTATGATAGCAATAATTGTTATGATTTTCTGGACATATTTGTGCTAGATATTTTATTCTTGTACCACCTGTACATGGTGTGAACTTAATATGGCAACAAATTGTTTTGTTTGAGACTATAGACCAAATGAGTTCTCATTTAGAACTCCTTTAATACCAAATGGTTTATAGGTGTTACCCACATCATATTAGTGGAAAGAAGGGGATATGTATAGAAAGTGAGGTCAAGTATGTCTTTGACTGTGAGAGCTATGTAAACAAAGAATGTTATGTGGCTTGCGGATTTTCTTTTATTACATATAATATAATCCATTGAACACCGTATGTCTTGAAATGATGTGGTTGCTGATCTTGCACAGAATGAACATTTTAAATCCAAAGTATGACTAATTTGAAGTCAAAATGAAGGATATCATGAGGTACTAACCTTGCAATCCAGATCCACCAGTAATGAGGGCAGCTTTCACACTTCACAGCACACACATTCAACATATCACCGTATTTGTTAGCCAGTAGACCCTGGGATAGAGAAATGAGACAAAAGAGGGAAACAGAGGGCCCGATTCACAGAACTAACTTAAGACAAAATCCTAAACTTACTACCATTTTGGTATTCACAGAGGGCACTTACTGATTTTGGTATTCACAGAAGGCACTTACTTACTCATTTTGAGTAACTTACTCATTTTGTGTAACTTACTCATTTTGGTATTCACAGAAGGCACTTACTCATTGATGAGTAAGTGCCTTCTGTGAATACCAAAATGAGTAAGTTACACAAAATGAGTAAGTTACTCAAAATGAGTAAGTTACTCATTTTGGTATTCACAGAAGGCACTTACTCATCAATAAGTAAGTGCCTTCTGTGAATACCAAAATGAGTAAGTTACTCAAAATGAGTAAGTAAGTGCCTTCTGTGAATACCAAAATGAGTAAGTGCCTTCTGGGAATACCAAAATGATAGTAAGTTTAGGATTTTGTCTTAAGTTAGTTCTGTGAATCGGGCCCAGAGACATTGCATATCGTTACACATCTGATATTATATATCATATACCTGTTCATTCTCTCCATAATACCCACTCTCTATACTGCAATGTAACTCAATATTTCTTCTGAGCTATAATGCAATTAAAATTGATATGCTAACTGTGTACGATAATCTAAGTTGTAATGTGTTGCTTACTACAGAGAGCTACCTTCAATGTTATGCAATAACATTCCATGATTCGTTTTACAGTCAATGGAACACACTAATAACTGCAATACAAAAATCATTCATTCATTATTATCTTCTAGTATAACTATAACCTTGGTAATCAAATACTTATCATCATAATATTCATACCATACATGTCTGAGAACAATCATTATATGCCAATGTGATTCCTTATTTGTATTCTGAAACATTGTGGTAGTAATTGAGCTCTCAATCAACATGCATGACACATGGTAGGACTAATATACTGAAAGTTAGAGTTTGTAGTCCTGCCGGATGCCTCCTGGTAATCGCAAGTTGTAGGAAAGTGGGGTATTATGTAGTGAAGCTGGTTAGGCTTCACTATGCAATACCTTGGTGTTGTTACCCCAAATAGGTCCTTTGGATTCACACTAACAAATCTCTAGCTCAGTCCTGGTAGTGTGGCACGAGGCAGTCAGGCTTTACTAGAGAAACATGTGTTAAGCATTTCAGAGTACCAACATGTTCGAAAGAAACCCTACACAAATTTATATAAGTACAGCAGATTTTTTTATAATTTGAGCCACCAAAACAAAGACAATCAGATGAGTAGAACCCAAGAAATGAATTTTTAAAGGAAAAATAAATCAGTGCATTTAACTCTTGCAAAACAATAACGCTGCGGTCAATGGGAAAACACACTAGTGAACCGGGTCACTTGCAGGTCGAGTCCAGTGGAAACCGCTGGGGAGGGGGTAAGGTGATGCGAGTTCCAGGACAAGGCTCCGACAGCCAGTTGAATTTTACCTGGCTGGTAGGGCCCGTGTACAGAGAGTTTATTTTGACCTTAGCCCTTTGACATCCCCCTAGCTGGATATCCATGACAAACCAAAAACCTGGGACAGGTTGGTTGCCAAATTTTATTGGCCCAGATGTCTGAAAAAGTTAAGAAGTTTTGTTGCTCTTGTCTCACCTTTTAAGCCAGTGGTGAGACAGGTAGACAACCAAAGGCTCCCTTAATGACACTTCCAGTGGTTGCAACTCCCTTTGAGAAAGTAGAGATTGACAATGTTGGTTCCCTTGACCCTCAAACTGCATCTGGGAACTGATTTATTCTAGTGGTAGTGGACCATGCCACTAGGTACCCAGAGACAATCCCCCTTAGGCCCTCCTTGGCATTTTTACCAGGGTAGGGCTTCCTAAGGAAGTAGTTTCTGATAGAGGGACCAATTTCATGTCTGCATACCTAAAACCTATGTGGGATGAATGCGGTGTAACTTACAGGTTTACTATCTGCTATCACCCCCAGACTAATGGTTTAGTTGAGAGATTCAACAAAACCTTGACAGGCATGATAATGGGCCTCCCTGAAAAACTCAGAAGAAGATGGGATGTCCTGTTACCTTGCCTCTTGTTTGCATGCAGGGAGGTGCCTCAGAAGGGGGTTGTCTTTAGTCCCTTTGAGATTCTGTTTGGCAAGGGAAGGCTGGGAGAAGCCTCTCAAAGAGCCCAAACTTGACACAGTGGACTATGTACTGGGCCTGCGTTCTTGCATGGCTGAGTGCAAGGAGAAAGCAAACAAGAATATGAAAGCCAGCCAAGAGCTTGTTAAACTTTGGTATAACCAAACGTCAGCACTGGTTGAGTATCAACCAGGTCAGATGGTGTGGGTGTTGAAGCCTGTGGATCCCAGGGCCCTCCAGGACAAGTGGACTGGGCCCTCTTCCATTTTAGAAAAGAAAGGGGAAGTCACCTACTTGTTGGACTTATGCAACCCTAGGAGTCCTCACAGAGTTCTCCATGTATATCAACCGAAACCCTATTTAGACAGAGCTGACATGACCATGCTCTTGGTCACTGATGGAGGTAAGGAGGAGGAAAGTGAACCCCTCCCATACCTACTATCAAATAAGCCAAAGGATTGGTCAGTAGAGGGAGTTGTCTTCTCAGGCTCTTTCACTACACAAAAGCAGACTGACTGCAGGAAAGTTCTAAATCAGTTTACTGAGCTCTTTTCTTTGACCCCTGGTCAGACAACACGGTGTGTCCATGATGTGGACACTAGTGACAGCCTCCCTGTCACAAATAAGATCTATAGACTGTCTAATCAAGTCGAGGTCTGCATCAAGGCTGAAGTCAGCAAGATGCTGGAGCTAGAGGTGATAGAACCTTTTGATAGTCCCTGGTACTGGTCCAAAAACCTCACTCAAAGGGTGACAAACCAGAGGTGATGTTTTGTGTAAATTACAGGGGTTTAAATTCAGTCACTAAAACTGTACCACACCCCATACCAAAAGCAGATGAGCTCATTGATAAGTTGGGTTCAGTGAAAATCCTTAGGACCTTTGATTTAACATCAGGGTATCGGCTAATTGGGCTCACCCAGAGAGCAAAGGAGAGATTAGCTTTTTCTACTCCTGAAGGGCACTTTCAATGCCATTGAAAAATGCACCTGCCACTTTCCAAAGGTTGGTGAACCGAGTTCTCTCAGGTCTGGACAACTTTAGTGCAGCATATCTTGATGATATTGCTGTATTTAGTTCACCCTGGAAGGATCACCTGGTCCACCTGAATGAAGTACTCCAGGCCCTGCAGCAGGCAGACCTAACTATCAAGGCCAGTAAGTGCCAGATAGGGCCAAGTTCAGTTGTCTACTTGGGACACCTTGTAGGTGGAGGCCAAGTGCAACTTCTCCAGCCTAAAATCCAGACCATCCTGGATTGGGAGGCACCCAAGACACAAACCCAAGGAAGGCTTTCCTTGGCTTGACTGGATATTACAGGAGGTTTGTGATGGAGTATGGCACCATTGTGACCCCTCTCACTGAGCTCACCTCCAAAAAGCAGCCTAAGAATGTCATCTGAACCACAGGATGCCAAAAGGCCTTTTACACCTTGAAAGAGGCTATGTGCCCAGCACCTGTCCTGAAAGCACCAGACTATGGGAAAGAGTTCATTTTCAAACAGATGCTTCTGAACATGGAATATGGGTAGTGTTGTCACAAACAAATGATGAGGGCCACGATTAGCCAGTTGTCTATATCAGCAGGTGACTCCTCCCTAGAGAGCAGTGTTGGAGTGCCATTGAGAGGGAAGCCTTTGCTGTGGTTTGGTTGCAGAAGAAGCTGAGACCATACTTATTTGGCACTCACTGCAAGGATCAGACCGATCACAGTCCTCTCAGGTGGCTGACACAGATGACAGGAGAGAATCCCAAATTGTTGAGGTTGTCCTTTTCTCTCTAGCGCATGGACTTTTCAGTGGAACACAGCCCTGGGACTGACAATGCCAATGCAGATGGTCTTTCCAGGTTCTTCCACTTAGATGATGGGAACTACCAGGGTATAGATTGCTCACCACCTTTCGTCTGGGGGGATCATGTAGGACAGAGACCTTTATATGTAGCCACCACCACCATTTTTTCCCCAATGCTGATGGTTATGACTGAAAGTGCACTGAAGCCTGCTATCCCAGTTCCAGTGCTCTCTCTCTAAATATGATGGATGTTGTCTGGTAACCTCAATTGGCAAGGACTTTAACCCCCTTAGTAGGCCCTAGTAAGTGGTACCAGTGGTACCAAGGGCATGGGAGTTAAAGTAGTCACCAGGGCCTGAAGCACTGATTGTGTCACCCTGAGATACCTAAGTAAAGAGATGACAGCAGGCCTGACATTGCAGACTGCAGGAGCAGTGCAAACTGCTCCAACTCGACTTTGCTCTCACCATGATTGGCAAGGTCAAAGAACTA
Organism: Calotriton arnoldi; assembly: GCA_963921515.1. Classification (NCBI taxonomy): domain Eukaryota; kingdom Metazoa; phylum Chordata; class Amphibia; order Caudata; family Salamandridae; genus Calotriton; species Calotriton arnoldi. Next base: position 377,836 of record CAWUFW010007212.1, read on the forward strand.
TATTTAATATATGTCAGTCACCCCTTGTTTCCATGGTTCCTTTGGGGACTAGAGGTTCATGTTCTAGGTTTGCCAAAATCACCTGCTACTCTGGAAAGGTTACAAGTTCAGGTGAGGCACTGTGAGCTAGTTGGATTTGGACCTACAGGTACTGTCGTGGCTGAGAGACTCAGTCCCTACATTCTGACATCCTGTTAGCCCAAGGCACAGTTCTGCTTCCCAGCAGAATCCCTGCAATAGGCCCCCTGAAAAGTATTAAAAAACTGCGACTTCAGGACCTGCACAAAGCATAGGCGTGATAACCTGCACCTGTGGCAACTACCTTGCAACTGCACAACATCGACTTGTCCCGGACCAGAGACCAGTTCCAAAAGAAAGGAGAACCACTCTGCAAGCCAAAGGCAACTCCAAAACACCCTTAGACCAGAGGGTCTAGTCCCCTGCAGCCCACCTGTAAAGAACACTCCCAGAACCAAAGAATCACTGGTCATTGGGCTCGCCAATGGATTGCTCAAAAGTAAGTGGTCTAGTGCATTGTGGAAAACGTAGTCCTGACCTCCAGCAAGTTTCAGGCAGCTACTGACTACAGACGTCGAGGTATCAGTAAGCCGCGGTTTCTACTGCCAAGGCTTGTTGGTGGCCAGTCGGGCAACCACTACCTTCATCGACGCTGCATCTTGAGGGAATCCCACAGCACCATCAACCAGCCACCCCAGTGGCCCCGTTGTCGAGTTTTTGCATCCTTTTCCTCACCTGCACCGACCAAGCAGCAAAACCAGCACCCTTCTGGCCCAAGAGTCAGGTAAACTTCAACTAAATGTTTCTGGGACCCGCTTCACCTTACCCCCCAGTGGTTTCCACTAGACTCTACCTGAAGGTGACCGAGTGTCACTAGTGTGTTTTCCCATTAACCACAATGCCATTGTTTACAAGAGTGAAATGCACTGATTTATTTTTCCTTTTAAAATCCATAACTCAGGCTATACTTATTCGATTGTCTACATTTTGGTGCCTAAATTTATATACAAATCTGCTCTTTTTTTATAAATTGGTGTTGGATTTCTTTTGAGTCATGTCTATTACTTATCATCCATGTTGGTACTCTGAAATGCTTAACACATGTTCCTCTGGTAAAGCCTGACTGCTCTGTGACACACTATCAGGACAGAGCTAGGGATTTAAAAGTGTGACTCCAAAGGACCTATTTGGGGTAATGTGAGAGTATTGCATAGTGAACCCTAACCAGCCTCACTACTTAATACCCTACTTTCCTACACGGAGGCTTTGACTTTTGCTTACAACAAGTACAATTTGTCAAACATGAAGCAACCTATCTACAAGTACTGCAGTTGCAAATTTTGAGCGCAGTCTAATGAAGAATTAAATATATTACCCAGCATGATGATTTCATAGAACTTGATAAAGTGTGATATAGTTCATAGAGATTCCAAATCCCAACACCTCTACCCACCCCTATACCCTAAAAACATCCTTACCTCCCAATACCCTTACCCACCCATAAACAGCAAAAACACCCTTACCACCCAATACCCTTGCCCATGCCTAAATCCTAAAAACACCCTTACCAAACAACACCCTTACCCACCCCTTAACCCTAAAAACACCCTTACCACCCTATACCATCACCCACCCCTAAACCCTAAAAAACACCCTTACCACCCAACATCCCTACCAATCCCTAGACCCAAAAAAACACCCTTATCACATTTAATTTCCTACCTATCTCTAAACCCTAAAAACACCCAATGCCCCTACCCATACATATATATACATATATATGTATATGATGTAAAGGCATGCGTTGTAAAGGCATATTAGTGGAAGTGGCATGCGCTGTAAGGGCAATGCCTGGTAAAGGGATTGCATGGTAATGGATGCGCAGTGAAGGCATTACGTTATAATGCCCGCGTTGCAAAGGCTGTTTCTCCCTTGCAAGAGACTCCCTGGGCAAGTGAATTTTCTTTCTGTCTCATTTGTATATCAGCCTTTCTCCTTTCTGCCTACCCCTTCCTCTAACTCTGTCTCTCTTTGCCTACGATCATCCTAAGGATTTATGGGGCCCCGGGCAAGTCATATCTCTTTTGCTGTTTTATAAACACTAGGAACAGTAAGCATTTTCATCTTTATAGAGGCACGGCATAATTCAACTGTTTTTTGAGTGATCGCATTTCTGAGAGTTTGCTTGGTATCATGTGGGCTTGAATGAGTGCAGTAGCAGTGACAAAATTCAAAGTTTTTCCCCAGCAGGGAACTCCAAAGTATGTCTTGCCCGGGGACCCAAACATTCTTAAGAAGACACTGCGGGTCAGGCAGTGTTTATTCAGAAATTAAAGAGGCATAAGTTAAATTCAAGACCACGCAGCTATGATATTCCACGCCCCAAATTTTTTTAGGTCGGGCCACGGGCTTCTGAGCAATACTTGGGGCCCTGGCACTTATTCCATTACAAATTAAGCACTCCTCTGCAACCCAAGTAAGATAACACAACAGGTTCACGTCTTTCATTCTGCGATTCATTTGTAACTTACAAACTACAAGTCATACATTTTACTGATAGGACAGCTAACTCGAACTTTCATTCTCGTGAGGTCAAGCAAGTTGGAAAGCAAATAAAACCCATCGTAAATGGCAAAAATAGTGTTCTGCATAAACCCTCCTTTTCAAGATCACAGCATGGCCAAGAAACAGCAGGACGGACGTGGTCTCTACTTTTCTTGACCTCATCTCGATCCTGGGAGCGCACCTATCAGTGCGGTGAGGTGAGGTGGTGCACAGTGGCAGCATTGTAGTCATGCCATCTACTTTTCCTCGCATCTCTTGTAGAGTTTGTTGTGGGGGGGCAGGGATAGAAGAAACACGTGCAAGGAGGAGCTTACCCATTATGAGCGGAGGAAGGAAGGGATAGTAAGACAAAGGATCAGGCCTCTGGGCTCCCACCTTCATGATGGACCGCGACATTTCACACTCTTTTCTAGGATGGCATTGCCGGCAAATCCCAGCATTGCAGCAGCAACTACTGCTCATCCTTTTGCTAATAATTTGGCACTATGACAGTGAAAGAGGTTGAGAGGGCTTCTCTAGGACTAGGAGACCGGCCCCCTTCTAGCGCACCCCACACCACAAATGCACGGGACTTTAGGTTATGCTCCCGGGCCTCTGATACAGGGTGAGGACAAAAATATGGACTGGCCGGGCCCCCGCTACACCACCTCCTATGCCTATGGCCATTTGATAAGCACTAAGGGGCATATTTACGTTCCCTGGCGCATCCCTGCATATCAGCAGGGATGCGCCAGGGAAAATGCGTCACGCAAGTTTACCCTTGCGCCACGTCCGATGCGCCTCATTTACAATGCGGCGCATCGTGGCGCAAGGATAAGCAGATGCGTGACGCATCTGCCGGCGGAAGGTTGGCGCAGTGCTGAAGTTGTGTCGCAAGCGCGACGCAACTCCAGCACTGTTCCAACCTTCCCTATCTCTAACATGGTGCGTCAATCCTTACGCCTGCTTGAAGCAGGCGTGAGGATTTGACGCACCAGCTGCCGAGAAAAGTGACTGCGTGAAATCTTGTAGATTTCACTACGTCACTTTTCCGAGGCGTTCCTGCGCAGGAACGCCCCCCTGCGTCGGTACGCCCACATGAAACCTGACGCAGGTTTCATGTGGCGCAGGGGTTTACTACGTGACGCATCTCCCTAGATGCGTCACGTTGTAAATATAGCGCAACGCGGCGCATGGTTTGCGTCGCCGCTGCGTCACATGCGTGACGCAACGGCGGCGCAAAAGTGGCACAAGGGGCTTGTAAATATGCCCCTTTATAAGTACCAATACAATACAATGCAATGCAATGCAATGCAATGCAATGGAGGGTTTTACCTTTAAGTGCACAGACCTGCCGCAAATTCTGTTAAACCATTTAAGTTAAAATGTACTTACATTTCCACATTTGAAAGAAGCAAAATTCAGAAATATATGTGATACCGAGCACTTACCTACCCCACACGTGCCAAATGTCTTCATCTGGCCAGCAGTGATGAAATAATGGTGACTTTAGCAATATAGTGCTGTATGGACAATCTACAGAATAATAAATCTAAAATTAAATATGCTGTAAAATTGACAGCATATTCTAGAGACTGGTCTTGGACAGCTTCCTTTCCAAAAATGTCTTAAAGATGATGATAATCCGCATGCCCACATATCGCCAAAGTTCTCGTCACTTGTAAATTGTGTATTTGTTGCAGAATTTAGCACAAGTGGTTACAGTTGTACATTTTGTTGGCATGCTTGTCCAATATAATGAAGAGAAGGTGTGCAGTTAACATATCCTTCATATCCAGTTTCATCCTCTGCTCCTCAGCTATAATGTCATTTTACAGCTCATTTCTCCCTGAAAATGAAGGAATATATGTTAAGGCGAAGAGTATCACCGGCCATAAACTATAATAGAAATGTCTTGCATCCCACCGAATGAATGTAGTCTATAGGTTTATCAGATTAAAATACATATGGACTCCATTTAATAGTCCTTTCAATTCAAACAAATGTAACATACATTTGAATTATGTGCATGCATTATTTTTTATACCATAACACAAAGTAAAACACATATTTTTTAGATTGGCATACTGCAATCCATCATGTGTATTGGCCCGATGATGGAGTGTGCTGAAAAATGGGGCTGAGGGGTTTAGATCTTAACTGAAGGGATTCTAACAAACATGACAATAGCAGAATGTCGATATAAAAAAATTGCTTTACCTTGTGCGCTATGGTATTACAAATAGGAAAGGAGTAGAATCGTGTTAATACTAACAGCTCACTTCTTTAGTGCATACCATTATATTTTATAGGCATATACACACCCATACGATTGCAAGAAAATAACACCCAGCCAGGGAAAAAAACAGGATCCCAAAGGAGACAATGAGTAACAAAGAAATGAAATATCCAGGAAAGAAGTGACCTAAACAGATGGACTCACCAAAGAGCAAAAATATATTTTCACCACAACACTTCAGCGTCCGCCTTTCTCAGGTAGTACAAGATTTGCTCAGTCGCTGCAGAGCCGACACTGCTGGATTTTCAAAAATCATTATGGAGGAAGATTCCAATTGGAATGTGGAATCAATGCAGTCCTGAGATCTCTTGAGATAAGCAGTAATCAGGTGCTATTGTCAACAATGTTCAGTCCATCTGGATGAAATTATTTTAAAGGTATATCCAGAAAATTCCTATGAAGTCCAGTAGTTCTTTGTTGACGTCATGTTCCACAGGAAAAATGTTCAAATGTGATATCAAATGGTCCACAAGGTTAAAATAGTTGGCTACAAGCTGGTCAAGTTTCTTATTAATTATTGCTGATTTGTGATTTCTGAGTCCTGTTTGGAGGTCATTCACTGTTTGGCCTACATATTGATTCTTACTGCTTTGTCGTTGGCACTGAATCACATGAAAAATGCATGTTGACCGACATGTAAGATTCTGTCTTATAATGGAGTAGCCAGAAGATTGAAATACCTCCTAATTGATCTATATCTCTGATCACACCGTTCTCTAGAAGCACGGAAACCTGACCCTCCTTAGGAGAGTTACCTTCACTCTTTGATCACCCATCCATCTACAGATACATCATTTTATATATACACCCATCCCTTCACACATCCACCCATCAATATATCCACATATCTATCTATCCATCCTTTCACCATGCATCCATCCTTTCACTTCTCCCCATCTGTCCATTCTTCATTCTTCCATTCATTCACTCTTTGACCTCTAAATATTTTGATTCGTCCATCCATCCTTTCATCTCACTCACCACTCATTCTTTCACCCTTCCATCCTACCCTTCACTTTTTTTCTTTGTTTCCTTCCTTTCACCCTTCCTCACTTCTCTTGTTCTTTCTTTCCTCCATCTAACCATGTTTTGTCTCTCATTCTTAGTTAACTTATATTTCTCTCATGCTCACTTTTTCTATCTCTCCCAGTCTCTTTGTTTTTCCTTATTTTCATTATTCCTCAATCTTTATTTCCTTTTGCTGTACATATCAGGCACCTAACACACCCTCCCTGCCTTAACCGCTTCGCTGCGATCGGAATTCCGCCCAGGTGCTGGACATTCCGATCGCGGGTGTGGTCTTGACGAGCTCAGCTCGTCATGCGCACAGCGCGACCGCGCAGCATGACGAGCTGAGCTCGTCATGAGCATCGAAGGGGTTAATATTTCCTGACAGTATTATTATTGAGCACTTTATCTATAGACCTGCAAAAAGAAGAGCCCCATAAACAACTAATTCATGTTCAGTGAAACACGGTTCATCACCCCATGGAGCCCACTTGAAGGCTCGCTTAAGCTGCTTAAGAGAGGGGTTTCCTACGTCACAGCTGCCTTATACCACAGGTTCTTTTTGTAACAGAACTTGTTACTGATGATGATGTTTGTTCAAGTTACTCAGATATGTTGCCTCTTTTAGAATCACTGCAATGAACATCTGCATTTTTTTATAACTTGCTTGTGGTCATCTGTCACGATTAGAGCTTGTTAACTGGGAGCTTTGTGATAAGCAACAACTGGTGTTTTTGGAGAAACCTTTTGTATGTTTTCACAGGTGGATATTAAGGGAAATGTTTTTGGAATTATATTTTTGTAGTTAGGAGGTGAAGGATGATAGTCAACCACAAATGGGATTCTGTCACATTTTTCTGCTCTTGGTATTCCAAATATGTGATTTCCGGAGTAAGTACAAAGACTTATCAGTTTGTTGATGTATGATATGCAGAGGATAGCCTAGCATTTGAAATAATCTACCAAGCTCCTGTAGATGTTCTTTACAAGTGTCCTCATTGATGTATATGTGTCTGATTCTGAGTGCCTGACTGTAGATGATGCTGAGTTTAGTGTGGTGTGGGTAACATGAAGTCTATCTTAGATTCAAAAGACCATCTGTAGGCTTGCGGTATAGGTCAGTTACAATTTCATGTATATAAACGGTGAGTAGCACATCCAGAAAAGTGAGAGGATGCTTCTTTTTAGTATTGCTGCTGGTGAATTTGATGGCAGAATCGAAACTGTAGGAGGGATTTTCTGCTTCCTGCATCCACCCCCAACCTTAGGTTAAAAATACAATTCAGGCCATGGGTACTGCTGCACCCAGCAAGACCTTCCCCCCTCAGGGTACCAGCACCGGTCCAGCAGTATTACAAATCCTTTTAATATATCTATAAATATATATATATATATATATATTTATATATATATATATATATATTTTCCAACAACAGCTTACACGGCACTCTCCTTGGTGCAAAAATATATCTTTTTATTGAGACCTCCTTCTCCTCCACCTACGCGTTTCGAACACAAAGTTCTTGTTCACGGTAGTATACGGAGTCCTACTTCAGTTTCCAACCTTTTATACATGGTCTCCACGTTGCCCATAATGAGGCATTGTGGGACCGGTAGTTTTTACATATATTACAATTACTCTTTTTATTTCTTTTACCCAAAAATGTTGCAAGAAAAAGTATTATTTATGTAAGCCACTATTACTCATTTTCATCTTATACATAGGATCTACCCAATGTGTGATGTACTATCAAGTGTTCATTACATTTAACTTTTTTACAGAACAACTCATCAACTTCAAAGAAATCATGACTTGGTGTCCCATATACTTGAGGGCTAAGTGCCCCACTGTCTTTCAGACACTTCAAACAAATGCTAATAAGTTAGGCTTATTAAAAGGAAACTACTTGCAACACAATAAAAAAATACAATACCGGCTACGTGTTCTCTTGAAATCTAAATCACATTATAATTTGAGGAAAACAAGCTAATATGTGGAAAATTGATATCTCTAAAATATACTCCTTATAAGTCTGTATGTCAAAACTGAACCAAATATTTACAAATGTATATACATTTCTTCGTCCCCATTGAGCCCAAGGGGGACCATGGTTTTAAATCGAATAATCAGTTTTGATTCCATGCGCCTCAATTTGAGTACTCGATTTCCTCCTCTCTCATGTGGCGGAATTGTAACCAATCCTGAATACTTCATGTCTAACCATGTCCGGTTGGCATGTGTTCTCATGTGCTTGGCAAGAGCATAAGTTGCATCCTCATTTTGTACAGCTCTTATATGTTCTAATATGCGTTTTTTCAAAGAGCATTTGGTGCTTCCGATGTACCTTTTCCCACAAAAGCACTCTAAGAGGTATACAACATAGGTTGGACCGTGTTTGTTGATAATATATATATATATATATATTGATACCAATCCTGGCAGCGACGAACAGACAGGCACTGACTCCGTGATATGATGACAAAGAAGAGGTTTATTTAACCTACAACGACCTAGACGCGTTTCAGCGGCGTACCGCCTTGATCACTACATCAGGTACACTCTGTTTAGCAGTATATATGCTGGTCACTCACTAGTGGTTGCCACAGCAACCTGTAATTTAACAGTAGACATAGAAGTTACACATGACTAATGTATTCATGACTATGCACATTTTAACATTAGAAAGAAGCAAAGTAAAATACCGAAAAATAAAATAAAAGAAAAACAATATTATTGTTAAGGACAATTTCCTTTCACACAACAATAAGTTTAAACAATAAAATAAAGGAAATCAGTGTGCTCCTTATATATAAAAACAGCGAACCTATGTTTGTGCCCCACATGGACATAGAAAAAGTATCTAATATACCTAGATAATACCAATTGAAAAATAAATTACATACATATGTAATGGCGCATGGTCAAATAAATTATTAAAAAAGTGCAAACAGGCTGAACGACAAAATGGTTAGGTTCGAACTAGCGCAAAAGAAAATCATTTGCAATAGCGATATAAGGTCCATAAGATAATTAGGGTCCTGCTTAAAACAAACCAACATGAACCATCTGAACTGTTTAACTAGTTTTTGGGCTACAAATATATACAGTACTAAATGATACCGAGCCAAGAAACTTGATTGAAACAGACAACCTTTTTCGCCCAAGTGGGCCGATTAAACATGAAACTCGATAGCACTAAATATGATGTATAAACTGGACAGGCGCCGTATGTAATATTGAAAGTGAAAAAATATATAAATTTACTATTAATATTTATAAAATGTCTAATGTGGTCTAATCTATCGTGAGTGTAAAACCGTGGAAAATTAAAACAAAATAAATAAAAGTGAATGTGACCTAACGTTACGGAGACTGGGCAGGGGCGGGACAGACAGCTCTAGATAAACTACAGATGAACATTCATTGCCTCATCCGCATTCATCCCATTGGGGATTTTTGAATTAAGGAGGATGATGTATCTTGATTCTAATCTTCTAAGGACCAATTGTCTATTCCCTCCTCTCGGATTTTTGGGAACTGTATCAATCACATAGAAGAATAGATCTTGTGCCTTACCTCCATGCGATGTATTTATGTGCCTGGCAACAGGGTAGGCAGGGTCATTATTGGAGATGGCTCTTAGATGTTGTAGGATGCGGACATGCACGGGGTGGATGGTGCTACCCACATATAATTTACCGCATGTACAGTACAAAACATAGACTGCAAAGTCTGACTTACAGGTGAAACTGCCTCTGATTTCATAAGGTGAGTGTCTAAATGGCATCTGCACCATTTTGGTGTTGACCCCATGCCTGCACGCTTTGCATTTCGTACATTTATGAAAACCTTTTTGGGCCTTAAGCCACGTGCAAGCCTTGGTAATTGAATGGGCGTTGCTGACTAGCTCCTGGCGCATGGATTTCGCCCTCCTGAATGTAATTTGGGGTGTTTTAACGCAAGTGGGACCAATTACTGGGTCATTGCGTACTGAGTTCCAATGTCTATGTAGAATTCTACGTATGTTTACGTGATAGGCATTGAACCCTGTGATGAATCTCGGGATACCAGTAATAACGGGGCAGTTTTTGGCTTCACTGCTTTCTTCTCTCCTGAATAGAATGTCTTTCCTGTCTATATTAATGGTTTTGGATTTCGCTTTAGACAGTGTCTTAATACTATACCCTCTGCGTTCTAATCTGTTGCATAACTCGCTAGTGGATTGTTCAAAACTTTCCGAGGTGCTACAATTACGCCTCATGCGCAGACATTCTGCATATGGTATGCTTTCTTTCAGTGGGGTGGGATGAAAACTACTCGCGTGGAGTATTGCATTACCAGCAGTGGGCTTTCTGTATGTTCTGGATTGTAGTTTGTTATTTTCCACAAATATTTCTAGATCTAAGAAATGTATGCACTTAGTATTAGTTTCGCATGTGAAAGTAAGATTGAGGGCATTATTATTTAACTCTTGAGAGAAGGTCTCAGCACTCTCTTCAGTCCCTCGCCACAGTATAAATATGTCATCAATGTATCTGACATATAAGACAACATTTTCAACCATTTTATCTCTGTGTGTTTTCATGAGCACTTGCTCCTCCCACCAACCCAGATGCAAATTAGCATAGCTGGGGGCGAAGCAAGTGCCCATGGCTGTACCTTGCATTTGTTTATAGGTTAATTTGTCAAATATGAAGATGTTATTATCCAGACACATTTCTGCCATTTGTAATAACATCCTAGAGTGCTGAAACAGTTGAATAGGTCTTTTACCTAAGTAGTAGCTCAAGGCCTTAAGTCCATCATTGTGTCTAATACTGGTATACAGTGCATTCACATCCAATGTCATAAATAAATAATCAGTGTCCCAAGATACATCATAGATTTTTGTTAAGAAGTCACCAGTGTCTCTTATGTATGCCGGGAGTTCAATTACAGCTGGTTGCAAAAAGTAGTCTATGAATCTGGAGGTATTTTCAAAGAGTCCCCCAATGGCTGCAATGATTGGTCTTCCAGGGGGTTCCAGAGGGTTTTTATGTATTTTGGGGATTAAATACAACTGTGGAATAACAGGGTAGTCGGTCTTAAGAAATTCGAATTCTTGCTTGGACAATAATCCTTCCCCTCTCCATTCGTATAATGCCTTATGATATTTCTCTTTGATTCCAATGATGCAATTTGGACTGATACGGCTGTAGCAGTCTCTGTCTTGGAGTTGATTTAGAGCTTCTTTGTTGTATTTCTCTAGTGGCCACAGGACAACGTTGCCGCCCTTATCCGACCACCGAACGACTATGTCTTGTTGTTGCTTTATTTTTTGCACAAGTGCATCATATGTAGTCATCTTATTTCGGTTGGTCTTGACAAATTCTTTGCTACTTTTGTAGGCCAGCTCTTTCAAGTCTTTTATGACATTTTCTGCAAAGATATCAAGGCCATCTTTCGGCATCATGGGGGTGAACACTGATTTGGGTTTAAACGGCGTCCGCACTGTACCAAAGATATCAATGCCTGCAGATATTGCAAAATCAGTAGGTGTTTCCTGATAATCTGAATCCTCCATATTCACCAGGGTCTGAAGGAGAGACATATCTCCCACAGTAAGCACATTGTTGGCGTCTTCATTGCTTACATTATCTGTATTGAGTTTAGAGGTGTTAAAAAATGTTTTTGCAATTTTAATTTCCTAACAAACTGAAACAAGTCCACTCTTGTCTGAGCGTAATCAAAGTTATTTTTAGCACAGAACGTGAGTCCTAACGAAAGAATTCTCTGTTCATCATTAGTGAGCTCCATATTAGTAAGATTAACTACTGTGTTGTCAAAGTCTGAAGCCATATTTATCTCCGTCTGTTTCTTCTGTACGGCTGTTTGGTTTGTTTTTGTTGTTCTTTTGCCCCACCGTCTGTCTTTTCTTCTCCTTCTTTTCGGTTTTTGGAGGTGTATGTGGCTTCATTTGAGATGTCATCAGTGATGTCATCAGTGATGTCACTGACCATGTCATGAATGATGTAATATGTGACGTCATCAGCAGTGCATTGCGGGGGGCGAGTTATAGTTAGCTGAACTAACTATAACGGCCGAATTTCTCTGGTTTTGTACGAGTGAAATGTCCGACTACCTATAACGTCCCTGAAACCAGTGGTTTTTTCAGTGAATTTCTAAGGTTTTTTAAATGCTAATTTCTAACTATAACGTCCCTGAAACCTATGGTTTTTTCAGTGAATTTCAAAGGTTTTTTAAATGCTAATTTCTAACTATAATGTCCCTGAAACCTATGGTTTTTTCAGTGAATTTCAAAGGTTTTTTAAATGCTAATTTCTAACTATGCCTACAAAGGTAGGACATGTGAAGAAAGAGGAAGAAAAGCGCAGAAAGAAGCAAGACAAATGCAGAAAGAGGCAACAGAAGTCCAGAAAAACGAAGAAAAGTGCAGGAAGAAGCAAGAGATGTGCAGAAAGAACCAACAGAGGAGCAGAAAGTCCTCCTGTGCCCCCAACATTTTGCTGACGGGTACTGGTGGTAACTGACTCTGACTAACCAGGCCTAGAGCCAGTGCTATGGTAAAAGACACTTAGAATACAGTGAAAACACCTACATACACTAGGGAACACTATGCGTTGGGGTACCCCTGTGATTAGCATGACCTCCTCTGTATTTGCCATGAGTTAATGCCTGGGTCATTGCATGAGTACATGAGTAGTGACTGGATGATTAGAGTGCTACAAGGAGAGTGCATGGTGATTTTATAAGTGCTTGGATTTTGACAGAGTGATTGGATAAGTACATAGTGCTGGCTGGGTGATTGGAGGAGTGCATGGGTAGTGACAGTGCGATGGCTGGACTGCATGGGTACTACCTGGGTAATTGCAGGAGTGAATCAGTACTGTGTAGGTGGTTAGAGGTCTGCATGGGTAGTGCACAGGGGATTGTAGCAGTGCATGTGTTAGTGCCTGGGTCATTGCATAAGTACATGGGTACTCACTGGATGAAGAGAGTACTGCAAGGAGAGTGCATGGTGAATTTATAAGTGCTTGGGTTTTGGCGGAGTGATTGGATAAGTACATGGTGCTGGCTTGGTGATTGGAAGACTGCATGGGCAGTGCACAGGTGATTGTACCACTGCATGTGTTAGTGCCTGGGTCATTGCATGAGTACATGGGTAGTGACTGGATGATTAGAGTACTGCAAGCAGAGTGCATGGTGAATTTATAAGTGCTTGGGTTTTGGCGGAATGATTGGATAAGTACATGGTGCTGGCTGGGTGATTAGAGAAGTGCATGGGTAGTGACAAGGAGATGGCTGGACTGCACCAGTAGTGCTCAGGGGATTGTAGCAGTGCATGTGTTAGTGCCAGGGTCATTGCATGAGTACATGGGTAGTGACTGGATGATTAGAGTGCTGCAAGGACAGTGCATGGTGATTTTATAACTGCTTGGGTTTTGGCGGAGTGATTGGATAAGTACATAGTGCTGCCTGGGTGATTGGAGGAGTGAATGGGTAGTGACAGAGGGATTTCTGGAGTGCATGGGTACTACCTGGGTCATTGGAGGAGTGAATCAGTAGTGTGTAGGTGGTTAGAGGTCTGCATGGGAAGTGCTCAGGGATTGTAGCAGTGCATGTGTTAGTGCCTGGGCCATTCCATGAGTACATGGGTACTGACTGGAAGATTGGAGTACTGCAAGGAGAGTGCATGGTGAATTTATAAGTGCTTGGGTTTTGGTGGAGTGATTGGATAAGTACATGGTGCTGGCTGGGTGATTGAAGGAGTGCATGGGTACTGACAGGGCAATGGCTGGACTGCATGGGTAGTGCTCAGGGTATTGTAGCAGTGCATGTGTTAGTGCCTGGGTCATTGCATGAGTGCATGGGTACTGATTGGATGATTAGAGTACTGCAAGGAGAGTGCATGGTGAATTTATAAGTGCTTGGGTTTTGGCGGAGTGATTGGATAAGTACATGGTGCTCGCTGGGTGATTGGAGGAGTGCATGGGTAGTGACAGGGCGATGAATGGACTGCATGGGTAGTGCTCAGGGTATTGTAGCAGTGCATGAGTTAGTGCATGGGTCATTGCATGAGTGCATGGGTAGTGACTGGATGATTAGAGTGCTGCAAGGAGAGTGCATGGTGAATTTATAAGTGCTTGGGTTTTGGCAGAGTGATTGGATAAGTACACACATGTCATATCAGGCCCCACCCCCTCCCTTCACCACTGTGCAAACGCACCCCCTGGCGGGTTTTAAGTTGGAGGATTAATTCCCCTTGAATCCTGAGGGTCCCTGGGGGCCAACTAGCCCACCAGGTACCTCCAGTAAGCGCCACAGAGCTGCGTTGCAGAGAGGTGGTCCGAGGCTACGCCCCTTTTTACACCTCTCTACAATGCAACTCTGTGGCGCTTACTGGACGTACCTGGTGGGCTAGTTGGACCCCAGGGACCCTCAGGATTCAAGGGGGCTTAATCCCCCAACTTAAAACACGCCACAGGGCGCGTTTGCACACTTGTTACATCAGGCAACGCCCCCTCCCTGCACCACTGTGCAAACGCACCTCCTGGTTCATTGTAAATTGAGGGATTAAGTCCCCTTGAGTCCTGAGGGTCCCTGGGGGCCAACTAGCCCACCAGCTACCTCCAGTAAGCGCCACAGAGCTGCGTTGCAGAGTGGTGTAAAAAGGGGCGTGGCCTCGGACCACCTCCCTGCAACGCAGCCCTGTCGCGCTTACTGGAGGTACCTGGTGGGCTAGTTGGCTCCCCGGGACCCTCAGGATTGAAGGGGAATTAATCCCCCAACTTAAAATGCGCCACGGGGCGCGTTTGCACAGTGGTACAGGGAGGGGGCGGGGTCTGATGTGACAAGTGTGCAAACGCACCCCGTGGTGCGTTTTAAGTTGGGGGATTAAGTCCCCTTGAATCCTGAGGGTCCCTGGGGTCCAACTAGCCCACCAGGTACCTCCAGTAAGCGCCACAGAGCTGCGTTGCAGAGAGGTGTAAAAAGGGGCATGGCCTCAGACCACCTCTCTGCAACGCAGCCCTGTGGCGCTTACTGGAGGTACCTGATGGGCTAGTTGGCCCCAGGGACCCTCAGGATTGAAGGGACTTAATCCCCAATTTACAATGTGCCAGGGGTGCGTTTGCACACTTCCTATGTCAGGCCCCGCCCCCTCCCTGTACCACTGTGCAAACACGCCCCCTGGCACGTTGTAAATTGGGGGATTAATTCCCCTTGAGTCCTGAGGGTCCCTGGGGGCCAACTAGCCCACCAGGTACCTCCAGTAAGCGCCACAGAGCTGCATTGCAGAGAGGTGTACAAAGGGGCGTGGCCTCTGAACACCTCTCTGCAACACAGCTCCCTGGCACATACTGGAGGTACCTGGTGGGCTAGATGGCCCCCAGGGACCCTCAGTATTCAAGGGAAATTAATTCCCCAACTTACAACGCGCCAGGGGGCGCGTTTGCTGAGTGCTGCAGTTAGGGGGCGGGGCCTCCGCAGCGATGCCGCTTTCTTTTTCTTTATTTTATTTTACAAGGGGGGCTGTGTGCCCCCCCTTCTTTTACATTAATTGGGGCCCTGGGACCCCATCCCCCAGGGCCTGCTCTTTTTTTTTAAATTTAAAAAAAAAACGGGAAGGGGGCCGCGCGGCTCCCCTCCCGAGGCCAATTTCAGCCCTGGGGACCCCATCCCCCGGGGCATGGCCACATTTTGATTTTTTTTAAATTATTTCTAAAGGAGGGGGGCTGCGTGGCCCCCCTCCTTAGGCCTCTAGTGGCCCTCGGGACCCCATCCCCCGGGGCTCTGCCTCGTTTTTTTAAATTTTATTTTTAATTTTATTAGGGGAGGGGGCCTCGTGGCCCCCCTCCCGGGCCACTTCTGGCCCCAGGGACCCCATCCCCCGGGACCTGGCCTCTCCGTTGGAGACAGTGGGGGGAGCCCCAATTCCCCCACGGTCCCGCCGGCTCCCCACCTCCTGCGGGAGCCGGCATTGCTTTTCCACACGGGGAGCTGCTAACATGCAGCTCCCCTTGTGGAAAAGCTATGTGGTTTGGATTTTGTAAGCGAGAGCAGGAAACCTGCTCTCGCTTACAAAATCCAAACCAGAGTTTGCTATGACAAGGCGGGAGGCGCACGGCTCCCACCCTGTTATAGCAAACAGCAGTGTCCCGGGGGTGGGCACCCCGGGACACTGCAGGAGCCGGCCCTGGGGGGTGGCGGTCCCCAGGGCCATCAAGGGCTCCTAGAGGGGGGCCGTACAGCCCCCCTCCCTTAATTTTCAAAGCCCTGGGGAGGTGGTGGTCCCCGGGCTTGGGGGTCCGTAACGGACCCCCAAATTTAAATATACAGTGCCCCAGAGAGGTTTTGGTCCCCGGGGCATGTGGGGGGGCTCTTGCCCTCCCCACACATTTGTTTTTAATTTAATAAAGAGCCCCGGGGAGGTGGTGGTCCCCGGGGCAGCGTGGGGGGGATTGGGACCCCCCCATGCATTTTTTTCAGTGCCCCCGGGACATGGCCCACCCGGGGGCTTAAATAGAACGAAGCGCGGGAGTCCGCGCTTTGTTTTTTGTTTATTTTCTCGGCCGGATTCGCGACCCCAGCGCGAATTTGGCCGATTTAAAAAAAAATGCTTTTTTTGGCCCTGGGGGTCCTTGTGGGACCCCCTGAGCAGGCCTAGGGGGTCAGGGTGTTTCTACCCTGCCCCCTTTTCTTGTTTTTTCACTTTTTTCTTGTGACTCGGTTCTACTGAGTCACAAGATGGCTGCCAACACTTCCTGGTTTGGAGTGTTGGCAGCCAATCACAGTGAAACTTCTGCTCGGGAGGGTTCGCGAAGCCACCGCGGCCATAGATATCGAAACTTTTTCTTTTTCTAATTTCTCAGGAACTACTGAGCGGATTTACACCATTTAACAAAAAAGGCTCTTTTTGAACCAAGGGCTACCTTTTTGCCAAATTTGGTGTATTTCCGTTCAGCAGTTCGGGCTGTAGCTTTGTCTAAAGTTTCCTATGGAAAATTACATGGGGAAAACGCATTTTGGGGTCCCCCCTTTTTTCTCAGCCCCCGCTTGACAAATCACCCCGAAACTTCCAAGACAGGAGCTGACCGGAGCACCCCACTAGTTTTGAAAATTTCGCGAAGATTCGTCAACCGGCGCCAAAGTTATTGGGAAAAGAAAAACGCTTTTCCTATGGAAACTAGGTCCTAACTATAACTACCTACTGGCGACCGCCACAAGAAAAGAGAAAAACAAACGCAACAAACAAGAAAAGGGGCAGGGTAGAAACACCCTGACCCTCTAGGCCTGTTCAGGGGTCCCACAAGGACCCCAGGGCCCAAAAAAGCATTTATTTTCAAAAAAAGATTGGCCGAATTCGCGCTGGGTGCGCGAATCCGGCTGAGAAAATAAAAAAACAAAGCGCGGGCTCTTGCGCTTTGTTGTATTGAAGCCCCCGGGTGGGCCAGGACCCGGGGGCAGTGAAAAAAATGTGTGAGGGGGCCCCAATACCCCCCACACTGCCCCGGGGACCGCCACCTCCCCGGGGCAAGATTAATGAGTTGCGGGGGGCACGCAGCCCCCCCGCAGCCCCAGGGACCGCCACCCCCCGGGGCTTGTTTTCTAATGTGGGGGGCCTCCAAGGCCCCCCCAAGCCCCGGGGACCACCACCCCCGGGGCTTTTATTATTTATTTTGCGGGGGCACACGGCCCCCCCGCTGCCCCGGGGACCGCCAACCCCCGGGGCTTTTTTAAAAAAAACAATACACCTGTGTGGGGGGGCTCGAGCCCCCCCCACACACCCCGGGGACCGCCACCTCCCCGGGGCACTAATATTCAAATGCGGGGGTCCGTTACTTCAATGAAGCAAAGCAGAATTGCTTTTCCACAAGGGTAGCTGCATGTCAGCAGCTCCCCTTGTGGAAAAGCAATGCCGGCTCCTGCAGGACGCGGGGAGCCGGTGGGACCGTGGGGGCATTGGGGCTCTCCCCACGGTCCCCAATGGATAGGGCTTGCCCCGGGGGATGGGGTCCCCGGGGCTAGAAGTGGCCCGGGAGGGGGGCCACGTGGCCCCCCTCCCAAAAAAATTAAATAAATAAATAAATAAAGGCTGGCCCCGGGGGATGGGGTCCCCGGGGCCAATAGAGGCCTCAGGAGGGGGGCCACGCAGCCCCCCTCCATAAAAAAAAATATATATGTGGCCATACCCCGGGGGATGGGGTCCCCAGGGCCGGATTTGGCCACGGGAGGGGGGCCCACGCGGCCCCCTTCCCGTTCATATATATATATTTTTTTTTAAATGGGGTCAGGCCCTGGGGGATGGGGTCCCCAGGGCCCAAAAAAAGTAAAAAGAAGGGGGGCCACACAGCCCCCCTTCTAAAAAAATAATTTAAAAAACACTGCGATCGTGCGGGAGGCCCCGCCCCCTCACAGCAACACTCTGCAAACGCGCCCTGTGGCGCGTTTTAAATTGGGGAATTAATTCCCCTTCAATACTGGGGGTCACTGGGGGCCAACTAGCCCACCAGGTACCTCCAGTAAGCGCCACAGGGCTGCGTTGCAGAGAGGTGGCCCAGGCCACGCCCCTTTTTACACCTCTCTGCAATGCAGCTCTGTGGCGCTTACTGGAGGTACATGGTGGGCTAGTTGGACCCCAGGGACCCTCAGGATTCAAGGGAACTTAATCCCCCAACTTAAAATGAGCCACGGGGCGCGTTTGCACAGTGGTGAAGGGAGGGGGCGGGGCCTGAGGTGACATGTGTGCAAACAGGCCCTGTGGCGCGTTTTAAGTTGGGGAATTAATTCCTCTTCAATCCTGAGGGTCCCTGGGGGCCAACTAGCCCACCAGGTACCTCCAGTAAGCGCCACTGCGTTGCGTTGCAGAGAGGTGGCCCAGGCCACGCCCCTTTTTACACCTCTCTGCAATGCAGCTCTGTGGCGCTTACTGGAGGTACCTGGTGGGCTAGTTGGACTCTAGAGACCCTCAGGATTCAAGGGGACTTAATCCCCCAACTTAAAACGCGCCACGGGGCACGTTTGCACAGTGGTAAAGGGAGGGGGCGGGGCCTGAGGTGACATGTGTGCAAACACGCCCTGTGGCGCGTTTTAAGTTGGGGAATTAATTCCCCTTCAATCCTGAGGGCCCCTGGGGGCCAACTAGCCCACCAGGTACCTCCAGTAAGCACCACAGACCTGCGTTGCAGAGAGGTGGTCCAGGCCATGCCCCTTTTTACACCTCTCTGCAATGCAGCTCTATGGCGCTTACTGGAGGTACCTGGTGGGCTAGTTGGACCCCAGGGACCCTCAGGATTCAAGGGGACTTAATCCCCCAACTTAAAACGTGCCACGGGGTGTGTTTGCACAGTGGTGAAGGGAGGGGGCGGGGCCTGAAGTGACATGTGTGCAAACACGCCCTGTGGCACGTTTTAAGTTGGGGAATTAATTCCCCTTCAATCCTGAGGGCCCCTGGGGGCCAACTAGCCCACCAGGTACCTCCAGTAAGCGCCACAGGCCTGCGTTGCAGAGAGGTGGTCCAGGCCATGCCCCTTTTTACACCTCTCTGCAATGCAGCTCTGTGGCGCTTACTAGAGGTACCTGGTGGGCTAGTTGGACCCCAGGGACCCTCAGGATTCAAGGGGACTTAATCCCCCAACTTACAACGCGCCAGGGGGCGCGTTTGCAGAGTGGTGGAGAAAGGGGGCATGGCCTTTGTCTACCTCCCACCAATCCCACTGCGTGGGGCTTACTGGAGGTAAAAGGTAGACTAGTTGGCCCCTAAAGGACCCCCAGCAGTGAAGGGGACTTCAATCCCCATCCAAGAGCGTGCCAGGGAGCCCGTTTGTAGAGTGGGGGGCAAAGTGGGCGTGGCCTGGTACCAGTACTTACCAATGCTGCTGTGTGGGACTGACTGGAGGTAATAGTTTGGGAAGTTGCCCCCCCAAGGATGCCCTCGGGGGCCAACTACCCCTCTTGTTACCTCCAGTAAGTCCCACACAGTGGGATTGCTAAGACGTCTTCGGAGGCCATGGCCCCCTTTCTCTACCACTCTGATGGGGGATGAAGTCCAGTTTAGTCCTGAGAGAGCTTGGGGGCCAAGAATACCTCCTGGTACTTCCTGTAAGTCCTACGCAGCGGAATTCCTGAGCGTTGGTTGGACGCCCAGCACCCTTTCTCCACCACTCTGCAAACGCGACTACTAGTTAAAGTAGCATATTTCTGCACCTCTGACTTAGAGGTAGTTTTAATCCCCCTGCCCTATTATGTACTAGGGCCTTACAGAGGAGGTCATGCTAATCACAGGGGTACCCCAACGCATAGTGTTCCCTAGTGTATGTAGGTGTTTTCACTGTATTCTAAGTGTCTTTTAGCATAGCACTGGCTCTAGGCCTGGTTAGTCAGAGTCAGTTACCACCAGTACCCGTCTGAAAAAGTTGTGGGCACAGGATGATTTTGCAACAGGGCCTCTTTCTGCTCCTCTGTTGGTTCTTTCTGCACATGTCTTGCTTCTTCCTGCACTTTTCTTCGTCTTTGTGGACTTCTGTTGCTTCTTTCTGTATTTCTTTTGCTTCTTTCTGTGCGTTTTTTCTTCTTTCTTCACATGTCCTACCTCCGTAGGCATAGTTAGAAACTAGCATTTAAAAAACCTTAGAAATTCACTTAAAAAACCATTGGTTTCAGGCACATTATAGTTAGAAATTAGCATTTAAAAAACCTTTGAAATTCACTGAAAAAACCATAGGTTTCAGGCATGTTATAGTTAGAAATTAGCATTTAAAAACCTTTGAAATTTACTGAAAAAACCATAGGTTTCAGGCACGTTATAGTTAGAAATTAGCATTTAAAAAACCTTAGAAATTCACTGAAAAAACCATAGGTTTCAGGGGCGTTATAGTTAGTTGGACATTTCACTCGTACAAAACCATAGAAATTCCCCCGTTATAGTTAGTTCAGCTAACTATAACTCGCGCCCCCGCAATGCACTGCTGATGACGTCACATATTACATCACTCATGACATGGTCAGTGACATCACTGATGACATCTCAAATGACATCACTGATGACATCACTGATGACATCATCCATGTGATAATTTCATGCATCTTCTCTCACCCTAATATAACTTTTGATACACCCACTCTAAATTACAGACTGCCATTCTCAAAATCATAGACACTCCAACACCAATAACTACATACCCACTCACTGATTCTTAGGTCTACACACACACACATCCACTCACTCACCCGTACAGTCACTCATACTTACGGTCACTCAGTACAGGACTATCATATGCACTCATACACCTATATAGACACTCACACACCGCCACTCATCCATAGAGGTACTCACACACCTAGTCAGTCATGCAAATAATTAATCACACTCCCATTTACTCACCTATATAGTTATACACACACCAGCTCACTTACTCATACAAATACTAGCACATTCTTATGCTCTTATACAATCACTGATACAAGCACACACTCATCCATACAGCCACTCTCACAATCACACACTCTCACTTATAGCCATTTATATACTCTAACACACATATATACTGCCTTTCACATATGTAGTTACTCACACATGTACCACTGAGATATACATTCACTCACTAACACACCCATACACACACTCACCCACCCATACAGTCCATCACAGATGCACTCTTGAAACCATGCACCCAGTGAATCACCCACTCACACATCTATGCACAGAGTCACACACACCCCACCCACACAAACACTTAGGCACCCATACAGATACTCAGACAACCAATCAATAACTCATATAGACACTCATGTAGCTATTCACAAACCCATGCAGCCGCTTACACACCAACAGACAGATGGATACAGACATTCACACAGTTTAGTCACTAACCCATGCATTCAGTAAGATACGTTTAATCACTCACTTATAGAGTCAGTCACGCACCTACTAAATCATCCATTCAGACAATTATACACCCACTCTTTCTTCAATACGCCTTTCCCTATATATATTAAACATAATTAAACTTTACAGAAACACACAGTCACAGGATGATGTCATCAGTGATGTCATTTGAGATGTCATCAGTGATGTCATCAGTGATGTCACTGACCATGTCATGAGTGATGTAATATGTGATGTCATCAGCAGTGCATTGCGAGGCGCAAGTTATAGTTAGCTGAACTAACTATAACAGGAGAATTTCTATGGTTTTGTATGAGTGAAATGTTCAACTAACTATAATGTCACTGAAACCTATGGTTTTTTCAGTGAACTTCTAAGGTTTTTTAAATGCTAATTTCTAACTATAACGTGCCTGAAACCTATGGTTTTTTCAGTGAATTTCAAAGGTTTTTTTAAATGCCAATTTCTAACTATAACGTGCCTGAAACCTATGGTTTTTTCAGTGAATTTCAAAGGTTTTTTAAATACAAATTTCTATCTATAACATCCCTGAAACCTATAGTTTTTTCAGTGAATTTCAATGTTTTTTTTAATGCTAACTTCCAATTATAATGTTCATTTAACCTATAGTTTTTCCGACACCCAAGAAGGACACAACACCCACTGCCACAACCCTCAGGACCTCCCCCCCGTACCACCCCTCTCCCTACTGTAATTTTTTTTATTTGTTATTTAAACTATATAGTGTCTTCTTGTTTTTTAAATATTAAACAACTACATACAGTATGAAAGGGAGCCCAGCCCAGAGCCACATCTGAAGACCAACACATGTCATAGACCTACTGATCAAGCAGCTCTGACACCCAAGAACGACACAACACCCACCACCACCCCCAGGACCCCCTCCCCTCTACCACCGAGGCAGCGCAGAACAAGACAGCGAACTTTCCGAAAACTCTATGGCCCCTCAGCCACACAATAGCTGAATATTGGGACAGGTGTGAAGAAACTATATGTGAAGGAAGCAATTCACCCATGTTTAACAATGCACACAATGCAAAGTGTAGCAGTGATGTGCTGGACACATCTCAGTGTGCAGAACACACACCTCTCCATGTGCACAAATACTACTGGTGCTTGTAGTGTTGTGGACAGTGGACCCAACCATGTTACGTCAAACACTAGGGAAGATCTCAGTCATGTAGCTGTGTCCCCCCCCCTGTAAGCATAAGCATAACCGGAGTGGGCTGGTCCGACGTACGCCACTTCAGCGTAGGAGTGTGAATAAATAGGCCGGAGCTCTGGGCGTGGTTCACTTGTAGGAAGACCAAAGCGTCTGCCAGGGCGGCGCCCCTCACCCTGCCACGAGGCCGCCGACGTGACCGCCAGCCTCCTCAGCCGATCGCTGGCTTCCGCCACACAGGCCCCCAGCGGCACAGCACCGCTGACTTATGTCTGTACAAACTACTGCCTTCGATATACACTGCGGACAGCAAGGCTCACAATTCAGATCGAGTCGCGATTGCAGATGACGCAGTCCAGTAGGCAAAAGACATTGCTCAAGTCAACAATACGTGGCTGTGGGCCTTTCCTGACCGCTGCCTCCGGCCTACACTGCGGTCAGTAGGGCTCAGAATTCAGATGGAGTCGAGATTGCAGATGACGCAGTCCAGTAAGCAACAGACATTGCTCAAGTCAACAACACGTGCCTGTGGGCCCTTCCTCACCGCTGCCTCCTGCCTCCACTGCGGTGAGTAGGGCTCACAATTCAGAGCATCTCGCGATTGTAGATGACGCAGTCCAGTAGGCAACAGACATTGCTACCAGTGCAGCCAGCCCGGACCACGCATCATCGCTGACTGCGCACACGCTAAGTGCTTCAAGTACCACTAACTCTGTGCAGCTCAAGTCAACGCCACGTGGCTTTGGGCCTTTGATGACCGCTGCCTCCGGCCTACAATGCGGTTAGCAGGGCTAACAATTCAAGATTAGTGCCGATGCAAATTGTGTAAGAGAGTATAATCGGTTAAGAAGACTGTATGCTCCCAATCTGTGCAGCTCAAGTCAACGTCACGTGGCTGTGGGCCTTTGCTGACCGCTGCCTCCAGCCTACACTATGGAAGACCGGCGACACGTGGTGCCACTAACCCTGTTCAACACAAGCCGGCGACACGTGGTGCCACTAACCCTGTTCAACACAAGCCGCGACACGTGGTGCCACTAACCCTGTTCAACACAAGCCGGCGACACGTGGTGCCACTAACCCTGTTCAACACAAGCCGATCCCACATGTGGAACTGTGTCCTGAGTCCTGAATGGCAGTGACCCCAAGTCCGTGGCAGCAACCACAGCACCAGACTCCCTTCGATCAGTGAGGCATATTTCCATATGCAAGGCCGGCGACACGTGGTGCCACTAACCCTGTACAACACAAGCCGATCCCACATGTGGAACTGTGTCCTGACTCCTGAATGGCAGTGACCCCAACTTCGTGGCAGCGACCACAGCACCAGACTCCCTTCGATTAATGAGGTGTATTTGCATATGGAAGGCCGGCGACACGTGGTGCCACTGAACCTGAACTACGCAGGCCGGTGGGGCCACCAACCTATGCACGTGGCTGTGGGCCCTTGCTCACCGCTACCTCTGGCCTACACTGCGGTCAGCAGGGCTCACAATTCAGATACATTCGCGATTGCAGATGACGCAGTCCAGTAGGCAAGAGACATTGCTCCCAGTGCGGCCCGTCCGCACCAAGCAGCATCACAGGCTCATACATTCCCAATGCTTTTGGTGCCACTAACTGCACCTCAACTCAACGCCACGTGGCTATGGGCCCTTGCTGACCGCTACCTCTGGCCTACACTGCGGTCATCAGGGCTCACAATTAAAATTAAGTCTTCATTCATTAATTACAGAGTCCAGTAGGCAAGTAACTATCACAGGCCTAAAACCTACATAATATCCTTGCTTCAAGAACTTTTTTTATATCAGGTATAGCTTTAGTACAATCACCAAATTCATCTTCAAGTGCAAATGAACACTCATTAGCAGTCTACACTGCGGGCAGCAGAGCTCGCAATTCGAAATTTGGACACGTGGTGCCACTAACCCAGTTCAACACAAGCCAGCGACACGTGGTGCCACTAACCCTGTTCAACACAAGCCGATCCCACATGTGGAACTGTGTCCTGAGTCCTGAATGGCAGTGACTCCAACTTCGTGGCAGCGACCACAGCACCAGACTCCCTTTGATCAGTGAGGCATATTTCCATATGCAAGGCCGGCGACACGTGGTGCCACTAACCCTGTTCAACACAAGCCGATACCACATGTAGAACTGTGTCCTGACGCCTGAATGGCAGTGACTCCAACTTTGTGGCAGCGACCACAGCACCAGACTCCCTTCGATTAGTGAGGCGTATTTGCATATGGAAGGCCGGCGGCACGTGGTGCCACTGAACCTGAACTACGCAGGCCGGTGGGGCCACCAACCTATGCACGTGGCTGTGGGCCCTTGCTCACCGCTACCTCTGTCCTACACTGTGGTCAGCAGGGCTCACAATTCAGATACAGTCGCGATTGCAGATGACGCAGTCCAGTAGGCAAGAGACATTGCTCCCAGTGCGGCCCGTCCGCACCAAGCAGCATCACAGGCTCATACATTCTCAATGCTTTTGGTGCCACTAACTGTGCACCTCAACTAAACGCCACGTGGCTATGGGCCCTTGCTGACCGCTACCTCTGGCCTACACTGCGGTCATCAGGGCTCACAATTAAAATTAAGTCTTCATTCATTAATTACAGAGTCCAGTAGGCAAGTAACTATCACAGGCCTAAAACCTACATAATATCCTTTTAGTATCCTTGCTTCAAGAACTTTTTTTATATCAGTTATAGCTTTAGTACAATCACCAAATTCATCTTCAAGTGCAAACGAACACTCATTAGCAGTCTACACTTCGGGCAGCAGAGCTCGCAATTCGAATTTTGGACACGTGGTGCCACTAACCCTGTTCAACACAAGCCGCGACACGTGGTGCCACTAACCATGTTCAACACAAGCCGATCCCACATGTGGAACTGTGTCCTGAGTCCAGAATGGCAGTGACCCCAAGTCCGTGGCAGCGACCACAGCACCAGACTCCCTTCGATCAGTGAGGCATATTTCCATATGCAAGGCCGGCGACACGTGGTGCCACTAACCCTGTACAACACAAGGCGCGACACGTGGTGCCACTAACCCTGTTCAATACAAGCCGATCCCACATGTGGAACTGTTTCCTGAGTCCTAAATGGCAGTGACCCCAACTTCGTGGCAGCAACCACAGCAGCAGACTCCCTTCAGTTTTATTTGTTGTTGTTTTGTTTAAATAAAATGTTTTATATGTAAATCTATACATGACTAAGATTCTTGTTTGTCCAACCACACAGGGACAATATCGGGCCCAAGAAGGTTGTTGGGGGTTTGTTGGTAATGTGGGAAGAGGGTGCGTTACCTGCTGATGTGGGGAGAGGCAGCGTGAAAGGGGTATCTCTCACACAAAGAACTCCGGTATGTTTTCAGAAATGCCTCGGACAGATGCCAGCTGACAGACTGAATCACAAAATGGCTTTTCAATGCTTATGTAGTGTGACTTATGAACAGTTCGCACCCAGGCTCGCAGAGGGACAACTGCGGCCCGTCCGCTCGACTCACAGACGCAGTACTACGAGCCGTCCGCTCCCAAAGGAACAGCAGCGTAGTAGCTCGCAGAGGTACAGGCACAGCAGCATACTAGCTCGCAAAGGTAGAGAGCTGAGAGCCGACGGACTGGCTTCTAACGGCATAGCTGCAAAGTGGTGATGTTGGGCAGAGGGAGTGTGAAAGGGTTATCTCGCACAGACAGAGCTCCGGTATATTAAATTGCCCCCGGGACCTTTCTTTTATATTTTCACTCGATGCAAGAAAGCGCGCTTTCTGGACCAAGACCTTTCTCCCTACCAAATTTGGCGTAATTCCGTTCAGCAGTTTGACCTGTAGCCTTGTCTAAAGTTTCCTATGGAAAATCCATTGAGAAAACACGTTTTCACCCCCCCACATAGCTACCTGTCGCAGGCGTACTCGCTGTTGGTGTGCAGGTCAGTGGTCTAGTTGTCAACATGTCACGGCCACTCCCTGAGGGCAGGTTTGCACACACACCACACCCATCCGGCACATGCGTCACAGGCCATGTGACCACAGCAAATATAATGGATCGACAACGTCACATCCTTTATTGCCGGTGGTGACTGGATGGCGGACGCTCCACGGGTCTCAATCATAAAGAGTCCATGAAAAGTTGCGCAGAGGGTTAGTCGCACCCTGAGCTGTATGGCCGTCAGGGGCCTACTACCACGTGGCGCGGACTTGAGTTGCACAGGGTTAGTCGCACCCTAAGTTGTATGGCCGTCAGCGGCCTACCACCACGTGGCGCTGACTTGCGTTGCACAGGGTTAGCGGCACCAAAAGCTGATGTGGTCTCCGCCATTGATGACTCAGGACTCAGCGACATGTGTGGGATCTGCTGGGCCGCGGAGCGGGTCCACATAATGTGCACCAAGCCATGGTGGCGGGACCTGGCCCTGGAGCTTTCACGGGCACGTGGAGTGCCCACTGGTAGACACTCCGGTGGCAGCAGGTAATTATTTGGTCATGGATGCGCAGGGGCGGCAGTGTCTCTCTCTCTCTCTCACTCCCTCTCTTCACTCTCTCTCTCACTCTCTTCCTTCCTTTCCTTCTATCTCTCTCACTCTCTCTCCCTTCTCCCTTTCTCACTCCCTTTCTTTCCTTCCCTCTCTTTTTCTCTCTGGCTTTTTTTTCCTTCTCTCTTTCTCTGTGTCTCACTCCTTTGATATGCGCATTACACACGTCCTTATTTTGTGCTTTATTTTCCAGGCTGTGTCGTCGACATTGATGGACCCGACAGGAGTCTTCCGCCTTGTTGTTTTGTGTTGAGTTTGTTAAATTTAGTTTAACCTCTATATGTACGTAAACAGAAATATTAAGTTGGAAAAAAAAAAAAAATGCAATAAAGTTTTTGGTTGTTACTTAAGTGCTGTGTGACTCTTTCTCGTTCTTATTACTGTTATTTGGTGGTGTCCAGCATGGTGTTAAATTTTGGGGCAGTTATCGCGGGAATACTGGTGATGTCTGCAGTTTGCACCAGCTTCTGAATAGTGTGTTAGATTTATCTCAACTTTAGTTGCATTAAAGTGCTGATAATGAGATGCAGAGTAGGCGTTCCCGTGCAAAAACACACGAGGTGCACCTTTGCGATTTATTCTAAATACTAAAATCCTGTATTGAATTGCACTGTGGTAGTGGGTGCATTTACAGTGTACACACAAAATCAATGAAGAAATCTCATTGTATTTATATTGATTGGGAATAGTGGGTCAGGTGCTGAATCTTGACGGGATACACTGCCCAGTTCGTTTATTTTTCTGTACACGAAAAAACCACATCACAACTTTCACAACGAAAGGCAAAAACTGCGATGCGAAACAAATTCCGGCGATAAGCCGCGTTAGCACCAGGGATTTTACACCTGCTTTCTGCTGGTGTTAAGCAGGACGACTACCTGCAGCATGAAAGGGAACACAGCCAAGAGCCACACCGGAACACCCACAGGTGCCATAGAGTCAATGAGCATGATACACGGATACCCATGAGGGCCACAACACTCATCGCAACAACCCCAGGACCGCCAACGCCCCCCGAACCCGCATCTGAGCAAGTGTGTCCGTGTGGTCATTGTGTTAGCATGATGGGCACAGGCCCTGCAACATCACAGTGTGCTGTCTTCAGCGGACGTTACCATGTCACCTCAGCGTTGGCAGTGAGCCTGGACATGTAGCTACGCACGCATCCTCCTGCATGCACAAGCGGCGTGTGCTGGTCCGGCGTCGTGCTGGAGGTAGTGTTTAAGAGTTTACAAAAATGCAGTGGTGTTTGGGTAGTGTAAGGGGTCATGCTGGGAGTAGTGTTTTAGGGTTTAGGGTAGTGCAGTGGTGTTTGTGTACTGTAGGGGGTCGTGCTGGGGTAGTCGTTTTAGGGTTTAAGGTAGAGCAGTGGTGTTTGGGTAGTGTAGGGGGTCATGCTGGAGGTAGTGTTTTAGGGTTTAGGGTAGTGCAGTGGTGTTTGTGTAGTGTAGGGGGTCATGTTGGGAGTAGTGTTTTAGGGTTTAGGGTAGTGCTAGTGGTGTTTGGGTAGTGTAGGGGGTCGTGCTGGGGATAGTGTTTTAGGATTTAGGGTACTGCAGTGGTGTTTGCGTAGTGTAGGGGGTCCTGCTAGGGGTAGTGTTTTAGGGTTTACGACAATGCAGTGGTGTTTGCGTAGTGTAGGGGGTCCTGCTAGGGGTAGTGTTTTAGGGTTTACGACAATGCAGTGGTGTTTGGGTAGTGTAGGGGGTTGTGCTGGGGGTAGTATTTTAGGGTTTAGGGTAGTGCAGTGGTGTTTGGGTAGGGGGTCGTGCTGGGGGTAGATTTAGGGTTTAGGGTAGTGCAGTGGTGTTTGGGTAGTGTAGGGGATCGTGCTGGGGGTAGTGTTTTAGAGTTTACGACAGTGCAGTGGTGTTTGGGTAGTCTTTGGGTAGTGTAGGGGATCGTACCGACAGACTGACTCACAGAGCTCCGAGCCGACGGACGGGCTTCTAAAGGCATAGCCGCGACCTGGTGATATGAAGAGAGGCAGCGTGAAAGGCATATCTCACACAGACACAGATGCCAGTGTTGCCTCGCAGAGGTAAAACTACGAACCCGATGGCTTCTACACGGAGAGATGCGAGCTGACGGAGTAAATCACAAAATGGCTGCCAACACTTCCTGGTTTCAACCATTCACAGCCAATAAGCCGCAAGCTGGTGCTTGTAACCCCTCAGCCAATCACATGTCAGAATTCTCAAATATCGATATCTGTAAAATTTGATATTTCTCAAAAACTACTGAACGAATTTACACCATTTAAACAAAAGCGTGCTGTCTGGACCATCACCTTTCTCCCTGCCAAATTTGGCGTAATTCCGTTCAGCAGTTTCACCTGTAGTCTTCTGTAAAGTTTCGTAAGGAAATTGCATGGAGAAAACACGTTTTAGGACCCTCTTTTTCTCAGCCCCTCCTACACCATTCACCCCCAAACTTTCAATATAAGAGCTAATCAAAAAAGAGAAACTTTTTGGATAATTTCATAAAGATTCGTCAAACGACGCCAAAGTTACAAGCACATAGAAGGCTCCAGAAGGGGGCCGCGCAACCCCCTCCCAACATGAGTGAAGCCCCGGGGCTGCGCGGACCCCAGCGCACCCCCGCAACCCCTGCGAGCCCCTGCTATTATATTTTAAGAAATACCCCCGGAACCTAGCCCACCCAAGGGCCTCATTAAAATGAAACGCAAGAACCCGCGACACCATCGCAAATTTTTGCCGATTTTTTTTATTTTTTAAATGATTTTTTGGGCCCTGGGGGTCCTTCTGTGACCCCCTGAGCAGGCCTAGGGGGTCAGGGTTTTTCTACCCTGCCCCTTCTCTTGTTTTATACCTTTGTTTCTCTGTTTTCAGGTGACTCGCTTCTACCGAGCCACAAGATGGCTGCCAACACTTCCTGGTTTGGACTACTAGCAGCCAATCACAGTGAAGCTCGCGCACGCGACCTAGGCTCCGCCCAGATATCAAAACTTTTATTTTTCTCATTTCTCAGCAACTACTGAACGGATTTACACAATTTAAAAAAAAGGTCGCTTTCTGAACCAATCTCTACCTTTTTGCCAAATTTGGAGTAATTCCGTTCAGTAGTTTCGGCTGTAGCCTTGCACAAAGTTTCCTATGGGAAATTGATTTTTTGACTCTTATTTTTTCAATTTCTCAAAAACTACTGAACGGATTTACACCATTTAAAAAAAAGGTTGCTTTCTGAACCAAGCTCTACCTTTTTGCCAAATTTGGGGTAATTCCCTTCAGCAGTTCGGGCTGTAGCTCGTCGCAAAATTTCCTATGGAGAAAACGAGTTTTGGGACCCCCCTTTTTTCTCAGCCCCCGCTTGACGAATCACCCCCACACTTTCAGGATAGGAGCTGACCTGGATAGACTTTTTTTGGGGAGAATTTCAGGAAGATTCGTCAAACGACGCCAAAGTTATTAACAAATCAAAAAATGCTTTTCCTATGGAAACTAGGTTCTAACTATAACTACCTACTGGCGACCGCCAGTAGGTAATATATATAATAACACAGCCCCACCCTGCATTGGCAGGTGCATCAACAGAGGGCAGGCAGAAGGTACAGTGGCGGTACAACAGGCATGCACACAGAGAATGAGGGGGAGGGGCAGAAGGATGGGCAGCTATGGAGGACAGTGGCAGCACAACGGACCATGGTGGGTGTTGGCATGAGCAGAGTTACGGAGAACAGAGGGCAGTGCGGAGGGACAGGAGCAGTAACAAAAGGCAGTGGCAGCACAGGGGCAGTGGTAGCACAACGGACCAGGAAGGGAGGTGGCAGGGACACACACACGAAGAATGGGGGGCAGGGGCAGCAATGGAGGGCAGTGGTAGCACAGAGGAAGGACCAGTACGATGGAATAGGGAAGGAGGGGGCAGGGGCTGACACTCAGAGAATGGGGTGCATGGGCAGCAACAAAGACCAGTGGCAGCATAGGGGCAGAGGTAGCACGACGGGCCAGGGAAGGATGCAGAAGGGGAACACATGTGGAGAACGGGGATGGGGTTGACAGACAGCAATGGAGAGCAGTGGGAGCACAGGGGCAGTGGCAGCAGAATGGGCCAGAGAGAGAGGGGGTAGAGGTATGCGCATGGAGAATAACAGGGGAAGCAGCGGAAGGCAGTTGCAGCACAACAGACGAGGAAGGGCGGGGCAAGGGCATACACACAAAGAATTGAGATGATGGTGATGGCCAGGCAGCAACAGAGGGCAGTGGCAGCACAACAGGCGATGGGGTGAGTGGGCAGTAGGACACACATGGAGAACTGTGGGGGCAGGGGCAGTAACAGAGGGCAGTGGCAGCACAAGGGCACTGGCAGCACAAAGGACCAAGGAGGCAGCAGCATGCAATGGAGAACAGGGCAGGGGCATGAGGGGAGGGGCAGGGGCAGCAACAGAGGGCAGTGGCAGCACTGAGGAAGTGGCAGCTCAATTGACCAGGAAGGAAGGGGTTATGGACATGCACATGGGAAATGGGGGCAAGGCTTCATGAAGGCCAGTGGCAGCAAAATGGACCACGAAGGGAGAGGGCCGGGGCACTGTGGGAAAATGCCTCTTTTGCATAGTCAACCCTTTTTTTGTAGATTGATGCTGCTGGTTTTTTTTGTACTCTGCTAACCAGGCCCCAGTGCATGTACTCTGACCCCAAAACATGTCAAAATTGGTTAAAATCCAATTTGGCATATTTAACTTATGTATATATCTCCAGTGTATGGTACAAAGGGTATCCAGGGCCTGTAAGGTAAATTTCACTCGTGGACTGTAGCACCCACTACAGTGACAGTAAAAACATGACTGCAGGCCTACCATTGTAGCCTGGCTGTGGCAAATTCAAACTGCAAATTCGACCTAAACCTTAATTTCATATATTAATAAGTCACCCCTAAGCTGGCCTTACTGCCTGTAAGGCTCGGTGCATGGTACTAAAAGTAGAACATGTAAAAGATTGATGTCTAACCCCAAATGCTATTTTCACTGTAGCACGGCTTGCCATAGGAAACACCGTGTTGCATTATTAAGATTAATAATGCTAATTTTGGTTAGGAAACAGCTAGAAATATAATTCAAGGTCTCTTTTTAATAAATATTCAAAATCCAATTTATTGGTAAAATCACATTTTTAATAACTATTAAAGAAAAGGTACAATTTCCTGATTAAAACCTCTGGAAGTCCATATGAGTGAGCTCCAAGACATACTCCAAAAGTGGGTAGGGTCGCCCCTGGGAATTTTTGCCTTCTTGGTTGGAAAGGGGCCAAGAGACACACCCACCCACCCACAGGCTGGTACCAGGAATACATGTGGCACCCACAATACCCTCCTCAGAACACTACTGGACCTATGGAAGATAAAAGGAGGACTGTACTTGCTGTTGAGATCTGTGAGGAGACCCAAAAGGCTGGACCTTCTCCCACTTGTACCTAGGACAAGGAAGCGGACTCAAAATGTCAGTTAGCTAACTGCCTGTTAAGCTACAGAGCTACAAAAAGAAGTACCAGCCGACCTGTTCCAACTGGACCTGCTGGTGCTTCTGCTGGAGTGAGTCTTGACTCCCGCTAGCTGTTTCAGGGGTCCTGGAACTACAGGCTTGGGAAAGGTATACTCCTCCTAACAGCCTGAAAATCCTAGGATTTAGAACATTTTGGCTCCAAAGAGCTCTGGAAGACTGGGTCATGCCTACCAAGTCAATCTGATGAAGGTGTGTTACTGCAAGGACAAAGATCATCATCGCTGCCGCTGTTCCCAGTGGATACAAAATAATACACTGTGACCTTACCAACAAACATGCTGGCGGAATAGCCATCATTCACAAAGAGGACATCAACTGCACATCCACCATGGACGCCCCCACTCCCATCATGGAACACCTCAACTTTCAACACTAACAGCAAAACCACACTAAGAGGCACCCTCACGTCCTGACCTCCTGGGCCCTGCTCCATCTTCTGCAAGGACATTGCAGATTTCAACTCCCATGTAGCTACCGACTCTCCAGACTTCCTCCTCCTAGGGGACCTCAACTTCCACCTGGAGGACCCCTCCAACCCCAAAACCACCATTCTCCTCAAGATCCTGAAGAACCTCAGACTCTCCCAGCTAGTAACTGACCCCACACACACTGCCGGACACACACTGGACCCCATTTTCTCCACCAGCAACAAACTGACCTACAGCCACACCAGTGAAATCACCTGGTCCGAACACTCTATAATATACTTCCTCATTTCCTCCACCAGCAAGCCCCCAACCAACCTCTCCAGCACCCCCCACAGAAGCTGGAGCAAGGTATCAGAGGTCCTCTGGACACAGACCCTCGACGCATCACTACCTCCTACAACCCTGATGAAGTCGTCAAAATCTTCAATACCTGGATCACCCACTGTGCTGAAAAAGTGGACCCCCTCAAACCCTCGCGATCCCGCAAATCCCCCCCACTGAGCCAATTGGTTCACAGATGAACTTAACAAGGAACTGGAAAGAACCTGGTGTTCCAAAAAGACCCCCTCCAACAGTGTAAATCTCAAAAGAGCACTAAACAAATATCACTCGCATCAAAAGGATGCCAAGAAAGAGGCCCTCAATAACTGCCTAAAAGCCAGCTCCAATCACAGCAAGGAACTCTATGGCATAGTCAAGGAGTTCACCAACCCAACAGCAACAGAGAATGCCATCACCCCCTCCCAGAACCTCGGCGGCTCCCTCTCAGAGTTCTTCCACAACTAAATTGTAACAATATATGAGCACTTCGACCCTCATCCTCTCCTTGATACCCTCAGCACTCTTTAACCCAACAAAGACAACACCCCAGCCACCATCTCAATCTGGGAACCCCTCACCACGCTGACCACCGCCACCCTCAGGAGCTCCATCCACTGCGGAGCTCCAAGGGACCCCTGCCCTCACCACATGTTTAACAAAGGAACCAGCTCCATCAGCAAGGAGCTCATCCCCATCCTGAATATCTCCATCACCCATGCCTACCTCCCCACCGCATGGAAGCACGCAGAAGTCAAACCTCTTTTATAAAAAACCTCAGCGGACCCAGCGGACCTCAAAAATTACCAACCCATGTCGCTACTAACCTTACTAGCCAAAGTCCTCGAAAAAGCAATCAACACTCAACTGATCAACCATCTTGAAATCAACAACCTCCTGGATCCCTTGCAATCAAGATTACACGGCAACCATAGCACAGAAACTGCCCTCATAGCAGCCATGGATGACATCAGAGCTCTCACAGCGAAATCGTTGCGTCATATGCAGCCTTCAACACCGTATCGCACTACACCCTCCTCCACGGCCACCACCAGATGGACAACCAAGGAAATGCCCTTGAATGGATCACCTCCTTTCTCACAGGCAGAACCCAAAGCATCCACCTTCCACCCTACTCCTCAGCGCCAAAGGACATCATCTGCAGAGTCCCCCAAAGCTCCTCTCTTAGCCCCACCCTCTTCATAACCTACATGGCCCCCTTAGCCACCCTGGTCAAATCTCATAACATGAGCATCATATCCCACGCAAATGACACCCAACTCACCATGTCCCTTTCCTCCGCCCCTACCAACACAAAAAATAACTTCCACATGAGCACGACCAGCGGCGCCAGTTAGATGCAGAGCAAATGCCTCAAACTTAACACCAATAAAATTGAGGTACTCATCTTTAGGCGCACCATCTCCCCCTGGGACCACACCTGGTGGTCCACCAAACTAGGCCCCCCTTCCAAGCCCACAGAACCCGTAAAAAATGTAGGCATTATTCTCGACACCTATCTATCCATGAAGAAACAGGTGAATGCAATCTCTTCCCCATGTTTCCACATCCTCCGCATGCTGAAGAAAACCTTCAAATGGCTCCCCACAGACACCAGAAACATGATCACCCACGCACTCATCCCTGTCTGGACTACTGCAACGCCCTCTACGTAGGGATCAACACCCAACTCCAAAACAGGCTCCAGACCAATACAGAACACGGCTGCCAGGCTCATCCTCGACCTCCCAAGACGGACCCACATGACCAGCCACCTTGCTCCACCTTGCCCTCTCCTCTTAAATCATCAGAAGCAGAAGCGGCAGCCGATCCTTCTTCCCACCTTGCCCCAAACTCTGGAACAACCTCCCCCTACCTCTTCAGTCAGCACCAACACTACTGGAGTTCAGAAACAAACTGAAAACCTGGCTCTACAACAAATAGCTAGGCGCAGCAGAACGTTCCCCCTACAGTGCCTGGAGACCCTCATGGGTGATAAGTAGCGTTCTATAAATCCCGTTTAATTGATTGATTGTTTGAAGATGCGGGTTGCTTACAATAAGAGCTTTTTAGCAGCAGAAATCCATTTAAGGATAACATTGTAGAGAGTGTATCCGACCTCATGGAATCTGAGGTCCAAAAAAGTGACTGCGCAGTCAAATTGCCAAATTCAAAATAGGGCAGTCGGACCGCCGGTGCAGTCGTAGCCGCAGCGCCACCGCGGGGTTGGCAGTCCTATGGACCGCAAAACTTGTAATCTCCCCCCCTAAACCTGAAGGTAAAACGTCTAACTGGGTAAAATCTGGTTTCTGTACCCAGCCTGCGATCCATTGCAATTGGCCTTAAATTGCACCTTGGTCCCGGTCAAGTGCAACCAGATTGCCGCAGTTGGTGCTTAACACTTTTTAGTGCTATTTTTATTTGAAAATTTAAAAAATCATAATTCCAGTTCCCCTCATTGGATTTTTTCATTTTGTCCATTACATTTTTGTTCATTTTTATAAATTGGAGTGGAGTTTTTAGTGTGTTGCATTTTCAACTTGTTGACTGGTTTGGTGCTTCTAAAAGCGTATCAGATTTTCTTTTGTTAAGCCTGTCTTCTTTCTGCCATAGCTATCAGAGGTTGACCTCAGGTCTAAATTTCTGAAACCTTTACTGAACCAAGCAGGAACAGTGATATTATTAATTGCGGTGTACTACCATCCACACAACCTAATAATCAACTTTCTCACAAGCACGCACACAGAGAACAGGGAAGCAGAGCCAACAATGGAGGGCAGTAGCAGCACAGGGGCAGTGGCAGCACAAAATGCCATTGAGGGAAGGGGCAGCAGGCTGACCACGGAGGGCAGGAAAGAAGGTCTATGGGAACACAGACTGGGAACAGACAGCAGACAGTATGGGGAGGAGCAGCAAGCTGACCACAGAAGACATACTGCGTGGGTTGGGTACCAGTGAATGGTGGGCCTGAGCCAAATATCCACTGTGCATGTGTTTCAGCCATGCATAGTGGGATGTTGGGTGGATATGACCCAAAAATGTCAGAAATTCACTGAAAAAATGAACGATTCAAAGTGACATAGTTAGACATGGTAATAGGGTCTTTGCTTCTGTTTTTTAAAAAACTAGAAATTCACTGAAATAAATATATGTTAAAATACCTTTATATTTAGGCATTGAAATAAATTAAAAACAAATGTTATAAATACAAAAAAAAACTGAAATCCAGTTTGCGTTCAGTGAGCTAACTAAAACTTGCACTCCCGCCATGCACTGCTTATGAAATCATATGTTGTATCACTCATGACATGGTAATGGTATCACTGAGACATGACTGATGACATTTCAAATGACATAATTGATGACATCATCCATGCTACTGCTCCTCAAATTACTCTATAAACCACTAGATAATTTACGAAAAAATGCAGGCAGTAAATGGCCCACAAACATATACAACATAGATTGACTATATGCACATGTGTGCATGTACAAAATAGAAATAGTGTGTTCCTGGACATAAGTCTGATTCAGTATAGTAAAAGATATATGATGCAGTTTAACTATGAGTAAAGTTTTAAGTGCAAACAATAATTCATCTAAAAAACATACAGGCACATGCATCAACCATTTTTGCGAGCGCAAACGGTGCGATTCGCAAAAATCGGCCGTTTGCGCTCGCAAAAATGGCATTTGCGATGCATCAAGGTCCAAGGCACTCGCAATTTGAGAATTCGCAATTAATTGCGATTTCTCAAATTGCGATCGCATTTAAGGAATCGCAATTTGCGATTCCTTAAATGCAATGCAAGAACCACTTTAGAATAGCGATTTCGCTATTAGGGGGCGCAAATTACCATGAAGTTGAACTTCATGGTAATTTGCAACAAGCATTTGCAATGCACTAGGTCTCGCTTTTACACGACTTTAAGCTATTGGCATTGTAAATGACAATGCCTTTTATTTCGTTTTAAAAACCAAAACATAAATATAACTTATAAGGCATTGTCATTTACAATGCCAATAGCTCAAACTCGCGTAAATGCGAGACCTATTGCATTGCAAATGCTTGTTTTTTGCAACTGAACTCAAAGTCCATTTTCCTCTAAAATTCGTCTCGTGCTTATCAAAACTCCGCCTTCAACCACCTGCACGCAGGCAGCACACCTTCTGCAGGGGGAAGGATGAGGGCATGCACTTTTCATGGCTCATCACAGAAAGGCTCCCATAGTTCACACGTTTACATTTTACTCCGTGTTCGAGTGAGGGCAGCACCTCTCAGCTGCGACATTTTGTCCAGGTTTGATTTACCCTTTGCATTTTGGTACTTGTAGTCCTGCAGTGTGTAACGGTAGGACCTTAAGAAGGATGGGATAAAGAGCTTTACTGAGTGGTGCTTGCCCCTGGTGTAAAACCGGTCTGCAAAGCAGATGAGTGTACGCCCCCCACCCTACTCCACTCATGTGGCTGCGGATGTCTCTATGCCACCGGCGCAATTATGTTTCAGTCCAGGGTGGCGTGCATTTTGCAAATTATTTCAAAGTTGTACATTTCTGGTTGCACTTCAAATTAAACAAAATCCTACAGCTGTTAAGTAGTCCCGTGCCTTGCGTGACACTTTCAGCCTGCGCTGACATTTACCTTACACGTCCAATGGTAGGATGCAAACTACACAACCCAAAATGCAAAGTTGTTGATTTAATAGCCAGAACTCGCTGATGGCATCACCGCCCCTCCCCCCAAGGATAAGACTACAGCTTCCAGAATCCAACAGATGGGGACTTGAAATTCCAGGTCTAGGACATAATGTTCCAGTGAAATGGACTCAATCTTCTGGTTACCCCTCCCAATAACGACTAGTGAGGTGTTACAATAGTGCAGCCAATAACCCTCCCGGGCCCCCCCAAACCTTCCACCCCCATCACATCTCCTACCCCCAGCACAATTAACAGCTGAGCTGCATGTGGCTCATCGAGAATGTGGTGTAACGGCCAGAGCTGCCGCCTTTGGTACCGCGAAAGGAGGTTCCAGTCTCCGCGTCGGCTCAATATCCTGTGATACTGGGCAAATCACTTCATCTCCCTGTGCCTACCAAAATCGAACGTGTCCTTGTGTAATGTAACTGACACTCATGTAAAGCGCTCCAATACCTTCCGGTCGAGTTTGCGCTACATAAAACTGCAAAAGTAAAAACACTAAGAAAAGTAATGAAAACAGAGTTTTCCCAACCCTCATCAACCCGCCATGGCTGGTTCAATGTGCCAGCAGCAGTGACGAAATGGGTAAAGCTGGACCGCAAACAGAGGTTGCCTTTGGTCAGGGAGCGCCCTGGCCGAAACACACTTGGTGCCCCCTCCCCAACCCCCATACTCATTTTCTTTATTTGTCTATGTGTCCCAGGTCGAAGTGAGGCTTCTTGCAGACAGCTCCTGCCCTGCGCCCCTCTGGAGGTTGGCGCCCTGAGCCCAGCTCACATATGCTAAAGTTTGGCCCTGACTACAAGCCCCAAAATGCAACGCCTGGTTGGCAGAAAAGCATTGACTGACTGGCGCGGGCGCACGGGCATGGGTGCACTTGGCCGTTAAGATCTGTTAGGCCAGTGGTCACCTCATCCTCTGGCTAATCGTCGATCTTCGACCGGAAGTGTGCGCTAAACTTAACACCTTGAGGCGAATCCTTTTGCTGGGAGCGCTACACAAACCACGCCGATACAATAAATGAATGGGGCCGATGCAAATTAAGCCGGAATGTTGAGTCTGTGAAGGCGAATCCTTTTGCAGGGAGTAACATATGGCCTGCTAGAAATTTGTAAAAAATAATCTTATGTCTATGATTGAAGGAGACAGGGCGTGTCAGCCTGCAGTGGGTATACCATACCTCATCAGTCAAGGGCAGACCGAAATCGTCCTCCCAAGAAGTCCGAACCTTGGAGTCTCGGCCCGGAATAAGGTTTAAACTAGTGTGGCATCATTTGGAAATTGGTCCGTTCCCATCCATGTTGAACATCAGCAACGTCAGTGGTAGAAATTTGTTGGGTAGGTTTAGATCTGCGCCCGTAGTGCGCTCTGGAGGCGGTGGGGTATAAAGTGATCCCTGTAAGGGGCATTCTGAAACCTTGTGCCTTCCGTTCTGCAGAATACATGTCCCGGTGTCCGTCAGGAAAATGATCCCCAAAGGCGTGTAAGTCGTCTTTTGACAATATAATTTGGACTAAGCATTCGTGTGTGGTGGGAGCCAGGGATTGTCAGCTAGGGGAATATAACAACCGACCGTCAAGCATACAAGCTGGTCTCTTCCAAGCCCAGCTAGCCGTGGATAGTGTCTGTATTTTGTGCGGGTCGAACGGAAGACCTGCCGGTAATAACGTTTTCATTGGTGTTGGGGCTGCAAGATCCATTTCTGTCAGTGCAAATAACATAACATGTGTATTTGTAAGCGCACATTCACCCAAGGGTATCTTGGTGCTGAATAACAGATGCAGGAGGAGCACATGTTTTTTCAGAGGACGGACTTGGGTTCTTTTTAACTTGCATTTCATAAAAAAAGTGGTAAACACGTTGAGAAAATTATGAAAGAAAGACTTCTTGAATATGGCACTCGCACAAATTCAAAATAAAAATACCTTGTTGGCGTTTCAAAATATACATTTTCACGAAGCAATTTTTCTTTTTTTGTCAGGTTCATTGGGCGCCAGAGAGCCAGACATTTCCAGTCAGTATGGTCTGTATGTTACTTGGGAGAGGAGGGAAGTGCTGGGAACAGGCGCCCTCGGAATGCATGTGCGCCATGGCTCATCTGCTTCACAGCCTCGTGAAGACTTTTCTTATCTGCTTGTTAAATAAACAAGCAGATAAGAAAAGTCTTCACAACAGCCGTGAAGCACAAAGAGAAAAAGGACAACAATGGAGGAGCGGGGGCGAGCGAGCGCGGCAGCCTGCTCAGCTGACCAGACGCTCGTGCGTCATGGCCTTTTGCCGGCATGTGTTTACAATTATCGCGCACACGTCTGGGCACGATAATTGGAAACACATGTTTGCCGCGCGCACCCATCCCAAAAAGGCCAGCCACGACGCACGAGCGTTTGGACTGCTTCTGAAAGTCACTTACTTAAAGTCTTCGCCTAGCAGCGCTTGCGCGCTACTCGAGGCTCGACCTAAAAACTGTGAAAAATGCACTTTAGTGCATTTTTCAAAGTTTCATGTTGCGCGCACACATGCCCTTGGGGCATGTGTGTGCGCAACATGGGTGCACATCACTTTTTCAGGGGTGCAACAGGGTGTCATTTTGACACCCTTGCACCCCTGGAATTGCATGCGCAATTTGCGAGTACCTATTGGTACTCGCAAATTGCGCATGCAATCTCACATTCTTTCCTATGGGCCTGTAGGCCCATAGGAATGAATGGGGAGCCATTCCTTAATTGCGACTCGCAATTTGCGAGGCGCAATTAAGGAATTTGTAGGAATCGCTATTTTCTCAGCGATTCCTACATGCATAGGCATTTGCGCTTCCTTATTAGCGAATCCTTATTTTTCGCTATTAAGGAATCGCAAATGGCATGTTTGATGCATGTGCCTGATAGAGACTAAGCGTAACTAAAGTGAGTTTAAGAAGTAAGTTACAAAAAAGTTGTGAATCAAAGTGCTCATCCCAAAATATGTGAGAAAGACTAAAGCTTATCCATACAATAAATTATTCACCTGTGGATTTCTGTGCACATACTGACATTAAAGAGTTGTCATATACTGCTATAAACAATTTCTATATAAACTGCATATTTAAAGGGTGCAGATATTTATTTCCAGAAGTTCAATGAAATTTCTGAGTCATTATACATTATTGAGGAATGTATAATGCAGCATTTCCTAAACTGTGGGTCGCAAACCTACTTTTAGTGTGTCAGAAAAGTAGGAGCAATAAATAAAGATGCCTTGAAATTCTTGTACAGATTTATCATTATTTCATGCAGCACAGCAAGCCACCTTGCTGCACTGCATGAAAGGGCAGGAATGCACAGTATTTAACATATGGCTTTTCCTGTCCTATCCTTGCACTGGCGCACAATTTGCTGCCTATCGCCAATGCAGGCACCCTTTTGCCATGGTGCAAGGGTGCCTATGTTGCAGGCGGGATTGCTTTTGTAAAGGAAGGGACACATTGCTGCGAAAAATAATCCTCTGAGGCATTCTCCTCTTTCTATGTGTGCTGCAGAATGCAGCACACATAGAAAGAGGAATAAACGAGGAGAAACGCCTCATTTGGGGAGGAGTAGCATTTTGACGCATTCCCAGGTCTACAAATAATGGTAAATCTGGGAATGCACCACAATCTATGGGTGGATGCGTGGAACACCCACGCTTCGCCCTTGGAACGCCTCCCTGGGGCAGAGTGACGCAACGCATCGATTTGCACTGCAATGCATTGCCCTAGATTTATCAAGTCACACAGGGCCATG
Organism: Calotriton arnoldi; assembly: GCA_963921515.1. Taxonomy (NCBI): domain Eukaryota; kingdom Metazoa; phylum Chordata; class Amphibia; order Caudata; family Salamandridae; genus Calotriton; species Calotriton arnoldi. The sequence continues at coordinate 420,035 of CAWUFW010007212.1, forward strand.
AAAGGTGGCCTTGCGTGGCTTGATAAATCTGATTCAGTAGTTGCGTCGCCCTTGGTCCCCTTGCTTGCGTGCAAGGGTGACACAACTCAATGATAAATCTGCCCCTCTGTGTTTATTTTGTCACATTTGCTGGTGCTTCGAAATCCAAGGTCAAATATCAGGCTATATCTTCTGACAAATTGCTGCTTATTCATTTAACATGGGATTGGAGTTTACTTTTCTTTCTGCAAAGTGAAAGGAGTTTTAAAGTGAATTATGTGACAGTCTTGCCGTAGTAGCGAGTGTGAAAGAAAAGGCTGTAGGGCAGGGGTCTTCAAACTGTGGGGCGCGACCCCCAGGGGGGCCGTGGAGCGATGCAAAGGGGGTCGCGCCTTCCCAGTCACACTTCTGCCGAGGCCCAAGGGCTTCAGCCCCCCCTCTTCCCCCGTCCTGTGTCTCAGCCCGGGCTGCTGCAGTGCAACTCGAGCTGCTGGGGGCTCAGCTGGGCAGTGTCTGGAGTCTTATCTCCGGCACGCCCGAGTTTTAAACAGGTCTTTAAAGACCATTTGCATGTTTACATGCCTTTGTAAACTAGTTACAGAGGCTTAGTTTTTTTCCTGGTTCCAGTACCCCCTGGGCCCCCACTCTGCCTATTCCTTACATTTGTATTTTACATTTACTGCTGCAGTGTGAGAATGCATTTCATGAAAAGGAATATAAAGTAGGGTTGCCAAAAGAAAAATGCCTGCCGTGTTTTGTTTAAAGAGCCTGCAAAGACCTCCTCTTGACACTAAATAGACTTATAAATAAAAAAGTATGTATGCATTCGTTATGTGACTTTTCTATCTTTGTTCTCTTTAATTATCAGTCATAAATCATTGAGGCAGCCCTAGAACACAATTAAAAGTGCTTTCTATTTATATTTGCTGTTCGAAGTATGCACAGATAAGTGCTTAAAATACAGCTTTAGGTGACTGCTTATTTTTGTACCGACTGGGCCATCAAAATAATCTGCTGGCAACCCTAACCATAGGACTGGAAGTTTGTTGCAGGATCAGCACATTATTTATTTCCTCGATCCCCGATTAATGCCATAATAGCAATAGTTTAACTTAGATCTTAAACCCTACGCCGCCGTCCATAACATGCTGAGTTACTTCAAGTGTCTGGGAATGCACTCTGCATTCAGACAACTCACTCGTCATTCTCGCCCTTCACTTTCACGCTCACCCTGCATTCACAGCGATCACTCTGCACTCACAATGCACTTGCGCTGTTCATCCTATCCCTCACCCTGCAGCCACACGAGTACACTACTCATCCTGCACTCATGTGACACTTCACTCACCTGTCCCCCTCACTGCTCAATATGCAACTCACTCAAACAAGCCCATCAGTAATCATACACTCATTCGTCCCATTCTGAACTTGCATCCGCACCTAAATTCATAAGCCACCTCACTCACCCTGCATTCACTCCTCTTACCCTACTCTCACACTGTTGCATCGCTCACCGTGCACTCACATGGGCACTCTTGTCACCCACACAGTGCAGAGGGTTAACGTTCCTGCTACAAAGAATATGTACCATGCAGATCACAGAAATGAGTGTGAGTAAACTCTGAGTAGCGCTATAAAAAAATGAAATGTTTGTCAGAAAGGTGCTATAGAGAGATGAGGTGAATTGTTGGTGAGTGGCAGTGAAGGAATTCATGGAGAAGGAGGAAACGGGGGTGGGGCACCAAAAAGACTGTTGCACCGTGTGCGACCAGTGTTAGGACCAGCCCTGGCTGGGAGTGTTAAAGGTGAAGTGAGAGGTTGAATGGGGAGAGTTCAGAAGTTGTAAAAAGGGGTGAAATAAAATGGCCTGCAAAGTGAGAGAGGGATCCGGGGTTAGGAGAAGACAGAGGGATGGAAGGGAGGGGGTGAGAGGAAAGCTGCATGGGTAAACTGCTTAACTCTGCACAAAACCGCCAGGGTTTTAAGGGACCCCTGCTTCTCCCGGCCAGGGCCAAGTGAGCTTCTAATGTGGCAGCACGTATTCCTGCGGAGTGGAAGGCCCTTCACAAAGGTTAACTAGAAATCTTTCTGATGCTAATTCTGTATTTTGGTTATACACTGGTACTGATGGGGTGAAATCTTTCCTCAGTGTTACTGTGTACGCGGCATCACATAACATCATTTACCTTTTCTTCCCACACAATTTAGTCAAGCCTGTCACGTAATTTGGTCCTCACCTGCCTCATAATTCCAGTAGCCCTGCCTACAGGTTTAGAAATTTTTGTCAGGAGGGGGTCCTTACGCCTCAAAATGTTGACAGGGGGGTCTCGGCATCCAAAAGTTTGAAGACCTCTGCTGTAGGGTGTTGTGTTTTTGCAACACACAACAAAATGTAAATACCTGTAAATGAACTGCATGATTTTAGCAGTTAGGAAAGCAAAATTTAAGCGTGTTGTATTTTGTAATTCTGATGTGTGAGGGCCTTATGTATGAGGCATTGCGACACTTTTGCGCCGCCGTTGCATCACTTTTTGTGACGCACCGGCGGCGTAAAAAATGCACCATGTTGCGCCATATTTACAAAGTTACGCATCTAAGCAGATGCGTCACTTTGTAAAGACATGCACTACATTATACCTGCGCCAGGTATAATGTCTGCAGTGTGGGCATTCCCCCAATAAAGCCTTTAGAAAGTGGCACAGTGAAATCTATCAGATTTCACTGTGCCACTTCTAGGACGCCACTATGTCATAATCTTATGCCTGCCTCACAGCAGGTGTTAGACTGACGCAGGCCCTTTCACATGGGCCTTGCCCCATGTGAAAGGACACATTTCTGGAGTTGCATCTGTTTTCAGACACACCCCAGCAATGCGTCACTTGTGCGCCTACAGATACGTCAGTAATACTGACGTATCTGTAACTACTTGCTACATGGAGCACCGTATATTAAATACGGCGTATTCATCTTGTCGCAAGGAGGGTGCAGTGAAAACTGGTGCATCGCTGTTTTGTCGCAGCAATGCGAGAGTTTTCATAAATGAGGCCCTGAAATTTTAATAGCATGAAAGCAAATCAAGACACTTGACTTGGTGATGCACAAATTATAAATATTCACAGAAAACCAATTTCCACACATAATCAGATGTGTGCTATATAGTTCTATCAATACAAATTTATATCTGTGCAAAATTAGCTGTCATTTCAATGGAAAATGTGTTGTCCGTAAATGACAATGTTCTACCCACAATTTCTTTAGTTGCATTCAAAAATTGCCCCGCCTCTTGTCCATTATAGTTAGGTGGGTCGCACATTTTTGCCATTCTAAAAAGTGGGTCATGGTTCTAAAACATTTGGGAATTACTGGTATAATGTATGGCTGACTCACAAACAGTTCAAGTCGCGGTATGATTGTAAGCATTGGTAGTGTATGCCATTCTGCTCCTTTCAGGAATATGTGTAAGGTATTTTTAGAAACTACAGAATGTTGTGAATAGGACCTGGTTGTGCATGCCTTATTATCAGTGGCTAAAGCGAAGATGTAAAGCTGTTGACTAAAAATCCTATATCAGTTTAGGGATTTAACAGGTATGCCTCACTAAAAATTTTCCGAATGGTAATGAATGTTCATTAAATTACTGATGACGTCAATGTCTATAGAGACAATATGTTTCTCATGCACCTAAATTCCAGTAAAAAAAATCACAAACATAATATTTACTAAATGAGGCTGCTTTATAGATATACTTTATGTCCTGTACATTGGAAGAGATTATGCCTAATAGCACTACACAGAGGAATTTTTACTGCGAATGGCGCATAATTATGCAAAGTGGCATAATGATGTGATTTCAACAAGTTCATGTAAGAAGTGTAATGGAAAAGTCCTGAAATTATGCAAATTGCACCGTAATTTAAATTCACCCAGGCTTAGGGATAACAGATTTTAGTCACAATATAAGTAAATTATTGGTGCTGTTATACTCATTTTAGTAATTCTGGTTAGTTATCAGGTGATTTTACCCTGTAAAAAATGCTGACCCTCTGCCGGGAATTGATTAACCATGTTTGAGAGAAAACATTTTTTCCATGATATTCTCATAGAGGTTATGGAAGAGATTATGAAAGATGCTCCAGAAGCTAAAATGAGAGCACATTTTCTATAAATTATCTTCCTCAACCATGTGAGAATAAAATCTGATATTCTGAGGAAAACATTTATTTACAGCTGCAGAAGCCTGTGAGTTGATTCTCTAGTGTTCTACTGCAGCTTCCCACAATGTTCTAATGAACAACTAGAGAGCAAATATTCTGAATTGTGGCAAAAGTGTTGTACACCTGAATTAATCACATAATTTCTAGGGAGTGTACACCAACTTCCTAGTTCTGTACTGAGTGAGAGAAGACCATGCCTGGACGCAACAAAGAAGAAAAGGGTCTCCGCAAATGGGGCGCCAAGAGGCAAAGGAAGGTGCTTCGGGACAACATCCAGGGCAGCACCAAGCCTGTTATATGCTGCCTAGTATCCCTTGGAGGAGTCAAGCACATCTCTAGCCTCCTCTATGAGGAGACATGCAATGTGCTCAAGGTTTTTCCGGAGAATGTATACGGGATCAATGACACAATATCGTGGTAAGCAGTATCGTTGATAAAAATATTGTTTACCACAATATCGTGCTCCTATACTTATAATGGTAAGCACAAAAATATTGGAAAACATATATATTGTTGACACTAATATCGTCCAAAATAGACAAGAATTTTGATTTTTAAAATATTTTAATATATAAATGTAATCTAATGTAAATTAAATATATGCCACTAATATTCATTACTATTTCTAAATATATAATGTAACATAATTAATCAATTATATTTATTTTACGTTATATTAATTTGTTTATATTTTAAAATGTGATACTATATATATATATATATATATCTATATATATATATATATATACTGCCAACCTCAGAGTTCCCATGTCCAAGTATCATACATATATTGATACGGGTTAAAAATATTGGTTTTATGAATGTGTTATAGCTCAAATATTCTTGAAAAAACAGAAAACTGTAAAAAACATTGTTTTAAAAAAAAATAAGAATGCACTGGAATGAAATGCCTATCAAGCAATCCATTTCCTGATGGATGAGGAAAAGATGGAGGTCAAAAGAAAGACTACAGAGGTATGTCTTTTATTTACTTATCATTTGCTGTGTCTTTAAATCTGCTTGGGCCAATAGTGAATGTAACTTTGACAAAGGCTAGGTTCAGCCAAAACGCGTTAGTACGAACACGAGAGAATAAAGGAATTAAGATTAATTAACTTGCCTGGAGTGTCCACCTCTGCTCTTTTTTGCTAAGAGTTTTGAAGAATATATATATATACATATATACATACATACATATACATACATATACATACATATACATACATACATATACATACATATACATATATACATACATACATACATATATATATATACATATATATATATATATTCACTGAAAAAACCATAGGTTTCAAACACGTTATAGTTAGAAATTAGCATTTAAAAAACCTTTGAAATTCACTGAAAAAACCATAGGTTGTCTTGTGGATTGTTACCTGCCTTGTTATGTTGGCCTAGGCCTGGCTGCCATGCTGCTTTTCTTTGCGCACGTTACACTGAGCCGGGCCTTCCTCGCCCTTTGCTCGTGCCAAGTTCTTTTGCACTGTCTGCATTTTCTGTTGTTCACCTTTCTGGGCTCAGTCTGCACAAACATGTACAAGGTCGCATAACAATGTATTCTGGTTCTTCCTGATATGGCCAGCCTCGCGCACCCAGACATAACATTATGTGCAATTGCCATGAAGAATTTGATATGCTTTTAATACTGTGGTTTACTAGCGCTTAAACACACTTGGAGAAATCCCTTTCAGTGAGAAGAGCTATGATGTCCTGCTGATGTAATTCTGCATCTAGAGACTGAGGTATGGGGGTTCGCTAGTCAAAGCCCAGAGGTCTTCTATTATTATAATAAACTATCTTACTGCAAGGGGAGGGTGGTAATGTTATTTATACGTTTATCCACTGAGCTCTGAGATGCTTTCCCCGTTTGTATTCTATGGAATTGTAACCATGCTGCTTATATTAGTCATATGCATTATGCTATTAGTACTGACACGTGTACTGTACATTAGAGCACGTAAGTTGGAATAAACATTTTAACCTATCCAGTGTCTCTTACTACGCACCTTGTGGACAAGTACGAGTGAGTGGCGAAAGAGTGTTCTTGCTTCTGTGAGTCCTGAGATAAAGATACCGTGTTCTGGGTTGTCCAAACATTAGTACTTGGGTGCTAATGGGATGCTAAGCTAGTTGGGTTGGGGTTTTTGGGTGCTACGGTATATGGTGGCAAACCACTGTATTCCGGGGTCCCATTTTCCTGTGCATAGCTCTGTGTATGTGCAGAAACCTTATGACATGGCGCGACCACCGTGGGGCAGCTTATCTGCGAGACGCTTGAGTAGTGCTTGTGCTTGTCCACAAACCCCTCGCGTACGCTTCCGGAGGCGTATGTGACGGTGATACCTCCTATATTGAATATTTTATAGGTTCTTTCAAGCTTGAAGTTATTAAAAAGGTTAGTTAGCAGACCCATTTTTGTGCTCCCTGTTAGGTTGTCGAATATAATTGTTTAGTCATGGCTGGTGTGGCGATAGCTGCACATAGTCGAGGAGCACTCCGAGACCACTTAGCTGTGTATGGAGTGCCCGATACTGGGGTCGAGTTGGTCTTTGTGGTTCAAGCCGATCCGGCTTATCACTTTGAAGTGTTTTACACTTGGATCACTTTTGAAGCGGTGGATGCAGGTGATAAGCTGTTTCATGAATATAAGCCCACCGCTGTTCCTGCTGCCTATCGACCCTATACTGCTCTTGAAGTGCCTCTCACGGCTTGGCAGCACCGTGTTTGGTTCAATGGCGCCCTACCACAACCAACTACCGCAGTTCGTTTAGGCCCCTTATCAATTCAGGGGGCCACTTGGCCTGTATTGGCCGGGTATACCCCGCATCCAAATTATCTGGCATTACCGATTGCGGAACTGCGCACTATGCATACCGAATTGGTGCGAGTGCATCGAGCCTTGGTGACATATGTTACAGGTAGCCTCCATGGAGCTGCTCCTGTAGTCGCAGGCCAACCAGCTATTGCAGCTGGAGTGACTATAAGTCCTGTCATGGTAAATTCTGTGATGGGCAAACGTCCACAAAATAAGGACGACTATCCTTACTGGCTTGCAGAAAAGTTCGATCAGATAGAAGCAGTGTTTCCACATACATCCCCAGTAGATAAACACCGCATCCTCACGATAAGTTTGCCAAAAGACATAATCCCCGATTTGACATCATGTGAAAACTGGGGTAAGGTATTCGCAGCAGTTTATTCAAAATGTTTTGGAACTCCTTCCATGACGGTTCTACCCTCTGTAATTAAAAAGTACAGGATGAACATGGCCCTGAAGCGGCTGTGGAATTAGGGATGAGACTAGTGGGAGTGTTTGATGTAGTAGCTGAGCTGATCCTTGGAAATGTCAAGGGCGATGCTATGAACTTTCAAGTAGCGAATGCTTTGGCTTTGGTCCCAGAGTTGGACAGGCCTCGCGAATTACCGAAAATAATAGCCCGGGCTTATAAAACAATTGGAAGAAATAGCCTAGGCAACAAGCCTTTTGTAAAAATGCAAACTCAATCGCAAACACAAGTTATACAAACAAAAAGTGCATCTGAGAAAGATGATAAACCAGTCTTCACTAAAAAGAGTTGGAGACAGAAAAACAGGGTAAGCAACAAAAGAAGCCGGGGTCGAGAGGCGCTTCCCCAGTTTCGGTTTCTTCTGAACGTACTTATGATTTACGTGATAGGTCAAGGATTAAATCACCAGAAAGGTTTCAGAGCTCTGATACGCGTTCTCCTCGTTCTTCACAGGCCCAGACGTCGTCACAGGCTGGTGGAGGAGGACGGCAAGATAGAGGAAGGGGCCGAGAGGCTCCCCAGGAGCGAGACCAACCTCGACAACAAGTCAGAGGGAAAGCAGAAGATTTTCATCTTCCTCGACCGCAATTTCAGAAGAAAAGGTTGCCGCTGTCACAGCGAAATATGCCTCAGACCGTGAGAACGAGACTCCAGAATTGGACGTGGGCAGTGACCCTCCTAGACAGCGCCGCGGAAGTTACCATAGTGCGGGAGGCGCTACGTCCTCATATGGAGGCGACAGCAACTGAAACATTCGTTACTGTAGAGACAGCTGACACGAGAGTGGCACCCCCTGACAGACTATATAATATAGTCATACAAATTGAAGGTGACATACCGCGTGAAATAAAAGGGATTTTTGGGAAAATCTAACCTCTTCATATGACATTTTGTTAGCAGAGGTGGATTGGCCACCCCCATTCGCTTTAGCGGCACATAAAGGAGAGGAGGTAATCCTTCCAAGCTTCTCACGGCATGTCCCAAAAGACAAAGCTGAAGCACTTGCAGCTGAGTGGGCTGTGTACCTGGCACCAGCGTTATACCGCAACCATGTGGGATGGGATGAAGAATCACCTCCTCATGCAATACCTTTGCGGTCACTACCGCAGCCACAACCACAATATCCCATCAAACGGCAGGCAAAAGGCCCCGTCTCCGAAATTCTGACACAGTTGGAATACCAGGGAGTAATTGAACCATGCGTATCACCTATGAACAATCCCCTTTTCGTGGTTTCTAAACCCGATGGATCGTACCGCTTAGTTTTGGATTACCGGCATTTAAATACTCATTGTCGGAACTTTGCGGTGCAAAATACACACAGTTCTGCGCTTGTAGACAGTCTTGTTCGTAAAAGATACAAAACGACACTTGACCTTTCAAACGGTTTCTACACGCACAACCTAGCCCCGGAGAGTGGTCAATGGACCGCATTCACATCCGGTGGTAAATTATTCCAGTTCCGGCGATTACCCATGGGCTATAAAAATAGTCCGGGTATATTCGCCGCCCGTGTTGTTTCTTTGTTAAATGACATTGATCAAGACGCATGTTCGTACGTAGATGACATCTATCTGACGGACGACGAGTTATTTCAGCATTTGACCCGTGTGGACCGCATTATTCTTGAATTTGCGGAGCAGGGTTACAAATTTAACTTTGCTAAATCACACATTGCTGAATTTACCGTTCTGTTCTTGGGTTATGAGCTCAATAACGAAGGTAAGGGCTTAGCCCCCATTTCTTGGAAAAATGTGCACATTTGTGCCCCCAAATACTCTGAAGAAACTTCAGTCTTTGCTGGGTTTCCTGAATTTCGGGCGTACTTACATTCCCGAATATGCCCAGCGTATCAAGCCTTTGTATGCTTTGATACAACCTACTTATTCAAGGTCTTGCTGGCTGCCTGAGCACACCTCAATTCTGCAGTCTTTGCAGACAGACCTTTTGGAGTCTAAATATCTTTTGACTCGTGATAACCACACCAACCTGGTGATTAGAATAATTCCGGGGGCGGTGGGATTCACCTACTTAACCTTTAATGAAGGTGATACAGTACCTATCGCATACAAGTCACATCTGTACACTTCCGCTGAATTGCGCTTTACATCTGTTGAAAAAGTTCTAACTGCAGTGCAAATGGCGATTCTAAAAGAACGCGCACTGGCACAGGGAAAGCGGATTCTAGTGGTAACACCCTGTCCTGCCCTAGAGGCAGTAACAAAGGCAAGTGTACCGAACTCAAAAGCAATGCATCCCCGTTGGATACAATGGGCTACATCTTTGACGTCTTCGGACGTCACTTTTGTTTTTGATTCTTCTCTTCAGACTCAGGAGTTTTTGCAGTATGAATTCGTTCATCCTCCTCCTTTGTTTTTATTACCGCTTGAGGATTACAAATGTGTGATCTATACCGATGGTTCGGCGCAACCGGCCACTGGGTCCAAGCACGCTTATTCTGCTGCATGTGCTATTGTTGCGGGATCCTTTGTGGATGGCAAGTTCAAATCCACTGTAGTGCACACACGCACACTCTGGGGATAGTACCGCACAATTGGCCGAGCTGCATGCATTGCTACTTGCACTTGAGTTCGCTTCACAGGATGAGACCACTCTTGTTGTATGTGATTCTTTTACTGTGTACAATCTTACAATGACAATCTGTTTTTCTGGTCGAAAAACGACTACAAAGACGCAAAAGGAAGCACAATTAAGCATAAAATGCTTTGGGTTCGAGTGGCAGAATTGCAACAACGTCTGCCCTCACACAGGTGGTTCACACCTTAGGCCATCAGCGGGTGGGCGCACACGCTATTGGTAACGATCTGGCAGATGAAGCTGCCCGTTCAGCAGTAGTCACGTGTTCAGTAGCAGCGGTTACCAGGTCCATGTCTAAAATAGACCCTGTTATTTTAGCAGCTATTGCTGCAACCAAGGAAGGTGATAATTACCCTACAGGTTTCCCTTCCAAGTATTCTTACAAATTAAGTCCCGATCAGGTTCCTTATGTAACTATACCTGACGTTGGAGATCGGCTGATCCCCAACGCGGACCGCAGGAGTGCCTTGATATCAGCTGCACACGAAGGCATGGCTTCTGCTCATGCAGGTGTGTCAGCTACGGTTTCCATCTTGCAGCAGCGTTATTGGTGGCGTGGGTTATATAAAGACACCCGTGCTTTTGTGCTTTCTTGCGACGTTTGTCAACAGATTAAGCCTTCCACGGTAACACGTCCACCACAAACACCGCTCTGCATTGCTAACAGACCCTTTGGGTGTGTTTACTTGGATCACTGCGGTCCATTCTCATCAGACACTGCCTATAAATATATCTTAGTGGCAGTGGACTCGTGCACACGGTTTCTCTGGGTCTGGCCACAACGGAGTGCTGACGCCCGAAATGTAATCAGGGATTTGCGTGTCTTTGTGGGAATTTTCGCATGCGGCACCTTCCATTCGGACCAAGGTCCAGCGTTTGCCTCTAGGGCTTACAAGGATGCAATGGCTTCGCTTGGGGTGCGGGTGAAATTTTCGTCTCCGTATAGGCCTGAGGGCAACTCTATCGTTGAACGAATGAACCGTGACTTAAAGCAATCCTTAACAGCTAGGGTTATAGGTACTGGCAGGAACTGGCTGGCCCATTTGTATACCGCTCAGCGTGCACTTAATAATCTCCCTAGAAGACCTCTGGGTGGGCGGACCCCATACGAAATGCTCTTTGGCATAAGAATGTTTGTGCCTGACCTTGAGGGTCCAGACATCGCGGCGCAATCCGCCAAGTTTGATGTAGATAACCATTCTGCTATGTTACAGGACTTACAAGAAGCCCGAGACAAACTTGCAACTACACATTTGCCTTCAGCCACAGATCCTGCGTTGCAGATTCCGGTAGCCGGCTGGCTTCCGAAAGTTGGAGAACTGGTTCGAGAGAAGGTTGAAAACAAAAAGAATTTGGCCCCTCTTTTCGTGCACCGGTTCCAGTTCTTGGCCTGAAGGGAACACGTACAGTCATTTTACCACCGCTTCCTGGTCGCAAAGAGAACAGATACATCTCAGTTGAAAATGTCAAGCTACAGCGCCTGGCCGATCCTGAATAGTGTCACACCAGCGGTCTCTTGTCCTGCTATTTATCGGACATATGTTCATAGTCCATCTGCACGAACGATCGCTGATGCTGTAATTGAGATGGTCGATTTGCCTGAATCCTCTATTTTGCCTGAAACTATAATTGATCCCCAACTCTCCACCAACATCGACGAGGACGAGTATACTTATCCCGCATCTGAATCGGTGGCACATCAACCAACAACGCCACTTGGCCCGGCTCGTTATTCCTTTGATTCGGATTCCACATCTTCAAAAGTTCCATCCAAGTTCAGTATTTTTATATCCTGGTTTAGAGACAATTTTTTGATTCCCCCTGGACATACCTCTGGTTGGTACTTTTCTTGATATTTTTGTTCATGTCCATTGGCTTTGTCACAGTGTTTTTTCTACTAATTAATGGTCACTATTTACCTGAACGCTCTGCTGTAGACTCTGTTTCTGGAACTTTGGCTCCTCATTCCTCGTCTCACATCATGAAGCGTGACCACACATTTGTGAACATTTCAGCCTTCCCAGTTGCTGATGGCATCGTATGGGATGCAGTGAACTATCAAATCCATGGTCCGACGGAAATTATTAATGTACCTAATGTCCTTCGTGTTTCAATGGGTGATGTAGTACAAAATAATATTCATTCTGATGATTGGGATGTGCATGCCGTTGAAGCTTTGTTTGCCGATTTAAAATATTATGCATCTTTTAATGCTGAAGATTTATATATGAATTCTGCTAATTATGCCGATTTGTATTGTTACCAACATTGGGGTAATCATTTTCTCCATAAACCCAGTGCCCTGCGTAGTTCTGTTAACTATACCCAATGGGAACATTGTCCAAACCCCTTGCCAGGTAGCTCTCAAACTCTTCGAAATAAGTTTAATTATTTTACTGATTTTAATCGGTCGAACCCTGCATCCTATTATTTTAGACTTAATAACACATCAACTCAGAAAATTATGTTGACTCACACCAAATTGCTTTATTCAGGTTCCTTTCTGAGTGCCCTAGCTGTGGGTGGTTATGAGTACTGGGATAATACAGTGGATTTGAAATCTATTTGGGGCTCCAAGCCATGGCAGGTACAGGGAACCGAGGCGTTGCATCGTGCTTGCCTCATCCCTACCCAAATTATGTTCCTAAATGCTTCCATCTATCAGACTACATGTTGGGGCTTAGCAACCATTAAACAATTAAATACGCCATCAATACCATCCCTGTCGAGTTTTCCAAATGAAAGCTCACGATTCAATCTGTCCCTCGTGTCCCTGCAGGCAATGTTACAAAATAATTCGTTTAATGTTTCTGAGCTGGTTCAGTCACCCTGGTTAGTATGGCCTATATCATCTAATGCATGTCAAATGCGTTTTCATGATACTGGTGCTAGCTACACACAGAATAGGCCTGATCCGAGGTTTACTGATGCCCGTACTGTCACTACATACTCTGTTGGTAAATTATGCAAACAATGGCTGCAACATTCGTCCCTTGATACTGTTAAACAACATTTGTCCCTCCTTTCAGGCAATATTGATCTGTCCGACTTTGTTTTGGGACCTCGTGGTCCCCGACCTAAAAGATTCATTTATGAAACATATAATGAACTCTGGAAGCTATCACAAATAGAAGCTGCTTCCCGTCTTCGGGAAATAGATCAAGCAAATATGGAAAAGGTGCTTGCTGTTGTTGACAATAGTATTAATACCCTGTCTTCTCGTATTTACACTTTAGAGAATATTGTGTCCTCTGTTGTTGATATTGTACAAGATGATGTTTCTGTGTTATATCATGGTCAGAATCAATTGCGCTCAGTTATGCAGTTTGCATGGACTTTACAGACGCTTAAGTTAGGTAAAGTGCCTTGGCATTTCTTGAACACCTCTGCCTTATTTCTACCTTTTAACTTAACTGATAAACAGCAATTTATGTCCATGAAGGATGCAACTTACAATCTATTACATATCGAAAAGGTGGATCCATTGTCGTTCTCTGTTGCAGAACTCGATTCTGCTGTATGGCTAGTCCATGGGGTTATAGCTTTACCATTTTCCTTGTTTGAATTTGACTCGTGCATGAAACATTATCCTGTGGGCCGTTACCGGCCATTGGGCAGTGCTTTCCTGCATGAACTCTGGTCCTTGCCTTTCATGTATAAATGCCTTCGGGACGGCAAGGAAGTCTTTCTCACGGGGGAGTACTGCGACTCGACTATAGGTCATTCGCTTATTTGTAAACACATTAAATTGCATGGCTCATGTAGCGTTTCCTCTCCTAATCTTGCTTGTGTGCTGAAAGGTATTCCTGCTCCTGTTATTTCTCCTACTTTCACTCTCCTTTCCAATGGTAGTTATTTACTTTTAAATAACGAAAACTGTTGTGGCCTGCAGGCTGGCATTCCTTACATTGTAACAGTTTCGCACAGGGTTGTCTGCTGCAAAAATGTGCTTTTTCCTCCCCCTCATGGCAAGGTTGATATCTCTATTTGGCCTTCCATCCCTACCATGGAAGCAGATTTCAATAGACTGAGCAGAATAAAGGCACTATTATTAAACGAGGAAGTTATGCTCACGTCCGCCCGGGAGACATTCATTCTCCAGGTGGCGAGTACCCACAGTGAAATACAGGCCCTTTTGAACACTAATCTCCCCAACATTTTGGGGAGTTAATACATCGTATTTTTAACGCATCTAACACTGAAGGCCTAGTACACTTTTTTAAGGTCGTTGGGTCGGGCTTGGTGTCCTCCTTCCAAACTATTTTTGGTGTCATCCCGGCTTTCATACATTCTATTTTTTCCAGTGTCTTTGGCGGTTTCCCATTGATCCTCGCTTTAGCGGCTGGTGTCTTGCTCTTAATTTGCTTTCTGCGCAATGGCTGCTCCCCGATGGGACCTGCTCGATCCAGAACGCCTCCAGCTGCTCCGTGAGCGCCTTTTGGCCGGTTTTGGTGTCTTGCCATTGGCGACACTGAGTGTGTCATATACTCTTTCATTTCGCTTGCGTATTTCACTTGCGTGCAACCTGTGATGACTTGTGTCCGCTGTCCTTTCACCTGGACTCTGGATTATTGCCTCTCCAATTCGTCATTGTCTGTTCCGGATTTTGTTCAGTTGATGGGTCCCTTAGAGGCCCATGAGCAGGACTGTTCCGTCGCTGGCTGTATGGCGCCGTGCGGCTGCACTGGGGATTTTGGCGCAATGGGATATCTGGGCGGCTGCCCAGGATCTCCTACAACGAAGCTGTTTTAATTATCACGCAAGCTGTCCCGCATTGCTTATGGATGCTCCCTTTGCTGAGGAGCATTCCTGCTCTTTTGAACTCATGGATTGGATGGCATCTATGTTTTTTGACGATTCCAATGATGAACTCTTGGAGGGTATGGCTTTTTTCTGCACTTTCACTTTCATGGATTGACCTGCCCTTCGCCGTTTGGGCGCTCCCTGTGCTCCGACGTCTGTTTTTCTCCTCTGATGGGCCTCTGTCCTGGCCGCCGGACTGTCCAGGGGAGGGTGTCTTGTGGATTGTTACCTGCCTTGTTATGTTGGCCTAGGCCTGGCTGCCATGCTGCTTTTCTTTGCGCACGTTACACTGAGCCGGGCCTTCCTCGCCCTTTGCTCGTGCCAAGTTCTTTTGCACTGTCTGCATTTTCTGTTGTTCACCTTTCTGGGCTCAGTCTGCACAAACATGTACAAGGTCGCATAACAATGTATTCTGGTTCTTCCTGATATGGCCAGCCTCGCGCACCCAGACATAACATTATGTGCAATTGCCATGAAGAATTTGATATGCTTTTAATACTGTGGTTTACTAGCGCTTAAACACACTTGGAGAAATCCCTTTCAGTGAGAAGAGCTATGATGTCCTGCTGATGTAATTCTGCATCTAGAGACTGAGGTATGGGGGTTCGCTAGTCAAAGCCCAGAGGTCTTCTATTATTATAATAAACTATCTTACTGCAAGGGAGGGTGGTAATGTTATTTATACGTTTATCCACTGAGCTCTGAGATGCTTTCCCGTTTGTATTCTATGGAATTGTAACCATGCTGCTTATATTAGTCATATGCATTATGCTATTAGTACTGACACGTGTACTGTACATTAGAGCACGTAAGTTGGAATAAACATTTTAACCTATCCAGTGTCTCTTACTACGCACCTTGTGGACAAGTACGAGTGAGTGACGAAAGAGTGTTCTTGCTTCTGTGAGTCCTGAGATAAAGATACCGTGTTCTGGGTTGTCCAAACATTAGTACTTGGGTGCTAATGGGATGCTAAGCTAGTTGGGTTGGGGTTTTTGGGTGCTACGGTATATGGTGGCAAACCACTGTATTCCGGGGTCCCATTTTCCTGTGCATAGCTCTGTGTATGTGCAGAAACCTTATGACAAGGTTTTAGGGACAGTTATAGTTAGTTGGACATTGCACTCGTACAAAACCCGTGAAATTCCCCTGTTATAGTTAGTTCAGCTAACTATAACTCGCGCCCCCGCAATGCACTGCTGATGACGTCACATATTACATCACTCATGACATGGTCAGTGACATCACTGATGACATCACTGATGACATCTCAAATGACATCACTGATGACATCATCCAGTGACTGTGTGTTTCTGTAAAGTTTAAATATGTTTAATATATATAGGGAAAGGCGTATTGAAGAATGAGTGGGTGTATAAGTGTCTGAATGGATGATTTAGTACGTGAGTGACTGACTCTACAAGTGAGTGATTAAACGTATCTTACTGAATGCATGGGTTAGTGACTAAACTGTGTGAATGTCTGTATCCGTCTGTTTGTTGGTGTGTAAGTGGATGCATGGATTTGCGAATAGCTACATGAGTGTCTATATGGGTTATTGATTGGTTCTCTGAGTATCTGTATGGCTGCCTGAGTGTTTGTGTGGGTGGGGTGTGTGTGACTCTATACATAGATGTGTGAGTGGGTGATTCACTGGGTGCATGATTTCAAGAGTGCATCTGTGATGGACTGCTTGGGTGAGTGAGTGTGTGTATGGGTGTGTTAGTGAGTGAATGTATATCTCAGTGGTACATGTGCGAGTAACTACATATGTAAAAGGCAGTATATATGTGTGTTAGAGTATTTAAATGGCTATAAGTGAGAGTGTGTTATTGTGAGAGTGGCTGTATGGATGCGTGTGTGCTTGTATCAGTTATTGTATAAGAGCGTAAGAATGTGCTAGTATTTGTATGAGTAAGTGAGCTGGTGTGTGTATAACTGTATAGGTGAGTAAATGGGTGTGTGATTAATTTTTTGCATGACTGACTAGGTGTGTGAGTACCTCTATGGATGAGTGGCGGTGTGTGAGTGTTTATATAGGTGTATGAGTGCATATGATAGTCCTGTACTGAGTGACTGTAAGTATGAGTGACTGTACAGGTGAGTGAGTGGATGTGTGTGTAGACCTAAGAATCAGTGAGTGGGTATGTAGTTTTTGGTGTTGGAGTGTCTATGGTTTTGAGAATGGCAGTCTGTAATTTAGAGTGGGTGTATCAAAAGTTATATTAGGGTGTGAGAAGATGCATGAAATTATCACATGGATGATGTCATGAGTGATGTCATTTGAGATGTCATCAGTGATGTCATCAGTGATGTCACTGACCATGTCATGAGTGATGTAATATGTGACATCATCAGCAGTGCATTGTGGGCGCGAGTTATAGTTAGCTGAACTAACTATAACAGGGGAATTTCACGGGTTTTGTACGAGTGCAATGTCCAACTAACTATAACTGTCCCTAAAACCTATGGTTTTTTCAGTGAATTTCAAAGGTTTTTTAAATGCTAATTTCTAACTATAACGTGTTTGAAACCTATGGTTTTTTCAGTGAATTTCAAAGGTTTTTTAAATGCTAATTTCTAACTATAACGTGCCTGAAACCTATGGTTTTTTCAGTGAATTTCAAAGGTTTTTTAAATGCTAATTTCTAACTATAACGTGCCTGAAACCTATGGTTTTTTCAGTGAATTTCAAAGGTTTTTTAAATGCTAATTTCTAACTATAACGTGCCTGAAACCTATGGTTTTTTCAGTGAATTTCAAAGGTTTTTTAAATGCTAATTTCTAACTATAACGTGCCTGAAAACTATGATTTTTTAAGTGAATTTCAAAGGTTTTTTAAATGCTAGTTTCTAACTATGCCAACAGAGGTAGGACATGTGAAGAAAGAAGAAAAACGCACAGAAAGAAGCAAAAGATGTGCAGCAAGAACCAACAGAGGAGCAGGAAGAGGCCTTGTTGCAAAATCATCCTGTGCCCACAACTTTTTCAGACGGGTACTGGTGGTAACTGACTCTGACTAACCAGAGCCAGTGCGCGCTTGCACAGTGGTGAAGGGAGGGGGCCTGAGGTGACATGTGTACAAACGCGCCCCGTGGCGCGTTTTAAGTTGCGGGATTAAGTCCCCTTGAATCCTGAGGGTCCCTGGGCTCAACTAGCCCCCCAGGTACCTACAGTTAGGACCACAGACCTGAGTTGCAGAGAGGCGTTCCGAGGCCACGCACCTTTTTTCACCTCTCTGCAACGCACCTCTGTTGTGCTTACTGAAGGTACCTGGTGGGCTAGTTGGCCCCCAGGATTCAAAGGGAATTAACTCCCCAACTTAAAACGCACCACAGGGCGTGTTTGCGCACATGTCTCCTGAGGCCCCGCCCCCTCCCTTCACCACTGTGCAAACGCGCCCCGTGGCGCGTTTTAAGTTGGGGGATTAGGTCACCTTGAAACCTGAGAGTCCCTGGGGCCCAACCAGCCCACCAGGTACTTCCAGTAAGCACCACAGGCCTGCGTTGCAATGCCTGTAACAAATTGTGCAGTTGTGTTTAGGTAGTGAAGAGGGTCGTGCTGGGGGTAGTGTTTTAGGGTTTAGGGTAGTGCAGTGGTGTTTGTGTAGTGTAGGGGGTCATGCTGGGGGTAGATTTAGGGTTTAGGGTAGTGCAGTGGTGTTTGGGTAGTGTAGGGAGTCGTGCTGGGGGAGTGTTTTAGGGTTTAGGGTAGTGCAGTGGTGTTTGGGTAGTGTAGGGGATACTGCTGGGGGTAGTGTTTTAGGGTTTAGGGTAGTGCAATGGTGTTTGGGTAGTGTAGGGGTACTGCTGGGGGTAGTGTTTTAGGGTTTAGGGTAGTGCAGTGGTGTTTGGGTAGCATAGGGGGTACTGCTGGGGGTAGTGTTTTATGGTTTAGGGTAGTGCAGTGGTGTTTGGGTAGTGTAGGGGTTCGTGCTGGGGGTAGTTTTTTAGGGTTTAGGGTAGTGCAGTGGTGTTTGTGTAGTGTAGGAGGTCGTGTTTTAGGTTTAGGGTAGTGCAGTGGTCTTTGGGTAGTGTAGGGAGTCGTGCGGGGGGTATTGTTTTAGAGTTTAGGGTAGTGCAGTGGTCTTTGGGTAGTGTAGGGGGTTGTGCAGGGGTAGTGTTTTAGGGATTAGGGTAGTGCATTGGTATTTGGGTAGTGTAGGGGGTCATGCGGGGGTAGTATTTTAGGGTTTAGGGCAGTGCAGTGGTGTTTAGGTAGTGTAGGGGGTCGTGCTGGGGGGAGTGTTTTAGGGTTTAGGGCAGTGCAGTGGTGTTCGGGTAGTGTAGGGGGTCGTGCTGGGGGAGTGTTTTAGGTTTAGGGCAGTGCAGTTGTGTTCGGGTAATGTAGGGGGTCGTGCTGGGGGAGTATTTTAGGGTTTAGGGTAGTGCAGTGGTGTTCGGGTAGTGTAGGGGGTCATGCTGGGGGTAGTGTTCTAGGGTTTAGGGCAGTGCAGTGGTGTTCGGGCAGTGTAGGGGGTCGTGCAGGGGGTGGTGTTTCAGGGTTTAGGGCAGTGCAGTGGTGTTCGGGCAGTGTAGGGGGTCGTGCAGGGGTGGTGTTTCAGGGTTTAGGGCAGTGGTGTTTGGGCAGTGGAGGGGATCATGCTGGGGGTGGTGTTTCAGGGTTTGGGGCAGTGCAGTGGTGTTCGAGCAGTAAAGGGGGTCCTGCTGGGGGTGGTGTTTCAGGGTTTAGGGCAGTGCAGTGGTGTTCGGGCAGTGTAGGGGGTCATGCTGAGGGTGGTGTTTCAGGGTTTAGGGCAGTGCAGTGGTGTTCGGGCAGTGTAGGGGGTCGTGCTGGGGCTGGTGTTTCAGGGTTTAGGGCAGTGCAGTGGTGTTCGGGCAGTGTAGGGGGTCGTGCTGGGGCTGGTGTTTCAGGGTTTTGGGCAGAGCAGTGGTGTTCGGGCAGTGTAGGGGGTCGTGCTGGGGGTGGTGTTTCAGGGTTTAGGGCAGTGCAGTGGTGTTCGGGCAGTGTAGGGGTCTTGCTTGGGGTGGTGTTTCAGGGTTTAGGGCAGTGCAGTGGTGTTCGGGCAGTGTAGGGGGTCTTGCTGGGGGTGGTGTTTCAGGGTTTAGGCGGCAGTGGTGTTCGGGCAGTGTAGGGGGTCTTGCTGGGGGTGATGTTTCAGGGTTTAGGGCAGTGCAGTGGTGTTCGGGCAGTGTAGGGGGTCTTGCTGGGGGTGGTGTTTCAGGGTTTAGGGCAGTGCAGTGGTGTTCGGGCAGTGTAGGGGGTCGTGCTGGGGGTGGTGTTTCAGGGTTTAGGGCAGTGCAGTAGTGTTCGGGCAGTATAGGGGTCGTGCTGGGGATGGTGTTTCTGGGTTTAGGGCAGTGCAGTAGTGTTCGAGCAGTGTAGGGGGTTGTGCAGGGGGTGGTGTTTCAGGGTTTAGTGCAGTGGTGTTCGGGCAGTGTAGGGGGTCGCGCTGGGGGTGGTGTTTCAGGGTTTAGGGCAGTGCAGTGGTGTTCGGGCAGTGTAGGGGGTCATGCACGGGGTGGTGTTTCAGGGTTTAGGGCAGTGCAGTGGTGTTCGGGCAGTGTAGGTGTTGTGCTGGGGCTGGTGTTTCAGGGTTCAGGGCAGTGCAGTGGTGTTCAGGCAGTGTAGGGGGTCGTGCTGAGGCTGGTGTTTCACGGTTTAGGGCAGTGCAGTGGTGTTCGGGCAGTGTAGGGGTCGTGCTGGGGCTGGTGTTTCAGGGTTTAGGGCAGTGCAGTGGTGTTCAGGCAGTGTAGGCAGTCGTGCTGGGGCTGGTGTTTCAGGGTTTAGGGCAGTGCAGTGGTGTTCGGGCAGTGTAGGGGGTCATGCTGGGGCTGGTGTTTCAGGGTTTAGGGCAGTGCAGTGGTGCTCGGGCAGTGTAGGGGGTCGTGCTGGGGGTGATGTTTCAGGGTTTAGGGTAGTGCAGTGGTGTTCGGGCAGTGTAGGGGGTCGTGCAGGGGCTGTTGTTTCAAGGTTTAGGGCAGTGCAGTGGTGTTCGGGCAGTGTAGGGGGTCGTGCTGGGGGTGGTGTTTCAGGGTTTAGGGTCAGTGGTGTTCGGGCAGTGTAGGGGGTCTTGCTGGGGGTGATGTTTCAGGGTTTAGGGCAGTGCAGTGGTATTCGGGCAGTGTAGGGGGTCATGCTGGGGTTGGTGTTTCAGGGTTTAGGGCAGTGCAGTGGTGTTCGGGCAGTGTAGGGGGTCGTGCTGGGGGTGGTGTTTCAGGGTTTAGGGCAGTGCAGTGGTGTTCGGGCAGTGTAGGGGGTCGTGCTAGGGGTGGTGTTTCAGGGTTTAGGGCAGTGCAGTGGTGTTCGGGCAGTGTAGGGGTCGTGCAGGGGCTGGTGTTTCAGGGTTTAGGGCAGTGCAGTGGTGTTCGGGCAGTGTAGGGGGTCGTGCTGGGGGTAGTGTTTTAGGGTTTAGGGTAGTGCAGTGGTGCTTGTGTAGTGTAGGGGGTCATGCTGGGGGTAGTGTTTTAGGGTTTAGGGTAGTGCAGTGGTGTTTGTGTAGTGTAGGGGGTCAGTGTTTTAGGATTTAGGTTAGTGCAGTGGTGTTTGGGTAGTGTAGGGGGTCGTGCTGGGGTAGTGTTTTAGGGTTTAGGGTAGTGCAGTGGTGTTTGTGTAGTGTAGGGGTCGTGCTGGGGGTAGTGTTTTAGGGTTTAGGGTAGTGCAGTGATGCTTGTGTAGTGTAGGAGGTCGTGCTGGGGGTAGTGTTTTAAGGTTTAGGGTAGTGCAGTGGTGTTTGTGTAGTGTAGGGGGTCATGTTTTAGGGTAGTGCAGTGGTGTTTGGGTAGTGTAGGGGGTCGTGCTGGTGGTAGTGTTTTAGGATTTAGGTTAGTGCAGTGGTGTTTGGGTAGTGTAGGGGGTCGTGCTGGGGGTAGTGTTTTAGGTTTAGGATAGTGCAGTGGTGCTTGTGTAGTGTAGGGGGTCGTGCTGGGGGTAGTGTTTTAGGTTTAAGGTAGTGCAGTGGTGTTTTTGTAGTGTAGGGGGTCATGTTTTAAGATGCAATGCTCCAATACCTGACCAGTCTGCACTACATAAAACTGCAAAAAATCTAAAAATAAAAAGTGTTTTGCACACTTTTGTCATTGGGCTATATGTGGGCTACATCTGGGTAATATTTGTGCTACATTTGGGCTCTTTTTCACTGGTGGCCATCTTGGAAGACTTCTTTGTTATGAAGTTTCCTAATTTCTTCATTTACTGCAGTCTCCTCAGTAGGAAATGCTTTCAGTTTTTTACTTTGATTCCATCAAGAAGGCATTCAGATGTCTCACATCTGCCATAAATTCAGAATGTTAGCACTCTAGTTGCTCATTAGATCACTGGAGTAAAGCTACTGCTCACCAGGGAGTTAACTGGTAGTCTGCTGCTGGTATTGAAAGTGATTGTTTCAGTCTGCATGTCAGAATTTTCTAATGAAATAGAAGAGGATTTGAGATCTCACTTAAAACATGCCCTAATTTTTCTTTCTGCAGCACTAACCATAATTTCTATTTCAAAAAGAACCCTCATTTTGTTCCTTTTTAAATTAAATGTTTTAAGTGTTACTGGTTTATTCCAATCAAGATGGCTTCAGGTGTGCCATACTTTTGTCATAAGTAAGGCTGTTAGCGCTCTAGTTGTTCTTTAGAACACTCTGGGAAGCTGCAGTAGAACACAAAGGCATCAACTGGCAGGCTGCTCCTGTTGAAATATAACAGGAAGATATTTGAGATCACACTTGAAATATGTCCTAATTTTTCTTTCTACAGCACTAACCATAATTTCTATGACAAAATGAACCCCATCATTTTGTTCCTTTTTAAATTAAATGTTTTAAGTGTTACCAGTTTATTCCAATCAAGATGGCTTCAGGTGTGCCATACTTTTGTCATAAGTAAGGCTGTTAGCACTCTAGTTGTTCTTTAGAACACTCTGGGAAGCTGCAGTAGAACACAAAGGCATCAACTGGCAGGCTGCTCCTGTTGAAATATAACAGGAAGATATTTGAGATCACACTTGAAACATGTCCTAATTTTTCTTTCTACAGCACTAACCATAATTTCTATGACAAAATGAACCCCATCATTTTGTTCCTTTTTAAATTAAATTGTTTAAGTGTTACCAGTTTATTCCAATCAAGATGGCTTCAGGTGTGCCATACTTTTGTCATAAGTAAGGCTGTTAGCACTCTAGTTGTTCTTTAGAACACTCTGGGAAGCTGCAGTAGAACACAAAGGAATCAACTGACAGTCTCTGCCCTTGTTGGATGTACATGTTTTACTGAGAATGTCAGACTTCATTCTCACATGAGTGAGAAAGATAATGTGAATTTACAGAAAATATGCTCTCATTTTAGCTTCTGGAGCACCTTCCAAACCTCCATGGGACAAGCATGAGAAAATAGTGTTCTCTCAAACATGATTCATGATATCCCAGCAGAAGGTTTTTCACATGGTAAAATCACCTTAGAATACACCACAATTCCTAAAATTAGTATGGTACCATCAACAAATAAATTCTAATGTAACTAAAGCCTGTTATCACCCTTTATAGTTCTCCTTTTGGTGACCCTCAAAATCTTCTATTCACTACAATGCATTTCAATGAGGTACTATCATTTATATTGGTCTCAAGATGGCTGCCAGCAATTCCAGGATGAAGTGCTGACAGCCAATCAGATCTCACGATGACATGTGTGGTTAGGCTCCGCCCAGATATATATGTGACTTTACTTTTGATTTTCTCAGGAACTACTGAACGGATTTACACCATTTAAGCAAAAGGCACGACACTGAACCAAGGGCTACCTCTTTGCCAAATTTGGTGTAATTCCGTTCAGCAGTTCGGGCTGTAGCTGCGACTAAAGGTTCCTATGGAAAAATGAATGGGGAAAACGCGTTTTGGGACCCCCTTTTTCTCGGCCCCCGCTTGACGTATCACCCCGAGACTTTCAGGATAGGAGCGGACCGGAGCGCCCCAACAAGTTGGAAACTTCGCGAAGATTCGTCAACCGGCGCCAACGTTATTTCAAATAGAATGTCGCGGATTTCCTATGGATAATAGGTTTTAACTATAACTATCTACTGGCGACCGCCAGTAGATAATATATATATATATATATATATATATATATATATATATATATATATATATATATATATATATATATATATATATATATATATATATATATATATATATATATATATATATATGTATATATATCTATCAAAAGAATACCCTTTCAGGCATAGAGTGACAAATAAATTATGCAAAAAAGAAGCAGAGAACTCTGGGTAGTTCTCAAGTTTAGGTGGAAAGCAGCTCCTGTATAGAGCACTCTCAATACCAGCGACACTCTAGATCTGCTCACCTCAAATGTCTGCTTTTCTATCAAAGTCTTTAAGCATAGGATTAGCACAGTGCCATCCACGCTGAGATAGAAAGGGACAAGTCTTTTGCCATTTCTACAGCAAAGTCTTTAAGCATAGGACTAGCACAGTGCTGTCCATGCTGAGCTGTAAAATGACAAAGCCATTTACCACTCCAGGCACAATATTACAGCTTTGAATTGGTAAAATACCATACAAGCCAACCTGAAATGAGTAAAAGCAACCCCTGACACAGTGTTTCACTCTAATTAGAGCTCTTCAGAGAGGTATAGCTTTGTCCAGACACAAGGGAGCACCCAGTATAAGTCAAAAGAATACCTTTCAGGCATAGAGTGATGAATAAATTATGCAAAAAGAAGCAGAGAACTCTGGGTAGTTCTCAAGTTTAGGTGGAAAGCAGCTGATAGAAAAGCAGACATTTGAGGTGAGCAGATCTAGAGTGTCGCTGGTGTTGAGAGTGCTCTATACAGGAGCTGCTTTCCACCTAAACTTGAGAACTACCCAGAGTTCTCTGCTCTTTTTTGCATAATTTATTCGTCACTCTATGCCTGAAAGGGTATTCTTTTGACTTAGACTGGGTGCTCCCTTGTGTCTGGACAAAGCTATACCTCTCTGAAGAGCTCTAATTAGAGCGAAACACTGTGTCAGGGGTTGCTTTTACTCATTTCAGGTTGGCTTGTATGGTATTTTACCAATTCAAAGCTGTAGTATTGTGCCTGGAGTGGTAAATGGCTTTTTTCATTTTACAGCTCGGCATGGACAGCACTGTGCTAGTCCTATGCTTAAAGACTTTGCTGTAGAAATGGCAAAAGACTTTGGGGCATATTATCAAGGGCTTTATCGCTGCTTTAGCGGCACTTTTTGCCGCTAAAGCGGCGATAATTTTATCGCCCTATTAGCAAGCTGTCGCTAACAGGCGTTAGCAACAGCTTTCAGGCGTTAGAGGCCGCGTTTTCCATCGCCTTGCATGTCAGCGATAATTATCGCTAATGACATGCAAGGAAGGCGTTCCCTACTAAAAGCAACTGAAAACAGTCGCTAACACCACTACCCCCTATTAGCAAGGCAGGCGAAGCGATAAAATAATTCGCGCTAAGCGCGTTTATCGCTAGATTTTAACACCTGCTAGTGAGGATGACTTACCTGTTTGAAGTATAGGAGGTGGATTCTAATGCTGAATCCACCTTAGCATTAATGCGAGAATATCGCTGGTTTTCCAGCGATATTCTCGCATTTTGCCGCTATCGCTGGAATAATCATCGCCATAGCGCTAATTGTTGCTAATACAGCGTTAGCGTGGCGATATATTCCAGCGACAGCTGGCGATATATTCCAGCGATAGCTGGCGATAAAATATTTCGCGCTAAGCGCGCTCTGCGATATTTATCGCATTTTGTTGCTAATATGGCCCTTTGTCCCTTTCTATCTCGGCGTGGATGGCACTGTGCTAATCCTATGCTTAAAGACTTTGATAGAAAAGCAGACATTTGAGGTGAGCAGATCTAGAGTGTCGCTGATGTTGAGAGTGCTCTATACAGGAGCTGCTTTCCACCTAAACTTGAGAACTACCCAGAGTTCTCTGCTTCTTTTTGCATAATTTATTCGTCACTCTATGCCTGAAAGGGTATTCTTTTGACTTATACTGGGTGCTCCCTTGTGTCTGGACAAAGCTATACCTCTCTGAAGAGCCTCTAATTAGAGCGAAACACTGTGTCAGGGGTTGCTTTTACTCATTTCAGGTTGGCTTGTATGGTATTTTACCAATTCAAAGCTGTAATATTGTGCCTGGAGTGGTAAATGGCTTTAGTCATTTTACAGCTCGGCATGGACAGCACTGTGCTAGTCCTATGCTTAAAGACTTTGCTGTAAAAATGGCAAAAGACTTTGTCCCTTTCTATCTCGACGTGGATGGCACTGTGCTAAACCTATGCTTAAAGACTTTGATAGAAAAGCAGATATCTGAGGTGAGCAGATCTAGAGTGTTGCTGGTGTTGAGAGTGCTCTATACAGGAGCTGCTTTCCACCTAAACTTGAGAACTACCCAGAGTTCTCTGCTTCTTTTTTGCATAATTTATTTGTCACTCTATGCCTGAAAGGGTATTCTTTTGACTTATACTGGGTGCTCCCTTGTGTCTGGACAAAGCTATACCTCTCTGAAGAGCTCTAATTAGAGCGAAACACTGTGTCAGGGGTTGCTTTTACTCATTTCAGGTTGGCTTGTATGGTATTTTACCAATTCAAAGCTGTAATATTGCGCCTGGAGTGGTAAATGGCTTTTGTCATTTTACAGCTTGGCATGGACAGCACTGTGCTAGTCCTATGCTTAAAGACTTTGCTGTAGAAATGGCAAAAGACTTTGTCCCTTTCTATCTCGGCGTGGATGGCACTGTGCTAATCCTATGCTTAAAGACTTTGATAGAAAAGCAGACATTTGAGGTGAGCAGATCTAGAGTGTCGCTGGTGTTGAGAGTGCTCTATACAGGAGCTGCTTTCCACCTAAACTTGAGAACTACCCAGAGTTCTCTGCTTCTTTTTTGCATATATATATATATGGTCACTTAAAATTCAAAGTAAGAGTGCACTAACTGTACAAATCAAATGGAAATGAATGATTAAGCTGTCTGGTACTATACCATTGATATATCTGAATTTAGGATCAGAATCTAGACAAGGCAGATCGCCTTAATCAAATATGAAAGACCTGAAAAAATGCCTTTCTTTTGTATAAATGTAAATAAAGTTAATTGAAAGTGTATATACTACAACTCCCATAATGCCACATAGAGGCAAATATGGGATAAATAGTAGAAACAAAGAAAGACTCACTAACTGTGATCAAGGCCGTGTAGGCTGAAACGCGTTGGTCTGAGTGCTGAACCAAACTTGAAATAAAGTAAGCTTAATCCAAGCTTTAAGTGCTGCGTCCTTCGTTTCAAAATTGATGTCTTTGGGCCAGGATCCGGCCCCTACGCAGAGCACCCGCTGACGAGCGCCCTGGGTCATAGGATCACATTGCAGAAAAGAAGTAGTGATCCAGTGGCGCCCATTTTGCTGCGAACTAAATCGTCGTAAACATTGATTCACCCGGTGGTTGAGCGCCGTATGACGGGGTCGGAGGACGCCGCCAAGTCGGGAGTCTCCCAGGAGGTGAGTGGTAATTCAACCGTGCACAGTAGCAGCAATCTGAAGCGACATCGCTTTCTTCCATGGAAATAACCGAACCGTAAACGAGACGGAGGTTTGTGAAGTAAGCGGGTTAGAGCTTGGCCAAGAGCGAGCGGCTAAAAATTCATTTGGTTCTGTTCAGCACTCAGTAGTGTGGCATATTCAGGCATTGTAATTCAATAATCGTGCAAGAAAGACTGTCAGCATGGAAGCGCGAGCAGCTAAACGCGCAACTAAAGCTGTTACATTGTTTTAACCGGCAGAAATTACATCAAATGCAGAGGCCAGCAATGTTAACATTAAAACATCAAATATCAATTCATTAAAGCAACTGTTTAACCAAATTGAGAAACTGTACAAAAAGGAAGTAAATAAAAGTTGGGAGATCATCGCGTTAGAAAACTATATAGAAGTTAAACGCATTCCTAGAGGATTACGTATTTTCACAATGCCAACCCACCCGGATACAAAAGTAGAATTACTGGAAGACTGGGTAGAAAATAATCTACAATGCTCCCTGAACATGATGCGCATTTTAATCAAACATGCGAAACTGGATGTAGTGGAAATTAATACCAAAATTAAGGAAATGGAGGATCTGATTAAACATCAAACAAATAAGGAAGAAATGGCCAAATTACGTAAAGAAATGGATGACAGATTAGAAAAATATGAGACTGAAATTGAGGAGCGTAAACAGAGAAAATTTAAAAGGGACGAACAAGACTATGCACAAGGAAGAATACTTACATTTGCCAAACGTTTTGATACATTGAAACGGAACTTTCCCACACAACAAATGCAAGAAACGCATGCAAGTACAAGTGAATCAGATATCAGTGAAGGGGAAACACCTAGTGGAGCAGGAAGCACTGCCAAAACTACTTTTTTAGAAGAAATGCGACTCATGAACCTGGATCAAACGCTATCCAGGGGAGGGGGTCGCGGAAGAGCATCAAACCGAGGACGAGGAAGAAGGGGCAGAAACAATGTGCAAAATCTAGAAAAACCAGAAGAGCCAAAAGAAAAAAGGCACTACCCTCTAAGAAGTCGCAAGTAGAGAATCTAATTGTCAATCTGTCACAACATGTGCTAACAGAAGAGGAAACATCATTATTAAATAAAGGATTGTCATTCTGCCCGGAAAATCATTTCAACTATACTCAAGTTAGAATTGACCTCTATAAGTATGTGCGGAAGTTAAAATTAGCAAAAGTACATGCAAATAAGTTAAATGCAGGATCATTTGAAGCAACGCCACAGATTGAACAGGAAGAACCTATGTTAACAATAGAACAAATACCAGATCTTCAAAACATGTTCGATCTTATGTATAATGAAAATGGGGAGGAAGTTACAGAAACACAACTAATGGAACAACTAGACATTACAACAGACAAAAGAATAGACAGTGGGCTCAGAAGAAAATCCAAATATTGCCCAGTGATGTCCCCTGGTAATAAATTTGACCTATTTTCGGAGGCCATTATCAGTGAACTAGAGAAAATGCCTAAAGTAAGAAACAACAATCAAAGAGAAAATCTGACGACTAAGGAAAGAGAAGCAATAAGAACGCTAGTGGAAGATAAAAATTTAACGATAAAGCCGGCAGACAAAGGGGGTAATATCGTCTTAATGGAGACTCAAGACTATGTGAATGAAGCACTACGTCAGCTCAATGATACCACCAATTACTGCAGAATACAAAACAATCCAATTAACAAAATGACATTAGAACTAAATCTTTTTCTACAACAATGCCACAATAAGAATCTACTTAGTGATGAAGAGCTTAAATTTTTATCAAAAGACTTCCCAGTAACACCGACTATATACTTTTTACCTAAGATCCATAAGACATTACTCTGTCCACCGGGAAGACCAATAGTTTCCTCATGTGACTCATTGTATGAGAATGTCTCAGAATATGTAGACAAATTCCTGGCTCCAATAGCGAAAAATATGAGCTCCTATATAAAAGATACAGGAGACTTTCTCCGAATCCTGAATGGAATAACATGGAGCCAACAATACCTATTGGTCACCATTGACGTGGTATCCCTATATACATCAATAAGACATACAGTGGGATTGGAAGCATGCGGATACTTTTTAAAACAAAGGAATATCTCTGAACTACAACATACTCGTATGCTCCTCCAAATGATTGAGATGTGTCTCAGTAACAATGTCTTCATTTTCAACAAGCAACTCTTTAGGCAGCAATGTGGAACTGCCATGGGCATTTCTTTTTCGCCAAATTATGCAAATATCACGATGGGGTGGTGGGAGAGAACAATTGCATGGGATTCGACAAATCAAGAAGATCTGGATAAAATAATACTTTGGATTCGTTACATTGATGACTTATTCCTAATATGGAACGGAACAGAACAGAGCTTCAAAGAATACTACTCCAAATTGTGTAACAATTCCATTGGCTTGGCTTTCACATGCACAGTAAACAAAAAAGAGATAGACTTCCTGGACACTAAAGTATACATTGAAGATAATCAGATACACTCCACACTTTTTCGCAAAAAACAGCCACGAATAGTATTCTGCATGGAACGAGTTTCCACCCTAAATCATTGATTGCAAGTATACCATATGGAGAATTCACTCGCATGAAGCGCAACTGTTCAATAGAAAAAGATGCAGAAGAAAAAATCCAGGAGTCCATGAACAGATTGAGAATGAGGGGATACAATGAAAGAAGCCTACAAAGAAATAAGAAAAGAATTGATGGTAAGACAAGAACTGAGATACTGAGACCTAAAGGTAAACAGCAAGAAGAACATGGTCCACCAAGATTTATAACAACATACAGCAAGGAAAGTGGACAAATTGTGAACAAAATCAGGAAATATTGGCATCTAATCTCTGGGGATCCGGACATTGGAAAAACACTTGGAAATAAACCAAAGGTCACCTATAGGAAAACAAAATCGCTTAAAGATGTATTGGTATCAAGCCATTTTAAAGAAGTGGGATCAGACAATTGGCTTGGTATCCACCAAAAAGGGTTTAAAAAATGCAATCTCTGTAAGGCCTGCAAAATTGGGATGAACAAAAGCTCTATCATGGACCCCAATGGAAACATCATTAAAATCGATCAAAAAATTTCATGTACGTCAACTTTTGTCATCTATGTGATTGAGTGTAATTGCGGTATGACTTACATAGGGAGCACCATATGCATGCTAAAAAGCGAATTCTTGAACATATCCGAGCAGTGAAGAACAAGGATATGTCGTATGCAACTGCCAAGCACATGGCGTCCTGTCAAAAAAGTGATTGGAGAGCCATGAAGTACTATGGAATTTACATGATACCCCAAGATGAACGCGGGGGGAATAGAATAAAAAAACTAAGACAAATGGAATCACGTTTCATTATTCGATTAAGAACGAAAACCCCCGGAGGAATCAATAATGATGAAGAACTTTATGTACATTTGGACTGAGTAGCTAATCTTGAACTATATATATGATATATACCAACATGAAAAGTATAGCTAGAATTTTAACATTTAAGATAGATATTCCAACTGACAAGACACGAAATGATCTGTTAATTGGTGCACTCGAATTTAGTGATGACAAAATGTATAACACATAAATGGTAAGGTTGTTTTATTTACAGATATGGTACTATATCATTGAAAATGGTCACTTAAAATTCAAAGTAAGAGTGCACTAACTGTACAAATCAAATGGAAATGAATGATTAAGCTGTCTGGTACTATACCATTGATATATCTGAATTTAGGATCAGAATCTAGACAAGGCAGATCGCCTTAATCAAATATGAAAGACCTGAAAAAATGCCTTTCTTTTGTATAAATGTAAATAAAGTTAATTGAAAGTGTATATACTACAACTCCCATAATGCCACATTGAGGCAAATATGGGATAAATAGTAGAAACAAAGAAAGACTCACTAACCGTGATCAAGGCCGTGTAGGCTGAAACGCGTTGGTCTGAGTGCTGAACCAAACTTGAAATAAAGTAAGCTTAATCCAAGCTTTGAGTGCCGCGTCCTTCGTTTCAAAATTGATGTCTTTGGGCCAGGATCCGGACCCTACGCAGAGCACCCGCTGACGAGCGCCCTGGGTCATAGGATCACATTGCAGAAAAAATAAAATAAATATATATATATATATATATATATATATATATATATTTGCGAAAAAGACTCCGCTGCTACAATCCTACTGGATGAACGAAGACAGACCCAGAATTAAGGTGCGATATATATTTATTGTTCAAACGCCCTTGAAATCCGCCATTTATACATATATTATCTACTGGCGGTCGCCAGTAGATAGTTATAGTTACAACCTATTATCCATAGGAAATCCGCGACATTCTATTTGAAATAACTCTCTTGCCGGTTGACGTATCTTCGCGAAATTTTCAAACTTTGTGGGGCGCTCCGGTCCGCTCCTACCCTGAAAGTCTCGGGGGATTCGTCAAGCGGGGGCCGAGAAAAAGGGGGTCCCAAAACGTGTTTTCCCCATGCAATTTTCCATAGGAAACTTTAGACACGGCTACAGCCCGAACTGCTGAACGGAATTACACCAAATTTGGCAAAGAGGTAGTTCTTGGTTCAGAAAGAACCCTTTTGTTAAATGGTGTAAATCCGTTCAGTAGTTGCTGAGAAAATCAAAAGTAAAAGTACATATATATCTATGGGCACGGAGGATTCGCGCACCCTGAGCGCACCCTGCGCGCACCGTCCCGATCACGAGCTGCATGTTAATTGGTTGTCAGCTGGCTGTCAACATTCCGATTCAGGAAATGTTGGCAGCCATTTTGTCCCTCGGTAGAACCGAGGGACAGAAACAAGTGCGCAAGCGCACAAAGGGGGCAGGGTAGAAACACCCTGACTCCCTAGGTTTGCTCAGGGGGTCCCACAAGGACCCCCTGGGCAAAAAAAATCAAAAAAAAATAAAAAAATCGGCAGGATGCGCTCAGGGTGCGCGAATCCTGCCGGGAAATCGAAGCGCGGTCTCCCGCGCTTCGATGGTATTTGCCCCCGGGTGGCCCAAGTCCCGGGGCATGGTGGGGGTTTAATTTTATGTGTGGGGGGCCTCAAAGGGCCCCCAAGCCCCGGGGCCGCCACCCCCGGGGCTTTCTTTAAAAATGGTGCGGGAGGGCTCTGAGCCCTCCCGCAGCCCCGGGGACCACCACCTCCCCGGGGCTTTTTTAAAAAATTAAGCAACCTGTGTGGGGGGGCTCCAGCCCCCCCACACGCCCCGGGGACCGCCACCTTCCCGGGGCACTAACAAATTAAAATGGGGGTCCGTTTTGGACCCCCAAAGCCCCAGGGACCACCACCTCCCCGGGGCTGTGGTGATGTAGGGAGGGGGCCGCGCGGCCCCCTCCTGGAGCCCTTGATGGCCCTGGGGACCGCCACCCCCAGGGCCGGCTCCTGCAGTGTCCCGGGGTGCCTACCCCCGGGACACTGTAGTTTGCTATGGCAGGGACGGAGCCTCGCGGCTCCCGTCCTGCCAAACATAGCAAACTGCTTTGGATATTGGAAGAGAGAGCAGGGAAACCTGCTCTCTCTTCCAATATCCAAAGCCGATTGCTTTTCCACATGGGGAGCAGCATGTCAGCTGCTCCCCATGTGGAACAGCAATGCCGGCTCCCAAGGGACGTGGGAGCCGGCGGGACTGTGGGGGATTGGGGACCCCCCACAGTCCCCAACGGAGAGGGCCAGCCCCGGGGGTTGGGGTCCCCGGAGCAAGTAGTGGCCCAGGAGGGGCCACGCGGCCCCCTCCCCAAAAAAAAGAAAAAAAAAAGAAATGGAAAGGCCGGCCCCGGGGATGGGGTCCCCGGGGCCTTAAATGGCCTGAGGAGGGGGCCACGCAGCCCCCTCCCAAGAAAAAATAAAAAAGGCCATGCCCCGGGGGATGGGGTCCCCGGGGCCAATACAGGCCCAGGGAAGGGGGGCCACGCGTTTTAAAAATTAAATTTAAAAAAAGGGGTAAGGCCCTGGGGGATTGGGTCCCCAGGGCCCAAAAACAGGAAAAAGGAAGGGGGGCCACACAGCCCCCCTTCAGGGGACAAAAAAAAAAAAACGATCGGGCCCGCAGGCCCCGCCCCTTCCTTCACCACTCTGCAAACGCGCCCCTGGCGCGTTTGCAGAGGGGGAACGAATCCCCTTGAATACTGGGGGTCCCTGGGGGCCAACTAGCCCACCAGGAACCTCCAATATGCGCCAGGGGCTGCGTTGCAGAGACGTGTAGAGAGGCCACACCCCTTTTACACCTCTCTGCAACGCAGCTCTGTGGCGCTTTTTGGAGGTATATGGTGGGCTAGTTGGACTCCGGGGACCCTCAGGATTCAAGGGGACTTAATCCCCAACTTAAAACGCGCCACGGGCGCGTTTGCACAGTGGTGAAGGGAGGGCGGGGCTTCAGGTGACATGTGTGCAAACAGGCCCCGTGGCGCGTTTTAAGATGGGGAATTAAATCCCCTTCAATCCTGAGGGTCCCTGAGGGCCAACTAGCCCAACAGGTACATCCAGAAAGCGCCACAGAGCTGCGTTGCAGAGAGGTGTAAAAAGGGGTGTGGCCTCTCTACACGTCTCTGCAACGCAGCCCCCTGGTGCATATTGGAGGTTCCTGGTGGGCTAGTTGGCCCCTAGGGACCCTCAGGATTCAAGGGGACTTAATCCCCCAACTTAAAACGTGCCACGGGGCGCGTTTGCACAGATGTCACCTCAGGCCCCGCCCCCTCCCTTCACCATTGTGCAAATATTCTTCTAAAATCATCCGAAATACGAATTCCGATTTACTCACCTGTTATCAGGAGAGACCTCAGTGCTGTATCTTTCAGCCCAGTACTGGTCCTGAAAAGTAATTTTAATCGTACTTACCAGTAACTTGAATTTCCTTCCATAGGCTAACATTGACTGGTTTCACTTGGAAATTCTTCTAAGTGTGGAGTTTTGGAACTTTAAAATATTCCTCTAAAATCAGCCGAAATACGAATTCCGATTTACTCACCTGTTATCAGGAGAGACCTCAGTGCTGCATCTTTCAGCCCAGTACTGGTCCTGAAAAGTAATTTTAACCGTACTTACCAGTAACTTGAATTTCCTTCCATAGGCTAACATTGACTGGTTTCACTTGGAAATTCTTCTAAGTGTGGAGTTTTGGAACTTTAAAATATTCCTCTAAAATCAGCCGAAATACGAATTCCGATTTACTCACCTGTTATCAGGAGAGACCTCAGTGCTGCATCTTTCAGCCCAGTACTGATCCTCAAAAGTAATTTTAACCGTACTTACCAGTAACTTGAATTTCCTTCCATAGGATATCATTGCCTGCTTTTTGCTGAAAAAGTTTCTAAGTGTTGATTTTTGAAACATACAAATATTCCTCTAAAATCAGCCGAAATACGAATTCTGATTTACTCACCTGTTATCAGGAGAGACCTCAGTGCTGCATCTTTCAGCCCAGTACTGGTCCTGAAAAGTAATTTTAACCGTACTTACCGGTAACTTGAATTACCTTCATAGGCTGACATTGACTGGTTTCACTTGGAAATTCTTCTAAGTGTGGGGTTTTTGAACTTTATAATATTCCTCTAAAATCAACCAAAGTACGAATACCAATTTACTCACCTGTTATCAGGAGAGAACCCAGTGCTGCATCTTTTAGCCCAGCACTGACCCTGAAAAGTAATTTTAACCGTACTTACCAGTAACTTATATTTTCTTCCATAGGAATCCATTGTCTGGTTTTCAGCAAAAAGTTTCAAAGTGTTGATTTTTACAAACTACAAATATTCCTTAAAAATCACCTGTATGACTTAAACGCATTCTTTCAACTGTTTACAGGAGATGCACCAGTGCTGGATACAGGATCCAACACTGAGTAAGAAAAAGTAACGATAACAGTTTTTACCTGCTAAGTGAATTTCCTTCCATAGGATAACATTGGTGATTCTATGAGGAAAAGTTTCTAAGTGTCAACTTTTAAAATACAATAATATTCCTTAAAAATCACGACTGTAACCAAAACGCTTTTACTCAACTGTTTACAGGAGATGTCCCAGGACTGAATCTAGGATCCAGTTCTGTGGATAGAAAAGTAATCCATAAAGTAACTAATTGCATTTAACTAGAAATTCACATTGAGCTGAATGTTGCATTGTGTTTGAAAATGTGTTGCCCATTGCAACAACTGTAACTACTGTACTTAAAAGTCTATTGCCTATGTGCAAAGTATTTAAACTAAAGTAATTCATTCTGAGAAAGTATTTTTTGTAATGTAATGTATAATGTAATTAAAATGTAATTTAAAAAATAAAATATGTAAAAAAAAATTGTTTCTAAAAATGTAGTAAATCAGTATGAAAAAAATTAATATAACAATTAATACATTTAAAAATTGTCATTTACAAAACCTTTGAAATTCACTGAAAAAACCGTAGGTATCAGGCACGTTATAGTTAGAAATTAGCATTTAAAAAACCTTTGAAATTTACTGAAAAAACCATAGGTTTCAGACACGTTATAGTTACAAATTAGCATTTAAAAACCTTTGAAATTCACTGAAAAAACCATAGGTTTCAGACACGTTATAGTTACAAATTAGCATTTAAAAAACCTTTGAAATTCACTGAAAAAACCATAGGTTTTAGGGACAGTTATAGTTACTTGGACATTGCACTCGTACAAAACCCGTGAAATTCCCCCGTTATAGTTAGTTCAGCTAACTATAACTCGCGCCCCGCAATGCACTGCTGATGACGTCACATATTACATCACTCATGACATGGTCAGTGACATCACTGATGACATCACTGATGACATCTCAAATGACATCACTGATGACATCATCCACGTGATAATCTGATGCACCTCCTCACACCCTAATATAATCTTTGATACACCCACTCTAAATTACAGACTGCCATTCGCAAAACCATAGACACTCCAACACCAATAACTACATACCCACTCACTGATTCTTAGGTCTACACACACACATCCACTCACTCACCCGTACAGTCACTCATACTTACGGTCACTCAGTACAGGACTATCATATGCACTCTTACTCCTATATAGACACTCAAACAACGCCACTCATCCATAGAGATACTCAGACACCTAGTCAGTCATGCAAATAATTAAACACACTGCCATTTACTCACCTATACAGTTATACACACACCAGCTCACTTACTCATACAAATAGTAGCACATTGTTACGCTCTTATACAATCACTGATACAAGCACACACTCATCTATACAGCCACTATCACAATCACTCACTCTTGCTTATAGCTATTTATATACTCCAACACACATATATACTGCCTTTCACATATGTAGTTACTCACACATGTACCACTGGGACATACATTCACTCACTAACACACTCTTACACACACTTACCCACCCATACAGTCTATCACAGATGCACTCTTGAAACCATCCACCCAGTGAATCACCCACTCACACATCTATGCACAGAGTTGCACACACCCCTCCCACACAAACACTCAGGCACCCATACAGATACTCAGACAAGCATTCAATAACTCATATAGACACTCATTTAGCTATTCACAAACACATGCAGCCACTTACACAGCAACAGACAGACGGATACAGACATTCACCCAGATTAGTCACTAACCCATGCATTCAGTAAGATACGTTAAATCACTCACTTATAGAGTCAGTCACGCACCTACTAAATCATCCATACAGACACTTACACACCCACTCATTCTTCAATACGTCTTTTCCTATATATATTAAAAATATTTAAACTTTACAGAAACACACAGTCACTGGATGATGTCATCAGTGATGTCATTTGAGATGTCATCAGTGATGTCATCAGTGATGTCACTGACCATGTCATGAGTGATGTAATATGTGACGTCATCAGCAGTGCATTGCGGGCGCGAGTTATAGTTAGCTGAACTAACTATAACGGGGGAATTTCACGGGTTTTGTACGAGTGCAATGTCCAAGTAACTATAACTGTCCCTAAAACCTATGGTTTTTTCAGTGAATATATATATATATATGTATTCCCCTACGAAGTTCAAAGTGCAAAATAAATATTTTATTAATTATATGATATCTATCTATCTATCTATCTATATATATATATGTATATATATATATATATACATATATATATATATATATATATATATATATATGTAATTAATAGAATGTTTATATATATTATATATAAGCAAAGATAAAGCAGAGAACTCTTGGCAGTTCTCAAGTTTAGATGGAGAGCAGCTCCTGTATAGAGCACCCTACGACAGCAGAAACACTCTGAATTTGCTCACCTCGGCTTTTTTATCAACGTTTTTAAGCATAGGATTAGCATAGTGCCAACCATGCCAAGATAGAAAGGACAAAACAAGAAAAAATGCCTATAGGCCTGCAATCTGATGCACAGGTGATGACATGCATCACTACAAATGATCAGAGTGAGCATACCAATTGGTTCCTCCAAAAATATGCAAGCACTGCAAACATGTAATGTGCCATAATATAAAGGTATGCTTACCCCAGGTATTATTCAATGATACCCAGTAACACTCTATGAGAAAGTCTGTAAATAAAAAGAATACATCATTTTTTGTAGACCAAAAGTCTCTTGTTTTACCGTTAGTAAATTATACTTACCACTCCAAGGGTTAACATGCCTCTATCACCAATTAGTGCTCTGCTCTGTACCACTTACAATTGATCGGCAACTGAGGACCAGTCATTTTTATGTTGAGTTGTCCGCATGGGCCTCCACTTCCTTAGAGCCTCACCTCGCTAGCTTACATTTGTACGCGTAGGTCACGCTGAAGAGATTCACGGAGGGATGTAGTTCCCCCACCTCATTTCAAACGGGCACTTGAAATTCAAATATAATGTTGTGAGGGATCCCCAGAGAAATGTCCTATGAAATGAGCGTTTAATCATAATATTTGGCAAACATACTGCACCAGGTCATCCATATCATACAATATGTACTGATCAGTCCTTACTCTGTTTTGGAGTTATTTTTGATAATGTGTTAGGTCACGGGTATAACTTATTCCATGGTACGCTTGAAGAAAATTATTTTTGGGACATATTGACTATTAAACTTAGCTTCAAACAATATTATGCTAGAATCAATATGCACTTTTCTGACTACAAATTG
This sequence comes from Calotriton arnoldi, assembly GCA_963921515.1. Taxonomy (NCBI): domain Eukaryota; kingdom Metazoa; phylum Chordata; class Amphibia; order Caudata; family Salamandridae; genus Calotriton; species Calotriton arnoldi. The sequence continues at coordinate 458,629 of CAWUFW010007212.1, forward strand.
GAATACTTGTTTGACTAGGCAGACCATGGGACTTGTCCCTGTTGGATCAACTCTGCTGATTTGCAAGATGAAGCTTGTACAGACATTGGCTCCTAAAGGATATTCATGGTGACTCAATGAAATTCTGCTTAAGGAGTCAGTCACCAACGGTGACGGTGATAGACTAGTTTAAGGAGTTCTTGTCATTTAATGAACCAGGAGATAGAATGCCCTGAAAGTGGTAGTAAGTGGTCGACTGATGGTTGAAGGGTCCATACTAAAAACATATTAGACAAGCAGAGAGGGCAAAGTGGCAGAAGAATTAGAAAAAGACAAACTCCACTATGGGCAGCCACAGTTGCAAAATGTGGGGCAATCAATAAAATCAATCAATCAATCACGCGTTTGTTAAGCGCTACTACTCACCCATAAGGGTCTCAAGGCGCTGGGGGAGGGGGGTTTCGCAGGTTCCAGTCCATCAAGGGGGTCTGTCGAAGAGCCAGGTTTTGAGGTTTCTTGTGATGATGGGGAGAGATGTTGTCTGTCTGAGGTGGAGCGGGAGGGCGTTCTAGGCTCTGGCCGCGAGGAAGGAGAAGGAGCGGCTGCCTGATCTGGTCTTTCTGGTGCGGGGGACCATGGCATAGGAGAGCTGGGCTGATCATAGGGTCCTATGGGGTGCGTGGAATTTGAGTCGGCTGTTCAGGTATGCTGGTCCGGTGTCGTGGAGGGCCTTGTGAGCGTGGGTGAGCATCTTGAAGGTGACTCTAGCTTCGATGGGGAGCCAGTGGAGTGTGCGCAGGTGCTGGGAGATGTGGCAGTGTCTTGGCAGGTTGAGGACCAGTCTTGCGGCGGCGTTCTGGATGTTCTGTAGCTTGCGTGTGAGGTTTTTGTTTATTCCGGCGTAGAGTGCGTTGCCATAGTCGAGTCTGCTGGTGACCAGGGCGTGAGTGACAGTCTTTCTGTGTTCGAGGGGGATCCATTTGAAGGTCTTACGTAGGAGGCGGAGGGTGTGGAAGCAGGAGGACGAGACGGCGTTGATCTGGCAGTCCATTTGAAGCCAACTCATATATTTAGATCCTAATAAAGCAAAATATGCATTAATTGGACATAACTAAAAATATTATGGAGAGTTAAATGAAGCTGGCCGGCTCTTAGCATGCCAGTTAAAGCTGAAACAGACAAAATCATTCATCTCTAGAATTAAGGACAACAGTGGGGTGCAATTCTAGATGACATGGGGAAAGTGGACCAGTTTCGTTAATGCTACCTATGGCTGTACAAAGCACACCCAGCTCGCCAGCTCGCCATCATTCGATCATGGCCTACCATGCACAAACCAATTTAGAACATCTCATTTCAAGCTATTGGAATATTTGGCAGCCATAGAATAGGTGAACACACACATTAAAGCTTCTGTCTGGCCATATATGCAAATTTCTTCAGGCTACACTATGTTTTTGAAGAATCTTCAAAAGTAAGCCCCTCCATGGCAGGTTTCTGTAATAGCTAAATCAGTAAAGACCCAATGGAGCCCAGGTCTTTCCCCCAAATCTCCTTGCTAAATATCAACATAAAAACTGTCACAAAGATCCAAGCTGATCATGTGTATGCATTATTGCACCCTCTGATCCACTGATATTAGTCTGGCGTCTTTTATAAATGACAGGTAAGATAAAACACTAAAACAGAGGTTCCCTGTAATTGAGGTATCAAGCGCAAGGAGGAGACAATGCTTCTCATCCTTGATGCTGAAAAAGCTTTTGATCGGGTGGAGTACAGCTTGTTGAAGGAAGCTGAGTATGCAAGATGTTTTGGTCCCATGTTTATGAATATGGTGTGCCTGAGCTACGCAGCACTGACAGCAATAATTTAAAATAATGGTCTGGACTCCTGCCATTTGCTCATTATAAAGGGAACAAGGCAGGGGAACCCCCCTCAAAACTGCTCTTTGAATCACAGTGCCTTTATTTCCATCTAACCTCCTCCATTACTGGTCAAACTGAAATATCACTGTATACCTGCGATCCATCATATTGGATTGTTAAGTAGAAATGTATCTCACAAAAAATATCTGTCCTGGGTGTTAATGTAACTTATTAATAGAATCACGGCCCCAGGTTCTCACACAAATCCCTGACATCAAATTCATGATCATCATTTATTAACATAAGATGTATACATTATGCAAATCAGAAATTAATAATTCAGATCTCCTTCTTCCCCACACTTGTGTTATCTCTTTTTAAACAAGAGTTGCAAAAAAACATTTTAACTTCAATCTTCTTACAAATTTCAACAAATCATTCTTTAGATTTGTTAAATCACAATGGGCCCGATTCACAGAACTTACTTAAAACAAAATCCTAAACTTACTACCATTTTGGTATTCACAGAAGGCACTTACTCATTTTGGTATTCACAGAAGGCACTTACTTACTCATTTTGAGTAACTTACTCATTTTGAGTAACTTACTCATTTGTGTAACTTACTCATTTGGTATTCACAGAAGGCACTTACTCATTGATGAGTAAGTGCCTTCTGTGAATACCAAAATGAGTAAGTTACACAAATGAGTAAGTTACTCAAAATGAGTAAGTTACTCATTTTAGTATTCACAGAAGGCACTTACTCATCGATGAGTAAGTGCCTTCTGTGAATACCAAAATGAGTAAGTTACACAAAATGAGTAAGTTACTCAAAATGAGTAAGTTACTCAAAATGAGTAAGTAAGTGCCTTCTGTGAATACCAAAATGAGTAAGTGCCTTCTGGGAATACCAAAATGGTAGTAAGTTTAGGATTTTGTCTTAAGTTAGTTCTGTGAATCGGGCCCACCGTTGTGTTGGGAAAAAACTTAGACCTTTCTGTAAGACCTTTACTTCAGTCTCATTCAATTGTTTATTGGAAAGATTGACAATCTGGAGTGCATTATGGCCTGTCGAATGGAAGCCACTGTTATCCTCTATATCAATCCCTTTTATATTCAATTTCTCAATTGGTTGCACGTCTCCACACCTGTTCTTTCTATTCTTCCTCCACCCTCTCCTTGTTTTCCTGCTACTTTTCGCATGCAAATTCATATTCTGTGCATCTCCTCTGACAAAGAAGAACTATGGGGAGATTTCTTAAAAGGTATTTGATTACTTTGCCCTGGTTAATCAATTGATGACAGCTCTGAACTAGTGTAAGAAATTGATTCATGTTCCACAACGTTCTTGCTTCCTACCTTGACCTTAGCCTGAGGTATATCTTTAAAACTCTTAGCAAATGTGAATACTCCCCCATTATTATAAACTCTTTCATCCCTTCTAATCTTTCTCAATTTCCTCTCCTTTATAGCAATCTAATGTTCCTTGATAATCCCATTATTTTCCACTAAGTCCTTTAAGTTCATATCTTTGATCTCCTTTCCCAACTGTTCAATCTACTTCTTTAATTTGGCAACCTTTCTCTCCGAGTTCTTAAACAAAGTGTGCATCATAAAAAATGATGCAGAATGTAAATTCTCTTCCCATACCTTTAAAAGATCTTTGTCATCAAATGTAAGTAAATTAATATTCTTAATGCCCTAGCGATGCATTTGTTTTCAATAAAACCTTTTACGGGTGGCACCATCCCGCCATTTGGCAAGTTCAATCTTTTTTAATCGCTCCAAACATATAAACTTATTTCTCAAACTGTCCTAATTCTGTGTTTTCTCCTTTTGAGTTTTTTGTTTCTGCCTACTACACTTAAACAGGCTCAGTGAGACCACTAAAACATGAACTCAACCCAAGCAAAGGCAGTAGTGATCCTTAACCGATGCACAAACATAAATTAATCAATTGATACAAAAGATGGTACTCACTCTCAGAGGTTCTACTGCCTAAGACCTCCTTTCCCACTAAATTTCAGACTAATGCATGTGAGAGGAACACTACACCCAATATAGTTCTAACATATACTAACATATACTAAATATATCAATAAAGTACATATATATAATCCATGTTCAGTCCATTAATTCATCCAGGAAGAGCAATTCATTTAAAGTTCATTTTTATTTTCCATTCTTCTTCACACCATACTGTAAACACATTGAAAACCCAGCCAACACGTTTAATCCTTTACACAGGACTTCATCAGGCTGCAAAAAGACATATGTAAAAATACATTTACAAATAAAACCATTGAAACCACCTCTATATACAATCATCATCTATCCCACACTTCATGATAATGGGTAGTAGATATTCTTGAATGGACTGAACAAGCACCAGTCATCTATCATCATATAGCTCAAACATAAAGTATGTAAAAGTTTTATAATCAGAAAAAGAGACATACTATATATAAAAATGATTGCAGACACTAAGGAAGGGCCAAAAGATAGCCTCATTTTGGCCAAAGATATAAAACAATTATATTGTTTGTAGTAACAAGTCTACATTCACATTTCAACTGTATTTAACATATGTGCAATAAATAATATCAAAAATATTCATTTCTACTTACATCCATTATAATGAAATTTTAAGGAAGGTAACAGCTGTAACGTTCCTCTCTTCTCAAATATACCTTCGTTAATGTCCTAAATTAGGAGATAAACATATTACATCCTATCCCATCCATTAACTTGTACTATCTTTTCACTTCAACGGTCCCCCATCATGTCTATTCCTATGGTCAGTGCTCCACTTTGACAGCACAAACAGGATTCACGGTCCCAAGTGTAAATTGACCCACCACACAGACTGTTCATTCTTAAAATCAACAATTCATATCTCGATTTGATTAATGTCAATTTAGCTGGATATGACAGAGTCTTTTAAACATGCATATACAATCTCAGTTTAGTCAAATGTGACCAAAGCTATAAGTCCCCCCCATAATATCACTATCAATATCTTCACAGCTTCACTGATGCAATGGCCACTAGCGCCCTAAGTACATTCCACCATCAGACATCAGGGGATATTGTACAAGCTACAAACTGGCACTCTGACATCTGCTGGCCAGGTTAATCTGTGACATGAATACTAGAATTTACCTCCATTTCAAACTTATTTGTAACATTTTTATTTTCGAAAAGTTATCTGTCCACTTACAGTGTTCTCTATCTTAATTGAAAATTGCATATATGTATAGCAGTTTAACTGCCTTGAACCGTTAGTGTAAAATATCAGAATTTTGTGTAATTAATTTCAGGTGTGTGTTTTGTGGTTTATAGGGGTAAAGGCTGTTAAGTAATTTATTTACTTTTTATTATAAATTTTTTGTTAATTGATATTAATTAAATTAATTAACATTTTATTATAGTAATTGTGTAATTAATTTTAGGTGTGTGTTGTACACCCTCAGTCATTCTGTCACTATTAAGAATTTTTATTTTATCATTTTCACCAGTTGATGGATCTAAGGAAATGGTCCATTACCTTCTATTGGAGCACAGGTTCTGCAGCTGACATCTAAGGGTCCACCCACAAATAAATTGTCTGTGGCAAAAGCAAGAAAATAGTAGGTGTTATCATGTCTGTCTTTAGTCTTGTAATGTTTAACATCTAATAATAGATCATAATATAATGTACCATTTATGTATGAAAACATGTCATCTAATGTTCACAAAATTGTACAATGTTTCTGTTTTAAAAATATACACAATCTGTAATATGAACATTAATAACTGCATTTCCCCTTTCTTTTAGTTCATTGGGGATGAAGAGTCTAATGATAATGCCTTACCACCCACAAGCGGAGGATGGTGTGTTGTCCTGGGACAATAACCCCATACTCCTTCAAAGTGCCTTGTTGGCAGCATCCAAACCTCAAGATGTTGTGATGGAGAAAAATGTCAACCACACCAAGAAAAATCTCTATAAAAAGACCTCAAGGTTAACCAGCAGTGTACCTCCTAGGCAACTCCTGAAGCTACTAATGCATGGATGCTCTCACCAGCTACACAATAGTCTCCTCAACACACCCTTCAGCCTATAACTACTTCCAGTGCAGGTGCATCTACAGTCTTCACTTCATCTTCTAAGCAAATGAAACCACTGGTGAGGAGAACTTTTCCCCATTCAACAGTTTTCCCCAAAACCTCCCAGTTATAAACACGTAATGTAATGGACAACCATCTGTCATTGTTTGATGGCCAGGCATACAGGAGGGGTTGGGATGTGAAAATCCTGCCCTCTGGCAGGATCAGTATTTCCAGCAATAGTCAACTGTGTGGGGAATATTTGTCAAATGGGGGAGACTCCTAACACTATCCTAGCTCACCAGAAAGAGTGACTGACGAGTGTCTTCGAAGAGATCAAAACATCTCTCCAAGACAGGGCAATTATGCACTCGGAGCATCTTTATTTGTGAGGGAGGAGGATGCAAGGTGACATGCCTTGGCTATACAGATGATTCAGGCCATTTCAAACTCTGCAGGGCCAAGGCATATGCCTCAGCCAACTAGGGCACAACAGCAACCTACAAAGCCTACCAACACCTCACCTGCATCACCTCCAGACCCACCAGCTCTCACTCCACAACATCAGCCTCAACCTCTAGTGGGCCCTAATATAACAAAGCTGGAAGGACATATGGATGATACCACCCCAGCCCCCTCCCAGGCATGGACAATTACCACCCCATAAACTATTAATCTACTACTCAATCACCCATCATCACAAAAAACACTCCAGTCATTACAATCACCAATCCCACAATGTTTGATGTATATTGAACACTTTAATTTGTTTCAATTAATATCACGTACACTTACTTTTAACCCGTGTGTCATGTCTTGTGGGCCTAGCTGTCAACAGATGACCAGAATGAGGTCATGCAATGTGTTACAAAACATGGAACATTTAACAATAACTCTTACAATAACATGATCACATACATCTATAAACATCATCACACATACATACAAAAGTGATACCACAACAATTTTACATTTTAAGATGTAATTTCCTTTAAAAAAATATATATTAGGACATTTGAAAATAAATCTTCATGCATTTGCTATTTTAAAAAGTCACCAATACCCACGAAGGGGATAAATACAACAAAAAGCGAATTAGTCCTGCTAGGTAGATTTAACTTGAGGCTCTGGGTGGTTAATTAAAAAAAACACGTTGAGAATGTCAGGGGACATGTCATTGTACATAGTCAAAAGAGGATAATGTTCACAAAACTAAATCCTAAATGTTGCAAAAAAATACAGTCCCAAAGAAAGTTCAAATGTCCTAAATTAATGTTAAATATTAAGGAAAAAGTTAAAGTCTAAAATAAAGTGAGCCCTTCGATGGTTGAGGGACAAGATACTGTGCCATCTTTCTCTTCTTCAGAGGCCTGGATCACCTGGACCTCCTCCACAGATGCAGGAATTTGGGGTTGTGGGGCAGGAACAAACCCCACCTAAAGATCTTCATACCCTGGTGTAGATTTAGGGACAGATGGAAATTACATACTGGGGGGAAACACAAGAACATGGATATGGCTGCAGTCCAGGAGGCAGCTGAGTTGTGTGTGCTGGTCAGCATGCACTTTTAGTGAGCCTTCGCCTCTGCCTCCAATTCTTGATAGCCTTTAGAGATCACCTGGCAACTTGCAATCACCTGCTTTGTGATCTCTTGCAAAGCATCCATGGTGACATATTCTGGGTATAACACCAAGTTAGGGCTCAGGGGTCTCGGGGACGAGCCTCACCCTTGTCAGCTGCTCTTCTGGGTTGGTACTTGTACAAGAGAAGAGGTTGTATATGGTACACCTGTAGACCCTCTTTTTATGGGGTGTCTAGAGTGATGCAATAGTTGGACCCAATGAAGGAGGAGCCTGCTCCAGGGATATCAGAAATGTTAGTTCATGTTGGGCAGGAGGAGCCCCATCATCTGCCTGCGCCTGGCATATGGTGTCCATATCGACCACCCCTTTGGATATCTCATTAGGCTCTGCTGGGACTCTATTGGCTTTCCCTATCCTTCTATGTTGATGCTGGTGTTTTGTTCCTGTGCCGCATCGTGGCCAAGGTCCTCCATTTTCTCCAATGGTCCAGCTGTGCCTCACCTTCTTCTTGGCTGCCAGCTGAAAAAGAAAAGGAAAAATGAAAATGAAAAAAAGAATCATCAGCGCATATGTCCACAGTTTGAAGAAATTAAAAATACAACGTTCTATGTAATGGTATAAAATATTAAAATGGCTGAAAATGTCACATAGCCCATTCCCCTTTGTCATGGAAGCTTCTAAAATCAAGCTGTCACTTTAAATAGTGGGGAGCAATAATTATTAAAGATACAAAAAAAATCACATAATTTTTTTCCCATTTCGATAAAAAACAAAATGATGTTTGGTACGTAAAATGAAATGATACCAAAGCACTAGAATAGCTACATATGCTAAACATTGATACATCTTGCATATGTATTATGTACATTTTATGTACATCACAATGACAATTCTGTGTGTCTCAATTTATATAAAAATTAAAAATATGTCTAACACACTGGCCCAGATGTTGTGTCCGACTTGATAAACATAACTTAGTTTATAGGCGCTATGTGCATTTAACATATGAAAATCAGTCTTGTAAAAAATAAGTGCATTTGCTGACAGTGAGGTACCTTTTTAAATGTTATAAAAACAAATATAATTAAAAATATTATTTGTGTCAACATTATCTACTATAAAGTTTGTAACAATTAAAAAAATGCAATACGTTTTTAGGAAAAATATATACATTATTCACATTCATCCAAAGTCCCATTTTAACTCACAAAATAAAATGCTCACAAAGTGGACCTACGCAAACAAATTAAACAAGAGGCATGCCAGAACAAAGCTTTCACAGCACTGAAACAATTTAATGTATTTAATAGTGTAAGACTTCTTTGCTGCTTCTTCTAGCCCTCCAGCTGATCTTGAAGGGATGGCCCTGCAGTTTTCAGGCACTCTGGTGCAGCGGGGAGAGCCTGGCATATCAGGTGTGGGCAGTGGCAGCTCGCAGAGGGGGTGCCTGCGGGGCAGTGGGCGGGGGAGGGGCTGGGTGAGGGGAAGTGGAGTCGGACATACGACGGACAGGAGTAAGGTAAGTAAATAAATAAATAAAACTATTTACCTTGCGCTCGCTGCATCGCCAACTCTGGAAATGGAAATGGAGTGCAGCCATTGTTTTGACATGTGCAGTAAAGGCCTTTAGGGAGTAGGCTGTAGGTAAATTGAGGTCCTGCTCCGAGTCTACAACCATGTAAAGGATCACATCTTGGTAGAAGTAGTATCTAGCAATGAGTGCTTCCCTGGAGAGGATGTCTGTCATAATACCAAAACAACAAATATCTTGATACACAAATATCGTGTCAAAAATATTGATGTCAAAAATAGAATCTGCCTATACTTATAATGGTAAGTACAAAAATACCGGAACAGAAATATAGTTCACACCAATGTTGTTAAAAATAATGCAAAAATATCGATTTTCATCATATATATGGTATAAAATAGTAAATCCAAAATATTTTAACATATAACATTATAAAAATATCAAACAAAATGTTTTAAATACTTAAAAATGTTTACATATATTCATAAAAACACACATATATATATATATACACACACGCGCACATTTATATATACATATATATAATGTAACACTATTAATAAAAAAATATATTTTAATTAATATAAAAAAATTCAAATTATTGTTTTTAATTTACTATTCCAACTCCAGTCTGTGCAACAGTAGGGAGAACGTTGGACTTCACAGAAGTAAAACTTACTATTACAACTCCAGTCTGTGCAACAGTAGGGAAAAGCGTTGGACGTCGGAGAGGTTAAATTTACTATTCCCACTCCAGTCTATGCAACAGTAGAAAAAGCGTTGGACTTCAGAGGGGTTAAATTTACTATTCCCACTCCTGTCTGTGCAACAATAAGGAAAGTGTTGGACTTGGGAGGGGTTAAATTTACTATTCCCACTCCAATCTGTGCAAAAGTGGGAAAAGTGTTGGACTTCGGAGAGGTTAAATTTACTGTCCCACACCAGTCTGGGCAACAGTAGGGAAAGCGTTGGACTTTTGAAGGGTTTAAGTTCCTATTCCCACTCCAATCTGTGCAACAGTGGGGAAAAAATTTGGAGGTCTGTGTCTTGCTTTCTTATTTGGGCATACAGTGTGCGATTGATTGATGTTGTAACGGCTTTCACCTATTGAAGAGTGTGGTGGAGCCCTGACTGTTCAATCCATTCTTGAGATAGTAGGCATACTGAATATAATTGAAGCATTACTGCAATGTGTGTTCTTGGGGATCTTTTTTATGTTGTGATCCGCTCTGCAACGGACTACTCCTGGTGCTTTTGCGCTGTCCCTGGCCCCTAACCTGCACTAGCGCACTTTAGCCCCGCTCCCTGGAGGACGCTACAAGGCACAGAGCCGGCACCGCGACGGCGGGATCCGCTCTGCAACGGACTACTCCTGGTGCTTTTGCGCTGTCCCTGGCCCCTAACCTGCACTAGCGCACTTTAGCCCCGCTCCCTGGAGGACGCTACAAGGCACAGAGCTGGCACCGCGACGGCGGGATCCGCTCTGCAACGGACTACTCCTGGTGCTTTTGCGCTGTCCCTGGCCCCTTACCTGCACTAGCGCACTTTAGCCCCGCTCCCTGGAGGACGCTACAAGGCACAGAGCCGGCACCGCGACGGCGGGATCCGCTCTGCAACGGACTACTCCTGGTGCTTTTGCGCTGTCCCTGGCCCCTAACCTGCACTAGCGCACTTTAGCCCCGCTCCCTGGAGGACGCTACAAGGCACAGAGCCGGCAACGCAACGCGGGACGCGCGCGGGCTCGGCACGGGTGAAGACCGGGCCAAGACGGGCCCGTCTTAGCCCGTCAGAGTCCGGAGGAGGCTGGGCTGGGCCAGGTCTCTTGGCTTGAATTGCTTTGTATGGGCGCTCATTAAGACTGTATCATTTAGTGAATGCTTAACCGTTAGATTTTGTAAGACCTTTCCCCCTGATTGTTCAGTTTTAAATAATAAGTAAACACGGTGTGCTGTGTAGTGGGAAGTACATATCATTAGCTTAACCTCAAGAGATAGCAAAATGGGGAAGAGGAAAATTCAAAGTGTGAGCCTAGTACAACCTGGCAGTAAATCAGCAGATGTGAATAAAACTATTCTGAAATATCTTAAGGGGGCGGTTGGAGCACTAGATAAACAAATATCCACGGTTGAGGAGTCCATTAAAGGGAACTCTCAGGAAGTGGATATTACGAGTAAAACCATTAACCTACAACAGACGGAGTTTGAAGAGGCTGGGGAGAAGGGGCCTTTGGGAAGTCATAATAGGGAGCTTACTAACGGTTGCATCCAGACTAGTGGTGAAGAGAATATCATCGGTGATCTGGATGCTGAGCGTTCGTCACCATCTAAAAAATGTCGCATCCCGAAATAAAAAAAGGGCCGAGTAGCCCAAAGGTTTTGATACAGAATGTTCCAACTGGGCAAGACCTGCAGATGCTGGTAGCAGAGAACAAACAGGAGAACAAACAGGGGAATAGTAACTTGATACAGTCCAAAAATAAAGGTTTGGATAGGAAAATTAAAAAAGGAGGGGAAAGGGAATTTTAACGTGGCTGTAACCAATACAGGGAATGAATTAGTTGATCTAAGTAATTTTATTAAACAATCGTTTGAGGCTGTAGAATTAAGACTAGCCAAAATAGAGTTGGACTTGGCATTATTGGTTAAAAATCGAGATAGGCTTCCTGTAGTGGACCTCAAGGATAATATAAAAGATCCAGAGAGAAGGAGTGACATCCCTAACTTACGCCAACTGAACACTAAAGATAATAACAATGAACAGCCAGTTAGGATTATTGATAGGATGGATACACGTCAGGATTACAGTCAACAGAGGGAATCAGGTTTAAACACAGGGAAAGAGAAGATAACATTACCAGAGCAATTGGAGAATAGGCAAATCTTAAATTTGCCTCCTGCGGCGCAACCTTACTCAGTGGTTCTGATAAATGTTCCCCCGTTACTTGAAGGAGAAAAGGAAACCTGGGAAATACTGAGAAATAGGACCATACACTTCTTGGGAATAAGAACGGGTCTAGTCCAAGATATGTTTTCGGCATTTAAGATGGTTAGAAGGGTCGGTTGGGTAGGAACAATTGGAAAAAATACGCAAGGGGATTGTATAGTACTTTCATTAGGAAGTCCTACTTTGGTCCGGGAAATTTTCCATAGGCTGGGTAACAATAATGATAATTTGGAAGTAGGTATTAGGGTATATCCCTTGAGCTTCTTCTACCAACCCGGCCCTACAAATCAAATTCGGGACAGGCATCTCCATGCACAGTCCTGGAGAAAGCAGGTACATAGTATAGAGGTTTCTAATAGATTTTTGCCACTCCAATCTCTGGATGAGAATGATTGACTTCAGGTTATTGGGGACGAGTATAATTATGCTGAACAAACTGCATCCATAGAAATAAATGAGATGATATGAGAGCGTGATAAGGGGGAGTGCAATCCTGTCCCTAGTAGGATAAAGGATTATAGTGATGAGGCAAATAAGGTAGTAGAGGTGGAAGCTAGTGTGGGAGGCTCTATAAATGCTAATAATGATGGTGAGATAAATGAAAACACCAAGGGAAGTACAACTCATGATAGTCCAACTGTTTGTGTTTCTGATGGAATAAGGGTACTCTTCTGGAATATTGCCGGTCTACAATCAAAAATTAATAATTCTATTTGGTTAGATTTTATACATAGTTTTGACATCTTATGTTTTCAGGAGACCTGGTTATTGAAACAGATTAATTTAGATGGGTATAAGACGTTCCATATACCGGCTGTTAGATCTATGCATGGAAGACACAAAGGAGGTCTGAGTGTTTATATTTCAAACCTGATAACGGTTAGGAAAATAGAAAAGCTTAGTTCAACGAGTTATTATCAATTGTTGGGCATTTATTTGAACTCTCCGGTAGTATTATGTTTAGTGAATTTTTATAATAACATCGAACAGGACGAACTGGGTAGGGTTATAAACTCGCTTAGCGAGGAAATGTACAAATTAAGGGTACCAGATGAAGTTGATATGATTTTTATATGTGGAGGGGATTTTAATACTGGTATATGTGGTAACTCGGAAAAAGGGCAGTGTGGGCTACATGATGAAGAAGATATGTATATCCCACATTTTATACATAATGTAAGGGAGATATATTTAATGATTTTATGGCAGGACATGATTTGGGCTTTGCAAACTATCTGAGCATTCCACGCGTCGATTTTGCTCCAACTTTTATTGGCAGAGGTTTTGCCTCGCTAATAGATTTTATAATCATTCCCAATAGATACGCAACCTGGTTCGATAAATTTAATATTCACTCCATTACCCTTAGCGATCATTTGCCTCTGAGCATCCGTGTAATTATTCCACATAAAGTTGAACAACCAAATTGTAGTTATCTGGCACTGTCACAAAATATTACCCTAGCACGCCAAAATGGCTATTCTTTACGATGGGGGAAAAAAATCAAAGTTGAAGAATTGATGAAACAAATTGTAATTCATGCTAATGAACATTTAGCGGTATGTTTACAAGAGAGTGCAGACTATAGTGATATTTTGAGGGCTTATTCCTCTATTACTCTGGAGATCCAAAACTCTCTAGGAGCAAAAAGATGACATCCCAAATAAGGACTAATGGGTGGTTCGATACAAAATGTACGAAAGCATATAACATGCTGAAGCGCGCCATCCACAAAGATGTGAGAAATAAGGAGGAAATTAGTGCATGTAGAAAGAATTATAACCTGGCTAGGAAAAATAGGAAAAAAGAAATAAAAGAAGAGGCATGGGACTCGCTTTATGAGGCCTCAAAGAAAAGGGACAGTACTATGTTCTGGCGGGCAGTAAATGCTCCATTTTTTGTAAATAATGAGGGACCCAGGATCGAAGTTGCAATAGACGAGGAGTCTTGGATCAAATTCTTTTCGAGGGTGTATAGTTCCAGGGGGCAGATAATTACATAACTGATTATGATTTACAGTTACAAGATGGGCTGGATAGATTTGTGACCATTGGGATAAATATAACACTAGATGAAGTCACGGCAGCTATTAATGAAAGTAAAGGTGGAAAGGCACCTGGGCCTGACGGAGTGCCCATGGATTTATTTAAACACTCTCCAGCACTATGGTCCCCTTTGCTGACACAGGTTTTGAATGCATGCTGCGAGAAGGGCTTCATCAAGACGTGGTCTGAATCTGTGATCATCCCAATTTTTAAAAAGGAGAACGCGATAACCCTGCTTGTTACCGCCCGATATCCCTTTTGGACTCCCTGGTTAAGGTAGTAGGCAGAATAGTCCTGAATAGACTACAAATTTGGGCGGAGGACAATAACATCTTAAGTAAAGTGCAGTATGGTTTTAGACAGGGGCTGGGGACCATTGAGCAGGTATTGAATTTTATAATGATATCAGGGAAATACACCCAAGCTAAAGAAGGGAAAATGTACGTAGCATTTGTGGACCTTACGTCCGCTTTTGATTGCGTAAACCACGATAGACTCTGGGACATTTTGCTGGAATTAAAGGTAGACCCTATTTTAGTTCAGTTTTTGAGGCAATTATATAAGGGGGCCTCAGCAAAAGTGAGACATGGAATTGGGGGTGAATGCACTGCGTCATTTCCGGTAGAAAAGGGCGTGAGGCAGGGGTGCGTCCTGGCTCCGTTCCTCTTCTCATTATATACTAACGCATTGGAAGATGAGTTAACGGTCAGGACAAAAGATCCACCTTACTATAACAGCAAGCCCATAGTATCACTTCTTTATGCGGACGACGCAGTGCTTATGGCCAGAACTCAGTTGGGTCTTCAGAGTGCTCTTAATGCATACATTGGTTTTATGGATAGCCGGGGCCTAAAACTCAACATTAAGAAGACCTTTGTGATGACATGTGGGAAAGGGAGAAAAAGTTGCAAAAGTCTCCCTGTGGGAAAAGCTAGGATAGATGCAACCAACACATTTTCCTATCTGGGTGTACTACTGGATCATGCTGGGTCATGGAGTCCAGCGGTCAAAAGTAGAACTCTTCTTTTTAAAAGGTCAATTGGGGCACTGATGAATTTTTCTATTAAAATGGGTAAAAGACCCCGGGGATCCTCCTTAAAATTTACAAAGCAAAATGTATGAGTGTAGCAATGTACGGGGCTGGTGTCTGGGGCTATCAGGATGTGGCTACATTACAAACAGAGGAAAATAAGTTTTTACGATTTATATTAGCAATCCCACAGAGTACATCAGTTTATAATTGCCATAGCGAATTGGGGATTCCATACATTTCAGATCTGATAAAGATGCAGCCATTGTTGTTATGGCACAGAGTATGGACGTCATATCACACACAGTTAAATAGAGAGATTATAAGTGATGCTATGAGTTTAACCTACGCAAACAAGATTTTATGGCTAAGGTACATTAGAAGCTTTTTAATAGACATGGGAAAACCTGATTTTTATAGAAACCCTGTTACACTGACTACAATTTCTAGGAAGGAGTTCAAAGTTCTTTGTCAGGATCATCTGGAATCTCTAAGGGCAGCTTCAGAAATGTATAAAAATACAGTTATTAAACATCAGATAACTCTTGTATGTCCCACCATTCAACCTTATTTGGAATGGTGCTTAGGAAGTTATGATAGGTTTGTCCTCACTAGATTAAGATTCGACAACTTCCACCGTTTAGTTAGCTTCCCTATACAAAATGATTGGAACAGCAAGCTTTGTAGGTGCCTCTGTGATGAAATGTCTCCCCAAACGACTATACATGTGATTTTATTTTGTAAATTTTATAAAATAGAAAGATCTAGATGGATTTTGCCAATGTTGAAGGGCGGGGGATGGAGACAATGTCGACCTGCCTTCCTCTATTTACAAAGATTGGATAATGTTTACTGTGTGGGAGCCATGTCTGGTCTCTTGAAGGCCATTTTGAAAAAAAGGAAAAGTATTACATGGGAAACATAGCATGAGACTGTTTGATTTTTAGAACACATGGGGCATCGAGTAATTGAGGATGTGATTTTAAGATTTTAGTGATATTTTAAGATGTATATATGCAAGGTATTAGCCTTTTTAAACAGTAGATTGTATATTCATTATTGTGTAACTTTTATGATTTTTTTTCTACTAAAAATCGAATAAAGTTTATTTGATTTTGATTTTGATTTTTTGATGTTGTGATGTTTTTTAAAGAAAAAACATAATGTAATAAGTAAATATTTTTATAAAACAAAAAAAATCCTTTTAGTTTCCTATTTTACCTATACTGCGTTAGTGTTACTGCCTGCTTTCGTTGAATTCTATGAGAGTGACTTCAATAACAATAATTTACCATGTGCGTAGTGTGATTTACTCCATTGATTGGCTTGGAGTATATTTCAGGGTGTTTTGTCAGCAGTACTACTGGAGTAGATGCAGGTGTAACTTTGATGAAAAGCAATTGTCTTACACTTTTATGAGTGTGTTTCAGTATTTGCATGCCCCTTCTTAGTCCCCCTCTGGTTTTACCATCAATTACACTCATTTAGTAGTAGATAGTCCCCATCTTTCTAACAAGCCCCTTATCCCTCCTATATTTACTTTTAAAACAGAGAACTCTGCATAAGGAGTTCTACGCACTTGTAGCAGAGAATTCCTCACGTGAGAGATAGAGCAGACACAGGTGGAGATTATTGGCTGGAGCTTTGTGAACAGCATTTGTGAGTACTTGAAGTGGTACTACTGAAGAACTACTTTATATACTCAAAAATGCTTTGGGTGAAACAGGTCAATTCAAAGATGTTTACAAATTCCATCATTACAAGTGGGAGCCATCTAGTGGACAAAGTGAAAAGACAATTGAGCAAGATGTAATGCCTTTGAGGTGTATTTTGCTGGAAACTAACTAGTTACAGTACACCCATACTACAGAACATTTTGACAACATACTTTAAGAATAACTGTTTGCAGGATTAGCATTTTCTATATAAGTGTAAAAATGTGTTTAGAAAATGTGTCAAATGCAAGGCATCTCTGAAGGGAGTTTCGGAGAAGCTGGCCTGATTATTTGACAATCTAATTTTTTTCATGAAGACACGGGTCAAAACCTAGAAGCAAAGGCTATTTATTAATCATTGTTCAATCATGCAAAACATTTATAAATATTTATAGTGAAACCGATCATTTTCCTGTGGGAGCATGGGCATCTATTTTCTTACAGGCAAACACACGTGTCTATTTGGATAAAATAAAGCGAAACAAAACACAAGCTTATGAGCGACAGCATTTATGAAGAAACTGCTGTTGAGTAATGAATGTTTTCTTTGCAAATTCCAGGATAATAGTGGCCACTTTGGGGTGCAAAGATCACAGATTGAAATAAGGATTGTGTTCAGTGAGGTCATTCTTCTCTTCGCTGCCAGGGGAAGCCTGCAGAGGTTGATAAACAAACGGAGACCAGTAGAACATAGGCCATATACATACATGTCTTATAAAAGCTGCCATATAGTCTATGGGGCACATTGTGCTTCATTACAGAAAGGCAGTGTAATGCTTCAGAATTTGATCCCTCGAATTGGTGGTCGGAGTGACACCAAATTAAATAGATTATCTAATTACTTTAACGTAAACTTACAATCTTACACATTGTAACTCATGAAATCCAGATCCAAGTGCCCATTTTATAGAAAGAAACCTTAAAATCTGGTGTTGATGTAGAGAGAACTCAGATAAATAGTCTGTAATGTAATATTTAGTAACTCTCTAAACCGCTGCTTGCAGGGTTTTTGGTGAGGGGTTCAAGATGCTAAGCTATTGCTGAATTTGTTAGGGCAGTTAGTGTAATATTTATCAATTTCAGATTTTGACCACCCAGCAGCTCGTGAAAAGAACAGCTCCCCCGCCTCCACCAGGTAAAAAATGGGAACAACCTGGGATTATGTCATATTAGTTCAATCTGCTTGACGTGTACCTTCCACAACAGCAGAGCGATTTAGGTAAAGACGGCCAGGCTAAAGCACATAGGCCCAGATGTACAAAGCATTTTAAGGCCACAAACGGCCTGATTGGCAGAATCAGGCCGTTTGCAGCTGTAAAAATGCTTTTTGAAATGTACAAAACCTAAATGGTTATTCGGTATTTGGAAGGGGTGTGTTTAGGACATCCCTTCCAAATACCAAATCGCAGTGGTATGTATTAACGTTTTGCAACGTAATTCCAGTTGCAAAACATTATACTTTACCTCCGATTCAAAATTGATGATACCCCATTCCCAAATGGGAAGGGGTCCCCATGTGATCCCTCCCCTTTGAGAATGTTAAATCAAATATTTTTTAAGAGCTAGCAGTTATCCCACTGTATACTGTATACAAAAAGAAGCTTGCGACCAGCCCATGGCTTAACATTTGTTGGCTTCATTGTCTCTCTTATTTGCTGCCTTTTAATTGGCCAGTGCATGCTGGCTTCACTTCCTCTTTTTTCAACAGGAGCATGGACCAATTACTGATTGCTTCAATTTGATTGGTGTCCTTCCACTAATCGTACTGTGATTGAGGCAGTCCCTTTATTTTTTCTTCTTCCCTGTTGCCCTTGTTGAACCTCTAGCCATGGTAGCTATGTTTTACTATGTCACACACACTTCAAAGACGACCTTTTATTCTTTTGAGATGAATGTTTATTGTGATAGCAGATGTTATCTGCTTTTATTGTGACACCAGATGTTATCAGTTTCACTTGTATTTTCATTAAGACATGGGCACAATTGCTTTCTTTATGTGATTATATTTTTTGACAAGTGTAATATTTTTTTCTTTTTCATGCATGGGAAGATTAACTGATCACAGGGGTGTTTTGCCGAGACCTAACAGCATTGGCAAAGCCAAAAGATCTCACCTTTGAGATTATTGGCTCTGACATTGCCTTTTGTTCATGCTGTACAGCATGGGCTTTGCTGACTGTGGCAATGATTTGCAGCCGTGCTGAATAGTCAGTCAACGTTTTTATTGTTCGATTCATTAAAATCATCAACAATACAATCATCATCATCATCATTATTATCATCATCATAAAATCAAGTAAAAATGTGTTTCATAACTATATTACCATGTAAAACATGCACAGTGGGTGAAGGGTCTACATTAAAATGATCTTGTCCTAACATCAATTAGACTATTTAAGGTGATAAAGTGCCATGCGCCTGAGGCCTGTCTTTAAGTGATTTAAAAAAAAAAAAATGTTTAATTCTGTACCGAGCCAAGACCATGGTATCTAAAGAGGTGAGACAAAATGATGTAGCCTACTTGCACGTATGGCATCTGTACGACAGGAACAGGGGTTTGAGGAGAGAATGACGAGTATTATCAAACTCAGGGCAACAGAGAAGTAAGTGAGTGAAGGTATCATTTTTGTAATCACAAAACCTACACCTTGGTGTTATTATTGGGTCATGGCACCATCACCATTGTAGGAGCTGGCAGTCTTGCAATCAAGATTTTTCTACTACATTCCCTACTTAATGGGTCTTTGAGGTAGCGTTGTAGTCCTTTGATATCATGGAAAGACAGAATGTCTTTGAGATGAATGAATGAAATGTGACTTATAAAGCGCACGGCTACTCCATGGAGTGTCCCGGCGCTGAGCTTTCAGTCATCCACAAGGTGCAGTGAGATCAACTAATCTTGTTGAAAGAGCCAGGTCTTCAAACTTTTCTTAAACAAGGTGGTAGCAGCTACAGACCATAGGTCAGAAGGAAATTTGTTTCATGCCACTGGTCTGAAATAGAGAAAGGTCCTTCCACCCATTCTCATGCAGCAAATCTTGGGGATCCTAGCAAGAAGGATGTGGGCTGACTGCAAGTTTCTGGGGGAGCATAGAAACTGATTCTGGCCTTGAGGTGTCCTGCACCAGAGTGGTGCAGTGGTCTCTGGACCAGGACCAACGTTTTAAAGAAAATTCTCTTCTTTATCCGAAGCCAGTGGAGGGCACACAAGTGGGGCACATGTTCCCTGGGGGCAGGCTAAGGAGAATGTGGGCTGCCGTATTTTGGACAACTTGAAGCTTATTAAGCAGATAGTCTGGGAGTACCAAATATAGGTCACTGTCATAGTGCAGCCTTGATGTTATGAGTTCCTGGATGACCACCTTTCTTGCAGACAAGGAGAGAAAGTGTAAAAACCTTTTTAATATCCACAAGAGCCTAAAACATATCCAGATCCCAGACACAATCTGTGGCTGAAAAGTGAGAGAATTATTGAATTTAATGCCTAAGTTCATGACTGTTCCCCATTGAGGAGCTGGGGTGGGGCTTCTTTGGGCCACAGATTCTGCCAATCAGGGGTATTGGAACCGAACAATAGTATTTCGGTCTTGTCTACATTGCATTTTAGTTGATGGGTGGTCAACCAGTGAAAAACAGGTTTTAAAGACTCTCCTGCAATCTCCTTTCCCTTCCCACATGTGGACAGCAGCTGGCTGTCATCAGCGTATGTAATTACCTTAGCCCCCAAGGCCTCTGCAAACGGTGCTAAAGGTGTGAGGTATGTGATGAATAGAGGGGGGCTCAGAGCAGAGCCCTGCAGCACTTCCACTGTCAGATACTAGGATCTAGAAGAGTATTGGCAGACCCACACTTCCTGCCCTTTGTCCTTCAAAAAGGATACTAGTCAGTTCAAGGCCAATCGACCTATCCCGATCGATTGGAGGCGTGCTAGGAACATAGAGTGAGGGACCATATCGAAGGTCGCTGACAGATTCAACATAATCAGAGTGGCCTTCTACCCACGTCTAAGGTACCTGTGATATGTTTGGTGACCTCGATTAGTGCTGTCTCAGTACTGAAGTTGGGCCTAAAGGCAGAATAGCTAGGATGGAGCAGCTCATTAGTTTAAAGATACTGAGATAGCTGTTGATTAACAGATTTTTCCAGTATCTTAGACAATGTTGACAGTAGAGAGATTGGCCTGTAGTTTGATTGTCCCATGGGGTTTGTTGAGGTTTTTTCAGCAGGGCCAGAATTTTAGCCTGCTTCCATGACACAGGGACTTTTGCTGAGGACAATGATGCATTGAGCACCCTATAAGCCAGTGGGTTAATGGCGGCCGCCCCTATCGCTAGCAGGTTTGGAGGGCAAGGATCAGCTGGACGATTTGAGGCCACATATGGCTGCCAGTGATTCCTCCAAGGGGATAGAAGGGAAATTTAAGAGTGAAGCCATAGCGGAAGAGGCCGTGCTGGAACATGCTTTCTCCACCGGACTCTCCTCAGTCTGGATATCAAACGTGAGGCTGGCTTGAAGGGTTGTGATCTTGTTATGGAAATATGAGGCCAGCTGGTCACACCATTCCACTGTAGGTTAATGTAATCTGGTGCAGGCCTCAGGGGACATTAAGTTTTTGACAACTCTGAAGATGTCCCTGGATTATTGCCTGCCTCCTCTATCTTCTCCTCTAAAATTTGCTTTTTTAGCTGTCCTGACACCTGCATAACATTTTTTAGAGCTGCCTTTTACGTGACTTTGTCTTCAACATTGTAGTTTTTTTCGCTATTGCCTCTCTAAACGTATGTAGTGTTTCTTCAGAGTCCTGAGACTGTCTTTAAAGCATCGGTCAGATGGTTTGTTTCTGCAGGGTGTATGTGAGGAGACCGTTGCTAGCTTATTGGAAGTGTTCCCAATCCAGCTATCAAGCATGCTGGCGTCTTCATCCTTTAGGCCAGAGAGAGAGCGGGTGCTCCCTTCCAGAGAGCGCATATATTCTAAAGGTTTGATTTTATGAAATGCTCTTGTGACTGATGGAACTTTGTTTGTTATGGGTTGTGATTTTACTAATGAAGGCCAGCAAAACTTCATTAAGTAATGATCTGTCCATACTAGTGGTGTAGGCGTTTCTAGGTGCAGCCTGATGTTGGGGAATTTTGATCAAGCACATAAGCTCCAAGCATGGCATAGGGCCTGTGTGAGAAGTTGGCCTGGTATATGCTGTCCACTAGTTATAGTGGGCACCTTGCACCAGTCCAAACAACCCCTTATTGATGATAGGTTTAAGACAACCTTATTTGAAAGCTATCCTAGTGGTAGCTATGGAGAGCAGCCTTCAGGCTAAGTCTTGAAGGAGTGTAAAACAGTTTGTTTTACTAGTCTATAATCTCTTGAATGGCTAAATGAAAGGAGACCACACCAGGTATATATATAAAATATATGTATTTATTTCTAAACACACCATACTAGTCTCTTTATGAGGCTAGAGGTCAAAGCACATATGTTACACTTCAAATATCACAGTAAATTAGCACAATATACGATAGGCCCTAAGGGCGAACCAAACCATATATTAAGAAAGTGGTATAAGAACCACGACTTGACTAGACACAAGGCCTAGAGCCTGTAGAATCGCTGGGACCCCAAGGAACCACCCAAGGTAGTGACACAGGGGACCCACGGGGGATGTGTGCAGTGTTTGAACACAGCCGCGAGCTCCGTTAGCTTCTATGGGGAAAGTCGCGGTAAGAGTTTTAAAGTTTAGGGACACTTAGGAGTGGACTAGGAATGAACCCTTTTGGACTTAGATGGTTCTAGGGCCAACACCCACGGGAGCACTGGAGTTCTTGTGTTACCTCACCCAGAGAAGGTGCATAGGTGTCAAATGGTGTCGGGTCGCGTCGTCGTTTACAATGGCAGCTTGCTGAAAAGTACTGCTGCCGGGAAGATGAGAAGTGTCCGAAGAGATCCAAGCCTGGATCGAAGATGTGAAGAACCTGAAAGCAGAGGGGACAGAGTCTGGGTCACTAGCCAGTGACCAGGGGCACGATAGTCGAATGCCCACAGATGTCGGGTGTTTCAGGTGCAAAGAGGTGAAGCTTGACTCTTCAGCCATGAGGACCAGGAGGCATCGATGACAACCAGGAGCTGGATTTGAGCTGTCCCACAAAGGATGTTGAGTGCTGCAGTGTCGGTGCCCAAATTGGACACAACAACCCTTGGCAACAGCAACCCACGCAGGAAGAGGAAAGATGCTTTGGTGTAGACCAGCAAGGTACTGGGGACTCCCCAAGCAATGGAAAGTCAGGGCACGTCTGGAGCAACCAGGAAAGCCCAATTAAAGTAAAGTTACCATTCTCAGGGACCCACAAGTCGACGGACAAGGGATCGCAAAGGGACCTCAAGAGGAAACACAAAATGGCAGCCCACGGGTCACTTGGAGTGGGTAGGCCAGCAATCTTCAGTGGATTCACTGCTCGGGGTCAGGGCTACAAGTAACCCAAAGCACAGCCTCAGGGATTGACGAGAAGCATATGCACTTGCAAATGTGCACGGTGTCTAGGGGTTCCGGTTCCACGGTACCCACGAGGGCTACGGGTCTCAGCTTTGCTGGGGACTCGGGTTAGCCTCTGGGAAGTCTGAAAACCCACCTCCTGGGTTGCAAAGTCTTCGGTGTCCGGTGGGAGCTTCAGAGATGCAGACCGGGCAGATGCGTCTTTGGTGCCTGCCAAGCAGGGGAGTAACTCCTTTACTCCAAGGGAGATTCTTCAGTCATCTGGCGTTGAACAGATTGTCGAAGGTCCAGGATTCAGTATCAGAGTTTCGTCCAGGGAAATCTAAAGTCCTATAGCCAGGGGTTCCTTTCTTAGACCCAAGGAAGGGATTGGACATACTCTGGGGACCCACCTATGGGAGGGTTTGGAAAGAGGGGTGGCTACACCCATTTCCTTTGTCCAGTTTCACGCCAGAGCAGGGGCTGGTAGCCCCTGCAACCGGTTTGAACTGGACTATGCACAGGGACACCAAATGTGCCCCCAGTGCAGGACTTCAAAGCACTGTGAGAGTGCACCCACCCAGCCCCAATACACTAAAGCCTGTCTGGGAGGTGGTAACACCTCCCTGTGACAGGAAACCTATTGTCCAGGCCCCCCCTGCCGGAGTTTCGGTCAGCAGCAGGAGGCCAGACTCGTGTCTGTGGCTGCAGCATCCATTTTGTGATGCCAGGGCTCTGTTAGCTGGTACCGGGTATACCGGTGCTGTCATGTCTCTCCCCCTTGAAGGGTGGGATCATACTCCCACACCAGTTACTGGTGTGGGGGTATGATTCCAAGGTGTTTCACACCAAACACGACATGTTTCCGTGCAGCCATCCCAAAGTTAGCATTTACCGTTTGGTTATAATGCACTTAAGAGTATATGGTCAGGCTGCATCACAGACAACCCCGGAGAATAGATTCCAAAGGCTGCAGAGGGGCTCTGCTCATGCATGGTCACCCTCTCACACAAAACCCAGCACCCTGCCTTCAGGATTGATAAGGCCTGCCATAGGGGTGACTGATAGGTTTATATGTGCAGTGATAGGGTGAGATATAGTGAACCGATATCTCAGTAAGGGGTGCATGCACCACTTTACTCAGGCTGCTGTAGCAGTCCTGTGGTGTCATTTTCGAAGGCTGCCCAGGGGTGGCATAATACATGCTTCAGCCCCTGGTAGGCCTCTGGGGTACCTATGCCCTGGGTACATAGTATACCATATACTAGGGACTGATAAGGGCACCCCAGAATCCAATCTGTGGTGTACCTAAGGTACAGGGAATTGATTTTAAAGAGAAAGCAGATAAACTGGGGCCCTGAATAGCAGGGTCCCAGTCCAACTAAGTCGAAAACCAGCAAAACACCAGGAAAAAAGTGGGGGCAACCATGCACTCAGATTCCACCTTCCTACAGCCTGATTAAGAGTTTGGTGGTGCTGGAGCAGGCTGCCATGCCAGCGCCTCGCTCCAGGACTGCCAAACCCATAGTCAGACCGCCCGCCAGATTAGGAGTTTTCTCCTGGTCTGGCAGGCGGTCCTTTGGCATTCCCACGGTGGTGCCTGTTAAAAAGGCACTGCAATGGGAATACCGAAGCCCATTCCTGCATGGCATGGACTGTAAAGTCCATACCGTGCAGGAAAGAGGGTGCATGCAGACGGGGGGCACACCATGTTCCCCCCTGCATACATCCTATGGCCCTGAGGCAACAGGGGGTCCTGTAGGGCCCCCTAAGTTTCCTCACTGCTGCACTTTTAATGGGGGGCACACAGCCATTGAAAGTGAGGTGGTCAGGAAACTCCTAATATGCTCGGTGGTGTCGCAGTGGCCCGCCAAGCTTATTAGGGCCTCTGACCGCCACGCCACCGCCGCAAGATTCATTATCCTCGATGGTTGCGGTGGTCCTGTGGTGGTCCCACTGCCGTATCTGAATACGGCAGGTGGACCACCATTCTGGTGGTCCAGGGACCACCACCACGGGTTCGGACCACCGAACTCGTAATCTGGCCCGTGGTATCTAACAGTGCCGTCACCTCATTGTTTTCTATTTTGTCCATATGCATGTTAAGGTCCCTTAATACTATAAAATGTGCATACTTTAAGGCCTAATGAGCAAGAGCATTGCCCAGGGTTTCAAAAAAGGGTCCTGCATTGCCCAGGGGTCTGTATATTAAATCCCTGGCTACTGATTGGTGGGGTGACAGGGAGAGGCGGACCTCAAAACCTCTGCACCTTCCAGTTCCTCTATAAAGAGAGGGATACATTCATACTTCTCCTTATGTACCATAGCCACATCGCCTCCTCTTCAACCCTAAACCGTCCTTCCTGTAGATTTTATAGCCTCTAGGAATGGCCGTGGCTATGGTGGGGTGGATGATTCAGATAGCCATGTTTCGGTCATAAACAATATATCTGGCTTTCCATCACTCAGGAAGTCAAAGATATTGGCATCATGTTTTTGTAGAGAATGCATATTCCTTTCCCTACTTCCTAGGGCAGCGAGGAGGTTTGATTTTCCAACTGCATAGAGGACAAGAACATTCGTCTTTTAATAGATGTGGTGGACAGTGAGGTGTACATTTTAGTGTAGGGGCCAGGCCAAGCAACTCATCTCTGTTGAAGCAGATTTGTGGTATACCCTCTGAGGGGCCACGGGCAGAGTGGCTGGCCCTAGCTTTTTCCAGGATTCTGATGGGCACAGACGGGCTTGCCTTTGGTGTGCCTACGGTGCACTAGGGGCACATCCACCCAGCATCTATCTTTATAAGTATGTGGACCAAAGAAAAGCTAGAGTGTGCACTGCCAGAAATGGTGCCTCTAGCTGTCTCAAAGTTGTAGAAATGGGCAACAGAAGTATAATTTTTTTAGCTGCTCCCAACCTCCCTATTCAATATACAATATTCGCAAGTTTAAAAGTTCACACAGCATTTGTTTAAAAGGTTTTAAAACAAGTGGAAACGATCCTGTGCAAAGCGCAAATAACCTAAAGCTATAGCGTCCGTGCAGCGTCTGTCTTTATATGCATGTGGCCCAAAGAAAAGCCCCTGCTGTTCAAGGCTCTGTTTATTGAGTTCTCTGGATTTTACCATGTCCACTTTTTTTTTTAAACTTCTTTTTACTAAGCAGTTGTTGAAATACACAAGTCATCAAAAGCAAAGCAAAATACCAATGTAGGGCCACTCGCAGGGGGCCTTTCACCGTTGTACATAGGTTCATAGTCTCTCCCCCACCTCCTGGATTAACTCCTGATACACTGGTGCTGGGCTGAAACGCTGCCCCTCAGTCTATTAAGTGTTAGTGACCTCTCCTTCTCCACCCACTGTTATATCAGTCGTGCCCCGTTATTGTTTCCATGGGCCCCATATATTTTCAAATTTGCACGGACAGCCTCGGGAGTGGTATATTGCCTGTTCAGCTAGCTGGCACCAGTCTAGGTCTTCCTTCCAGTCTTTGGTTTCAGGAGACCTTTCCGCCCCACACAAACTGGCCAGATTGCGTTTAGCCACCCCTACGGCCATTTTGAGCCAGATCTCTATATGGCTGGGCCACTTCTCCTCTACCGACACTCCCAACAGTAGCCACTGGGCCTCGAGCGGCACAGGTAAGCACACTACCTCTCCTATTACCCCAGTTATTTTGGTCCAGTAGCTCTGAGCACAAGGGCAAGTCCAGAGTGTATGGAAAAACGTGCCCACTTCACCAAAACCCCTGGGACATTCGGCTGAATCTGTGCGACCCATTTTAAATGCTCTCGACCTTGAGAGGTAGGACCCATGCAGTATCTGTAACTGCACCAAGCGAAATCGAGCCCTTATAGCTATCTCTCTGGGCCACTGCAACGCCTCGCTTTACTCTTAATCGTCTAGGGGTCCTACATCTACCATCCAAGCCTCTCTAAGTGAGGCAAGACAGTACAGCATATTATTCATAATCTTCCTGTATGTCAGGGAACCAGCTTTGGAGGGCATAGGGTCTAGTATCAGTCTGTCCTCTATATGGGAGTAATCTGGAAGGAGGTCCCCCTCCGGCAGGTGGCACTTCACAGCATGTTGTAGTTGCATGTACCAAAATATTTCCCCCTGCGCCAGTTCGTATTCCGACTTCAACACTTCCAACGCTATGAGAGTACCTGCTCTCCAGACGTCACCTAATTACTCTATTCCTATTGTGTGCCATTTTGTGTATTTTCGCAGTTTTTTAACCTCCCCAAGACAGTCACTAACCCTGGGCGGAGTTCGCGTAGTCGTGCTACGCGGGAATCCGCGAAGTCGCAAAAAAACTCCGCAAGCTTCGCGGGATTCCGCGAGCATACGGAGTTGCTTGTTGCGCCCGTTTGCGATGCGTTTTTCCTGTTCTGGAACACGTATTGCGTGTTCAGGGACGCTTTTTGTGTGCTTGGGGGAAAATATCGTGCGAACTTCACCACCCAGTCGCCAATGAGTGCGGCCATCTTGTTTTTCACTTTTTACTATGGTTCTGGGCCTGTTTTTCTATCCTCCCTATATATTTTCAATCCTTTGTTTCTAGAAACTTTTTTTTGATCTTTTTTATTTATTATCTTCCCCTCTCTATTTCTGATTGTATATTTTGCGTTTTTTCCTACTTTTTGTGTGTTTTTTATGTGCGTTTTTCACTCCTTTTCTATTACTTGCTTTTTTCATTTCTTTTACTTACTTTCTTACTTCCTACCTTTTCTTTTCCGTCCCCCGCCTACCCAGAACCATGGCAAAGAGCAAGGGCCAGGGGAAGAGGAGGGCTCAGAGTGAGAGGCGCGACCGCCTTCCTTGCGGAAGGCGGCGCCCACAAGGGGTGCAGCTACGGGCCTTATTCGCAGAGGCGGAGGTGGCCGCACTGGTTTTTTTATCCAGCGCCACCTCCCCTTAACCCTGGCAGCAAGCGGCAGGCATGGGTCCGGGTATGGGCTCCGGGAGCGTCACCTGCGGTGGGCAAGGGTGCGCCAGGCACTGTTTTGCTGCTCTGGGATCCGGCGCAACCATAACCAATTGACGCACTGGTGGTCCGATATCCTGGAGCGGGAGCAGGACCTGCTGGACCTGCTAGGTGTTGAGGTCCCGGGGCTTGGTGAGTAGCTATTTATATTACTATTTTGTGTTCTTCTGTTCTGTGTTATTGCGAATATTATTTTTTTCGCAAATAGCTAACATGCTGCTGCTGCTTGCTTACATGCAGGTAACCTATGTTTAAAAATCTTATATTATGTGATTGTTACTTCCAGACAGATGCTCAGCGCTACTAATTAATCGTACTTGTTTGCAACTTGCGCTCACTTGGGCTGGTTATGTAAGAGAGGTTAGAGAATTTAAGTTAGGTAGGTAATCCCGATAGGAAAGACTCAAGTCCTTTCCTTTGTCCTGTCAGGCTGTCCTGTCTCCTGTCACTAAGATAGTGGTAGTAGTTAGTTAGATAGTATTATTTGGTAATTTAGCGGCCTGTGTGACGCGTCCTCTCACATGACTTCAGTCCTAGTAGAACCTTTTGTAGTTCTTATAGTGAGTGAATATAGCAACCAACCAATTTGGTGTATGCAATATGCATGCGTCCAGGCATCTATGCATTAAAAAGAATAAATGCAGACTTAGTAATTGGCCCGTCAAAGGGGGTTGTTGGAGTTAAGACTGAGAGATGATTGGGAATGAGATCAGAACTTATAGAAGCAAATCCAATTTTTTTGCAATTCATTCCAAAGTCTGGAATAGGCCATCAACGAGCCGGAAGATAACTTAGTGGTCAACCTAACAGACCATGAATTGACACCAGCACAGAGGATTGTTCTAGAACGAGGTTTGGGTTTTGTTCCAACCAACAACCTGGACAGATTCAAACTCTGTGCCGAAATGAAGGAATTCATTCAAAAACTCAAGTTACGCGCTTTCTTTAAAGGAAAAGAACCATCTGAGGAAGAGCGAGAGGACACAGGACTACGAGTAAAATCCTCCTTTACCCCCTCCTGACTCAACACTCCCTATCGAACTACTAACTTTTGAGAAAGCGGTGATGAAAGAAGTGGAGAACATCACCACCATGAATAACCATACCTTCCATAACACAACCAAGAAAGAAAAAGAAGCAATACGACAACTCTCATCCAACAGTGACGTCGTGATCAAGCCAGCAGACAAAGGCGGAGCAATTGTCATACAAACCGCCACTGCTTATGACAATGAATGCAGAAGACTGCTTGAAGACCGCAGGAACTATGAAGTTCTACGAGAAGACCCAACAGAATCCATCAGGATTCGGATAGCCTCCATGGTGGAAGAAGCGACAGCACACAACTGGATCTCCAAAAAGGAAGCTGGTTTCCTCACCAAAAAATCACCAAGGACCCCTTACTTCTACAGCATTTCCAAGATCCACAAGGACCTTGCGCAACCTCCAGGCCGCACCATAGTATCGGGCATTGATTCCATACTAGAACCACTATCAAAGTTTGCAGACGCTTTCCTTCGCCCACTGGTCCAAAAAACTGATACATACCTGAAGGATACAAAGGAAGTCCTACAGCTACTCCAAGGAATTGACTTTGACCCCAACAGACACCTCCTGATGGGACTGGACGTGGAGAGTCTGTATACCAGTCTCCCACATGATGAGACACTAATTATCATTGAGGAGGTACTCTTCACCACCGATTGGGGATACCACACACCACGTAACGTGGTTAGGGAATGTGTGTTCCTGGCACTTACAAAAAACTTCTTTGCTTACGAGGATACCATCTACCTACAGAAGCACGGGACCAGCATGGGGAGCACATTTGCTCCCAGTATAGCTGGCCTGTACGTCTACCACCTAGAAGTGAAGAAGATCCTACACCCCAGTAACCTGCTTGTCAACAACATAAAAACATGGAAACGTTACATAGACGATGTGTTGGTTATATGGGAAGGAGACATTACATCAACTGAAAACTTTTAGACCAGGCTGAACCAACAAAACATCTATCTGAAATTCACCAGCACAACCTCACGGACCAACTTGGTCTTCCTAGATTTGAATATCTACCCAGATGAGGGCACTTTAAAGACTACCACTCACTTTAAAGTTACAGCAAAGAACTGTCTGCTGTTATATAACAGCTTCCATCCCCACCACCTTCGGGACAATCTCCCATACGGACAGTTCCTCCGCTTGCAGAGGAACTGTACGGAGATTAAAGACTTCAAGAGGCAGGCTACTGATCTATAAGAGAAACTAAAGAAACGCAACTACTCTACACGAATCATTGACAGAGCCATGAAGAGGACATGTAACAACAATAGGGAAGCACTGCTGGAACCGAGAGTACCTAAGGACCCAGAAGAGAGACCAATATGTGTCACTACTTACAATACCAACTCCAATCAAGTGACAAAAATTGTAAACAAACATTGGAGACTCCTGGCATGCGGAAACCTCAACCTTCCCATACCGATGTTTGCACACAAAAGGGGAAGGAGCCTGAGGGACATGCTGGTCCACACAAGACCACGACACACCTTAGCAATTGAGGCAGAAAATACCCTCCTACCCCCAGTGAAAGGCCATTATCCTTGTGGTAATTGCAGCACTTGCGACCTGACGAAGAAAAGCAAAAGTATAAAATTCAGGAATGGTACGGAATGGGAGCAGAGGAGATTTACGAACTGCAACAGCAAGAATGTGGTTTATATCATCACTTGCCCATGCGGAATGGAATATGTCGGAATGACAACTAGACCTGTCAAGACATGCATAGGAGAGCACAGGAGCAACGTACGTTGCAAAAGAAGCTCTACGAAAATGGATACCCACTACTTGACAACCCAACACACAATGGAAGACCTACAGTGGACCATTATCGAACAACTGAACAGTGAACATGGTCTTCTCGAGAAGGAACAGCGGTGGGTGTTCCGCTTGGGGACACACATTACAGGTCTGAACGACGACATCCCCTGGGGACAATTTAGCTGATTTGTATCTCCCCGTGACTTTTGTCAATATCTCTGGGAAGAGAAAACTACTGCAAATACACTGCATAGAAACTCTTGAAATGACTGGGCAGAACCCTTATGTTAGCCAACCTTCTATTAAACACTTGGGGCCAGCAGAAAAACACCCCTGAAATAATGTGGCCTGTACATTACCCTGTGGAATTTAATGTCCTGCCACACGTTTTCCCACTCCTATTCACTTTTGCCATCCTGAGCTCACCCTTCTGTAGAGAGGTGTCATTACCACTTTATATCCTCTACATAAAAATCTTTTGAAGCAACTTTTTGTTGTGCATAATATGAAACAAGAAAAAAACACTTCGGAGTAACCCACATGTCTGGCTGCACACTCCCTAGGTACAATGTCTACCATAAACGCGATTACATGTACCCTTAGTAAATACTTGCCCAGATCTGATTTACTTTATTTTTAATATTATTATTATTTTTTCCATTATCCGGCCGGTCCACATTTTACGCTCGGATAGTTTAAAGAGTTAGGAAGAGGTAATGTCCTTTTAGTTAGCGCACTAGTCTTTTTTGCTCCTAGGGCTATACAACAGGCACCCTTGAGCAACAGGAAGTGAGGAACAAACACCCTTGAGCAACAGGAAGTGAGGAACAAACACTTTCAGCCGGAGGTGCCATTCTAGGTCACCATCTTGGATTTTCTGACGGTCTAGTGTTTGTACCAATTAGTGCAGTTTTTTGGCGGCAAAACTACCAATTATGCTCAGTATTCAAGGACACTGCCCACACTGGCTCAATGTTCCACGGAGCCGCGGCGAGGCAGTGTCCTGGTGAGGAGGTAACCTTGATATTGTAAGTACGGTACAGCCAATTCACAACAGTGAAACGCTGCTCATTTAGGAAGGATCTCAAAACCAACAGTTTTCCTTTTCTTTTTCAATTTCTTTTAACAGTGTGTGACTATAGGTACCCCTTCCCTCCCGTTTTGAAGGCTCATGGGGCATTATCTGGGCGATATAAGAGTACGTGAACAGCCTAAACTTTTGAGGCTTCTTTATCTGTCACCAAACTGTTTTTTGAAGGAGAGATATATTTAACAGATACTCTCAGTTATACTTATCATATGGATACGCACTCCACGCGGTCCTTAGATATAGAGTGTGTGTTTTATGTTTTGTGTGTGTATGTTTTTGTATTGTCCCATCTTGCTGGCATAACACAGCACTGATTACCAATTATAACGGATAAAGATAAGAAAAATATATCACAGAAATATATCACTTTTCTTTACAGGTCAACACCACATATGGTGCAGTTTGGATGTGTTATGTTTTTTTAACTATGTATTTATTCTTCCAGAACCCATTCAGCAATCTACCTACTGGGGTATGGTATACTGTGCATGTTAAATTTATGTGCACCACTTAGTGAGGATTATATGTAAATACACAGTCGTTTTGATTTGAGTGTAGAAGGGATCTCTTCTAGGTCCTGATGAGAAGCCAGGGGAGGGCTTCGAAACATGTTGACCCAGGAGACACTGCTCATTAAAGCATAGTATCTCCATCTCATTCCCCACTTTTAACGATACCAGCTCAAAGGAACATTAAAATTTATTTTTTCCACTGAGCCAGGTATTTTTTAATTTTTCACCATTCACCATTCACTCACTTCTGACCCTTCCACTCACACTCCTACACCACACATAGTATTGCTTTTCATAACCAGTGCTCCCACGTAGTCGAAGGTCGTAGCACGCCCCGTCCCGCAGCGGGGCGGGAAGACCCCGATGATGAAGCATGCCACCAAGGGTCCTTTTGGTGGGTGAGGGGTATTTAAACAAAGCTGTGTGCTTTCCACCATTGTAGGAGATACACGTAGTCTGGAGGAACACTTCTATACTTTCCGATAAGGGTGGATCCCTTTGTTTTTTGACTAGGTATGTTTAGCATTCAGGAATCGGAATTGAACTGTGAAATAATAATGATCGGATGGTACTCGACTGTGATACATTCTAGTCGACTACTACTAGTCGAATAAGTCGATCTGATTGATTTAGGATAGGTCAATGTTATTGCAATTGCCGTTTCCTGTCTAAAAATATTTTTAGAGCAATTATATTTATTTATTTAACACAAATCATTTTTTGTCTCTTTACATGATCAGCATCCAGGGGCAAGAAGAAGACTGGGGCAGCTGGCAGTGCGGCGGGTGCGGGAGCTGGAGGGGCCTCCCAGGAGCAGCAGGAAGCGGCCTCAGGCGCAAATGGCTCTGCTGCTGGCCCCAGTAAGTCCTCCTGGTGTTGTTATATATTGATATTTCCCTAACTTTTACAGCTCTATTATTTCCATTTCCTAGTTTTAATTTTTCCAAAATCCTCTTCAATCTGTCTGTTTCTAAATTCTTGTTTTTGCTCCATTACCTACTACTAAGTACTAGTACTACTACTAACATTGTTTCTTCTAGTGTCTGTTTTTTTTTTTTACATCAAATCAAACTGCATCTGACTAACCTCTGCTGACTCTGTATTAGTCTGTCTGTAGCTTGCTTTCTTCTGGGTTTCACTCAGCTTTCCCTCTCCCCTTGTATGTGGATTGCCTAGTAGTGGTACTGTAAGACTCAGAGAACCCATTGGTCCTAGGCTACTACTAGTACTAGTACTAGTACTAGTACTAGTAAGGACTCCTTACTACTACTAGTAGCACTAATGTGCTGTGCAGATTGCATGCCTAAGTAAGGTATTATCCGCAGGTTTGTGAACTGTGAGATGAGAAGGCTTTAGTTTCTTTTACTGTCTCATCAATGATCATGCTCAATCAGTAATGGTGGTCACTCACGTTGGACAGGACACCCCAAAGTGGTGTATTTTATTTTTTCTAATCCAGGCCTAGTACTTTTTTTAGTAGCAGCAATTGAATGGTGAACATTGAACAACTGTTACCGTGCACCATGGCTCGAAGGAAGTATGAGGAGTAGGAGGACGGCACCATTATTTCCAACTAAGAGAGACCTCATGTCCGCCCAGTTGGCCACTCTCTCTTCTTTTCAAAAAATTAGATGCACCAATAGCTGTAGTCACTGGGTCCAGTCCTTTGGGTTGTCCTCTTCTTGAGAGGCTTTTCAAAAATTGCCACCAACAAAATGCCCAACCGGATATTATTTACTTATTTTTGATAGGACAAACTGTCTACTGTACTCTAGTATCCGAATTGTAGATAGTGATGTGTGTATGGTATATGTATTATTAATTATGTATTTTCAATCTTGCTAATGAAAAAAATAAATAGGGGGAGGCGTATATGGCATCTAAAAAAATGTGATTTTTTTTTTCCAGGCGTACCGACCACCAGTGCCGGGGCCAGCGGTGAGGGCCATACCACTCCGGAGGGAGCGGATGCGGCAGCCACAGGGGGTGAGCCAGCAGCAGTGGCGGGCGGTGGTAAGTCATATTCCTTACTTATTGAGAATGATGATACACTCGCTACAAGGGTGTACACTCAGTACTAGTACACTGTACTTCTGCTGAGGTTAAGTTGTTGTGAACACTGAACAGTTGAAGAAGACACCCTTTACTTAAACATTAGCATTAGCGGCGAGGAGTTGAGTAACTAATGGCATATTCTATCTTCAACTCGGCAAAGACTGTTTTATGACGAAGACAAACAGTCAGACGACATGTATGACTGGCAGAGAAGGATGCGTGGGTGAAGGAAGGGGCCCCGGGATGCATATAGGTGGCGGATGAAGATGATAGGAATAGGATGCATGGGTAGTTGAAGGATGGGTGAAAGGTGAAAGAGAAAGCAGAAAGGATGCCTGTCTGGGTGGGTGAAACTGTATGGGTGAAAGGAATCCTCCGGGGGGTTTGAGGGGTCAAACTCTAAGGCAAGCAAGGACGCATGGCATGGGTGGTGGTTGGTTATATCTATGACAAATGTATGTTGTCTGTGAAAGCCGGTTTATGATAGCCATGTTTGGATGGATGGATGCCTGGATGGTATCATAGAGTAGGTGAAAACAAAGTCCGACTGGATGAAGAGAATGTAAAAGAAAATTAAACCGTGCCAGAGTACCAAAGCCAAGAGTGAAGATTAAGAATAAAATAATAATAATGCTAGAAGAGGCAAACAAGCCCTTGGAAGAACAAGGACTGTTTTTTTGCAAGGTTTTTGATTCAAAGGTTTGAGGTTGTACTTGTATTTCAGAATGGAATACTCCCTTGACTCACAGTAGTTTGCAAGCACAACATATATATTGTGCATGACTATTATTTACCCTACCCATAATCGCCTCCCTCCGCCCACTTCCGCTCCAGTCCCCTCCCTGTGTCAGCCATTGGTGGCCTATCGGCTGCATGGTAACTAATACTTACAAATCACTCAGTATGTCATCATCATCATGTGAGTGACATGATGTCGTGCCACCGTTTCTCATCATCCATAAGCATGTCATCATTAACCATCATCATGTGCCTTATTGCAGTAGTCAGGGTGAAAGTGAAATTGTCTGAGCATTTGCCATTGAGATTTAACAGAGTATGGCCGTAATGGAAATATATAATTGTGTAGTCCAGCTGCCCCACATGCAGACAGTAGTAAAGTAACATGAGTCTGCGACACGAGTATGTCTGTCTAGGGCACAAGCTGACTGAGCTGGCATGCCTACAAGATTAATTGTGCTAAACAAGAGAGAAAAATAATACTTCTACTAGTCTACTACTACATAGTGCCTGAAAGTATAATCATCACATCCACATCTTAGGGGCAGAGGAAGTGAAGTGAGGAGGAGAGGATACCACAACTGCTAGTGCTACTACTGTGCCACTATAATTAAATTTTCATGTGTGTAATTTAATTTTGTGTTACTCTTTTGCTAAGAGTATTGGTTACAATTGTCTTTTTTTTTCCTTTCTTGATATAGATACTCCTTCCCAACCCACTAGGCAGGAGTTGGCGGCCAAGGCCCGGCATAGGAAGCTGGAGGCCATCAGAGATGAATATTGCCGGCTGGTTGCCCTGGCAGAGAAGGAGGAGGAGGCGGCAGCTGCCGCTTCTTCCTCCAATGCCCCTGGGCCCAGCCAGCCCCCCCGTGCCTCCTGTGGTACGGCGCCGAGTTCTGGCAGCCGCCCACCGCCCATCATCAACATCATCATCTACTGCTAACCACCCCTGTTGTTCCTGCAGGAACTTTCGGCGCTGCATGCTCCTCAGGATGGCGTGCCTGGAGGACAAGCTGGAGGAGGTCCTTCGGGAGCGAA
The DNA here is from genome assembly GCA_963921515.1 of Calotriton arnoldi. Lineage (NCBI taxonomy): Eukaryota > Metazoa > Chordata > Amphibia > Caudata > Salamandridae > Calotriton > Calotriton arnoldi. The sequence goes on from CAWUFW010007212.1 coordinate 495,120, forward strand.
CTAGCTGGCACCCCCGCCGCTAGATGTCACCACTCAGTCTTTCACTCTTGCCCCTTTTTTAATCTTTTTTTGGGTGGGTCGGATATTGGGACTAGTTGGGGAACCTTGGGGTTTACTTTTTCTTCAACTTTGATGGACATTTATTTAGTACTGGACATTGGTTGGGGTTAGGGAGAGGGGTGGGTGAGGTGTTGTGGGTTTTTCTTCTAGTTTATATTTATTAGGGTAATAAATTTATAGTTTTCTAATACATATGATGCAAATCTTTTCTGGGGGGCGTTACTCTTTTACGTCACCTTGTTTGTTTCCTCCTTTTGCTGCAGGGCCGCAGCCAGTTTTTGAAATCTGCCAATAGTGTAACACACCGACAGATAGATGCAGTACAGTACCCTCACTTGTCCTACTACTGTCAGTCTCTTGTAGTATGTAATGTACTGGGAAGGATGTGGGTGTGTGAATTAATTAATTTCCATAGTAGTATATATATTATTGACTCCCCCACACTTCTTCTCTTACCTGTGATTGATGTTTAGGCGAAGCAGTGGCTGCATGGTGATGGTTTGGTTTCCTAAGGTGCCATGGTGGGTGGTGGTAGCAGTAGTAGACAGTTGCATTTGCAAAAAAAGAAAATGAGACAGTCAGTCACCTGAGGGAGACTAGGGAACGAGTAGTAGAAGTACAGTAAGTAGTAAGTACACAAGAAGAAGACTGCCAAACAAGACGAAAGTGATGATGAATGATATTGATAAGCAATGCCAAAGTAAAATAAAACATAATGGTGGCAGGGATAGCCTAGTACAAGTTACAACAAACTGAAGTAGTTGACTCGACCTTGAAGTGGACAAGCGTAACCTTTAGAGCTGGAAGGATGCCACTGGAATCAAGCTATCCTGGCTGAAGAGGGGTGAAACCCCGAAACCGGTCCTAGGATGCTTGTTTCCAGTTCAGGGAGGACCTGGCTTGGCAGTTCGGGCTGGACTGTTCCCATGAGGCACAGGGTCAAGACTGATTTGCATATGGCTGGGTTCAAACTGGAATGGCATGGTGAGCAAAAAACGATGGATTTAGGCCCAGATCTTTGTACTGGGGTGAATGTATGACATTGTTCTGCATTCTGTCCATCAACTGTTGTTTTTGCATTTGTCACCCCGAGTGGGACGGGTATGCCCAGACGTGGGTCCCGTGCTCTCCATGCCACTGGAATCAAGCTATCCTGGCTGAAGAGGGTGAAACCCCGAAACCGGTCCTAGGATGCTTGTTTCCAGTTCAGGGAGGACCTGGCTTGGCAGTTTGGGCTGGACTGTTCCCATGAGGCACAGGGTCAAGACTGATTTGCATATGGCTGGGTTCAAACTGGAATGGCATGGTGAGCAAACAAACGATGGATTTAGGCCCAGATCTCTGTACTGGGGTGAATGTATGACATTGTTCTGCATTCTGTCCATCAACTGTTGTTTTTGCATTTGTCACCCCGAGTGGGACGGGTATGCCCAGATGTGGGTCCCGTGCTCTCCATGCCACTGGAATCAAGCTATCCTGGCTGAAGAGGGGTGAAACCCCGAAACCGGTCCTAGGATGCTTGTTTCCAGTTCAGGGAGGACCTGGCTTGGCAGTTCGGGCTGGACTGTTCCCATGAGGCACAGGGTCAAGACTGATTTGCATATGGCTGGGTTCAAACTGGAATGGCACGGTGAGCAAAAAAACGATGGATTTAGGCCCAGATCTCTGTACTGGGGTGAATGTATGACATTGTTCTGCATTCTGTCCATCAACTGTTGTTTTTGAGGATGATAAATCGATGCAGGCAATTAATTAATAATGGGTTACTAATTATGTTCCTCTGGGAAAAAAAAGAGAATAGCGAATACTACTGAGCAATACATGGGTGAGCACTGGGCAATCTAATCTGTTGCCAGTGTGGCCGATATATATGTATATATATATATATATACTTAGAGCAGAAGAAGAAGATCCTCGCCCTGCCTTGAGTTAGTGTTGCTTTCACCACATCCGCCCCAGCAACTGTGTGATCAATTATTGGTGTAAATTTAATTTAGTCACACCTCAATACAAATCACACAGCCCGGGGGAAGAGGGTTAGGGTTTGATGAATGGTTGGGAAGGGGTATTTGAGGGAAAGGTTTGACAAAGACAAACACTACACATGGACAACACACAATCTTGGCAGATGACCATCATAAATCTGTTAAGGGAGAAAAAGGAAATGCATGCAAGATGATGACTTGATGGTTAATAAGTAGTACTAGACTAGTAGTACAGGGCAGCAGTATATTATTATTATTATGCAATTGCCTTGCCTGTCTGCCCTTAGAGAGACCCAAATTACATACATTTTATGTTCTGTTGTACCGGGCTTCCTTTTAAAGCTAGCAGAGAAAATTAAAAAATAGCTGTAGGGATCAATTATAAGCAAAGAGCAAATATAATAAACAACAACACACAGTCATAATGATTGAAGAGAGAAAATGAATCAAATTAATTAAAAGATGATGAATGATACTAAGTTACTGTATGTTATCATGGTCAAATTTGGGAGTTGCATCTCAGCATTCCTCTTGGTCCTCCCTTCCATGGACGCTCCGTCCGTCAATCTTGGGTGCAACTGCCTGCCTGGTGGATGTGGATTGGTAAGGTAAGTGTGAGTTGTTTTTCCCAGTATAGCACAAGGTAAATGCCGGCCTGTAAGTGTAGATGGAAAAACAAAAGGGATATTGAAAAATCAAGGAGAAAAAAAATGCATAAATTACGGAGGAGTACAGCAAGAACACTTTCAGAGGCGGCATGGCTAAATCATGTCTACTACTCTGTTTCCAGCATTAACCTACAACAACAACAGGACAGAGCAGGCCCACGGCGCCCACCCAACCTCCACTTAGCTTAGATTTTGAGCCAGATAGAGCACACATATAAAGCAACATAGTATTTTCCAAATTAAGTAACTAAATCAATGCACCGCTGTCAGTCATACAACTACTACACTCGCCTCCACCACTACACAGACATGTAGGTCTGCTGTGGTTGTTGTTGACTTGTTTACCTTTTAGGCCACTTCATGAAACACCCCGAGTTATTCCATCAATCATCTCTGATCCTACTGACTGACTGCGATGAGTATAGTATGGTCATCATCATCATGGTGTCCAACTCTGTAGTGTACCGAGTGAGTCCAGAATAGATTCCATATTCAAAAATGCAATGGATCGGCCTGCAGTAGAAGTACAATTTTGTTATTAAACAACAAGAAGGGAAACATTGACTTGAGTCACTTTTTTGTGTGTAGATTAAATAATACTAGTTCACTTCATGCACAACAACAACAACACAAACACCAATCACTCAGAGTCAGCGTCCATTGCATGCCATCCATCATTACCTGTTGTTCTTAAGGGGCAGTCCCTCTCGGCTCAGAAAGGGCGATAGCTATAGTCATGTTCTTTGGAGGGACTCGACGAGGCAGGCACACATTTCTTGTACTATTCTCCATCCAATGTCTGGCTTGAGGGAAATGGATTTAGGGTGAGTCAGGATGGAGCAGGACTCGGAGAAGTGGACTTACTTCTTTAATAAATGCACACAGTTGCAACTTCAATACGGCAATAAAAAGAGTATGACGGTGGTGATGGATTTGTTGTGATTCGAACTAGAAAGACAGAGACACACACAAATAATAAAGTAAATAAGGAAGAAAGTAACAAGTTGAAAGCCTAGTTGTCAGGGAAGTAGAGCTCGTCCTCAAACTCTGGTGGTTCACCCAGAAGTAGGTCATCTAACACACTACTTTCATGACCTAAGTCGCCGTCATCATCTTCCTGCTGTGCTACTTCAGGTATGGTGTAATCCGGTGGTATAAAGTGCTGATTCATTTTGATCATGGTTAACCTCTCCACGTTTTGGGGTGAGAGACTGGTCCTTTTCACTGTTACAACGGCACCAGCAGCACTGAAAACACGCTCAGAAGAGACACTTGCGACAGGACAAGCCAGATAGTTTATCGCCAGCATGCTGAGCACTGGCCATTAGCGCCTTTTCCCATACCAATACAGCAATGGGTTTTGATCAATGTAGACCTCTGTTGGGTCATCCAGATAGGCCTGGACCGTCTGCTCAATGCTCAGGGGTGCTCCGCTTTGCTCGGCCTCTTTTGCCTTAGCTTCAGCACTGGACCTAACAAGCCCTTGCTGTATAAACCATTCCTGTGCCGATTTTGGTGGGGCTGATGCTCCTGTTCTTGTTGTTGTTGATGTTGTTCTTGGTGTTGTTGGTGGTTTTGGTTGCTGTGAGCCAACCGCACTCCCCTCAGGCTCTGAAGTTGAACTTGACGGCAGCTGCCCTGCAGTTCTTGTTGTGGCCTGGAGTAGCGGGCCTCTAATTACCCGCCGTTCTTTTTCTAATTGACTGGCTAACGCAGCTATCCAAGTTTTGTACTTGGCAACATCCACTTCTGGAAAAGAAATGAATGTGTTAGTGTTCAGTACTGCTTTGTACCGTGGATCCAGAATTGTGGCAGAAATGTAACAGTTGGATGACACAATTTCTCTTTGCACCCTTGTATTTTTAGATAAGCGAAGGGTTAAGCTCTTCACCAACTCATATGCTTCTTTTTTTTCCCTCCACACCTGTGTACATTGCAGACACCCCCTTCAGCTGTTCCTGTAGCATGTGCAACAATGGGATAGCTTGGCCCATAGTACAGTCCTCCTTGCTGACTTCACGTGTGAAGAGCTCGAAAGGAAGTAGCATTTCTGTCAGGCATTTAACTAGGCCCCATTGGTCCATCTCAACGGTCATGCCTTTCACAGTAGCATCCCTTCTTTGCATGACATATTCATTGATTGGTCTGTACTGCTCAAACAGACGTTCAAGCATGTAATAAGTTGAGTTCCAACATGTTGGCACCTCCTGGATGAGTGCTTTAACTGGCACTCTATGCTCACGTTGAATGATCCTCAGCTGGTTGCGGGCTTTAAAAGAATGGCTGAAATGTGTGCAGATTCTTCTGCAGGTGGTCAGTAAGTTGCTGACTCTGTATTCTTTTTTCAGAAAGTCTTGAACAATAATGTTAATGCAGTGCGCCAAACACAGGACCCTGAAATAGCCACCATTGGACATGGCCCTAACTATATTACTGCCATTGTCCTAGGCAAAAAAAACAATGTTAAGCCCTCTTGGGTGCAGCCATTCAAAGACCTTGCTGTTAAACTCTTCCAAAATGTTTGCAGCAGTATGAGATTTCTCCATGGCGAACATGGCTACAGTTGCATGTTTCCGAGTGGCATTACAAATCTCAGCAGTGTCAACACCTGCAGATATCTTTTCTCTAACCCCCACAAAAGAGATCCAGGGTGCAGTGATGCACATGTAATCAGTGGCTTGGCAACTGGTCCACATGTCTGTTGTCAGGTGGATAGTGTGAACAGCACTCTGCTGCAAAGCTTGTCCAAGCAATTCTAGCATGTCGTGATGTAGTGCTGGAACAGCAACTCTGGCAAAATAGGACCGGCTGGGAACCTTCCATTTTGGGCAGATGGCTGTCACAAATCCAAGAAAACTCCCCCCTTCCACAAAAGAAAAAGGGAGGAGGTCCAGCGCTAACATTTTAGCCAACTTCGCATTGTACAAACGTGCCCTTCAGTGGTTGCGTTCGTACTGCCCCTCCGACCTAAACATGCTGAGAATGGTAGGCTGGATTTTTTTCTTTTCTGTTGCCACTGATGCAGGTGACTTCTTGGCGCCAGATGTTGTTAGGCTCAACGACGCCGCACGTTTTTTCGTTGCGGTACTCTCTTGCCTTAGTGTCTCAGCCTGACTTTTACTCTTGTGCCACTGAGATGTTGCTGAGGCTGATGAGGATGTGGGCGGTACCACTGCACTGCTGGGGACAGGGCTACTTTGTGTTCCAGAGAAAATGTCTCCCTCTTGTTCGCCTTCCACCACGATCGTATCTTCTACTTCTTCATCACCACCAACAGCAATGGGTGCAGTTTTTTGGCCTTTAAGGTGCGCCTCCCACTGGATCAAGTGGTGTTTTTTCAGATGGGTTGTTTGGCCTCCGGTACCATAGTTTGTACCAAGCTTACCCCGACTAACACCTTGTCCACAAATGGAGCATATAGCAACTTTCTCCTCCTTACTGCTAACCGAAAAGAAGTCCCAAACTGGGGAGGTGAACTTTCTGGTGCTGCTGGAGGTGCAACTTACAATGCCAGCTGAACTGGCAGGTGGGCGTGATGGAGTTTGACTCTCTGCAGATGCAGTACCTACTTCTACTGAGGTGGTTGTGCTGGATGTAGGTCGCTGCCGGGCCTTTGCAAATGCAAATATGGAAGCTGCAGGTGGTGTTGGTGTTATCTGTGTTGGTGATATCCGTGCCACATCCCTCGCAGCAATTTAGGATGGGGTAATAATGTCGGTCTCCACTGGGGCAGGACTAATGTTCATGATGACTGGCTCGTCATCATCCTTCTCTTCTACATCTACCTCCATAACTCTAAGGCTTTCTGGAACCTTCCTTTTCCCTAGCCTTCTCTCGTGGCGTGTCTCACTCTCAGACTGAGATGGTGGCATCCAATTGGCATCTAGATCATCAGAAGGGGGGCTTGGAGAAGAACTCGATGGACTAACCCTCCTTTTCCTTGCTGGGGATCTGGAAGACAATGGATCTTCTGAAAGAGTGGCTTGCTCTTCTTCCTCTGCAGGAAGCTCTATCTCCTGAACTGCCCCTACTTTGGGAGGAACAACTACTATTGTGGGCGGTGGTTGCGGCTGTTGTTGCGGCTGTTGTTGTCCACTTATCTGAGTTTCCAATTCCTGCGTTGATTGGGTACTACTTTGCGATAACGATAAGTCAATTTCAACATCACTGCACGTCGGCGTTGTCGTGATTAGACTGGCTGCCTCTGCGACAGACATGGGCTTGGGCCTAGGTTTAAGGGATGGGTCCACTGATGCGGGGGTGCTGCTCCCAGCTTGCTCTCCTGACACCGTTGCTGCAGGCGCAGTTTTTTGTTTCCCAAAAAACATCTTCGGCGGCACACCAGTCTTGGTAAGTGGCAGTTTCTTCTTCTCACTGGCAACTTTCTTGGTACTGGAGGACCTGGTACCTTTCTTTGGGGCCATCTTCTTCAGATGTCATCAGCACGCAGTGGCACAAGTTGAAGAGATGTCTGTCTGTGGTCACACGTCACGGGACGTCATGCACAGCAGGACTTCTGTGTGGCAGTACAACGGTTGATGATGACACCTCCTCCTCAGTCTGTTTTGTGCACCTAAAAGCAAAGAAGCCAGAAGACCATCAGTGAAATGTTGCATTTGCTGTTGTGGTTCAATTCCTACTAGTGCAAACAAACAAATATAATAATATATAACTTAGTGTGGGGTGACACTTGTTAGTGTTATTATTAATATTATTAAATTTTATTAACTCAGTTTAGTTATTAAAAAACATAACAACAGTGTAGCCATTTGTGAGATTTTGACAACAAGGGCTTTCATGGTGTACTGTGTACAGTCAGGAAGGATAGGAAAGAAGAAGAACAAAAACAAAATACAAATTTAATGGAACCTGTTTGGCATTGTGCATCACGTGGGATGTAGCATTCATGCAGCTGCAGCTGGCTATGGGGATGGAAGCAGTAAGCCAAGAGGAACAAAGGAAAGACATGCAGGCCCATGGCAAAAGCAGCATACTAACTAGTACTACCACCACAAAATGGCCACCAGCCACATGGTCACTCACAGTCACAACAAGCAGGAGGCCTGTAAAAAAATGAACTCAAGCAGGCCCCATATGGCCAGACAAAGGAGGCATGCTAAATAACACAGCTTTAATGCAACAATGCAAAAACGAAAAACCACAGGGCTAAAAAAGGTTTGTAAGTTACACAACAACCACACCACACACATCCAGCAAAGGCATTTAATTAACACATACAAAAAAAGTGAAATACCCCCAAAAAACACATTTTGCAATTCAATGCAATGCCATCCATGCCCTAAATGATGTTTAAATTCAACAGACACCACAGAAACATTTGCTTCATGCACCCATGAGTAGCTCTGGGCCTATTGGTTGGAAAACCCATTGGCAAACTAGGCCACATAGTGAATCAATTCAAATCAATAATATTGCAAATGTATTTGAAAATGTAGTGAACTGTGATGCATTTTTTGCTGGGTAAAAGAAGAAAAAATTGCATGCAAATCAACAACAAGGCATGGGTACCACAAAGAAGGCTTGCAGGCCTAATGCAGAAGCACACTGACTGCCTTCACAAAATGGCCGCCAGCCACATGGCCAGGCCATAACAACAAGAAAGGGAAGAGAGACAATGCACGCCTATGGTAAAAGCACACTGGCTGCCTTCACAAAATGGCCGCCAGCCACATGGCCAGGCCACAACAACAAGAAAGGGAAGACAGACAATGCAGGCCTATGGCAAAAGCACACTGGCTGCCTTCACAAAATGGCCACCAGCCACATGGCCAGGCCTCAACAACAAGAAAGGGAAGACAGACAATGCAGGCCTATGGCAAAAGCAGACTGGCTGCCTTCACAAAATGGCCGCCAGCCACATGGCCAGGCCACAACACCAAGAAAGGGAAGACAGACAATGCAGGCCTATGGCAAAAGCACACTGGCTGCCTGCACAAAATGGCCGCCAGCCACATGGCCAGGCCACAACAACAACAAGAAGTAAGCCAAGAGGAACAAAGGAAAGACATGCAGGCCTATGGCAAAAGCAGCACACTAAGTACCACCACAAAATGGCCACCAGCCACATGGTCACTCACAACAAGCAGGAAGCCTGGAAAACAATGAACTCAAGAGGCCCCATATGGCCAGACAAAGGAGGCATGCTAAACAACACAGCTTTAATGCAACATTGCAAAAACGAAAAACACAGGGCTAAAAAGGTTTACAAGTTACACAACAACCACACCACACACATCCAACAAAGGCATTTATTGAACACACACGAAAAAAGTGAAATACCCCAAAAAACACATTTTGCTGTTCAATCCAATGCCATCCAGGCCCTAAATTATGTTTAAATTCAACAGATAACACAGAAACAGTTGTTTGATGCACCCATGAGTAGCTCTGGGCCTACTGGCTGAAAGCCTATAGTATTGGCAGACTACTGTGCTAGTGAATTAAATAAATATTGCAAATTAATTAATTTCAAAATTTGGAGAAAATGCAGTGAACTGTGCAACATGTTTCCTTTATAAAAGAGGAAAAATTACTTACAAAGAAACAACTAGACTCCTACTGAACTACAGGCCACCCACCACATTAAATTTTAAAAAAACTATGAAAAGTACCAAAAAAGTGTACGTACAATGCCCCAATCAAACAAACAACACCAATTTTCCAACTTACTTGTGAAATCTCATATTCAAAAGTCCTCAAATCCAATGATATATGTTGCAGCAGCCGCAAAGAGTGATCCTTCCAGATCTAAATCCAAATGAAAAGTGCACAGGAGATGGACAGATGGACAAAGCACTGGGAGGAGCCAGCTGGACAGGAACAGGAAGTTGGAGACTCTGGGGCACTTCCTTCCTCTTAAAAAAAAAAGTAAAAAAAGAAAAGGGACTCCTTGCACAAAAAAATACAGCCAAATGTCAATCTGAGGAGTTTTTTTTAATCAGAATCACTGTTTCGAGAAGGTTTTGTTGCTGCTCGAGAGAGATTCTTCTCCAGATTGCAAATTCTGCGTGTTCGGGATCGCGATCTTCGCAAAACTTCCGCCGGAAGTCCGATGGCACGTCCGAATGACGTGTTCACGATTGCACACTCTCGAGGGAACCTGCGGCTGGCTACCAATTCTCGTGGCGCTCGCAAACAGATGGCAAATCTCATTGGCGATCGCAGGCATCCCGGTAAGTCGCTCCTGTGCGCGCAAAAACGCAAATTGAGATCGCAAGCACAAAAAAAACTCTGCTCCGCTGCGGAGCGCAGAGTTTTCGGTAACTCCGCGGAGTTGCCAAAAATCCGCAAACTCCGTGAGCGGAGCGGATTTTACCGCCCAGGCTTAACTATCTCACAATGGGGTTTCTGCTGTTAGTTTCCCTTCCCAGACCAGACACCTATTGGATGCTTTCCATGCCCGCACCACTGCCAGCATGTGAGGTGGGAGTGAAGCCCCCTTGACAGTGTCATAAAGGAGCGCCGGGTAGCACCTGCTTCCCATGGCCAGGTGATCCGCCCTGTATGCTGGCTCCTGTTGATCCCCAAATACCCAGTCATTCACCACCGCCAACTGGGAAGCCCAATAATATGCTCAGAGGTCCAGGACTGCCAGGCCCCCGTCATAGACACCCTGCTGTAGCTTTACCAGGGGGATTCGGGCTGCCCCTCCGTCCCACAATAGGGACCTCAGAATGCAGTTAACTCTGCGGAAGCAGGATTCAGGAATCTTGAACGGCGTGTTCTGGAAAATATAGAGTACACGTGTCATCATTTTAAAAAGGACCGCCCCTCCCATTAACGAAAGAGGCAGCGTGTGCCAGTGGCTCTGGTCTGCCTGAAACCGTTCAATCTGGGGGAGAACGCTGTGAGCCAGGAACAGTTTCTCATCGCTAGTAATACGGATCCCCAGGTACGTGAACACTTCTGTTGCCATTGGGACTGGGCATTGGGTCGGTAAAGACAAGGGCCCTGGGGAGAGCGGGAAAATCAGCGATTTGTCCCAGTTAATTTGGTAACCGGCATAGCTCCCAAAGAGGTCAAAAATATGCAGAATCCTCGGGATCGAGAAGCGGGGATTTGTCACATAAAGTAAGATATCATCTGCATAGAGGGATATCTTTTCCTCCCAGTTGTTGTCCACTGTAATTCCCCGGATTAATGGGTCTCCTTGAACCCAAGCCACCAGGAGCTCCAAGACCAGAGCGAAGATCATGGGAGACAGCAGACAACCCTGCTGCGTGCCCCTCCGTAGTTTGAACTCATGGGAGGTGCATCCATTCACTCGCACCCTGGCCCGCGGTGCTTCATAAAGTAGACGCACCCAGGTGCAGAAGTTTGATCCAAACCCTAACCAGGGTAGCACTGCAAAAATATAATTCCACTCCACACTATCGAAAGCCATTCGGGCATCGAGTGAGAGAACCGCTGCCTCGTCTGCCCTATATGCCTCCGTCAGGTGAAGCACCCTGTATAGTCGTCTCAGATTCAAGCGAGCGCTTCGCTTCGGCATGAAGCCGGATTGGTCAGGGTGAATCACCGATGTTATCACTCCTGCTAGTTGTGAGAAGTTGGCCTGGTATATGCTGTCCACTAATTAAAGTGGGCACCTTGCACCAGTCCAAACGACCTTTATTGATGATTAGGTTAAAGACAACCTTTATTGAAAGCTATCCTAGTGGTAGCTATGGAGAGCAGCCTTCAGGCTAAGTCTCGAAGGAATGTAAAGCAACTTGTTTTACCAGTTCATAACCTCCTGAATGACCAAATGAAAGGAGAACCACACAAGGAATGTATAAAATATATGTATTTATTACTAAACACTCTCTACTAACCTCTTTATGAGATTAGAGAACAAAGTACACAATATTAAATCACTGGAACGACAGCAAATAGCACAATACACAGTGTGCTCCAGGGGGAGACCAAACCATATACTAAGAAAGTGGTATAACAACCACGACTTGACTAGACACAGTGCCTAGAGCACGTAGAATCTCTGGGACCCCAAGGAGTCACCCAAAGTAGTGACACAGGGGACCCACGGAGGACGGGTGCAGTGTGTGAACACAGACGCGAGCTCGGTACAACTCTATGGGAAAGTCACGGTTGGAAATTTAAAGATTAAGGACACTTCGGAGAGGACTTTAAGCAAACCCAGCTAAACATAGAAGGTTCTAAGGCCAGCACCCTTGAGAGTACCAAGGTACCTGTGTTACCTATCCCAGAGGAGCCGGGTGCATAGGGGTCAAGTGATGTCGGAAACCCTCGTCATTTTCAATGGTGTGATGCGAAAAAGTACTGCTGCCGTGGAGAAGAAAAGTGTCCGGTGTGATCCAAACCTGGATTGGAGATGAGAAGAACCTGAAAGCAGAGGGGACAAAGTCTGGGTCACTTCACTTGACCAGGAGCAGAGCAATCGAATACCCACCGATTTTGGGTGCTTCAGGTGAGAAGAGGTGAAGCTTGACTCTGCAGCCACGGGGACCAGGAGACGTCGATGACGACCAAAGTCCGGAAGTGAGCTGTCCCACAAAGGATGTCGATTGCTGGGGGGTCAGTGTCCGGATTGAACACCAACAAGCCTTGGCAACTGCAACCAACGCGGTCAGAGGAAAGATGCTTCTGTGAGGACCCGCAAGGTCCTGGAGACTCTCCAAGCTATGGAGAGGCAGGGCACGCCTGGAGCAACCAGGAAAGCCCACTGAAAGTCAAAGTTACCTTCACAGGGACTCACAGGCCAACGGACCAGGGATCGCAAAAGGACCTCAAGCTGAATCACTAAATACCAGCCCACGGAACACTCGTGGAGTGTAGGCCGGAAATCTTCAGTGGAATTACTGTTTGGGATCAGGACTACAATTTGCCCAAAGCACAGCCTCAGGGATTGCCAAAAAGCATATGCTGCTGCAAATGTACACGGTGCACAGGGGTACAAGTTACACGGTCCCCACGAGGGATACGGGCCTCAGAATTGCTGAGAGCGCAGATCAACCTCAGAGACCTCAAGAACCCACCTCCTGTGTTGCAGAAATCTTCGGAGTCCTTCAGGAGCTGCGTAGATACAAACCGGTCAGATGTGTTTAGGTGCCTGCTCAGCAGGGGAGTAACTCCTTTACTCCAAGGGAGATTCTTCAGTCATCCAGCGTCGTGCAGATAGTCGAAGTACTTGGTTTCTGTAGCAGAGGTTTAGTCCAGATAAAATCTAAAGTCCTGTAGTCAGGGTTCCACTTTATACCCAAGGAGGTGGGACAAACTCTGGGGACCACCCTATGGGAGGGTCAGGACAGAGGGGTGGCTACACCCATGTCCTTTGTCCAGTTTCACACCAGAGCAGGAGAAAATGGTTCCTGCAACCGGTTTGAGCTGGTCTATGCACAGGGACACCAAATGTGCCCCAGTGCAGACATCAAGCACTCTGAGAGTGCACCCACCCAGCCCCAATACACTAAAGCCTGTCTGGGAGGTGGTCACACCTCCCTGTGACAGGAAACCTATTGTCCAACCTTCCCCTGCCGGAGTTTCGTCCAGCAGCAGGAGGGCAGACTCGTGTCTGTGGCTGGCAGCATCCATTTTGTGATGCCAGGGTCAAGAAAGCTGGCACTGGGTGTACCGGTGTTGTCATATTTCTCCCTCTAGGAGGGTGGACTCATACCTCCCACACCAGTTACTGGTGTGGAGGTATGATTCCAAGGTGTTTGACACCAAACACGACATGTTTCCAAGCAGCCGTTTTAAAGTTAGCATTTACCGAGAGGTTATAATGCACTTAAATATATATGGTTGGCTGCATCATAAACAACCCCGGAATATAGGTTCGAGGCTGCAGAGGGCTCTGCTCATGCATGGCACCTCTCACATAAAATCCAGCACCTCTGCCTTCAGGATTGATAAGGCCTGCTTTAGGGGTGACTGATAGGTTTATATGTGCAGTGATTAGGATAGATATAGTGAACCTATATCTAAGCAAGGGTGCATGCACCACCTAGACAGGCTGCTGTAGCAGACCTGTTGTGTCATTTTAAATGGTCTCTCAGGGGTGGCATAATACATGCTGCAGCCCTGGAGGCCTCTGGGGTACCTATGCCCTGGGTACATAGTATACCATATACTAGGGACTTATAAGGGTACCCTAGAATCCAATCTGGAGTGTACCTAAAGTACATGAACAACCAATTTAGGGAGAAAGCAGATAGACTGGGGACCTGATTAGCAGGCTCCCAGTCAGACTAAGTCGAAAAACAGCAAAATGGGGGTAACCATGCAGTCAGATTCCACCTTCCTACACTAGTCTAGTTGAGAGGACTTTGGCCAGGACCTTGGGTTCCACATTAAGCAGGGATATAGGACAGTATGAGGCACATGCTGTTTTGGTTTACCTTTTTTGAGGGTTGTAGGAGAGTAGGATCTGCTTCTTATAGTTACCCCCACTTTTTGCTGATGTTTCACTGTTTTTCGACTTAGCCAGACTGAGGCCCTGCAAATCAGGACCCCAGTCTATCTGCTTTCTACTCTAAATTGATTGTATGTAGTTTAGGTACACTCCAGATTGGATTCTGGGGTACCCTTGTGAGTCCCTAGTATATGGTATACTATGTACCCAGGGCATAGGTACCCCAGAGGCCTACCAGGGGCTGCAGCATGTATTGTGCCACCCCTGGGAAGCATTCTAAAATCACACAACAGGTCTGCTACAGCAGCCTGTGTAAGGTGGTGTATCCACCCCTTACTGAGATATAGGTTCCCTATATCTCTCCATATCACTGCACATGTAAACCTATCAGTCACACCTATGGCAGGCCTTAACAATCCTGAAGGCAGGGTGCTGGGTTTCATGTGAGAGGGTGTTCATGCATGAGCAGAGCCCCTCTGCAGCTTTCGGAATCTTCATTCCGGGGTTGTTTGTGATGCAGCCAGACCATATACTCTTAAGTGCATTATAACCCCGCGGTAAATGCTAACTTGAGAATGGCTGCATGGAAAACTGTCGTGTTTGGTGTCAAACACCTTGGAATCATACCTCCACCCCAGTACTGGGGTGGGAGGTATGATTCCTCCCTTCTAGAGGGAGCAACATGTCATCACCGGTACACCCGGTACCAGCTTAACAGAACCCTGGCATCACAAAATGGATGCTGCAGCCACAGACACGAGTCTGCCCTCCTGCTGCTGGACGAAACTCCGGCAGTGGAGGCCTGGACAATAGGTTTCCTGTCACAGGGAGGTGTGACCACCTCCCAGACAGGCTTTAGTGTATTGGGGCTGGGTGGGTGCACTCTCAGAGTGCTTTGATGTCTGCACTGGGGGCACATTTGGTGTCCCTGTGCATAGTCCAGCTCACACCGGTTGCTTGGGCACACAGCCCCTGCTCTGGCACAAAACTGGACAAAGGAAATGGGTGTAACCACCCCTCTTTCCTGACCCTCCCATAGGTGGGTCCCCAGAGTTTGTCCCACCCCTTCCTTGGGTATAAAGTAGGAAACCCTGACTACAGGACTTTAGATTACACCTGGACTAAACTCTGATACCAGAAACCAAGTACTTCGACTATCTACACTATGCTGGATGACTTGTAGAATCTCCCTTGGAGTAAAGGAGTTACTCCCCTGCAAGGCAGGCACCTTTAATGCAACTGACCTGTTGGCATCTCTGAAGCTCCTGTGGACTCCAAAGAGTATTGCCACACAGGAGGTACGTTTTCCAAAGTATCTGAGGTTGATCTGTGCCCACAGCAAGTCTGAGGCCCGTATCCCTCGTGGAGTCCGTGCAACCCGAACCCCTGGACACCGCAACCATTTGCAGAAGCATCAGCTTTCCGGCAACCCCTGAGGTTGAGCTTTGGGTTACTTGTAGCCCTGACCCCGAGCCGTAATTGCACCGAAGATTGCAGGCCTACACTCAGCGAGTGTTCCGTGGGCCACCATTTTGTGATTCCTCTTGAGGTCCCTTCGCGATCCCTGGTCCGTTGACCTGTGGGTCCCCAAAAGGCAACTCTAACTTTTATTGGGCTTTCCTGGTTGATCCAGACGTGCCCTGACTCTCCGTCACTTGGGGAGTCCCCAGGACCTTGCTGGTCCGCACAGAAGCATCTTTTCTCTTCCTGCATGGGTTGTTGTTGCCAAGGCTTGTTGTGGTCAATCCGATCACCGATACCCCAGCACTCGACATCCTTTGTGGGCAGCTCGAATCCGGCTCCTGGTTGTCGTTGACATCTCCGGGACCCCGTGGCTGCAGAGTCAAGCTTCACCTCTTCGCACCTGAAGCACCCGACATCGGTGGGCATTCGATTGCTCCGCTCCCGGTCACTGGCTAGTGACCCAGACTCTGTCCCCTCTGCTTTCAGGTTCTTCACATCTTCGATCCAGGCTTGGATCCACCCGGACACTTTTCTTCTTCACGGCAGCAGTACTTTGCAGCAGATCGCCATTGAAAACGACGACGATTCCCGACACCGTTTGACACCTATGCACCCGGCTTCCCTGGGTGAGGTAACTCGAGTACTCCGGTGCTCCTGTGGGTGTTGGCCCTAGAACCCCTTAAGTCTAAAGGGGTTTGCTCAAAGTCCTCTCCTAAGTGTCCTTTTGTTTTAAAATTCCAACCGCGACTTTCCTCATAGAATCCTTCGGCGCACGCTGCTGTGTTCTCACACTGCACACGTCCCCCCATGGGTCTCCTGTGTCACTACCTTGGGTGGTTCCTTGGGGTCCCAGCGATTCTACGTGCTCTAGGCACTGTGTCTAGTCAAGTCGTGGCTCTTATACCACTTTCTTAATATATGGTTTGGTCCCCCCCTGGGGCCCATTGTATATTGTGCTATTTACTGTCGTTTTAATAGTGTGATATTGTGTATCTTGGACTCTAATCTCATAAAGAGATTAGTAGTGAGTATCTAGAAATAAATACATATATTTTATATATACCTGGTGTGGTTCTCCTTTCCGTTAGTTATTCAAGAGGTTATAATCTGGTAAACCAAGCTGCTTTACACTCCTTCAAGACTTAGCCTGAAGGCTGCTCTCCATAGCTACCACTAGGATAGCTTTCGATAAAGGTTGTCTTTAAACCTATCATCAATAAGGGTCATTTGGACTGGTGCAAGGTGCCCACTATAACTAGTGGACAGCATATGCCAGGCCAACTTATCAAATTGGTGTGCAGCGGTTGGATTCAAGCTTGCTATTGCTTTACCAGATAATCTCTTTGAAGTGAGTAACTGAAAACCACTATAGGTACCTAGGTACATATAAATAAAGTTTAGAATACAGTAAGTTCTACTGAACTTAGAGTTGTGTGTCAAGGGCTTAGCACACCCTTTCTACAACTCAAGAGAGTTTCAGTTCCCACTAGAGTAGGTAGGTGCATACACCACACCACACTAGAATGTCTTCAAGGCCTGAAGTCAGTGACTCCTTGCTCACTAGGTATGACAATCTCACATTCCAGGAATTGAGAAATATGTGTACCTCTAGGAGACTGAAAAGAGGGAGACATGCAAGCACTCAACGCCTCATAGAGGCTTTGCTGTTAGATGACCTCAGAAAGACACCAGGGTCTGATGAGGCAGGCAGGTTGGGTGAGGCAGTAGAAGAGGAAAGGCCAGGTAGTGAAAACCACTATGACCCAGACTGTGATGCTGGCCAGGGGGATCAGCATGATTCCCACCTGGAAAATCCAATTCTTCCAAAGGTGAGGAAGGAGACCCCAGTGGGGTTCTCTTTACCCCACCTGGAAGGGTTAATAGTCTACCAAGAAAATCAAGATCTCCTTCTCAGGAATCTAATTGTTCTGGTACTTCTATAGGGTCCTCTTCTTCTCATAAAAGGGCATCCTCTTATGAGAAGAAATGCCAACTGCTTGATTTTGAGAAAGCTAAGCTAAGAATCAAGAGAGAGCAATTGGCCTTAGACAGGGAATCCCTGGAGCTTCAGAAAGCTTCACAGAAATGCCATGGTGGCAGCAGCAGTGTCCCTAGAGGTAGAGATCATACTCATGACCATAGGAACCTGAACAAGATTGTCCCTCCCTACCAGAGTGGGGATGACATCCACAAATGGATAACTGCACTGGAAAGGCCTGTAAGGTACAGAGGGTCCCTCAAGAGCAGTGGGCAGCAATCTTGTGGCTCTCCTTTGCAGACAAAAGTAGAGACAAGCTCCTCACTGTAAGAGAAGAGGATGCTGACAATTACAAAGTCCTGAAGAGTTCTCTGATTGAAGGGTTTGGCCTAACCACTGAACAATACAGGTTAAAGTTCAGAGAGACCCAAAAGACACAGACTCAGGACTGGGTTGACTTTGTTGATTGTGCTACTAAGGCTCTGGAAGGCTGGTTACTTGGCAGTAAGGTGTGTGATTTCAAAGGATTGTATAATTTGATCATGAGAGAGCAGATCCTTAACAACTGTTAAAATCAACTGTTGCATCAGTACCTGGTGGACTCTGATCTGACCTCTCCCCAAGAATTGGGTCAGAAGGCAGACAAGTGGGTCAGAACCAGGGTGAGGCAGAAGGTTCAGAACGAAGGTGGTTACTCTAAGAAGCAAGATTCTAAAAGCTCTGATAAGGGTGGGGAGAAGGGTAAAGACCAGAAGTCTTCTCAAGGGCCCCAAAAATCTGCATCTGGTGGGGAGTCCCAATCTAACAAAGGAAAAGGCCAAAAGAAACCATGGTGTAAAATCTGTAAGCAGAAAACCCATTGGACTACTGATTGTACAAAGACCAAAGACTCAACTCCAGCCACCATTGCCCCTAAGGCAACTGTTCCCCCTAGTTCAGCTCCAAGTGGTGGTGTTCCAAATAAGGGTGTGGTAGGGTTAACCCTGGGATCTGAGATGGACTCTGGCCTAGTCAGAGTTCCAACTCAGGCTGTACTGGTCTGTGATGGAGGCATGGATATGTCCTCCTATGTGAGTCCCAGTAATCTGGGCAAATACAGACAGCAGCCCTTAATTAATGGAAGAGAGGCTTTGGCATTCAGGGACACAGGAGCAAGTGTCACCATGGTGACAAAAGATCTTGTAGCCCCTGAGCAGATCATACTTGGTGAAATGTACCAAGTGACCAATGCTAGCAATGTCAGGACAGACCATTCCCTGGCAGTTGTTAATTTCTCCTGGGGAGGGGTAACTGGCCCTAAGAAGGTTGTGGTAAGTGCAGACCTCCCTGTTGAATGCTTGCTTGGAAATGATTTGGAAAGCTCAGCTTGGGCTGACGTTGAGCTCAGGACCCATGCAGAAATGATGGGCATCCCTGCAGATGTGTTTGCTATGACCAGGTCACAGGCAAAAATGTCTAACACTGAACAGGCCCTGGATTCTGGAAGAATGGACCAGGTGCCTCCCAAGAGGAGGAGCAGTAGGGTTAAGGCAGTGTCTTCCCCCCTGCCTCAGAATGCAGATCAGTCTCTTGAGGGAGATGATCTCAGTCCTAAAGAAGGAACTGTCCCAGAGGAGCTTGAGCCTGATCAGGTTGAGTTCTTGGGGACAGGGGCCCTTCCAGGGCAGATCTGAGCCAGGAGCAACTGAGCTGCCCCTCTCTTGAACCCCTCAGACAGCAAGCTGCTGCTGAGGCTGCTGGGAGTGCTAGTGGTACCCATAGGATATATTGGGATGAAGGACTCCTTTACTCAGAGTGTAGAGACCCCAAGCCTGGAGCCACCAGGAGGTTGGTTATACCTCAGAAGTTTAGGAGCTTCCTATTGACCCTAGCACATGATATCCCATTGGCAGGTCACCTAGGCCAAAACAAGACTTGGGACAGAATTGTCGCTCACTTTCATTGGCCTCATATGTCTGAAGACACCAAGGAGTTTTGTCGCTCATGTGTTACCTGTCAAGCCAGTGGTAAGGCAGGTATCACCACAAAGGCCCCCCTGATACCACTACCTGTGGTGGGGGTTCCCTTTGAGAGGGTAGGGATTGACATTGTTGGTCCCCTAGACCCCCAAACAGCATCTGGGCACAGGTTTATCCTAGTGGTGGTGGACCATGCCACTAGGTACCCAGAAGCAATTCCTCAGGACCACCACAGCTCCTGTGGTGGCAAGGGCCCTCCTGGGAATCTTTTCCAGGGTGGGTTTTCCTAAGGAGGTAGTATCAGACAGAGTGCAAACTTCATGTCTAGTTACTTGACTGCTATGTGGAAGGAGTGTGGAGTAAATTATAAATTTACCACCCCTTATCACCCACAATGCAATGGTTTAGTTGAAAGGTTCAACAAAACCTTGAAGGGCATGATTAAAGGTCTCCCAGAGAAGCTTAGGCGCAGATGGGACACACTTTTGCCCTGCCTTCTCTTTGCCTACAGAGAGGTTCAACAGAAGGGGGTTGGTTACAGCGCATTTGAGCTTCTGTTTGAACATACCGTTAGGGGTCCATTGTGTCTAGTGAAGGAGGGATGGGAGTTACCTCTCAAACCCCCTAAACAGGATATTGTGGACTATGTACTTGGTCTCCGCTCCCGGATGGCTGAGTACATGAAGAAGGCAACTAAAAACCTTGAGGCTAGCCAGGAATTACAAAAGGCCTGGCATGACCAAAAGGCTGTGTTGACTGTTTATCAGCCAGGACAGAAAGTATGGGTGTTGGAGCCTGTGGCCACAGCAGCCCTCCAAGATAAGTGGAGTGGCCCCCATACCATTGTTGAACAGAAGGGAGAGGTTACCTATCTGGTGGACCTTGGAACTCCCAGGAGCCCCCACAGGGTGCTCCATGTCAACAGACTGAAACCATATGTTGACAGGGCAGACATGGCGATACCAAAGGGGATGATGGACGGAGCATTAGAGCAAATCAAACACTCACCCCCAGTCAACGGATCTGGGTTTAATCCATCATCATTCTTTAGCTCACTCCACCACCCCAGTTCAGACATGGCCATATGCAAATCAGTCTGACCCTGTGCCTCATGGGAACAGTCCAGCCCGAACTGCCAAGCCATGTCTTCCCTGGACCGGAAACAAGCATCCTGGGACCGGTTTCGGGTTCAAAACCCTCATCAGCCAGGCTATCTTGAATCCAGTGGCAAAGTGAGCAAGGGACCCACGTCTGGGCATACCCTGCCAACTGAGGGCGAACAAAGCGATACCAAAGGGAAGACCTGGCTTGGCAGTTCGGGCTGGACTGTTCCCATGAGGCACAGGGTCAGACTGATTTGCATATGGCCATGTCTGAACTGGGGTGGTGGAGTGAGCTAAAGAATGATGATGGATTAAACCCAGATCATTTGACTGGGGGTGAGTGTTTGATTTGCTCTAACGCTCCGTCCATCATCCCCTTTGGTATCGCTTTGTTCGCCCTCAGTTGGCAGGGTATGCCCAGACGTGGGTCCCTTGCTCACTTTGCCACTGGATTCAAGATTGCCTGGCTGATGAGGGTTTTGAACCCGAAACCGGTCCCAGGATGCTTGTTTCCGGTCCAGGGAAGACATGGCTTGGCAGTTCGGGCTGGACTGTTCCCATGAGGCACAGGGTCAGACTGATTTGCATATGGCCATGTCTGAACTGGGGTGGTGGAGTGAGCTAAAGAATGATGATGGATTAAACCCAGATCATTTGTCTGGGGGTGAGTGTTTGATTTGCTCTAACGCTCCGTCCATCATCCCCTTTGGTATCGCTTTGTTCGCCCTCAGTTGGCAGGGTATGCCCAGACGTGGGTCCCTTGCTCACTTTGCCACTGGTTTCAAGATAGCCTGGCTGATGAGGGTTTTGAACCCGAAACCGGTCCCAGGATGCTTGTTTCCGGTCCAGGGAAGACATGGCTTGGCAGTTCGGGCTGGACTGTTCCCATCAGGCACAGGGTCAGACTGATTTGCATATGGCCATGTCTGAACTGGGGTGGTGGAGTGAGCTAAAGAATGATGATGGATTAAACCCAGATCATTTGACTGGGGGTGAGTGTTTGATTTGCTCTAACGCTCCGTCCATCATCCCCTTTGGTATCGCTTTGTTCGCCCTCAGTTGGCAGGGTATGCCCAGACGTGGGTCCCTTGCTCACTTTGCCACTGGATTCAAGATAGCCTGGCTGATGAGGGTTTTGAACCCGAAACCGGTCCCAGGATGCTTGTTTCCGGTCCAGGGAAGACATGGCTTGACAGTTCGGGCTGGACTGTTCCCATGAGGCACAGGGTCAGACTGATTTGCATATGGCCATGTCTGAACTGGGGTGGTGGAGTGAGCTAAAGAATGATGATGGATTAAACCCAGATCATTTGACTGGGGGTGAGTGTTTGATTTGCTCTAACGCTCCGTCCATCATCCCCTTTGGTATCGCTTTGTTCGCCCTCAGTTGGCAGGGTATGCCCAGACGTGGGTCCCTTGCTCACTTTGCCACTGGATTCAAGATAGCCTGGCTGATGAGGGTTTTGAACCCGAAACCGGTCCCAGGATGCTTGTTTCCGGTCCAGGAAGACATGGCTTGGCAGTTCGGGCTGGACTGTTCCCATGAGGCACAGGGTCAGACTGATTTGCATATGGCCATGTCTGAACTGGGGTGGTGGAGTGAGCTAAAGAATGATGATGGATTAAACCCAGATCATTTGACTGGGGGTGAGTGTTTGATTTGCTCTAACGCTCCGTCCATCATCCCCTTTGGTATCGCTTTGTTCGCCCTCAGTTGGCAGGGTATGCCCAGACTTGGGTCACTTGCTCACTTTGCCACTGGATTCAAGATAGCCTGGCTGATGAGGGTTTTGAACCCGAAACCGGTCCCAGGATGCTTGTTTCCGGTCCAGGGAAGACATGGCTTGGCAGTTCGGGCTGGACTGTTCCCATGAGGCACAGGGTCAGACTGATTTGCATATGGCCATGTCTGAACTGGGGTGGTGGAGTGAGCTAAAGAATGATGATGGATTAAACCCAGATCATTTGACTGGGGGTGAGTGTTTGATTTGCTCTAACGCTCCGTCCATCATCCCCTTTGGTATCGCGACAGGGCAGACATGGGCTTGCTCATGTCTACTGATGAGGGACAGGAGGAAGAGAGTGATCCACTCCCTGACCTGCTCTGTCAGAACCCTGATGATGGATCAGTAGATGGTGTAGCCTTGGCAGGCAGCCTCACTGACCAGTAGCAAACTGATTGCAGAAGAATTCTCAATCAGTTCAGACATATGTTCTCTCTGACTCCAAGTCAGACTACCTGGTGCACTCATGAAGTGGACACTGGGGACAGTCTGCCTGTTAAAAATAAGATTTACAGGCAACCTGACCATGTCAGGGACTGCATCAGGACTGAAGTCCAGAAGATGTTGGATTTGGGTGTGATTGAACCCTCAGATAGCCCTTGGGCTAGTCCAGTAGTCTTAGTGCCTAAACCTCACACCCAGGGTGGTTAGAGAGAGATGAGGTTTTGTGTAGACTACAGAGGTCTCAATGCACTCACTAGGACTGATGCCCATCCCATGCCAAGGGCAGATGAGCTCATAGACACTTTGGCCTCAGCCAAGTTTCTCAGCACATTTGACCTGACAGCTGGCTACTGGCAAATCAGATTAGCTGAGGATGCAAAAGCCAAAACAGCATTTTCTACCCCTAGTGGGCACTACCAATTTGTGGTGATGCCCTTTGGTTTGAAAAATGCACCTGCCACTTTTCAAAGGTTGGTGAACAAAGTCCTTACAGGCCTGGAAGCCTCTAGATGATATTGCTGTCTTTAGCTCCACCTGGGAGGATCAGCTGGTCCACCTGAGAAATGTTTTAGAGGCCCTGCAAAAGGCAGGCCTCACTATCAAGGCCACCAAGTGCCAGATGGGGCAGAGCCAAGTTGTATACCTGGGCCACCTTGTGGGTGGAGGCCAGGTTCAACCATTGCAGAGCAAAATCCAGACCATCATGGACTGGGTTGCTCCAACCACCCAGACTCAGGTCAGAGCTTTCTTGGGCCTGACTGGGTACTATAGAATATTTGTCAAAGGGTATGGATCCATAGTGACCCCTTTGAATGACTTAACTTCTAAAAGAATTCCAAAACAAGTTCAGTGGACAGTTAGCTGTCAAAAGGCATTTGATGACCTGAAGCAGGCCATGTGCACTGCTCCCATTCTGCAAAGTCCTGATTACTCCAAGCAATTCATTGTCCAAACAGATGCATCTGAGTTGGGGGTAGGGGCTGTGTTATCACAATTGAATGATGAAGGTCAGGATCAGCCAGTAGCTTTTATTAGCAGAAGGTTGACCCCCAGAGAGAAACGTTGGTCAGCCATTGAGAGGGAGGCCTTTGCTGTGGTTTGGGCCTTGAAGAAGCTGAGGCCATACTTGTTTGGCACTCACTTCATTGTTCAGACAGACCACAAGCCCCTCTTATGGCTAAAACAGATGAAGGGTGAAAACCCCAAACTTTTGAGGTGGTCCATTTCCCTACAGGGGATGGACTATACAGTGGAACATAGACCTGGGAGTAACCATGCCAATGCAGATGGACTCTCCAGATATTTCCACTTAGAACATGAAGACTCAACTGGTCAAGGTTAGTTTAATGTCCTGACGTTTGGGGGGGGGGGGTTGTGTAGGAGAGTAGGATCTGCTTCTTATAGTTGCCCCCACTTTTTGCTGATGTTTCACTGTTTTTCGACTTAGCCAGACTGAGGCCCTGCTAATCAGGACCCCAGTCTATCTGCTTTCTACTCTAAATTGATTGTATGTAATTTAGGTACACTCCAGATTGGATTCTGGGGTACCCTTGTGAGTCCCTAGTATATGGTATACTATGTACCCAGGGCATAGGTACCCAGAGGCCTACCAGGGGCTGCAGCATGTATTGTGCCACCCCTGGGAAGCCTTCTAAAATGACACAACAGGTCTGCTACAGCAGCCTGTGTAAGGTGGTGTATCCACCCCTTACTGAGATATAGGTTCCCTATATCTCTCCATATCACTGCACATGTAAACCTATCACTCACCCCTATGGCAGGCCTTAACAATCCTGAAGGCAGGGTGCTGGGTTTCATGTGAGAGGGTGCTCATGCATGAGCAGAGCCCCTCTGCAGCTTTCGGAATCTTCATTCCGGGGTTGTTTGTGATGCAGCCAGACCATATACTCTTAAGTGCATTATAACCCCGCAGTAAATGCTAACTTGAGAATGGCTGCATGGAAAACTGTCGTGTTTGGTGTCAAACACCTTGGAATCATACCTCCAACCCAGTACTGGGGTGGGAGGTATGATTCCTCCCTTCTAGAGGGAGCAACATGGCATCACCGGTACACCCGGTACCAGCTTAACAGAAACCTGGCATCACAAAATGGATGCTGCAGCCACAGACACGAGTCTGCCCTCCTGCTGCTGGACGAAACTCCGGCAGGGGAGGCCTGGACAATAGGTTTCCTGTCACAGGGAGGTGTGACCACCTCCCAGACAGGCTTTAGTGTATTGGGGCTGGGTGGGTGCACTCTCAGAGTGCTTTGAAGTCTGCACTGGAGGCACATTTGGTGTCCCTGTGCATAGTCCAGCTCAAACCGGTTGCAGGGGCACACAGCCCCTGCTCTGGCGTGAAACTGGACAAAGGAAATGGGTATAGCCACCCCTCTTTCCTGACCCTCCCATAGGTGAGTCCCCAGAGTTTGTCCCACCCCTTCCTTGGGTATAAAGTAGGAAACCCTGACTACAGGACTTTAGATTACACCTGGACTAAACTCTGATACCAGAAACCAAGTACTTCGATGATCAACACTACGCTGGATGACTGAAGAATCTCCCTTGGAGTAAAGGAGTTACTTCCCTGCAAGGCAGGCACCTTTAATGCAACTGACCGGTTGGCATCTCCGAAGCTCCTGCGGACTCTGAAGAGTATTGCCACACAAGAGGTGGGTTTTCCAAGGTCCCTGAGGTCAATCTGTGCCCACAGCAAGTCTGAGGCCCGTATCCCTCGTGTAGACCGTGCAACACGAACCCCTGGACACCGCAACCATTTGCAGAAGCATCAGCTTTCCGGCAACCCCTGAGGCTGAGTTTTGGGTTACTTGTAGCCCTGTCCCCAAGCAGTAATTGCGCTGAAGATTGCAGGCCTACACTCAACGAGTGTTCCGTGGGCCGCCATTTTGTAATTCCTCTCGAGGTCCCTTCGCGATCCCTGGTCCGTTGACCTGTGGGTCCCCAAGAAGGCAACTCTAACTTTTATTTGGCTTGTCTGGTTGCTCCAGACGTGTCCTGACT
Source organism: Calotriton arnoldi (assembly GCA_963921515.1). Lineage (NCBI taxonomy): Eukaryota > Metazoa > Chordata > Amphibia > Caudata > Salamandridae > Calotriton > Calotriton arnoldi. Next base: position 520,977 of record CAWUFW010007212.1, read on the forward strand.
CTCCATTGCTTGGGGAGTCCCCAGGACCTTGCTGGTCCGCACAGAAGCATCTTTTCTCTTCCTGCGTGGGTTGCTGTTGCCAGGGCTTGTTGTGGTCAATCCGATCACCGACACACCAGCACTCGACATCCTTTGTGGGACAGCTCGAATCCGGCTCCTGGTTGTCGTCGACGTCTCTGGGACCCCGTGGCTGCAGAGTCAAGCTTCACCTCTTCGCACCTGAAGCACCCAACATCGATGGGCATTCGATTGCTCCGCTCCTGGTCACTGGCTAGTGACCCAGACTCTGTCCCCTCTGCTTTCAAGTTCTTCACATCTTCGATCCAGGCTTGGATCCACCCGGACACTTTTCTTCTTCACGGCAGCAGTACTTTGCAGCAGATCGCCATTGAAAACGACGACGATTCCCGACACCCTTTGACACCTATGCACCCGGCTTCCCTGGGTGAGGTAACTCGAGTACTCCGGTGCTCCCGTGGGTGTTGGCCCTAGAACCCCTTAAGTCTAAAGGGGTTTGCTCAAAGTCCTCTCCTAAGTGTCCTTTTGTTTTAAAATTCCAACCGCGACTTTCCTCATAGAATCCTACGGCGCTCGCGGCTGTGTTCTCACACTGCACACGTCCCCCGTGGGTCTCCTGTGTCACTACTTTGGGTGGTTTCTTGGGGTCCCAGTGATTCTACGTGCTCTAGGCACTGTGTCTAGTCAAGTCGTGGTTCTTATACCACTTTCTTAATATATGGTTTGGTCCCCCCCTGGGGCCCATTGTATATTGTGCTTTTTACTGTCGTTTTAATACTGTGATATTGTGTATCTTGGACTCTAATCTCATAAAGAGATTAGTAGTGAGTATCTAGAAATAAATACATATATTTTATATATACCTGGTGTGGTTCTCCTTTCCGTTAGTTATTCAAGAGGTTATAATCTGGTAAACCAAGCTGCTTTACACTCCTTCAAGACGTAGCCTGAAGGCTGCTCTCCATAGCTACCACTAGGATAGCTTTCAATAAAGGTTGTCTTTAAACCTATCATCAATAAGGGTCGTTTGGACTGGTGCAAGGTGCCCACTATAACTAGTGGACAGCATATGCCAGGCCAACTTCTCACAAGGGTTTCCACTATGGTGGCAGTTCGCTGGTCCTCCGGTAGCCTCCCCACCTCCCTAGCCTCAAGGAACATATTTAATAGGTGGGGCACTAACTTCGCAGCCGTCTTCTTGAACAATTTAAGGGGCAAACCATTCGGGCCGGGATGGCCTTCCCCGACTGGAGCCCCTGGAGGGCCCCCACTATTTCTTCTACAGTTAGGTCACTGTCTAGTGTCTCTCTGTCCTACCTCGCCAGAGTGTTTAAGTTTATTGTTTCTAAGAGCGCTTTGCAGTCTGTACTAGATCGTCTAGATTTGGAGGCATATACGTCCTCATAGAAGGCTGTGAATATCTCAGCAATATCGCTGTCGCCTGTATGAACCTCCCCTTTGTGATCTAGGATTTCGGTCACCCAACCTCTTTCACTGTCCCTTTTGTCAAGCCACACGATAAGCTTCGTTGCTTTATCCCCAACTTCGTAGAGCCTCCCCTGGATCAATAAGGTGTGGGCCCAAGCTGCGACCTCCGCCATGTCTCATAGCTCGCTCTGCGCCAAGCGTAACTGGTGTGTCGAGTCCCTCTGCTGCTCCCCCCCTTACTAATTCAGTTTCTAGGGCCATCACTTTTTGTTCAAGTGCCTGATATCTGCTCCTATCCTCTTTCTTCTTGACCCCCACTAAGGCTTGAAACTGCCCCCGTATCACCGGTTTATAGGCTTCCCATAGCATGCAGCAGGAGTCCACCGACCCCTCATTCTGTTGGAAGTATCTCTCAGTCCCCTCCCGCAGCTGCTCCGCAAACTTCCTGTCCGCCAAGTGCCAGGCCACCAGTCGGGCGGCAAGACACTTTCAGCTGTTTGTCCCTTAAACCAAGGAACCACTGGTGAGTGATCAGAGATGCCCCTCGCTAGATGTTGTGTGTCTCGGAAGCTCCCCAAATCTTTCCCGGGGTGAAGAAGAAATCAATTCGGGACAAGCTCCTGTGTCAAGCCGAAACATGTGGATTGGCGTACTGTTTTGTTTTGGCCTCTCTACAAGTCTATCCACCCTAGCGCCTCTGCAAAGCTTCTCAGGGAGGGGTCCCTGCATGCGCATCTGCTTTTCCCGGCCATCGATCCTCCGAGCTAGAGACTACATCGTTTATGTCCCCACCCAGAATAAGCGAGCCAAGCGGCATCTCTAGGAGCTGTGATCCGAGGGCAGCTCTGGTGTCTCCCTGCAGCCCTGGCGGGGTGTATACAGAGCCCAGATTCAGCATTCATCCATCCCACCTCCCTGTTTGGAGTACAAATCTGCCCAGTGAGTCTCTCCACATTTTACCCTAAACATATGCCGTAGCAACCCCGAGAAGGATTCCTACTCCTCGTGACCCTGAAGTGTATCCGGCGTGTGCCATCAGAGTATAGCCCCACCTATCCAGTGCTTTACAGTTATGGCCTTGTAAGTGTGTCTCCTGTAAGAAGACCACGTCTGGTCTATGTCGTCGGATGAATTGAAGCACCAAAGTGCGCTTTATTTTTGCCCCCAAGCCATTTACATTCTAGGATATGATTTTAAGCGACTGCTGTTTATGCGTTGCCATCCCTTGAACTTGGCCCATGGAGTCCCCGGTACGATTTGGATTCTTGATGGCTCATCGGGGGTCATCCCTCCCCCCACCCTTTGGCATATCCCCACCCTGAAGCCTTGTGACTCACGCAACTGCATCTACAAATGTTGAAAAATAAACAGAACCCTGAACTCCCCCCTCCCTGCCACCCTGCACTGCGGGATTAGAACTTTCCACAACCCCAATTTGCAGAGTGCCTGTCGCCCCAATCTGCAAAGTAACCATATTTGGGAGTTGGATGCCCTGGTATAACTTCTCTGCTTGCCTGCTCGACCCTCAGATATCTCCTCACCCTCAGCGAGGACATTCCCCTGGCCGGATCATTTTGTCTGAGTCCCCATGCTTCCTGCCCATTGAATAGCGTTCTGGAGAATATCCACAGCAATCCCAAAGCAACCCTTAGTCCCATGCACTTTGCCTCTGTCCCTTGCCCCACCACCACCCAGTTTGCTCCTCACTTGCCCCTCACCACCTGTCTTCTGATGGTCCATTGACATCCTACAGGTGTCTCTTGTGGTGGGTTTCAAGGTCTCTGGTGTTGTCCGTTCCCCTTATGGTGCTACGAGGCTGCCTGGGACTGGTCCACGCTCTGGCGACTTGTTTCTTCAGTTGAGGATTCTCCATTGTGCGTTATCCGAGGGTGCGATCTCTTCGGGCCCCTGTGATGTCGAGACTCCTGCATGCGCCACCTCTGTAGCCATTTCCACGCCTCCACTGGGGAGTAAAAAAACAAGGATTTTCCTTCTGCAAGGACTTTGAGCTTGGCAGGAAACAACATCATATATTTTAAGTCCTCTTCCCTAGGGGCCCTCTTGACCTCCTCGAAGCTCCTCCTTTGTTTCTGGACCTGATAGGTAAAATCTAGGAAGAAGCGAACCATGGAGTTCTCATACATAAGGTCGCCTTGCGCCCGAGCTGCTTGTAGAATGATGTCTCGATCTCTAAAGTTCAACATTCGGGCTATGATGGTTTGCGGTGGGCCCCCGGCTTCGGAGGTGAGACCGGAGCCCTGGGCGCCCTCTCAACCGAAAAGAACTTTGATAGACATTTGGGTTTCAGGTGTTTTGTGATCAAATCTTCTACGAATAGATCAACGCTTTGGGCTTCCGCCCCCTCGGGAACCCCTACTATTTGTAGATTATATTGCCTGGACCTCCCTTCCTGGTCTTCGACCCTCGCCTCCAGGGCCTCCTGCTGCTTGGTTAGATTTAGCACTTGTTCCACTAGGGATTTTGATGAGGTCTGAAGCTTGCGGATGGAGGTTTCTGCTGTGTGCACCCTGCTGGACATCTTCTGGAGGTCTGCAGACCCGACGGACCTCAAAAACTACCGACACATCTCTCTCTTCCCCTTCGCGGCCAAAGTCAACGTCCAGCTAACGAACTTCATCGAAGAGAACTCGATACTCGACCCTTCCCAATCTGGATTTCGCAGCAACCACAGCACAGAGACCGCCCTCCACGCCGCCACAGACGACATCTGCACCCTCCTCAACCAAGGCCACACCACGGCCCTCATTCTATTAGACCTCTCCGCAGCCTTCAACACTGTCTCCCACTGCACTCTCACCGCCAGACTCCACGACACCGGCATACAGGGAACTGCCCTCGACTGGCTCCCCTCCTTCCTCACCGGCAGAACCCAAAGAATCAGACTCCCGCCCTTCCTCTCCGAACCCACAGAGATCAACTGCGGAGTAACCCAAGGATCATCGCTCAGCCCCACACTCTTCAACATCTACATGGCCCCCCTCGCTGTCATCATCAGACAGCATTGACTCAGCATAGTATCCTATGCTGACAACACCCAGCTCATCCGCTCCCTCACGAAGGAACCCAACACCACCAGACTCAGATTCCAGGAAGGAATGAAAGACGTTGCATCCTGGATGAGCAGCAGCTGTCTGAAGCTCAACCCAAAGAAGACAGTAGTACTCGTCCTCGGGCTCACCCCCTCAGCATGGGACAACACCTGGTGGCCCACTGCCCTCGGCAACCCCCCCACTCCCACGGACCACACCGGGAACCTCGGCATCATACAGACTCCTCCCTCACCAACACCAGACAGATCAGCGCAGTCGCCTCCACCTGCTTCAACACCCTCTGCATCCTTCGCAAGACCTTCAAATGGATCCCCTCCCCCTGAATCCAGAAAGACCGGCACCCACGCACTCATAACAAGCAGACTAGACTACAGAAACACCCTCTATGCTGGAATCATCAGATCCCTGCTCCGCAAACTTCAGACCATCCAGAACACCATGGCCAGACTTGTCCTCGGCATCCCACGACATGAACACATCACCCAACACCTATGAGACTTCCACTGGCACCCCGTTGAGAAGAGAGTAACCTTCAAGCTACTCACCCACACCTACAAATCCCTCCAAGACACCGGACCCAAATACCTCAACGAAAGAGTCTCCTTCCACGTACCCAAGAGAAATCTCCACTCGGCCGACCTCACCCTCGCCGAAGCCCCGTGCATCTGCAGAGCCAGAGCGGGTGGAAGATCCTTCTCCTACATCGCGGCAAAAACCTTGAACGAGCTCCCGATCAACATCAGATGCTCCCCCACTCTGCACACTTTAAGGAAGAGCCTCAAGACCTGGCTCTTCGGCTGACTCGGAGCTGCGATCCCCCCCCGAGAGACCCTCACGGGCGAGTAGCGCGCTTCACAATTCCCATATTGATTGATTGATTGATTGACTGCTCTGGGCAGCCCCACCTCAATTGGGACTGAATCTATTTTAGGTTCCAGAGAGGATTGGAGCGTTTGTATCACCGTCATTATTGCCCCCAGGGAGGTCTCCGCTGAGGTTGCTTAGGCCGCCAGGCTAGTGGGCCGTGCCTCTTCTTCCTGATGGGGTCTGGGGACTGCATATTTATCCATTTTGTTCGATTGTGGTGGTAGATTCCCATTGGGCCTCACCATTCCTCCAGCTCTATGCCTTTGTCAGGACTGCTATCAGAGAGTCCCTACTTCTCGTTGCACTGTCCTGCCTGGTCCTCCAACCTGGGGGTCCGGTGACGTGGTGGGTTCTTGAACTCGTGCCGCCAGTTCGCTGAGGGTCTCTATGCAAGTTGCTTTGGTCTTTCACCACTATGCCTGACAATGGCCCACGTGCAGTCTGCTATGGCCCCTGGGGTATAATTGAAGTAGTGGGTGAGCACCTCCGCCTCCCCGCAGCCACGGGGCCCGGGCCACTTGTCTTTTTTCAAACTCCGGCTCAGCCTTGCGTTTCACTGGGTAGGCGTCTAATTACCGGTTTCCAGGCGCTCCTCCCCGTGACCACCTACCCTTCCGTGATCTCAGGGCAGTTGTTCTGTGGCCACTCAAGTCTCCTAAGTCATTTGTTTTCTGCGTCCCACTGTTGCGGGCGGGCCCGTAGGGGGCCTGACTTTATCAGTGGTCCCTTGATATCTCTATCACTTCTCCCCACCGCCTCGGGCCACTTCCTTCAGGGCCCCGATCTTCCCTTGCTTGTAAGTCTGCTCCCAGGCCTGTTAACTCGCTATTTCTGAGGGAGAGCACCGTAATGTCACCTGAGCCACTGCTGCATTCCAAATTTTCTTCCTATCCCCCAGCCCCGGGTAATGCTCACTCTTCCATCCTGTTTTCTCCAGCTTTCCAGGGCCCTCGAGGGGTTTGCATACACGTGGACCTACAATCAATATGGCCGCCGCCGCAGGATCCCAGCCGCGGTCCAGCACTCACGTGACTGCTGTGGGGCTCGTTGATGGCTGCCACTCGGTCCTGCGATATTTCCCCGTTCCTGTTGAGAGCGAAGGGAGCGGCAGACACACTTGCCACTGTGCCTCCGCCCCCGCAACCCTCGGAACTCCGCTTCTCGGGCAGGTCTGCTTCAGCGGGCCGCTCCCACAGCCCCGCTTGCCTCCGTCCAGCCCCAGTCTGAGGTCCATCTGGCTCTCCCAGGATTCTGAACTCGGCGCAGTACAGTCACGGCGAGTCCACCATGCGTGTGGTGTCCTCAGGATTTGCAGGGACTGGATTGGACTATGGATGATGCTCTACGGGCCGCCAGCTCGCCAGAGCTCCTCAATTAGGCGGCCATTACGATCAGCGCCGAGCCACGCCCCCAACCACTTTTTTTCATTATTGTTTAAGTGCTGTGTTTGACAGATTGCTAGTTTTTATAGTTTCTGTTTCAAGAGCAAGGTCAGCACATGCAGAGCAAAGATATCTAGTCCAGTTATTAGCAGGTCCATTGAAAAAGGCCTGCAAGACTTCTTTCAGTGATCCTGATGCCACATGGTATATCTGGTGCTAACATTTGAGTAACAGAGACTTACTTGCAAGGTCTTGTTTTGCCAGACCGGATTCAAGGCCAATCTGGGCTCGCCTGATACAGCGAGGTAGCTGTAAAATCCTTATGTAAGCAACTGTTTGTAATCTGTCTAACATTGTGTCCATTTTTGATGGGAAGCCTTGTTGGCCATACAAAATTGTAGGAATCAATTTGGCCTTCATTACTCTTATAATAGGTGTGAGAATTTGGCCTGGTATATGCTGTCCACTAATTAAAGTGGGCACCCTGTACCAGTCCAAACAACCCTTATGGTGATTTAAGAGGTCAAAGATAACCTTAGAAAGCTATCCAAGTGGTAGCTGTGGAGAGCAGCCTTCAGGCTTAGTATTGAAGGAATGTTAAGCAGCTTGTTTGACCAGAATGCAACCTTATAGTATTGATTACATGAAAGGAGAACCACACAGTAGTTATGGAAATATGTATTTATTAATATAACACACTCCAAGTACGACACAGTATCTTCTACATGAAGATACCCACAAAGCACACAAAGCTGTAGCACAGAAAAAATAGTAAATAGCACTAATACACAGTGGGCTCCAGGGGAGACCAAACCATATACTAAAATAGTGGTATAAGAACCACAAATCGAGTCAAGACAATGTCTAGAGGATGTAGAATCGCTGGGACCACAAGGAACCACCCAAGGTGAGTAAGTAGGGACCCCACAGAGGACGGGTGCAGTGTGGGAACAAAACCACGTGTTCCATACAATTCTATGGGAGAGTCGCGGTTGAAGTTCTAAAGTTTAAGGACCCCTCCCAGTGGACTTCGAAGAAATCTCGTGGAACTTCGGAGGTTGGAGAGCCACCCCACCTGTGGACACTGTAGTACCAGAGTTACCTATCCCAGGGAAGTCGGGTGCATAGGGCTGAAGTGGCGTCGGAAACCGCAGTCGAACTCAATGGAGGACTTCGAAGAAGAGCCACTGCTGGAAGGAAGAAAAGTGTCAGTTGGAATCCAAAGGTGGATTCTTGTTGAAGAGTACCTGAAAGCAGAGGAGACAGATTCTGGGTCACTCAGGAGTGACCAGGGGCTCGGTAGACGAATGCCCACCGATGATTTTGGGTGTTTCAGGTGCGTTGATTGGGTTCTTGACTCTGCAGCCCCAGGGACCAGGAGATGTCGAGGACAACCAGGAGCCAGATACGAGCTGTCCCACAAAGGATGTCGAGTGCTGAGGGGTCGGTGTCCGGCGGGAGCACCAACAAGCCTTGGCAACGGCAACGGCAACCCACGCAGAAGGTCAAGGAAGGTTACGGTTTAGACCAGCAAGGTCCAGGAGACTCACCAAACACAGGGGGGTCAGGGCAGGCATGGGACAACCAGGGGAGCCCATGGAAAGCAGAGTTGACCCTCATGTGGACCCACAGGCCAGAGGCACAAGAGTCCCAAGGGGACCTCGAGTGATTTCACAAAGCAGCAGCCCACGGAGCACTCGGTGTGAGGAGGCCAGAGTTCTTTGTAGGAAATGGTGCCAGAGGTTGGGGCTACTGAGAGCCCAATGCACTTTCTCGGGAAATGCCAACAAGCATATGCACTTGCAAATTAACGTGTTGCACAGGGGTACGGGTATTGCAGCCCCCACAAGGGATTCTGGCCTCAATCTTGGTATGAGGGCAGCTCAGACCTCGAGGGACTTAGAAACACACCTCCTGTGTTGTTGAAGCCTTTGGAGTCCATAGGAGCTCAGGAGCAGCAGACCAGTCAGTTGTGATGTGGTGCCTGCGGTTTCAGGGGAGTGACTCCTTCACTCCAAGGGAGATATCTTCAGTTGTCCTTGATGCTCCACAGGTCCTGCACGGAGGATGCACGGGCACAGACGATGCTTCAGACTGAGTGGGAGACGAAGTTGGGCCCAAATGAAGTCCAGCGAAGTCCAGAGTGTCCGGACGGTCGAAGTTCAGTGGTTTCTGGTTCAGAATCTTGTCCATGTCGAATCTAGGGTCCTACAGCCAGGTAAGCCCTTTTGTACCCACAAGAGGGGGTTGGACAGATTCAGGGGACCCTCCCAGGAGAGGGTCTGTACAGTGGAGTGGAGAGGTTACTCCCATGTCCTTTGTCCAGTTTCGTGCCAGAGCAGGAGCCAACATCTCCTAGGACTGGTTTGAACTGGACTATGCACAGGGACACCAAATATGCCCCTCATGCAGACTTTCGGTTGCTGGCAAGCGCACCGACCCAGGCCTAATACACTAAATCCTGTCTGGGAGGTGGTCACACCTCCCTGTGACAGGATGCCTATTGTTCTGCCTTCCCCTGCTCGAGCTTGGCTCAGCAGCAGGAGGGCAGAAATGTGTCTCTGGTCGGCAGCAACCATTTTGTGCTTCCCGGGACTATAAGGCTGGTACCGGGAACACCAGAGACCTCACAAAGCTCATTTCTGAGGGGTGGAATCATACCTCCCACACCGGTTACCAGTGTGGGAGGTGTGATTCCACAATGTTTGACACCAAACACGATAGGGTTACTTTCAGCCGTTTTAGAGTTGGTCATCAGGCGGTCGCATAATGCCGCTCTATATGTCATAAATGGCTGCAGCACTAACAACCCGGGAGAATGGGCTCCGTAGGCTGCAGGGGTGTCCTGCTCATGCAGTGGCACTCTCTCACTTAGAACCAAGCACCCTGCCTTCAGGATTGTTAAGGCCTACTATAGGGGTGACTTATAGGTTTTAAGTGTAGTGACCCTTAGATATAGTAAACCTATATCTTAAGTCAGTTGTGCATGCACCAACTTACACAGGCTGCAATGGCTGGCCTGTAGGTTCCATTTTGCATGGCCTCTCATGGGTGGCATAATAAATGCTTCAGCCCATGGGAGGCCTTTGGGGTACCTGTGCCCTCGGTACATGGGTACCATATACTAGGGACTGACAAGGATACCCCAGTATCCAATCTGGAGTGCACCTAAGTATATAACATAACAGTTTAGGGAGAAAGCAGATAGACTGGGGTCCAGATTAGCAGGATCCCGGTCAGACTAGTCAGAAACCAGCACAGCACCAGGCAAAAAAGTGGGGGTAACTATGCAGAAAGATAAGGCTAACCTTGCCCAGTTGAGACTTTAGTTCCTAAGTGGCCATATAAGGAAGGTCCTGCACTAGCATGGATACCCTCTATCTTATGGACCACTGAGGAGTCCCTACCCTGAAGGGTCTTGGATCCTCTCCAAAAGTTGGGATGACTACCTGGTGTTTGTTTTGGTAAAGAAAGAGGCTGGTGGGGTGCCTGAGTAGGGAAGTGAGGTCCTAATAGGGTTGGTCTCAGCTTCCTCAGAGCACTGGTCACCATGGAGGCCTTTCTTTCCATGACTGAGTTATATCTGGCCCCAGGGGTCAACCTCTGGCTGCCTACAGCTGGGGGTTGAGTCCCTCTGGTTGGAACAATAGAGGGCCAGGGAAGGTTTGGGACAGCCTTGTCCCAGGTTTTCCTTTGCCCAACAGAGTCCATCTGGGGGATGTCACTACCTAAGGGTAAGAGGGATCCCTCAGAGTGTTGAGGAATATCCACCTGGCTAGTGTTACTAGACTGGGTGTCCTTAATCTGATGATGAGGGGGTTCCTCTGGACAGTGGGCCCTTAGGGGTCCACTGACATCCCTGACCTCTGTAGCTCTAGGCTGGTTGAGGCTGGGTAGAGAGGGGCAGGATACCTGCTCCAGACTGGGCACCTCCTTGGAAGGGTCCCCTGCCCTCAGTGGTTCTACCAGGACAGGCCTGACTACCAAGGGGTAGGATCAGTTCCCTGAGGAAGCTGACCCTTACCTATAGTCTGGGGGGAAGAAGACTTTTCTTCATTCCCTGTGCTCTCTGGAGGAGCAGGGTGGGCCATTTTTTCAGGCTCCACTGCTCCAAACGTTTCCTGGGGTTGGACTGGGGCCCTAAGGGTCCCACCAACTCTCTCAGGAAGGCCTAACATTTCTAAATGGGTCTTTAGTTCTACTTCAGCCCAGGCTGAAGTTTCTAAATCATTGCCCAAGAGACAATCTACAGGCAAGTTTGGGGACACTGCCACTCTTTTTGGTCCAGTGATCGCTCCCCAGCTGAGATTGACTATTGCCATGGGATGATCTGTCCTAACACCATCAGTGTTGGTCACCTGGTACTTGTACTCAGGTAAAAGCTGAAGTGGGGGCACTAGGTTTCCTGTCACCATGGTGACACTAGCCCCTGTGTCCCTGTAGGCTACAGCTTTCTGACCATTGATCAGAGGCTCCTGTCTGTACTTGCCCAAGGAATTGGGACTGGCAGTAAAAGTGGCAAATCCCATGCCACCATCACAGACTAAGGTGGCCTGGGTGCGGGATCTGGCTAAGCCATCATCCACCTCTGTTCCCCATGAGAACCTAACTAAATTTTTGGGTGCACTACCACCACCTGGGGGATTACTACTTGTAGTACCAGGGGGTGTGGTAGTAGTGGTAGAAGGAATATTTTCCTTATTGCTGGCCTTTGGACAAATGGCATCATTTTTTCTGTGGCCTGGCTTTTTACAGACAAAGCAATAAGGCTTCTTTTCAGGGGAGGAAGGAGTTTGGGACCCACCCCCAGAGGAGGACTTTTGTGGACCTTCAGAGGACTTATCTTTTGATTTATACCCACCTTTCTCCTGGGCTTTGGAAAAATCTTTCTTCTGGTCACCACCACCCTGATTCTTTTGTTTAACTCTGGTTCTGACCCATTTATCTGCCTTCTTTCCCAATTCTTGGGGAGAAGTCAGATCTAAGTCCACCGGATACTGGCGCAAAAGCTGGTTTTGACAATTATTATTGATCTGCTCCCTCATAATCAAATTTTACAATCCTAAATAGTCATGCACTTTGCTGCCATGTAACCAACCTTCCAGTGCCTTTGTAGCACAATCTACAAAGTCTACCCAATCCTGATTCTGTGCTTTCTGGGTGTCTCTGAACTTAATCCTATACTGTTCAGTGGTTAAGCCAAACCCGTCAATGAGAGCACTCTTCAAGATTGAGTAGTTGTCAGCATCCTCTTCTCTAACAGTGAGGAGCTTATCTCTACCTTTGTCAACAAAGGAGAGCCACAAGATAACTGCCCACTGCTCTTGAGGGAACCTTTTGAACTTTACAGGCCCTCTCTTTAGCAGTTATCCATTTGTGGATGTCATCCCCAACATGGTAGGGAGGGACAATCTTGCTGAGGTTCTTATTATCAAAGAAATGTTCCTTAACTTTAGGGACACTGTTGCTGCCACCATGGGACTCTAGTCCCACATTTTTTCTAGCTCTCTGGACTTCTAGGGACTCTTTATCAAGGGCCAAATACTCTTGACTGAGCCTAAGCCTAGCTTTCTCAAGTTCAAGCAATTGGTATTCCCTATCATAAGAGTGATCCCTCTTGCTAGATACAAAGGCCCCTACAGGCTCTCCTGAGTGATTACTACCTGCAGAGGGAGATCGAGATCTCCTTGGTAAACTCTGCACTCTTCCAGGAGGGGTGAAGAGGGGGCCATCATGGCCTTCTCCACTGCCTTCAGGAAGATCTGAGTTATCCAGGTGGGACCCATCTTGGTCCCCCTGGTCAGGGTTAGATTTTAGGTCATAAAAGGTGTCACCTCCTGACTTGTCTTCATTCCCTGTCCCACCCACTCTGTCCTGCTCATCTGACCCAGGAGTCTTCCTTAGGTCATCTAACAGTATCAGACGTTGAGTGTTGGCACTTCTACCTGTCTTCAGCTTTCTAGAGGCACATAGGGCTTTCAATTCTTGGAATGAAAGCTCACAGTATCTAGAGGGCAGAGAGCCACTGGCATCTCCTGTAGTAGACATACTAAGCGTGGTGAGGTGTTGCACCTACCTAACCTAGTGGGAACTAAACTCTCTGAGGTTGGAGAAAGGGTGTGCTAGAACCTTGACTTACCCAACCCTAAGTTCAGTAGAACTTACTTATTCTAAGCTAGTATTATATGTACCTAGTACTTAGTGGTTTTCAGTTAATCAATACAAAGATTTATCTGGCAAAACAAGGCAGGCTTGAATCCCAACCGCTGCACACCAATGTGAGAAGTTGGCCTGGTATATGCTGTGCACTAATTAAAGTGGGCACCCTGTACCAGTCCAAACAAACCTTATGGTGATTTAAGGCGTCAAAGATAACCTTAGAAAGCTATCCTAGTGGTAGCTGTGGAGAGCAGCCTTCGGGCTTAGTCTTGAAGGAATGTTAAGCAGCTTGTTTTACCAGAATGCAACCTTATAGTATTGATTAAATGAAAGGAGAACCACACAGTAGTTATAAAAATATGTATTTATTAATATAACACACTCTAAGTACGACACAGTATCTTCTACACGAAGATACTCACAAAGCACACAATACTGGAGTACAGAAACAATAGTAAATATCACTAATACACAGTGGGCTCCAGGGGGAGACCAAACCATATACTAAAATAGTGGTATAAGAACCACAACTCGAGTCAAGACAATGTCTAGAGTATGTAGAATCACTGGGACCCCCAAGGAACCACCCAAGGTGAGTAAGTAGGGACTCCAAGGAGGACGGGCGCAGTGTGGGAACACGGCCGCGTGTTCCGTACATTTCTATGGGAGAGCCGCGGTTGAAGTTTTAAAGTTTAAGGACCCTTCCCAGTGGACTTCGAAGAAATCCTGTGGAACTTAGGAGGTTGGAGAGCCACCCCACCCGTGGATACCGTGGCACCAGAGTTACCTATCCCGGGGAAGCCGGGTGCATAGGGCTGAAGTGGTGTCGGAAACCGCCATCGAACTCAATGGAGGACTTCGAAGAAGATCCATTGCTGGAAGGAAGAAAAGTATCCATTGGAATCCAAAGGTGGATTCTTGTTGAAGAGTACGTGAAAGCAGAGGGGACAGAGTCTGGGTCACTCAGGAGTGACCAAGGGCTCGGTAGACGAATGTCCACCGATGTCAGGTGCTTCAGGTGCGTTGAGGGGGTTCTTGACTCTGCAGCCCCAGGGGACCAGGAGATGTCAAGGACAACCAGGAGCCGGATACGAGCTGTCCCACAAAGGATGTCAAGTGCTGAGGGGTCGGTGTCCGGCGGGAGCACCAACAAGCCTTGCCAACGGCAACCCACTCAGAAGGTCAAGGAAGGCTACGGTTTGGACCAGCAAGGTCCAGGAGACTCACCAAACACAGGGGAGTCAGGGCAGGCCTGGAGCAACACCAGGAGAGCCCAAGAAAAGCAGAGTTGACCCTCAAGTGGACCCACAGGCCGGAGGCACAGAAGTTGCAAGGGGACCTCAAGCAATTTCACAAAGCAGCAGCCCACGGAGCACTCGGTGTGAGGAGGCTGGAGTTCTTTGTAGGAAATGGTGCCAGAGGTTGGGGCTACTCGGATCCCAATGCACTTGCTCGGGAAATGCCAACAAGCATATGCACTTGCAAATGAACACGTTGCACAGGGGTATGGGTATTGCAGCCCCCACGAGGGATTCTGGCCTCAAACTTGGTATAAAGGCAGCTCAGACCTCAAGGGACTTATAAATCTACCTCCTGTGTTGCTGAAGCCTTTGGGGTCCGTAGGAGCTCAGGGGCAGCAGACCGGTCAGTCGTGATGTGCTGCCTGCGGTTGCAGGGGAGTGACTCCTTCACTCCAAGGGAGATATCTTCAGTTCTCCTTGATGCTCCACAGGTGCTGCACGGAGCCTGTATGGTGCACAGGCACAGACAATGCTTCAGACTGAGTGGGAGACGAAGTTGGGGCCAAACGAAGTCCAGTAAAGTCCAGAGTGTCCAGACGGTAGATGTTCAGTGCTTTCTGGTTCAGAATCTTGTCCACGTCGAATCTAGGGTCCTACAGCCAGGTAAGTCCTTTTGTACCCACGGGAGAGAGTTGGACAGATTCAGGGGACCCTCCCAGGAGAGGGTCTGGACAGTGGAGAGGTTACTCCCATGTCCTTTGTCCAGTTTCGTGCCAGAGCAGGAGCCAATGGCTCCTAGAACTGGTTTGAACTGGACTATGCACAGGGACACCAAATGTGCCCCTCATGCAGACTTTCGGTTGCTGGCAAGTGCACCGACCCAGGCCTAATACACTAAATCCTGTCTGGGAGGTGGTCACACCTCCCTGTGACAGGAGGCCTAATGTTCTCCCTTGCTCACTTTGCCACTGGATTCAAGCTAGCCTGGCTGATGAGGGCTGGCAGCCCGAAACCGGTCCCAGGATGCTTGTTTCCGGTTCAGGGAAGACCTGGCTTGGCAGTTCAGGCTGGACTGTTCCCATGAGGCACAGGGTCAAGACTGATTTGCATATAGCTGGGTCTGAACTGAGGTGGCAAAGTGAGCTAAAGAACGATGATGGATTCAACCCAGATCTGTGACTGGGGGTGAGTGTCTGAAAAGTTTCAGCTCTCCGTCCATCATCTCCTTGTGTTTGCTTTGATCGCCCTAAGTTGGCAGGGTATGCCCAGACGTGGGTCCCTTGCTCACTTTGCCACTGGATTCAAGCTAGCCTGGCTGATGAGGGCTGGCAGCCCGAAACCGGTCCCAGGATGCTTGTTTCCGGTTCAGGGAAGACCTGGCTTGGCAGTTCAGGCTGGACTGTTCCCATGAGGCACAGGGTCAAGACTGATTTGCATATAGCTGGGTCTGAACTGAGGTGGCAAAGTGAGCTAAAGAACGATGATGGATTCAACCCAGATCTGTGACTGGGGGTGAGTGTCTGAAAAGTTTCAGCTCTCCGTCCATCATCTCCTTCTGTTTGCTTTGATCGCCCTAAGTTGTCAGGGTATGCCCAGACGTGGGTCCCTTGCTCACTTTGCCACTGGATTCAAGCTAGCCTGGCTGATGAGGGCTGGCAGCCTGAAACCGGTCCCAGGATGCTTGTTTCCGGTTCAGGGAAGACCTGGCTTGGCAGTTCAGGCTGGACTGTTCCCATGAGGCACAGGGTCAAGACTGATTTGCATATAGCTGGGTCTGAACTGAGGTGGCAAAGTGAGCTAAAGAACGATGATGGATTCAACCCAGATCTGTGACTGGGGGTGAGTGTCTGAAAAGTTTCAGCTCTCCGTCCATCATCTCCTTGTGTATGTTCTGCCTTCCCCTGCTCGAGCTTGGCTCAGCAGCAGGAGGGCAGAAATTTGTCTCTGGTCGGCAGCAACTATTTTGTGCTGCCCGGGACTAGAAGGCTAGTACCGGGAACACCAGGGACCTCACAAAGCTCGTTTCTGAGGGGTGGAATCATACCTCCCACACCGGTTACCGGTGTGGGGGTATGATTCCACAATGTTTGACACCAAACACGATAGGGTAACTTTCAGCCGTTTTAGAGTTGGTCATCACGTGGTCGCATAATGCACTCTATATGTCGTAAATGGCTGCAGCACTAACAACCCAGGAGAATGGACTCCGTAGGCTGCAGGGATGTCCTGCTCATGCAGTGGTACCCTCTCACTTAGAACCAAACACCCTGTCTTCAGGATTGTTAAGGCCTGCTATAGGGGTGACTTATAGGTTTTAAGTGTAGTGACCCTTAGATATAGTAAACCTATATATTAAGTAAGTGGTGCATGCACCAACTTACACAGGCTGCAATGGCAGGCCTGTAGGTTCCATTTTGCATGGCCTCTCATGGGTGGCATAATCCATGCTTCAGCCCATGGGAGGCCTCTGGGGTACCTGTGCCCTGGTACATGGGTACCATATACTAGGGACTGACAAGGGTACCCCAGTATCCATTCTGGAGTGTACCTAAGTACATAACATAACAGTTTAGGGAGAAAGCAGATAGACTGGGGTCCTGATTAGCAGGATCCCAGTCAGACTAGTCAAAAACCAGCACAGCACCAGGCAAAAAGTGGGGGTAACTATGCAGAAAGATCCTACCTTCCTACAATAGGCTTTGTAATTTTATGTTCAGCTTGCATAGTGCAAATATTAGATCTCATGCTTTGGTTTTAATTGATCTCAGATGTGTGTGCTCTTTACCCTAGTCAGCTAACCAGACGCCTTGATAACTGTATGTTTTAGCGTATGCTATTCTGGATAAGACACGTTTCCAAACTTTTTTTGTTTTTCCTTTGAGTTTCCCAAAAACTATGGGCCCGATTCACAGAACTAACTTACGACAAAATCCTAAACTTACTACCATTTTGGTATTCACAGAATGAACTTACTCATTTTGGTATTCACAGAATAAACTTACTCATTTTGGTATTCACAGAATAAACTTACTCATTTTGGTATTCACAGAAGACACTTACACATTTTGTGTAACTTACACATTTTGTGTAACTTACTCATTTTGTGTAACTTACACATTTTGTGTAATTTACACATTATGTGTAACTTACACATTTTAGTATTCACAGAAGGCACTTACTCATTGATGAGTAAGTGCCTTCTGTGAATACCAAAATGAGTAAGTTAATTCTGTGAATACCAAAATTGTTGTAAGTTCATTCTGTGAATACCCAAATGTGTAAGTTCATTCTGTGAATACCAAAATTGTTGTAAGTTCATTCTGTGAATACCCAAATGTGTAAGTTCATTCTGTGAATACCCAAATTGTTGTAAGTTCATTCTGTGAATACCCAAATGTGTAAGTTCATTCTAAGAATACCCAAATGTGTAAGTTCATTCTGTGAATACCAAAATTGTTGTAAGTTTAGGATTTTGACGTAAGTTAGTTCTGTGAATCAGGCCCAATTATTTTAGTATATTTAGTGTTTACCACCAAGTTGTTTCTCTGATTATATTGATCTAGTGTCACCAGCTCTCACTGAAGATCTTCTGGTGTATGACCCAGTATAACTAGGTCGTCTGCGTATTGTAGCATTTTAATTTTGTGCGATCTGAGGCTTGGAGGAAAGGATTTGACACTTGCAATTACAAGGCCCAAGTCTGCTGTGTAAAGGTTAAACAATAGTGGGGCTAATACACAGCCTTGTGTAATGCCTTTATTTGTGCATATTTTTGGGGATAGCCTGTCCCCCTGGCCAAGCTTAACCTGTGCCCATATTTTTGAGTAGAGTGGAATTATGGCTTTTACTAGAGGGAGTGGAATGCCCTAGTTTGCTTGTTTCTGTCATAATATTTGACGGTCTACACTGTCAAATGCCGCAGAGTATTCCACTAAGTATGCCATTATGGGGGGCTTGGCAGGCCATTCGATCTGTGAGCGAGCTATGAAAGGGTGTCTATTTTGTCTATAGTCGAAGCGCCTTACCTGAATCTCATCTGATAATATGGGATAAGTTTGGCTGCTTCTGCTCAATTTTCAAGTTTCTCCAATAAGATTTTTGCGTAAGCTTTGGCCTTGACATCTAAAAGTACTATCAAGCGGTAATTAGTGGGGTCCTTTGTAGCTCCTTTTTTATGTATGGATCGCAATATAGGCCCAGCCATGAGTCTGGTACATCCGCAGACCAATAAGCTGCATGTTACAATGGGGTAAGAGGTTTGGACCAGAACTCAATGTCGGATTTGAATAAAGAGCCAGGTAGGCCGTTAGGGCCGGGACAGCATTTTCGAAATAGCCTTGTTTACTTTTTCAACCGATTTTCTGTTAATGTTCACTTCCAGTTCAGTCGCAGCGGGAGGTTGCTTACAGTTCGAAGTTATATTAGCAGAAGTTGTAACTTCTAAATTGTTTTGATCTCTTAAGTGGGCCAGCCATGTTTCCTGAGGTATGCAATTACCTTCCTTATAACCTGTTTCTTGTAGGCTGTTGACCTTGTGCCAAAATTGTGATTGGTGCCTACTCCACATTAGTACATGGAGTTTTATTCATTACCCATTGCAATGTATTTTCTTTGCTACCCAAAGACATTTTCTTGTACAATCTCCTGTTTTTAGTTAAGGTAAGTTTCACTTTTCGGTTGGAGTTATCTTTCCTGTGGGCCTTAGTGGCTTTCCTTTAGGTTGCTTTTGGGGCATATTAGCAAGACTGGCGATAATTTTATCGGCGATAATTTTATCGCCAGTCTTGCTAATATGCCCCTTAGTTTTTTTGAGCTCTTTATTGTGCTAAGGTTTCCTGTCTGTAGTACGTGGGGGTTGAGTGTTTTTAGATACCAGATTTCAACCTTTGCCTGACAGTGTCGCATGGATAGATGTTATTGTTTCTGGCCATGTTATTATTGGATTCCTGGTTGTTTTGTTGCTTTTCAGATTTGGAGTTTGATCAATGGCAGTTCACCAGCATTTAAATTGTACTTCCGTTAAGTTACACCATTTTATTCTCTTCGGTACTTTGACCTTTTCTACTCCGTCGGGGTTACCAATTGTTAGCAATCTTGTGCCCACTCTGTATGTAGTGTCAAAGCACGCTACTAGTGGGAAGTGATCACTTTCACTTTCATGTTGAATTGTCATTCGCCTACAGTGCTTGCTGATAAAACTTGACGTAAATATATAATCTAAGATAGACCCCCTGCTATGGGTGCATAGGCTTGGGTGACTGGAGGGAAGAGAGATTGTATGTCTGCAGGATGAATGACAGTTTGCATTTCCTTTCCAGGCGACCAGTTGGGTTAAAGTTAGTTTGTGCCAGGTGTTTCAAGTTGAAGTCTCCCATTAGCACAATCTTGTGATTTGGAAACCTGCAGAACATGTCCTCCAGGGACTCACTGAAGATGTTTATTATTTCATCTTTGGGTCCTTTGGATAAACTCAGGTAGAGGCTCAGTATGAGGATTGATTTAGACATTTGACCCAGTTGAATACCCCCCATAGTTAGAGCTTTGAATGTTGAATTTTGTTCAAGTATATCTCCCTTGACTTTTAACCAGTCGAGATATAAGTAATCAGGCCACCGGAGGGCCTTCCATAGGCTGTTTTTTTCTGCTGGTTGAAATACTTCCACATATCCTTCTAATAGCAATGAGCTCTGACTCCATGTCTCCTGGATACAGATTAAACATCCCCTGTCTTCAGAAAATCTGTTGCATCAGAACTACAAGTAATTTATTTTAAACCAGCCACGTTCCACGATATTAAAATTAATTTGTTCATGTGAGCGCACTGATCATGATTAATAGATGGCTCGGGGTTAGGTATGGGGCTGGTTCCGAGTTGATAATGAGGACGCCAGCCAGGTCAAGCCCGGCTGTAGAGGATCTTCAACTGGTTTTATTGAAACTAATTTCCTGATGTTACTTGTGTTAAGATGAATGTGCAACTCTGGCATCCTGGTCAGGATATTAGTAGTGTGCTCTTGTGTGTCTTTTAAAATGCTTGCCCTTTTTTGGCTGCAGTGTTATATCTCTTTTTGGGTTCGGGAAGACAGAGGGATATTTCTCTGATTCTATGGGATTGATGTGAATGCCCGGCTAGGCAAACATTTGTTTCCTCGCTAAAACAAGAATTGCGTTTTCCCTCCAGTCCCAAGTCACTGTTGTTGTCTCATTTTCTGGCGTGTGTCTATTTACTGGAAGGCAGATTCTGGCTATGTCTTCTGATTTTAAATGCCTTAGTGAAGGAACATTTTGTAGCAAGCATAGAATGTTTGCTTTATTTAGTACTTCTTGACTACCTCTCGTGCTTTAATTTGGGCAAAATGTTGTTTCCTGGTGGTGATTTTCTAGTCTGTTGTTGGTAGTCGCTCCTCCAGCGTGGGGATCTAGTTATTCGTGCTGATAGTGTAAGATACGGAGGCTAGTGGCAGTGAAATTGCAGGCAGCCACTGTAGTTGGTGTAAGTGGTGTGGGTGCTGCACTAGGCTGGCTAACTGATTCAGGTGACTCTTTTAAGGACACCGAGACAGGCACCTTGTGGCAAGCCACCTGTTTGGAATCTGCAGTAGCGGGGAGATTGTTCCAGTACTTTAGACAAAGCGTCATTACTCACAGCTAATGCCTCCCCCTATTCTTGGATCATTCTTCTCGGTGTGGTAGCCGGGTGTTTACCTTTTTTAACATGATTTGTGTGTTTGCTGGGGACCCACAGTCCGACTTTGCCGATCCGGAGCAGCAAGCACTTCATTGCACCGCTGAAGGGTTCCATAGTGCCAAAGTGGGTTAAGCCAGAACTGGGCCTTTAGGGCGCTGGGGGTGCCCCAACTCCATAGACTCTAATGACTGAATTTACAGAAAGAGTCAGAGGGGAGAATTCTTGAGTATGGCCTAATAGTTTACATTCCCCAGATGTGGTCATCAGTAAATGGGGAATAACATTGATCCCGTTGCACTAGAAGTGGGAGGACAGGGAGTGGTCTGCCAACTGCTAGAGACCCCGACCTCAAGGGGGATGGTGTTATTGCTTTTGAATGTCATTTACGTTTGCCTGTGTAGAGTGAGAATTAAAAATACTTTTTTTTAATATAAAGACAAGTATTGGACTGGGCATTGATTTATTGCACGTTGATTTATGAGTCATGTTTACTGATCTGTCTGGGCTTCCCCCTGAAAGAGACTTGACTGCTCGTCCTACGCTACCCAACTGAGAGTCAGGTGCAGAAGGGGGTGCTTGGCCCAGCTGATTGGGATCCATAGTAGGGTGGGCCCCGGGACATTGGGAGTAAAAGGCCTCAATCACCACAGTTGGGCCCAGTAACTCCTGCTTGCCCCATGGCCCTCTGAACAGGGTTCTGACAGAAGTTAACTGCAACAGACCAGTAACCATCTAATTTCTACAAGATCCCAACTAAGGGCCTGATTCTGATGCGGGTTGGAAAGCTTCCCGACCGAATCGGTTTGGAAATGGTTTCCGACCCACTCGGATCGGGAGAGTCCGACCGACGGAGTACGATGCATCCGGATGCTTCCAGATACGATTTGTTTGGACTCCCATTGACTTCAATGGGAGCATATGTTCCTAACCGCATCATAATTGGGCCCTGGGTCGGGAAGACACGTTCCCGATCCGATTTAGAAGGAGCAAATGCCATTAGGAGGCCTTCCTAACCGCATCAGAATCAGGCCCTCAGTCGGGAAGCTTTTCCAACCTGCATCAGAATCGGGCCCAGAATGTCTGACACTGACCTTCACACAATGGTCTAATACCAAAATACTGTATTTTGGTTGATTCCTAGTAGGTCAATAACTAACAAAAAGACCAGGCTCATCACAGACCCAACCAAGATATCACTATTAGTTATGTCACAAATTGTTCTGAAAACTGAACACATTGGGATCAACTGAGAACTGACAGACCCTTGCTCAGTCTAGTGAGCTGTCATGTAATTGATATTTTGAGGCTCTGACTATCCCTTGCCCTCATTTAAATCATAAAATGATTAGCCTCATATTGCGATCCATCAAAAACATCCATCCACTCCAATGCATTAAATTAGGCCATTTATATCATCCCAGTATTTATGAGTTAGAAACCAGGAGAAAAATGGTGGATGCATAGCCATAAAAATGCATCATGTATACTTCATGTAACCCTGCACCTATAATACCTCCATGAAAAATGTTATTCATCTAAATGAGAATGCCCATAGTTGTAAAAAAAATGATTAAAGAAACTGTGGCCTGGGCTCCCTTATATATTTATTTATTTTTATTTTGTTTAGATAGGAGGATTACGATAGTACACACAGGTATTTAACTT
This sequence comes from Calotriton arnoldi, assembly GCA_963921515.1. Lineage (NCBI taxonomy): Eukaryota > Metazoa > Chordata > Amphibia > Caudata > Salamandridae > Calotriton > Calotriton arnoldi. The sequence goes on from CAWUFW010007212.1 coordinate 543,496, forward strand.
TATTTACTTACAATTCTCAGTGCTAAACAATGACGAGCACAGAGACACTTTTTGGTGAATACGTTGGACACCACATATAAAACAATTTTGATGGGCACACGATGAGGTAACACAATTGGGGGTACAACACCTGCGTGGTGACACCTGAAGCGCAAATGAATACGCTAATATAAAATAAAAAAAGAGCCTTTAGCAATAATATACCATTGTATTAGACATGGACCTTGGATGCAAATGGCATGTATCCTGCTTTATGCGCATGGGTTTCCACAAATGTAACGCAGTTAGAATTTCAGAATTGAAGTATTATTCACACCAAAGTCACCTTAGTTCGGGCGTAAATGACTAGAGATTAAGATGTTACATTACAATGGAACATGTTTTCTGTATTCTTTTAGGCCTGAGGAAGTCGCGGGACAATTCCCACTGTGCGACGAAACACATAATAACTGAACAACAGATTGAAAGAAATAAAAAAGACTATTGAGGTTTATTGAACATATATGAATGGATTGCTTGCAAATGTACATTCGAGTGTGCTAGAGACTACGATTATACTATATTGGTGATCATTGATCACTTGTTGGGGAGTAGGGTGTATCTCCCTACCTTATAAGCACCGCATTTACAGTACTTGAACAACTAATATTGTATAGATTTCTTTAGAGCGCCATTTTCCTACAACCAATTACCCTCAAAGAGAATACTAGAGAGAGTTATTTGAACTGTGCAGGAGGTTCAGGGGAAGACCCGTAATCAGACAGTCTAATATGCATATTCTCAAGGAATGTCCTAGCCCAGTCTCATCTTTATCCCCGTTTGGCATGGCTCCCGCATTCTTTGACACAGAGCACCAGACATTTTCTGCAACTTAGCCAGATGCTGAGGCTGGTTTGCAATCCCCATGCTCTTGCACACATTTTCTTTCATTACCATGTGGCCACTTTCTCTGAAGCAAAGAGACTCATACAATGCTCTTCAATCGCAAAGTATTTATTTGTCTGTCAATTTGTCTTGCTCATTTAGAGTACATGTTGAAGGCATCTAATACCACTACATCCAAAAAATAGGGCCACCCTGTAATTCAGACTAGGTAGCTTGGGTGTATACAATTGTAAAGACAACAGTGGTCCCCTTAGAATAAGTTAAAAACAAAGAACTGTTCTAAGGGCAGCATCATAGAGTGTATGTACCAATTGTACACTAAGCTACCTATGAGGGGAAGTTGAACCTGAAATTAGAAATATTAGAGTTTCCAAAATTCACTATTATTGTTGAAAAACGATAATTCTCGAGTACCTAGTCCAGCCAATGCAATAGGCAATGCTTAGCACGTGCTTGAAGTAGTCTTGAGGGCTTGCAGTCCAAAAGATATAACATCAAAATGGCTGAGAAAATCATTATGTACCAGGAGCGTGTCAGAGGTTGTTCGAAAAGCAGCCCTAGTTCAAAAAGAGAAGATCCTCATAATAACAGTCCAATGGAGATAAATCTTATGTTTCACTGAGCCCCAGCCACTTGAAAGCTATTTTGATCAAAATATTTACTTCTAATGGACCAACAGTACCTGTTAGACAGGAGAACCCTCAGACGCAGAATACAGCACTGATATGCCCTTTGTTAGACCTGGCATCCTTGGCGTGGGTCTCCCTTCCATTTTGTTATTATGCCTCCTGTGTTATTGATCTGTTTTTGCTGGTGTTAGATGCTTTGGGCACTGTGCCACTGCTATTCAGTGCCACAGTGCAAGTGCTCCCTATGATAAATTGTGTGATGGATTAGTGACTCCATGATTGGATGATTGGTTTACTTGTCAGTCCCTAGTACAGTGCACTGAGTGTGCCCAGGGCTTGTAAATCCAATGCCGCTGGTGGGCTTGCAGCACTGGTTGTGCCACCCACAGAAGCGGCTTGTAAATGTGCCTCAGGCCTGCCATTGCAGAGCCTGTGTGCAGCCTAGGGCTGCCATGTCGACTTGGTGAGTACACCCACTTACCAGTCCCTAAACCTTCCTTTACTGCATGTTGGTCAACCCTAAAGTAGGCCCTAGGGCAGGGTGCATTGTAAGTATAAGGTAGGACATGCCCTGGTGTGTGTGGCATGTCCTAATAGTGAATTACAGCCATTTTCGTTTTTCACTATTGCAAGGCTACCTGCTCCCCATAGGCCAGAATGGGCAGACTGACTATTACACCTTATAGTCCTAAATGACCCAGGGAACATGGTAGAAAAACGAATTTAGTATGCCTGAACTCAGAATGATAAAATACATCTTTTAGTGAAGTTGGTTTTAACATTCTGTGTTTGAAAATACCACTTTTAGAAAGTGGGTATTTTCTTGCCTAAACTTCCAAGCCTGCCTCTGCTAGGTTGTGTATTCCTTGTCTGGAGATTGAGTGACAGGGGCTGGGGGTGGCTACAGGAGACAGGGTGAGTCAGCACAGGGCTGAATAGAAAGATCTGCATCCAGAGTGGAGGGAGGAGTTGCACCTGGGTCTGAATAGGGCTGTGCCTACCTTCCACAATGCTGGCTCCACCTCCTGCCGGGCGGCTGAGCACTCTGCCCCACATTCTGAAAGGAAAGAAGGAGTCAGAAAAACAAAGTGCTCCAGGACTGACCAGAACTGGTTTTGGACTAGGCAGAGGCCTCTCTGCCTTCAGAGAACAAAGAGAAACTATGTATAAAAAGGGGACCCAGACCCCTAGGAAATTAGATCACTTTGGGAAACAAGAAGAAACCTTTGCTGAGGAGCGGAACCAAGAAGAAACTGAGGAGAAGACTATCCCTAAGCTGGAGGGATCTGCCTGCAGTGGTTGCCTGACTGCCAAAGGAAGGAGAAAGGACTTTGTGTGCACTTTTATTCAACTTGTGAAGGATCTCCAAGGGCTTGAGAAAAGAGCTTGCCTCCTGCTGAAGTCTCAGGGACAACAGACTTCAACCACCAGCTCCCCAAGAATCCTTTGGAAGTGCCTGCTGCTGTTTTGGGCCTTCTGAAGGGACTGCGTGTCGCAAGGAGCTGGAAGCGCGACTCAAGAGGGAGAAGCGTGTCGCCGTCGCAGCCGCTGCCGTCGCATCACGGAGATGACGCCGCTGTAACTGTCGCATTGCACCGCATCTCGAGAAACGTCCCGCAACCCCGAAGAAGCGTGTCGCCGTCGCAGCTGCTGCCATCGCATCGTAGATGTCGCCGCTGTAGCTGTCGCATTGCACCGCATCAGGAGAAGAGTCTCGCAACGAGGAAGAAGCGTGTCGCCGTCGCAGCCGCTGCCGTCGCATCGTAGATGTCGCCGCTGTAGCTGTCGCATTGCACCGCTTCGAGAGAAGTGCCTCGCATCCACGGAGAAGCGTGCCGCCGTCGGAGCTGCTGCCGTCGCATCACGGAACAAGGGTGTCACCGCTGCAGTTGTCGCATCGAGCGGAAGCGTCTCGCAACGTCGGAGAAGAGTGTCGCCGCCGAAGCCGCTGTCGTCGCATCACGGAACAAGGGTGTCGCCGCTGCAGCTGACGCATCGAGTCGAGACTTCTCGCAACATCGGAGAAGCGTGCCGCATCAGGAAGAACTTGACGTCTTTATTTCTTTGCACCGGATCTTTGCCGCATCTCCATCTCTGCAACACTTTCGTTGTAGAAACGTGACGCATCGTAAGGTACATTGACTCAAAGTGTCGCATTTTAAGAACTGAAAAGAACTAAGCTAAACCTACCATTTTAAGTACAGTATTGTGGATTTTTTTCGTTTATGGTCTTGTTTTAAAACCATATAAAGAATACTTATTTTTGATATAAACCTTGTGTGGTGTCCATCTGTAGTGTTGTCACTAGATTACTGTATGTGTTCACAAATGCTTTACACACTGCCTCTGAGATAAGCCTGTCTGCTCGTGCCAAGCTACCAAGGCGGTGAGCAGGGGTTATTTTAGGAGTGTACCCCTTTACCCTGACTAGAGGCAAGGGTCCCTATTTGTCACAAGTACCTACCTGTGCCAACTAGAGACCCCCAATTCTAACATTGGTGGTCAGCTGTGAGGATTCTGGACTTGCATTTGTGACTCATGTACAGTGATTGGTGAACACTACTAGTGAGTGCAGACCAAAACGCGACCACATACTTTTGGTAGATTTTTTTTCTAGGACTTTCCCTTTTTAGCCAAGTTCAGCCATCATGAAACCAGCATCCATAGCATCTGTTGATTTTGATTGGGAAGAGGAGAAACTAGAATGCTACAATGCAAAGCAGCTGAAGCACTTCTGCAAAAGATTTAATTTTGCAATCACCGGGCTCACCAAGAGGGATGAGTTCTATAAGGCGCTGAGGGCCTGGGTAGAAGCAAGGAAAACCCCTGAGAATGAGGAAGGGGATAATGATGCAGATGTGCAGCTGGAAGGGCCATTGGGTCCAGGGGAAAGGAAGGCACCTTCCCCAGCAGGTAGCAGTGTTTCTGCCAAAGGTCTGCCCACAGAAGAACTGGAGGACAGGGAGAGAAATAGGATGCATGAGTTGGAGCTGGCCAAAATGAATGGGCAATTGGAAATTAGGAAACTGGCCCTGGAAGAAAAGAGGATGCAGCTTGAGCATGATAGAAGTTTGAGGGAGTTGGATTTGAAAGCTAGGAGCTTAGAAATTACTCCCTCTGGTGGCAGCACACCGTCAATGCCTGTGGAATCTAGAGTGTATATTCCTAAGGATGTGGTCAGAGAGTTTTTAAAAATGATGACATTGGGCAGTGGTTCAAGGCCTATGAGGTAGCCATGTCTTCCCACCGGGTCCCTGAGAAGGATTGGGGAGCAGGGTTGTGGGGACGGTTCCTTAGTGAGGGGCGGGACACACTGCTAGATTTGCCTTCTGATGTCCATAATTCATATTGCCACATGAAGGATGCTTTAATGTCTAGGTATGGTTTAACTCCTGAATTGTATAGGCAGAGGTTCAGGGGTTGCAAGAAGATAGAGAACAGTACCTGGGTTGAATATGTCACTTTTTCTGCAGAGCATTGGATGGTTGGGTGAAGGGTAGCAAAGTTGATGATTTTCAGGGGCTCCTTGATTTGATTGCATGGGAGCACTTGTCAAGTAACTGTTTTCCAGAGCTACGCCAGCACCTGATAGATAGCAGGCTGACTATCCCTAGGAAGCTTGCTGAGGAGGCGGACCGCTGGGTCAGTACCAGGGTCCACAAGGGTCACGTGGGAGACTCAGCCAAGGGTGGGCAGGGTCCCCAGCAGAAGAGTGGGGGGACAAGGGTAAACAGAGGGAGTTCCAAAGAAGGCCCCAAAGTAGTCCCCAAGGGAACCAAGGGAAAGGTTCCCAGCCTCCCCCCCAGAAACCCTCAGGGGCCCCGACAGGTCCACCTGTTCAAAGGGGACCCCTGAGATGCTACAAATGTGGGGACCTGGGTCATATAGCGAATGATCCCAGGTGCCGCCAGTTTGGAAAGACCGCACCCCCTGGTGCAGCCCCCCGGCAAATGGCTAGTGTAGCCCTGGGTGAGGAGATGGATGCCCAAGATTGGTGGGGTCCCGCAGAGATGTCCCTTGTCTCATTAGGAGACTGTGAGGTGGCCCCAAGACCCAGCTGCCTGATAACACTAAGAAATACAGGCAGTGGGTGACCATCAATGGCCATAGGGTGGAGGCTCTTAGAGATACAGGAGCCAGTGTGACAGCTGTCAAGTGTCACCTGGTGTCTCAAGAGCAGGTTGTCCCCCATGCATTCTATCCAGTTGTTGCCGCTGACAACACAGAGAGTCACTGCAAGGTGGCTCAGGTTCCCTTTGAGTGGGGGGTCTCTGGTACTCTTCAGGTAGCTGTGAGGCCCGCCATGCCTGTTGACTGTTTGTTAGGGAACGACTTGGAGAGCTCACCTTGGGCGAAGGTGGAGCGAAGTGCTCATTTAGAGATGTTGGGTTTGCCTGACTGGGTGTGTGTGACCACCCGGTCCATGGCAGCAAGTAAAGGTGCTCAAGAGGACCTGGAGCCTGAGAGGGAGGCCCAGGTACCTGCCATCACGAGAAGAGGCAGGGGGCGCGGAAACCGGCCCCTGAAGTTCCCACGGTCCAGGAGGAGGCAGACCTTGAGGGGGATGCCCTGGAGCCTACAGGGGAACAGGTAGCTGAACTGGGGGACCTGCCTGAGCTGACCCATTGGCAGCAAGAAGGAGGACCCTCCAGGGAAGAATTCTGCAGGGAGCAGAAAGAATGCCCTTCTCTTGTGGGTCTGCGGCAACAGGCTGCAGACCAGGCAACAGGTGATCAGTCTGGGTCACATTGGGTCTATTGGGAGAATGGTCTCCTGTATAGTGAGCCTAAGGTTGCTGAGCCTGGGTCAGCCCGTGTGCTGGTGGTACCCCAGTGCTTCAGAGCCTTCCTACTGGGGCTGGCTCATTATGTTCCATTGGCAGGACATTTGGGGCAAGACAAGACCTTTGAGAGGCTTGTCACCCACTTTTATTGGCCCCAAATGCGCAGGAGTTCAGACACTCACTGCAGGACATGTCAGACTTGCCAGGCAAGTGGAAAGAGTGGGAGGAAGCGCAAGGCTCCTCTCCAGCCATTCCCTGTAGTCAGCACCCCTTTGAACGGGTGGGTATTGACATTGTGGGGCCACTGGACCCCAAGACAGCCATGGGCAACAGGTTCATCCTGGTCTTGGTGGACCATGCCACCCGGTACCCGGAAGCCATACCTCTGAGGACAGTGACGGCCCCGTGGTGGGACGAGCACTGATGGGAATTTTCTCCAGAGTGGGATTCCCTCGTGAGGTAGTGTCTGACCGGGGACCAACTTCATTTCCAAATATATGAAGTCCCTGTGGCAGGAGTGTGGGGTAACCTACAAGTTTACCACTCCTTACCACCCCCAAGGAAATGGGTTGGTTGAAAGGTTCAACCGAACCCTCAAAGGCATGATTATGGGTCTTGAGGAACCTATGAGGCATAAGTGGGACGTCCTCTTACCATGCCTGCTCTTTGCTTACCGTGAGGTGCCACAGAAATCTCTAGGGTTCAGCCCCTTTGAGCTTCTCTATGGACACCCCGTGAGAGGACCTCTAAGTTTGGTCAAAGAAGGCTGGGAGCAATCACCCAGAAAACCTCCCCAGGATGTATACAGTTACGTGCTGGCCTTTAGGAACCAAACTAGGCGTTTCAGGCAACTCGCTGAGGCGAATCTGGAAGCCAGCCAGGAGGAGATGAAGCGGTGGTACGACCAGAATGCCACTCTGGTAGAGCTTCAGCCTGGTCAGAAAGTGTGGGTCATGGCCCCAGTGGAGCCCTGCGCGCTCCAGGATAAGTGGACCGGACCCTTTGAGGTTGTAGAGCGCAAAAGTCCGGTTACCTACTTGGTGGACTTGCGGTCTCCCAGGAACCCCTTGAGGGTCCTGCATGTCAACCGACTGAAGCCCCACTTGGAGAGGTCCCAAGTGGGCATGCTCTTAGCGACAGATGCTGGGATGGAGGAGGAGATCGAGCCTCTTCCTGACCTCCTGTCAGCAACAGAGCAAGATGGGTCAGTGGATGGTGTCAACCTCTCTTCCACCCTGACCCATGAGCAACAGAATGACTGCCGCCAGTTGCTGGGACAGTTTTCTGATCTGTTCTCCCTGGTTCCCGGTGTCACAGATTGGTGCATCCATGATGTGGACACTGGGGACAGTACTCCTGTGAAGCACAAAACTTACAGGGTGACTGACAGGGTGAGAGCTTGCATCAAGGAGGAGGTCTCCAAAATGCTTGCGTTAGGGGTGATTGAGTCCTCTAACAGTCCTTGGGCCAGCCCAGTGGTCTTGGTCCCAAAGGCTGCTGCACGGTACCACACCAGAACTCCGGTTCTGTGTGGACTACCGAGGGCTCAATTCAGTCACCAGGACTGACGCGCACCCCATCCCCAGAGCTGATGAGCTCATAGATCGGCTAGGGGCTGCCCGGTACCTCAGCACGTTTGACTTGACGTCTGGGTACTGGCAGATCGCCTTGACTGATGGGGCAAGAGAGAGGTCAGCATTCTCCACACCAGATGGGCACTACCACTTCCGGGTGATGCCCTTTGGGATAAAGAATGCCCCTGCCACCTTCCAGAGGTTGGTCAACCAGGTGTTGGCTGGACTGGACTCGTTCAGTGCCGCCTACCTGGATGACATCGCAGTGTTCAGCGCCAGTTGGGAAGACCATCTGCGCCACCTCTGGGAAGTGTTGATGGCGCTGCGGAGAGCAGGCCCCACGATCAAGGCGAGTAAGTGCCAGATCGGGCAGGGTTCCGTGGTGTACTTGGGACACCAGGTGGGGAGCGGCCAGGTGGCGCCCCTACAACCCAAAATTGAAACCATCCTGAATTGGGAACCCCCCAAAACCCAGACAGAGGTGAGAGCCTTCTTAGGACTCACGGGTTACTACAGGAGGTTTGTCAAGGGGTATGGCAGCATTGTTGCACCCCTGACAGAGCTGAATTCCAAGAAGCAGCCCAAGAAAGTGATTTGGACTGACACCTGTCAGAAAGCTTTTGAGGCCCTGAAAACTGCCATGTGCACGGCGCCCGTGCTCCTGGCACCCAACTTCTCCAAAGAGTTCGTAGTACAAACAGACGCTTCAGAGCATGGTGTGGGGGCTGTTCTGTCACAGATAAATGAGGAGGGCCTAGATCAACCCGTAGCCTTCATCAGTAGGAGGTTACTACCACGGGAACAGAGGTGGAGTGCTATTGAGCGTGAGGCATTTGCTGTGGTCTGGGCACTGAAGAAGCTGAGACCATACCTGTTTGGGACTCACTTCCGGGTTCAGACAGACCACAGGCCCCTCAGATGGTTGATGCAGATGAGGGTGAGAATCCAAAGCTGTTGAGGTGGTCCATTTCCCTACAGGGGATGGATTTCACGGTGGAACACCACCCTGGTACAGAACACGCCAATGCTGATGGTCTGTCCAGATTTTTCCGCCTTAGTGAAGAGAACTCCCCTGAGGTAGGGTAGTTCTCCCAACATTTCAGCTGGAGGGGACACGTGTTAGACCTGGCATCCTTGGCGTGGGTCTCCCTTCCATTTTGTTATGATGCCTCCTATGTTATTGATCTGTTTTTGCTGGTGTTAGATGCTTTGGGCACTGTGCCACTGCTATTCAGTGCCACAGTGCAAGTGCTCCCTATGATAAATTGTGTGATGGATTAGTGACTCCATGATTGGATGATTGGTTTACTTGTCAGTCCCTAGTACAGTGCACTGAGTGTGCCCAGGGCTTGTAAATCCAATGCCGCTGGTGGGCTTGCAGCACTGGTTGTGCCACCCACAGAAGCGGCTTGTAAAATGTGCCTCAGGCCTGCCATTGCAGAGCCTGTGTGCAGCCTAGGGCTGCCATGTCGACTTGGTGAGTACACCCACTTACCAGTCCCTAAACCTTCCCTTTACTGCATGTTGGTCACCCCTAAAGTAGGCCCTAGGGCAGGGTGCATTGTAAGTATAAGGTAGGACATGCCCTGGTGTGTGTGGCATGTCCTAATAGTGAATTACAGCCATTTTCGTTTTCACTATTGCAAGGCTACCTGCTCCCCATAGGCCAGAATGGGCAGACTGACTATTACACCTTATAGTCCTAACTGACCCAGGGAACATGGTAGAAAAACGAATTTAGTTTGCCTGAACTCAGAATGATAAAATACATCTTTTAGTGAAGTTGGTTTTAACATTCTGTGTTTGAAAATACCACTTTTAGAAAGTGGGTATTTTCTTGCCTAAACTTCCAAGCCTGCCTCTGCTAGGTTGTGTATTCCTTGTCTGGAGATTGAGTGACAGGGGCTGGGGGTGGCTACAGGAGACAGGGTGAGTCAGCACAGGGCTGAATAGAAAGATCTGCATCCAGAGTGGAGGGAGGAGTTGTACCTGGGTCTGAATAGGGCTGTGCCTACCTTCCACAATGCTGGCTCCACCTCCTGCCGGGCGGCTGAGCACTCTGCACCACATTCTGAAAGGAAAGAAGGAGTCAGAAAAACAAAGTGCTCCAGATCTGACCAGAACTGGTTTTGGACTAGGCAGAGGCCTCTCTGCCTTCAGAGAACAAAGAGAAACTATGTATAAAAAGGGGACCCAGACCCCTAGGAAATTAGATCACTTTGGGAAACAAGAAGAAACCTTTGCTGAGGAGCGAAACCAAGAAGAAACTGAGGAGAAGACTATCCCTAAGCTAGAGGGATCTGCCTGCAGTGGTTGCCTGACTGCCAAAGGAAGGAGAAAGGACTTTGTGTGCACTTTTATTCAACTTGTGAAGGATCTCCAAGGGCTTGAGAAAAGAGCTTGCCTCCTGCTGAAGTCTCAGGGACAACAGACTTCAACCACCACCAGCTCCCCAAGAATCCTTTGGAAGTGCCTGCTGCTGTTTTGGGCCTTCTGAAGGGACTGCGTGTCGCAAGGAGCTGGAAGCGCGACTCAAGAGGGAGAAGCGTGTCGCCGTCGCAGCCGCTGCCGTCGCATCACGGAGATGACGCCGCTGTAACTGTCGCATTGCACCACATCTCGAGAAACGTCCTGCAACCCCGAAGAAGCGTGTCGCCGTCGCAGCCGCCGCATCGTAGATGTCGCCGCTGTAGCTGTCGCATTGCACCGCATCAGGAGAAGAGTCTCGCAACGAGGAAGAAGCGTATCGCCGTCGCAGCCGCTGCCGTCGCATCGTAGATGTCGCCGCTGTAGCTGTCGCATTGCACCGCATCGAGAGAAGCGCCTCGCATCCACGGAGAAGCGTGCCGCCGTCGGAGCTGCTGCCGTCGCATCACGGAACAAGGGTGTCGCCGCTGCAGTTGTCGCATCGAGCGGAAGCGTCTCGCAACGTCGGAGAAGAGTGTCGCCGCCAAAGCCGCTGTCGTCGCATCACGGAACAAGGGTGTCGCCGCTGCAGCTGACGCATCGAGTCGAGACTTCTCGCAACATCGGAGAAGCGTGCCGCATCAGGAAGAACTTGACGTCTTTATTTCTTTGCACCGGATCTTTGCCGCATCTCCATCTCTGCAACACTTTCGTTGTAGAAACGTGACGCATCGTAAGGTACATTGACTCAAAGTGTCGCATTTTAAGAACTGAAAAGAACTAAGCTAAACCTACCATTTTAAGTACAGTATTGTGGATTTTTGTCGTTTATGGTCTTGTGTTAAAACTATATAAAGAATACTTATTTTTTATATAAACCTTGTGTGGTGTCCATCTGTAGTGTTGTCACTAGATTACTGTATGTGTTCACAAATGCTTTACACACTGCCCCTGAGATAAGCCTGTCTGCTCGTGCCAAGCTACCAAGGGGGTGAGCAGGGGTTATTTTAGGAGTGTACCCCTTTACCCTGACTAGAGGCAAGGGTCCCTATTTGTCACAAGTACCTACCTGTGCCAACTAGAGACCCCCAATTCTAACACCCTTGTTATGAACTTCCACGTTCATCTCAAGGGCACTTACCACCAAGATTACCCACGCACAAACTTCCAATGTGTGTACACCAGACAGCGCATAGCAGCAGGGCGGGACTGGGAACCCAAAGCAGCCCTGGCAGTTTTCTCTGACCAGCCCCTGGGGGAGCACTGCCTGGCTCTGGGAGTTTGGAAACGCTTGCTGCTTTTGCTACTGGGGGGCGATAGTGCTGCAACCCTGCAAAACCAGGCCCCAGTAACAAAACCGGTCCCCACCCTTTCAGCCTCCGGGGAAAACGCCCGATGCCCGCTACGGCCAATCCGGCCCTACATGATAGCACCCACTTACATAAAACACCGCCTATACACGCCAGGACTGGATGGAAGAGATGTGCAAACAACTGATAAATGTCCCCTGGCAGACCCTTGCAAATTGACTTAAACGCAGTCGCATGCTGCGGAAACCCCAACCAGTCATACTAAAAGCGGACTTTGTGCTATGCAAAAGTTGACAAAATAATATAGCATAACATGCTTGTAAATATTTCAATATTCAATATTTTCACTGTCGCAGTACTCTCGGCACGCCCTACGTATCACTGGTCACAATATTCGTTCTTGTGCGTGCACCAACAGTCCAGAATTTTAACTCAGTCAAAACATTTAATGGTATGCAAATCAGTTTTTTTTCATTTCTATTCAGAATTCTGTTGTGTCCAACAAGTCACTCTTTATTCTAGAACATTCGCCTGCTTCTGTCTCCTAAGGACTGGTTGTGCCTGACAGCCCGATGAGGACAAGAATTTCAGCGGTGACTGTTTAAATGAACGGACACGTTTACACTTTTTTTTGCTAGCGTAACTCAAACAAAATGATCTGATGCTTTCTGAAGGCGCTGCCCAGCCGTGTCTACATCCATCTGACTGCTCACTTCTCAAAATAATCTTTCATGTTCCTCTCTGTCAGATGTTCTCCAGACAGCAGCCTCTTCAGAGCGTTCTTGACATTAAACCACACAGTGGCGCGGCAATCAGCGTTTCTTCTGGGAATACAAGCACATCTTTCCAGAGGCTCCGTTCTGATGTTGAACTGGGATTTAAACTGTTCTGTTCCTGGTCATTCGATGGATTGATCCGAGATGTTCTAACACTATTTTGGCTCCAGACGATTCAAATTTGCAGCATAAAAATTACAGCTGTTGTTGATCCTTCAAATCAGTATAAGCAGTGCAAAATAAACAACTTTTGATGTCAATTTATTTTTACAGTCGTGCTATAAAGTTGTTCTTACCACTGAAAGGGTGCCCCTGCAGCCACATGATGAATTGTTTTTTATTTCTCAGAGTTGATGTAGTGCTATGCAACATTACCACCTCGTCCGTCTTCCTTACCTCATATGTTACGCCAGTGGGGGTCCATAATGTGGATGAGCAGTGGGAGAAGCACTCACACTCACACACTCACTTCCACCCATCCACTCAAAAGCGCATACACCTACTCACTTCCACCCACCCCATGCACACTCACTCACACTCATCCATTCATACGTGCGCACACATACTCCCACCATTCACAAGCACATATGTACACCCTTATTCACAGCACACGCAAGCAAATACACATACATTCATACATACACACACATGCATCCATTATTCGTGAAGCATATACCTGGCTGTGGCGGTGACCGCTGATGGCAGGAAAAAGTGCAAAAGCTTCAGTGACAGAAGGGGGGCATGGAAGATCCAGCTGCCACATCTCAGTGACTGCCCTTGTCATGGATGAACCAATGAGAGGAGGACCTTTCTTAACTCATTACAGAGTGGGATGGAGTCAGAGAGACTTGCTGATCTACCCCATCAATCAATCAATCAGGGATTTGTGGAGCACACTACTCACCAGTGAGGGTCTCAAGGCGCTCCGTTACGAAGCATCAGTGATAGACAGTCAGCTCTGGGCTCTTCAGAGCTTAAACCTGAAATGCCCAGGACTGACTGTGTCAGTGACGCTCCTCCTCGACAGGAGGGAGAGGACCTCTAAGACCTTTGCCATGCTGAAGAGGTCACTGCTCTCTGGGCTGTGAAATCTTTAGCTCGGCAAAGATTGGCTCAGAGTGCCTGGCTCCTGCACATTAGCACATATAAAGCACTTGACTGCCTTAACCTGACATGGTGAGTGTCTGTCAAGCTACCCTTTGCTCAGCCTGACTGAAACTCCTCATGCTTTGGAAAAGGGAGGCGTGAGGAGCCCGGGAGCCCTTAATATTCGGCTGGACCTGCCTTACACGTGTGGGGAGTGCTCACATATGCAAAAACTGGGTCTCAGAGTAATGAAGTTCACCATTAAATAATCAAGATATTACCACCTCATCTCTATTTCTACCCCACATCCTTAAAAACACGCGGTCTCACCTCGCGTACCGGAGGACTTGGATGATAAAGATTAGGATTTGGTGGAATGAAGATTACCGGTAGGAATTGGAATTTTTTTCCAAGTTTTGTTTTATGTAGATGTAATTTATAAATCGCAATCCTAGCTGCCAAGTGCTGTAGAAGTGCAAAATTAAAAAATTACAAGCTCAATGGTAAGGAGGAGATGGAAAGCAAGGTGCCATAGGATTGGAGCCTGGCTACACGAGAAAGGGGAATTAGAGCTTTATAGATTTGAGTGGCGGTGATGGGCAGGAGGGGATTCTCTTTAGATGGGTTGTCTTCTGGGGTAAGAATAGGTCCCACACTTTTCAGTTGGAGTTTCTAACAGTGAGTTCAGAGTGCAACAAAGTGTCGCTTGATGAGAAGGGTTTATAGCTGGGAGTGCATGAGGATTGGAACTTGCCAGATATGTACTAGGGTGTTCGCATTCTTGTGTATAGTATAAGAAGTCATAATATCTTGTCTTATTCTTTCTGCACTTTCTGGTCATAAGCCTGATGATGCTGCTGGTGTACATGTTGTGCCATCCACCAGCAATCATGGTCTTGGCTGCCAGACAAGTTGGAGTGATTATGTTGACCACCATCTAGATGACCTTGAATGTGATGTGGACCGGCAGAGGAACTATTGAAGTTCTCTGAGAGTAGGAGTATTTTTGTTGTATTTCTGAAGATCTTTGATCACATGAGCTGCAGCATATGGGAAACTCCTCATGGCTCATGGTGTGAGGAATGTCTTCGGTATTCCATGCCTCAAATGAGGTAGCTCAGAAAGAAGGCTAGGTCAAAAGTTATTTAGTCCTTTTGTAGTAGAAAGGACTTCACTTTGTGGAGCAGATCTTGTTGGTGCCATTTGGATTTGGTCTTGCGTGAGTTGCAAATCTTGAAGTTCAGGATGGTGTTAATGTAGTTGTGTGAGAAAAGCTGTCATGATTCATCACTGAGATCCATCTTTGAACTTGTTGTTTGATGTTTTGGCGAACATCTCAGGATAGAGTAATGAGATTGGACGTGGAGGAGTTTATCTGAATGAGGTGGGGTACAGTCTTCAGGTTTCAGGATGGTGCCATCAAATCCCATTCTTGTGGTTAGGGTATCAAACAAGGCTTGGTGGTTGACAATGTCAAAGGCTGTAGAGAGACTAGGGCTACGAAGTCAAGGTATCTCACTGTTGGTGACCTGAAGTGCAGTGTTGCATGCTTGGATGGTCCAGTCTCTCTTCTACACTGCTATGTGAAATTTAACTCTTAGCCCTGAAGAAGGTGGTTGTTCTTGATTTGATCACATTGCTGGTTGTCAATGGCTTCATGATAGTCTTCCAAGGATTGGAAGGGGAGTGATTGGACAGTATCTCAGGCAGTTATTGTGATCCCATATGGGCTTCTTCAGGAATGGGAAGAGCTGTCAATCCTTGCGGGAATTGAGGAGGGAACATCTTTGATGAGGGACATACTAATAATGGTGCGGAGTACAGTGAGAGTTCCACTAGTGAAATCCTTCACCTTCCCTTTTGTAATTTTCTAGGGGTGTGATTGAATGTCTGCACTATAAATGAATCCCAGAAGTGGGTGTACATTTTCGGAGCCCAAATATCCATTCTCCTAAACACGCTAGGGGATGATGTCATGTGGTCACATTAGGCCCGAGTAGGTACACCACCATTTCACATGCTCACGTTTTAAAGTTGCCATCTTTTCTTAAACGCTGACTTCTGACATACATTTGCTTGCGTGCCTGTGCAGGATAATATTCTCTGAAGTTGCTTTGCTTGCATTTACACTTTTATGTAGGCATACTATTGAATGTCTTGAACATTCTGTACAAGGGCTAAGTTCAATGTGCAAAAGGCTGTTGTTTGTTATTGTCCTCTCAGCGATAGAGCTACCACGAAAGAATCAACAATAGCGGCCTGACTGGGACTTTGGCATGATTACATGAGTGAAGCTTATTATACAAACAACATCACTCCTTTGTTAGACAGCGGAGCATTTCGCTGACACAGTTGAGGTCGCACCATGCCGGAATTCCAGCCCAGCTGGTTCCTGTTTATCTCCTGCGAGGGAAGATGCCCAGTTCACCACCAAGACGGACACCCTGATGAAACTTACACACAGGTAATGGGGGAGTTAGATCACCCTACAGTGATTCCGGCAGATTCACCCACCCTAGACACACTAGGATAGGTGGCACTACGTAGGTGCACAACATATAACAGTACTCATGTGAGAGCATATAATCTATGTAACAGCACAATGGTTGAATTGTTCATTTTCTTTAACATTTTTGTGATGCTGATTGCTTTGCTTTGTTTCCTTCTATTAGTAATTGCAGTGCACATATTTTGCACAAGAATCAATCAATCAACAAACTTTATTTGCATAAAGAATGCATAAAAGTACATAGAATATCATACAAAACAGTTGGTTATACATTAAATTCACCTTTAAAATCATCCAATCTGTAACTTGATAAATAAGAAAAATAAAAAAGATAAAAGATAAAACAAGCCTAGTCACAAAGAGCTAAAATCAGTTCTTCTTAAGAGAATTTCACAAATACCATAATAAATGTTTGTAAATGTGCTTAGCCAGTCCCCACTTTTCGCACCATCTGGGGCTATCTATCCAGACTAGGGGACCTCTAGGTCAGATAGCTGTAAAGTAGACGCCTTTCTGGTTTTTATGGCCGCTTGTAGAAATGATGCCATTACCAGACACACATAAGAAGTTTTCAATTGTTGGAGAACTACAAGTGCTGAAGTGTGGTTGGATAAACTAAACGTTCGCAATAAAGGGACAATATACCTTTTCCTCTCGTTCCCATAAAAAAATACAAAAAACAGGATATGAGAGGTAGTTTGTTTAGATAATGCATCACATGGGCAAGCTGGAAGGCGAGTTAGAGAATATACATTATCCGGATAACCCAGCATTAGAGGGATGTGATTTAGGCGTAACCTAGTCAGCAGATAGCAATGGTGAGGGTTCACAATGAAGGAAAGGTAAGAGGAGGCCCCGGGCAAGACAGGCAGTACAGCTTGATATAAAATTATTGTGTGTTTTGTCGTATTCCTTTCCCATCTAGCCTGAGAACAATTAGCTAAGAAAATATCTTTCAATTTTGATTTCGGGAAGGTTACACAGCAAGTAGGATTTTCGTAAAGGTGTACCAAGCCCAAGGAGGCAAAAGTCTGTCTCACCTATGTAAGCCTCCCTGACTTACATAGCCAGGGATCAACATTCATAGCATCCCTTATGATATATTGGTTAAGGGGCACCTCTTTTCTTTTCCATATTGAAAGCCACAAAAATAGCGGGGCTATTTTAATACTATCGCTAATGTATGGCAGGCCTAATTCCTAATGTGCAATAAAATTTGGGCATGAACCTGGGACAGAGAGTAGCCTTTTGGCAAACTTGTCTTCTATGATTTGTAGGGTTTCAAGATGTGCAGTGCCCCATAATGCTGCCCCATAAGTCGCTATAGATATGGTTTTTCCTAAGTAAATTTTAATCATTGCCTGGATGGGCCTATTTCATAGGTTTTTTGCGAATTTGAAAAGAGCAGCTATGCTTTTCGCCATGTTATTTGCTCTGTTTGTTACCATCTCTTTCCATTTGAGGCTGTTATCGAGCAGGATGCCTAAGTAGGCGAATTTGTCAACACATTCTATAGTGTTGCCCTCGATGTGAAACCTCCTCGCTTTTGTCTTGCCACCACCCATCCTCCGGATAAAATTTTTTGTTTTATTTACATGCAAATCCAGATCTGCCATATAGACTGAGTAGGTCGCTATCGAGTTTTGCAAGGCCATCGGGGTTCTGGCCATCAGAACCACGTCATCTGCATAAAGCAGAAATGGAAGAGGAATAGATGTGGCATAGGGACATCCTTGCAGTTATCTTTCAATACCTTGTTTAGATTGTTAGTGTATAGTGAGAAAAGGAACGGGGCAAGAACACATCCCTGCCGCACACCCTTCTCAATTTTAAAAGGTTTAGTGCACTCCCCTTGCCTCCCGTAGCGCACTACCACCTCTGCCTCGTCATACATTTGCCTTATGAATATAATTAACCCTGCTTCAAACACTGGCCTCCATGGAGGACCAAAACTTGCTTTGGTTCACACAGTCAAATGCTGCAGATAAATCCATGAAGGCCATGTAGAGTTGTCCCTTCTTTGCTATACCATATTTAGAAGCTACTAATGTAAGATTAAGACTTTGATCGAGAGTCCCCCTGCCCTTCTGAAACCGTATTGTACTGCTGCAAGGATATTGTTTTCCTTTGCCCAGTCTTCTAGCCTGTTGAGCAGGAGTCTCCCCATAAGTTTGGCTGAGCTGTCAATTTATGAGATAGGACAGTAATTTGCTGGGTTTGATCCGTCCCCCTTCTTGTAGACCAGGATAATCACTGAGTGCTTCCAGGAGGTCAGAGGACCTGTTTTAGCCAAGGCATTGAAGACAATGGAGAGCAGGGGCACCCATAGGGGTTTAATAGCAAGAAATAGATCCACTGGGACCCCATCCGGACCAGCCACCTTCAATGCAGAGGATTGGGTCAGCGCAAGCTCGATTTCTTTGAGTTTGAACTTCAGTGGTGGAGAGTCATTTTGGCTTGTGACAAGGAACTCTACAATATTATCATCCCTCTTTTGGAAAATGGCCTGAAAGTGAGATACCCATGTATCCTTGTCAATATGCGAGTCCAGTGATGGCCCACCTTTCTCTTGCAGGAAAGGGCAGTTAACCACTTCCCAAAATAGTTTGGCGTCCCTCAGGGATGAGGCTTGCTGTAATTTCTCCCAAGCTTCTTCTTTCAACTGATTCTTTCTTTTTTCCCTTGCTAGTTTATATGCCAACCTACAGTTTCTAATTAAGTCTCGATTTCGTGGTTTAAGCTTAAGTGCGTCTTTCAGCCTGGCTGCGGCTTGAAAGCAGTCCTTATCAAACCAACGAATTGTGGAGCTGGGCTCAGTTTTAGAGTTTGAACAGGTTAATTGGGATCTCGTATGTTCCAAAATGCTTTCAAAAGCTGTCGCTATCTGTTTTTCATTAGCCTGAGGGTCTAGGCATAGAGAGATCTCATATCCATTATTAGTAATAATCTCAGTGATTAGGGTGTTTACATCCACTTTGTCCTATCTTAAAGTGAATCCATTCTTTCTTTGAAGGATTGGATTAAGGGTGAGTACTCCGTTCCTTGCCTTGTGCCCCCCCCATGGGTGCCTAAATTTGATTAATGCGTGGTCGCTGAAACCCGTCATCTTAACCTTTGGGTTGGTCACGCTCCCATCATGGCTCTCCGAGGAAATTACATAGTCAATAGCCTGGTGGGGTCTGGGTCACCTGTACATAGATTTATATCATTTCTAATTTCCGATTGGTATGAGACTAATACATTATTTAAGGCGCTACCATGACTTGCATGGTAAAAATGACTGATTGCCTCCCCATTTTGATCCATGACTCCACATAAGCGCAGCTCCTGTCTGGGGCATCTATTTGCATTAAAAATCACTTACCCATATAACTTGTAATGGTTTTGGGTGGTTATGGATCAGATATTCCATGGTTTGCCAAGGTCCTCTACTACTAAAATTGGATTTGTAAAATTATTATTGTAATAGTTTATTAGTATAAGGTCACTATTTTTGTGTCCCTTTACAATTAATATATGGAAATATGGTGAGTTATTCCAGAATTTGACTATTTTAAACAAAGTCGTATTTGCAAGAAGTGTTAAAATACCACCCTCTGCTCTGCCTCTTGTGGATGGGAGGGCTGGGGTTTGAAATGAGCCGCAGCCATTTAGATAGATAGGGGGCTATCTCCCATGTCTCTTGGAGGCAAATGATATGTGAATTCACCAGTTCTGTATGCCAGTCGTTATTATCCCTTTTGTTGTTATAGCCTGCAATATTCCAGGTAAGGAAAGTGAGGTTATTACCTTCTGATCTAGTCCTAGTTGCCTTTGGATGATCGAGTCCTTCCTATCTTGCTAATTACTGCTTCCAGACTCTGCGTTGTGGATTGCACGACTGTTGGCTCTAGTGGGTACCTTGCCATGTGGGCCCCTCGAACAACTTCCTCATTAATAGAGTGTGTCACCTTACAAGAAGGAGTGAGTCAATCGCAACTGTCTAAGTTCTCCAGTGCGGCATATCTGTTTCTAGTAGGAATATTTAACGTGACCATCTGTTGGGGGCAAAATAGATTACCCATTTCACTAGTGGAGTTTTTGTCAGTGAGATATGAATCTAGACAGGGGGGTTTATAAAAAAAAAGCCCAGGGGGACAGTGTAAATCTGAGTCGACAGTGTGGGAGCTGAGGGGAGTTGTCTTAACAGTACACCTACCAAACGCGAATTGTCAAAGTTGAGCACTATACAATCACCCTCTATTGTTTTTGGAGCAGGGCCCACCCATGGTATTCTTCTGGCAATGATCAGTTTATTCTGAATAGAGCGACCGGTTCTGGCAAATCTTGTTAGCCAGTGCTGGGCTTTATCCATAAGTTGGCCCGTGGTTTCTTGTTGATTGACTCTTAATAACGGGACATTTACCATGATTACTACAAATGGAGGTAAATTTAGACGATGACAACTGTTTACCTACCCCATCCTAACCACCTGTAGGCTTTTCCTTGAGGTTGATTGGACCCCACTCCCCAATGCTCCGCTTCTACCCCCTGGCCCACCCTGAGTGCCATTACGCCCTATGGATGATGGCGCTTTATTTGATAGCGCCTCTTTAGTGGTTATACTCTGAGTTAACATCACACTTTGATTTACATTAGGCCTATAGGGTAGATCAGACCTTCCTTGGTCTCTCAAGGAAACAGTTTGTGCACCTGCATTAGTTCGTAAATTTATGTTTGACGTAAAGTGTTGCTGAGAGGTTTGTGTAGTTGAATCCTCCCTAATCCCACCCAATGATTTAGTAGACAGAATTTCCTGCAATGTCCGCTCTATACTAACCAGTAGCTGGGTAATAGGTTGTAATAGGTGTGCAAGGGTTTCACATAATTTTTCACAAATTTCAGGCCAATTCAAGCTTGAGGGTAATAGTCCATTTGATTGGCCTTGAGAATGATCTTGAGGGTTAGAAGTGAACTGTGTCACTTGAGTCTTTTGCGCTCTTTTAGAAGAGGTCTGGGGAGGTTCTTTGGTGGCACCTCTTTTCCGCTTTGCAGTGGGGTCAGTGGGAGCAGGGATTATGGGGCCAGCGGGAGTCTGTTTGGATGTAGATGGCTCAGGAGGGCCAGAATTTAGGGGCTCTTCTAGTGCAGGAGGCTCAATGTCAGAGTTCGCCAGGGTCTCCTTTCCGCCAATCCCACCTCCTAGTGAAAGCCTCTTTTTGGTCAAGGCAATTTCCTTTGCAATGGCTGATGTAGCTTTTACCCAAAAAGAGTCAAGAGCAGTTATAGTTACCCCCTGTGACGCTGGCGGATTTGTCTTCTTTTTCCCCATCTTTTCCTCTCCGGACCAGTATTAGGGCACAATAACAGATCCCAACAGATCCCAAATGTTAGAGGGGTGGCCCAGCCCAGCCTCCTTCGGGCTCCGACAGGCGTGGATGGGTCCGCCCTTCGCCCGGGCTTTGCCCGGGCGCGGCCAGCGCGTGTCCCAGACCGCAGGCCTGCGGCGTTGATTTAAAGCGCGTCCAGGTGCGCAGATTGCCTAATGGGAGACTGGGGAGTCTGGGACACTGAGTCCAACCCCTGGCCCGGTCTCCGCTGTGCTGCTAGCAAGGTCGGCGTCTCTCCCCTCAGCCGTGGGACTGCGGCATTGTCTTAAAGCACCTCCGGGTGCGCAGATTGCCTAATGGGAGACCGGGGAGTCTGGGACACTAAGGTCGTCCCCTGGCCCGGTTTCCACTGTGCTGCTGGCAAGGTCGGCATCTCTCCCCTCAGCCGTGGCACTGCGGCGTTGATTTAAAGCGCCTCCAGGTGTGCAGATTGCCTAATGGGAGACCGGGGAGTCTGGGACACTGAGTCCGTCCCTTGGCCCGGTCTCCACTGTGCTGCTGGCAAGGTCGGCGTCTCTCCCTTCAGTCGTGGGACTGCGGCGTTGATTTAAAGCACCTCCGGGCACGCAGATTGCCTAATGGGAGACCGGGGAGTCTGGGACACTGAGTTCGTCCCCTGGCCAGGTCTCCACTGTGCTGCTGGGAAGGTCGGCGTCTCTCCCTTCAGTCGTGGGACTGCGGCGTTGATTTAAAGCACCTCCGGGCACGCAGATTGCCTAATGGGAGACCGGGGAGTCTGGGACACTGAGTTCGTCCCCTGGCCAGGTCTCCACTGTGCTGCTGGCAGGTCGGCGTCTCTCCCCTCAGCCGCGGGACTGCGGCGTTGATTTAAAGTGCCTCGGGGTGCACAGATTGCCTAATGGGAGACCGGGGAGTCTGGGACACTGAGTCCGTCCCCTGGCCCGGTCTCAACTGTGCTGCTGGGAAGGTCGGCGTCTCTCCCCTCAGCCGCGGGACTGCGACGTTGATTTAAAGTGCCTTCGGGCGCACAGATTGCCTAATGGGAAACTGGGTAGTCTGGGACACTGAGTCTGCCCCCTGGCCCGGTCTCCAATGTGCTGCTGACAAGGTCGGCGTCTCTCCACAAGAATCATATTACTGCAATAAATATTGAAATGTCATGTTGTGTATTTCTTGTGGATCTCTTTGGGTATGCATGAGTTACCAAACAAAAGGGTTCTAGATCTGTTTCCACGATTTCTTTGAGTAGTCAGTGTTGTCATGTTCTGAGGTTGTAAATTCTACCTGTTACCTTACCAGATTAGGGGTGCAGACGGTGCACTGTGAGCTAGCAGGAATTAGGCCAACATATCCTGATGGTGTGCATAGACTCAGTCTTTTTTTTTAAATAAATCTTTTTTTAACATTGCTCATATCATCACACATTACAGGACAGTATTCATAAAGCATGTGGTGGAATTGCAGTTTAAAAACCAGTGTAAGGCATTCAAAGGCACAAGCGGGGCATACAACTGTTAAGATCACAACCCTGACCCTCCCCCTAGCTCCCTGTATTTCTGCCAAGGCCCCCAAATTTTCTTCCATTTCTTAGTGCAGCCTCTACTCTTATAGATAGTTTCCTCGGCCCTTTGGCACCAATCCAGGTCGCGCATCCATTGGTCCCACTGTGGAGGTGTCTGCGACCCCCAGCTACTTGCTATGTTCCTTTTTGCCACCCCGGCTGCCAATGCCAGCCAGATCTCATTATATCTAGACCAGTCTGAGTCGTTCTTGATCATTAGCAGCAACCACCTGGGCTCCAGCGGGACCAGTGAACCCACCACCGCTGACATCGTGTCCGCGACCTTAGTCCAAAAGGGCACTATCTCTGGGCATTCCCACAATATATGGTAGAAGGTGCCCTCCTCCCGACATCCCCTTGCCGACTGACTTTTTCCCCAGGCATATAGGTGGGTACGGGGGTAGTATACGCGATGTAGGATTTTAAGCTGCACTAACCGGAACCGGCAGCGAATTGCTATCTCACGCGGGCTTTGTAGGGCGTCCTGCCAGTCGTCATCTTCCAAGTCGCCTATGTTTCCCACCCACCTTGTCCGCAGTGACGTCAGTGGGTCAGGCATATTGTTTATGAGTTTGCGGTATATTGTGGAAGTGGGTTTCTCTAGTATTGGGTCAAGGAGCAGCCTATCCTCCATGGGGGAATACTCCGGGATTGTCGTGTCACTCCTTATGTGAGCGCACAGGGCATGGGAGAGGCGTATGTAGTGGTAATGTTGTGAATCATGGAGATCGTATTCTTTTTTAAGGTAGGCGAAGGATCGAGGGCATCCCCCCTCCAGACATCTCCCAAATATTGAATGCCTATGAGTTTCCATCCCCTGAACCCAGTCAAACGAGGTACTTCTATTAGCTGGTCTCCATGCCATAGAGGGGTTCTACCCGTCAGGGAGCCCGACCACCCCAGGAACTTATTTGCCTCCCTCCAGCACTGAACAACCACCCCTGTGTGGGACGGCCAATCTCTTCTTGGCTTCCGAGCATAGAGCATTGGCTCGCAACTTCCACCAGGCATGACCATCCGGTCGACCCTATAGGCCGGTTCCGACCGATCCGCGTATACCCAATCATTGACCACCTGCAGTTGTGAATCCCAATAATATAACTTGACGTCCGGAAGGGCCAGCCCTCCATCGTACACCCCTCTCGTCAGCTTATGCAACGCTATCCTTGGGTTGCCACCATCCCAGAGCAACGTCCGTAGTGCTTGTGTTATTCGAGTGAATACCCCCTGTGGAACTGGATACGGCGTATTTTGCAGAATATAGAGAAGTCGCGGTAATGCTAGCATCTTGAACATTGCAGCTCGGCCCATGAGGGAGAGAGGCAGCGACCTCCAATGGCTCACATCAACCCCCAGGCGCATCAATTGGGGTTCCAGGTTCCTAGTGAGGAACTCTGCCCTATTTCTAGTGATGTAGACCCCCAAGTATTTAAATCCGTTTGTTGCGATTGAAGCGGGACACCTAGTCGGAATCCGCGGGGGGGGACCTGAGAGTGGATAAATCAATGACTTCGCCCAATTAATGGTATAGCCCGAGTAGCTACCGAATAATTCAAAGAGGTGTAATGCCTGCGCTATCGAGTGGTACGGTCTGGCCATATACAGCACGATATCGTCCGCCTACAGGGAGATACGCTCTTCCCACTCGTCAGTCAATGCCAAGCCCCAGAACGACCTGTCCCTCCTAATCCAATGAGCCAACGGCTCTAGGGCCAAGGCAAATAGGAGGGGGGACAGAGGGCACCCCTGTCTGGTACCCCTCCATAGAGGGAAGGCCCTGGACACAGCGCCGTTAACTCTCACCCTCGCTACCGGCTGCTCGTACAAGAGTCGCACCCAACTGCAGAATGTTGAGCCGAACCCTAGTCGCTGGAGCACCATGAACAGGTAGGGCCATTCGATACTATCGAATGCCATTGAGGTGTCCAGCACCATCAATGCTGTCTGGGTGTTCCCCACATTCTCTGTCATATATAATACTCCATAAAGGCGGCGTAGATTGTGACGGGTGCTCCTGCGCGGCATAAACCCCGATTGATCGACATGCACGAGATCCGGCAGAACCGATAGCAGCCTATCCGCCAAGGCCTTAGCCAAGACCTTGGCTTCAACATTAATAAGCGAAATTGGGCGGTAGGAAGAGCATTGATCAGCCGGCTTTCCTGTTTTGTGGATTACGACAATCGTGGCCTCTCGTTGATCAGGCGGGAGCCTTCCCACCTCTCAC
Organism: Calotriton arnoldi; assembly: GCA_963921515.1. Classification (NCBI taxonomy): domain Eukaryota; kingdom Metazoa; phylum Chordata; class Amphibia; order Caudata; family Salamandridae; genus Calotriton; species Calotriton arnoldi. The sequence goes on from CAWUFW010007212.1 coordinate 568,572, forward strand.
GCTTCTAAGTAAATCTGGAGGAGGGGGTCAATGATGACATTTGCCTGCCGCTTATATATTTCCACTGGGAGCCCATTCGGTCCCTGCATCTTCCCGGATTGGAGGGAGTTGAGGGCCCCCCTATTTCCTCCCCGGTAAAATCTGCCTCCAGGCGGTCTCTTTGCTCCTGGGACAATGTGGGCAACGCAAAGTCTTGTAGGAACTCCGCGCAGTCCTGTTCAGTCCTGGTGCAGACCGGGGTGTATACCCCTTCAAAATAGGACGCGAAGGCTTCCGCTGTATCTGTACTATTAGCGGCTAATGAGCCTGTCCGATCGTGTACCTCGGCTACCCATGAGCGCTCCCTGTCCCGCCGCTCGAGCCACGCCAGTAGCTTCAAGGCCTTATCTCCCACATCATAGATCCGATGTTGCGTGGCGAGGGAGTAAGTGCGCGCCTCGCTCTCAGCCAGAGCCCTGAGCTCCTTTTGTTTAAGAGCCAAGGTGTGACGGAGATCCTCCGACGGCGCAGGGCCGGCTTCCCGTTCGAGCCTCTCTATCTCTTTTTCCAGCTGGCTGACCTGTAGGGACTCCTCTTTCTTTTGGGCCCCAATCAGAGCCTGGGCCTGCCCTCTCAGAACAGTCTTATAGGCTTCCCATAACGTGATATGGGACACAACCGAACCCCGATTTTCTTCAAAATAGAGCTGGGAACCCTCCCGGAGTTTATCACCTATGGTTTCATCCAGGAGGTACCACGGATCTATCCTCGGGAAAGACGCCTTGTTGATCACCGGACCCTTAAGCATGACGCTAACCGGAGAGTGATCAGAAATCCCCCGGACCAGGATGTGAGGCTCCGCAAATTCGCCCAGTTGATCAGTGCACGTGAAGAAGTGATCCAGCCGGGAAAAGGACCCGTGTCTAGCCGAGTAGAATGTGTAGTGCCGGTGTGAGGGGTGGTGAGCGCGCCAAATGTCTCTAAGCCCCAGGGCGGTAATGAAGCCTTGTAGCCCACATTCTCCCCTGGATCCCCGCCCTTCGCCCGATCAGTCCAAGTCAGCGTCCATTACGGCGTTGGTGTCACCACCGAACAGGAGGACACCCCAGGGAAGGTCTGCCAGGAAGGATCCCAGTCGTGAAAATGTCGAAGAGTGTAGACCAGGCGGGATGTAACAGGAGCCCATAACTATGGTATTCCTGAAAACGTACTGCAAGCATTCTGATAAACCGGTTTATCACTTTACAGAAACCGGCATTGGAACTCTACAGTGCACCCGCTTGTAGGGATACGGAATACTCTCCGTGGCATCAGAATGCTTGCAGTACGTTTTCAGGAATACGAGCTTTCCACATGATAAGACTTGTCACGACCTCAGCATTTTGCTTAGTAACACCGCACCTGTTATATTTCTTGGACTTTTACACCTTTTATTATTACGTCAGACGCCGGGCCCTACTTAGGCACCCTATACTTTGGATTTTCATACCGTGGAACTTTTCGTCAGAAGCCGGGTTGGAATTATCACCGGCAACTGGCTAATACGAAGATTGCATTACTCCTTGCAGCCGGTTTGGATTTATCACCGGCAGAGCATTCGTACCAGACTTTTACCACCTGTTTTTAAGCCCTGAGGAAGTCGCGGGATAACTCCCATTGGCGACGAAACACGTGTTGGCTGGTTTTCGTGTGTTCCATTGAATAATAAAACAAGGATGATTACACTGGAGATTGAACATTGAGACTTTTTTCTAAACTTTCAAACCATCAGTGGTTCAACACCTGGTTCATGTGTGCCCGGGACTTGTATTGCATTGACATTGTGTAGGGCTTGACCTTACACACATTGAGGGGTTTTAGGGAATTATCCCCTTACCCGGTAGCACCGTACACTTTAGATTTAGTTTACACTTAGCCGTTTATCGAGCTGGGCGCCTTTTTCCTGAGTTACTAAAAACCCTTCGAACATAACTATAACTATGGACAGGAGTCACCTCAAGTAGCAGCACCGTCTATAGTCACTTGAACACACTTTGATCACATTCCTGGCTGTCCGATGCTTGTCTGTCCGCACCCATCGTGTCTCGCCCCGGTGGGCGCTGGTCGGCTCTGCGCGGGCCTCCGTTTCTGCCCACTGTCTGCCATCCCTCCAGCCAGTCACTGGCCCCCTCAGGTGACTCAAAGAAGTACGTCTTGCTGCCGTCCAAGATCTTGAGGCGAGCTGGAAAGAGCATCATGTATTTCACTCCTTGTTCCCGGCGGGCCCTTTTAATCCCTTCGAAGGACCTCCGCTGTCGCTGAACATGGAGAGTAAAGTCCGGGAAGAAGCGGATGGTGGCATTTTCGAGCTGGAGATCACCGGCCATCCGTGACGCCTGTAGGATGGCATCGCGATCTCTAAAGTTCAGGATTCGGGCAATGATAGTTCGTGGAGGGGCCCCTGGCTTAGGCTTCCCCCCTAGTGCGCGATGGGCCCTCTCAACCGAGAAGAAGTTGGACAGACGCTTCGGCTTTAAGTGGTTGAGTATCAAGTCCTCTACAAACCAGTCCATGGACGGCCCCTCCATGCCTTCTGGGACCCCCACTATGCGGATGTTGTTGCGCCTTGCCCGTCCCTCTTGGTCCTCCAGCCGGGCATATATGTCGGTTTGGTTTTTCGTTAGGGCGGCTACTTGATCTTTGAGTCTCTTCATCTTGGATTGAAGGCTGCCAATCCCTGTCTCTGCCACAGCCACCTTTTCAGACATCTTCCTGAAGTCCGCGCCCAATATGTTGACCTCCTCCGTCACTGAGTCCAGCTTGGGTTCCAGGGTTCCGCGTAACTCTCTGATAGCCGCCATGATGTCTCTGAGCGAGGGGTCTGGGCCATTGTCCACGGGTTCCCCCTGTTGGCTTCCACCCGTATTCCCGTCGTCCCTTCCCATGGCCACCGTGTCCTTATCGATTTGATTGGACTGTCCTTGTCCTAGCTGTCTGTTGCGGCCCATGTCTGGGTGCGCAAGCCTATCGCACGTGTTATGAGGAGCACCTCAGACTGCGTCGCTGTGTGCTCGTGGGGCCCTCAATCGTTCATCAGGGGGCCGCGTCCGCTGCGTACAATAGGCCGGTGAGGTTTCCGCTATGGCAGTCCTTCCTCCGTCTCAGACCATCTCAGACACTTTGCTGTTCGGTGCTGTCACTCCACACACCTCCCGTCCGGGCCTCCCCAATTGTTATTCAAGGCCTGCCCCACTCCTGGCCCCGTGCTTGCCAGCGGCGAATGACTGCTGGAGCCCAGGTTTGTGTTGCTTTAGAAGTAGGCCCCTCCGAATCCACAGGCCGCTATGCGTGGAGACCTCTCTCCCTTCCCGCTCTCCACACTCCGCTCATGTCATGTTCTGCCCCTACCTGCGGCGTTCCTGCTGCTCTCTCACCTAGCTCCTGGCAGGGATTACTCCGCCTTGATCGGGCCTCTGCTCCTGGTGGTCCCCACAGGTTTCGAGTTCGTTTGGGCGCCGCTGAAGCAGGTCTCAGCTCGAGCGTGGTCCGTCCCGCCACACTCATAAACCAGCAAGGCTCGCACCACTGTCTCACAGTGTTCACTGACGGTCCACGCCAGCTCCGACCTGGGCCCAGATTGCGCCGGAGCCAAACCCCGCCGACCCCACAAGCCTCCCTTCAAGGAGACCGCTCGCTCACACTGCCTCTTGCGCTGAGCTCACCGCCTTTAATCTCGCCGCCTTGGGGCCTCACCAGTGGGGATGTCGCCGCGGAGTGCGCCGCTCCGATCGTCTCTCCGCCCCCGACGGGCACGATTAACTCCGGGACTGCGGGGATTGAGCGGGGGCAAGTCGCGGCATCTCTTCCCCCTCACGCTGCTGCCTACTACCTCCGTAGGAGCCTGCTGAAATTGCTCCCGGCACCTCGATCGGCTTCCTCAGGCAGGGGGTCACACAGTCGCCGCGCGCTCAACTGACAGGCGCCATTTTGTCATGACGGCTCGGGCGGCCCGGATCTCCGCAGTCAAGTGGTAGGATACCTAGGGGGGGCCGCCTCAGCTCTCCGCTGCACCCCACCGCCTCCCGACGTCTTCAGACGCCGTTGGGTGCCTCCGTTGCTCAGGATTATGTCGGATTTGGGTCTTTAAGCGCCGACTGCTAGCACAGCTCTCCTAGCGTGCGGCCATTTTCAGCGGCTGCAAGCCACACCCCCATAGACTCAGTCTTGAGCAGTTTTGATATTTATGTTGTCCAAATAACAGACAGTTTTACTGAGAAAGTATGAACTGAACAATAGTGAGTCGTAAGCATGTTAGGGACACCATACTTACATTTCTAAGAAACTTTAATACCTTTTCAATTGGATTTAGTTCACAGGCTCAACTGGACAAGCCCTAGTGGCCGGCCAGGCCCTACAGACTGGGTGTAATCTGCCATTACCTCTGGTAGATTTATCTCTGAACCTTGACAGAGCCAAAGGCAAAGCTGTAGAAGTCACTGCTGGTGGTGTCACCCACATGTGCTACATTAAATAGGGCGACCTCCCTGCTGAAGAGGAGGAGCGGGAATGTGACATTTTATTACAGATTCTACATCACCGTCATCCACATTAGGCCAAAGCAATGAGAACAGATTAGCACAAACATTTTTGATCATGTGCCAATGATGTAAAAGTAATCTTACCGACTTGGGAAATGGTGAGGATTGTTGCAGGGATTCTGCACCTCAGTACCCATGAGCCCGGGTCCAACTAGCTATAGTGTCTCACTTTCCCTCCTAACCATATCCAGAGAGACAAGTGAATTGACACCCCAGAACACAACACCCCTGAGGGATCGCAGTAACAGGACACCTCTTTTCACTCTCACACTCATACTCATCCACAATAAGATATGACTGAGACACAAAGGAAGTTTGAAATGTTTATTTAAATTATCATGCTCTAGAATGCAGTATTTTTGCCACAATTAGAAAACAAATGCTTACCAAAAATGCAGTCAGCATAGTCAGTAAACCATATATTATGAAAAGCCCTGTCATATTATAAGACAGATTAGCCTAACCCCCTCTCCCCTTCTACAGAAGCGGAATGATTATACAGCAAAGATCTCTGGATTTAGTAGCGGACCCCGTACCTTAGCATACACAGGCAGACTTTCTACATCTCAGGTACAGCCGTGACCAACTCTCAGAAAGTCTCTCTCTCTATATCTGTTACATTATTGTGCATACCTATATGGCAAGGCATACATGCTCACAAACAACAGCTGCACTCATGTGTGGTGTCTAGGTGCTAATGCCTAACCAAATAACAAGGGACATTGTTGTTTGACCTTGTCTGCTGTGTTCAGACTAAATCCCAGGAAAGAACAGAATGCAAAAACAGCTGCAAGTTCTGTGTGAAAATACAATGTGGCACAAAGATAAACGTGTTTATATACTAACATGTGCAAAGCAAATGTGGCCTGTAACGTGCACAGTTAGGCTTACATAGGAAAAACTACAATGGGCCATGCACTGAACGAATCACTGACAAAATATCGAAGGTCAGAATATCGACCTACATAAATATCGACGCAAGAATATCGAAGTCAAGAATATCGACATCCTATCTACATTATTGTAAGTACAAAAATATCGAGAAAAAAAATATCGATGTCAAAAATATCGTTGTTAAAAATATCGTTTTCTATTTAAGTTAAAAAAATAATGTAAAATAAAGTAAATAATACATATAATTAAAATAAACATAGTTAAAAATATTTTAAAATATTTAAAAATTATAAGTAATATATATGCAATGTAAAAATAAATTTAAAATACATATAATATATAATATATATACTTACTAATAATTTTTAATAATTATTTTAATAACATCATTTAAAAAAATATCATATAAATTATAAATACATCTATACACATAAAACAATAATATAAATACAAATTAAATAAATATATATAACAAATTAAAATAATTTTTAATCGTTTTAAAATTAATTATATACTACATTAACTAAAATAATACAAAAAATATTAGATAGTGGAGGTAATAAAATTACTATTCCAACTCCAAACAGTGCAACAGTAGGGAAAATGTTGGATAGCGTAGGGGTAAAAATTACTATTCCCACCCCAGTGAGTGCAACAGTAGGGAAAGTGTTGGATAGCGTAGGGGTAAAAATTACTATTCCCACTCCAGGGAGTGCAGCAGTAGGGAAAGTGTTGGATAGCGTAGGGGTAAAAATTACTATTCCCACTCCAGTGAGTGCAACAGTAGGTAAAGTGTTGGATACCGTAGGGGTTAAAATTACTATTCCCACTCCAGTGAGTGCAACAGTAGGGAAAGTGTTGGATAGCGTAGGGGTAAAAATTACTATTCCCACTCCAGTGAGTGCAACAGTAGGGAAAGTGTTGGATAGCGTAGGGGTTAAAATTACTATTCCAACTCCAGTGAGTGTAACAGTGTGGAATGTAGGATAGCGTAGGGGTTAAATTAACATACTTATTAATTAACTAATTTTTGTAAAATAAATAACATATTAATAATTAATAAACTAAAAAATTATTAATAAATACCAATTAAATTAAATTAATATTTACTTAAATAACATTAAATTACTTCCCACCCTAGTCCCCCATAAACACACAACCCGCTACACATAAAAAAGAACACAATTAATTTAATGATCAATTAATCAATTAATACAAATTAATTACCAATTAATAATAAAGCAACAATAAATTAATTAACAATAACAATAAATAAAAAATAATAATAAATTAATTATAATTACTATAATTATAAATTAATCAATTAATAAAAATTAATTACCAATTAATAATTAATTAACAATAGATTAATTATCAATAACAATAAATAAAAAAATATTAATTAATTAATTATAATTAAATTACTTCCCACCCTATTCCCCTATAAACCCACAACTGGCTACACATAAAAATTAACATAATGAATTTAATTATCAATTAATCAATTAATAAAAATTAATTACCAATTAATAATTAATTAACAATAAATTAATTAACAATAAGAATAAATAAATAAACAATTAATTATAATTAATATAATGATAAATTAATCAATTAAAAAATAATAATTACCAATTAATAATTAATTAACAATAAATTAATAATCAGTAACAATAAATAAAAACATATTAATTAATTAATTATAATTAAATTACTTCCCACCCTATTCCCCTATGAACCCACAACCCGCTCTGATACTAAAACGCAAAATTTACTTACAAAAAATTACTAATTTCTAAACATTTAATACATATATTTAAAAATAATAAAAATACATTACAAAAATTTTTAAACATACATATAAAATACATACTAAAATACATAACACTAATATAAATATCGATATTATTAACAACAATATTTTTGCTAACGATATTACTTACTTCGATATTACTTACTTCGATATTACTTACTTCGATATAAAAAAAAACGATATTACTTACCTTAAGGTCGATATTCTGGTCACCGATATTCTTGACATCGATATTCTGTCCCTACGATATTAAAAACTCGATATTAGTGTAGGTCGATATAAAAAATCGATATTTTGACTGCGCACTGCACTGAACACATGGCATGATGTGAGTGTGGGTGAGTGGCTGTATTTGAGTGCATTTGTTCAGGTTAGAAAATACATGAGTAGATGATCAAATGACAGAGTGGTTCTTTGTTGGTTGGGGGTATATGGGAGTGTGATGCATATGAGAAAGTGGGTGGATGTTAGTGAGTCGGTATATGTGAATACATGCATATATCTGGGAGAATGTGTGTTTGTAAATAAGTATATGGCTATGGATGAATGCATGCGAGTGCTTTAATGAATGGACGCGATTGTGAATTGCTTATTAAATGATGCATGTGAGATGGTGGTGGATGTAAGCCCATGTTCTAGTGCCAGCCTTGAACTGGTATCACATTGAATCATTTGCCTATTGAACACATAAAGAAGGTCGGAAGAGGTAAATGCATATAGACTTTATTCGTATGTTACAAATTATCATAAGGAGCCTAGCCCTTTAAAGTATAATGGATTGTCCTCAATAATTGCGATTGTAACAGGCAGCTATTTGTCACTCAGTGGTACCACTTATAGGGTAGCAGGGACTCCTGGGGGTGGGGGGCAGTGAGCAATTATGCTTGGTTCTGGTGCTTGGGCACTTCGAATGGTAAATTAAATAATGTGTTTTAGCGGGCTGTGGTGATGTCAAATGTGGGATCACACTTGGGGGCCTATTACGATGGCGGTCGGAGGCACCACTGTGGTGCTGGCGGTGGCGGAAAATGCTTTTTTACGAACGCCAGCTGCGGATCTCACGCCCGCCATATTAGGATGGCCAAACGTAGCCCATTTCCCGTCCGGCGCGGTGCAACGCTAACCGCCATCAAAGTGCACCCACCACCGCGGCGGTGGGAGCCAATGGAGACTCACCGCTGTGCGGAATGACGTCCCGATCACCGTACAAATCAGGATGCCCCAAACAGCCAGTCGCACCGCAGCAGAGAAACCGCCCAACCTGAGACGGCGGAAGCATCACAGCGGAGCGCTAAACCTGATCCCCGGTCCCAACCGCCCGGTCCCGAGCGCAATGGACCCAGCTTTGCACGTCTTCCCGGTGCTGTACCTGATACATCACCAGCAACTCATGGCCCGTCGCGGACGACGCCGCAGGTACGCAACACAACTCCGCACACAACCACAACACACAACGCATGGGCTGAACTAGGGTTCCTGTCCACACCAGACACCCTCGTGGGGTCAGGAACACATCCACAAGTGTACCCACACATGTCCTACCTGTCACCAAATCACCCCTCTGCATCCAGGTCACCCATCCACCGCGATCATGAAGTAATGTCCCGGTCACGTCACAGCAGCATTGAAAACGCGGGAAAACATGCGCACAATGCAGAAGGCAGGGCCAGCGCCAGGCATGGGTAGTGCACAAAGACCACAGGGCCACACCTCCACCCTCACACACCAGGCCCCCCCATGAATGGACATGCCATGTGCCCCTCCTGTGCTCCCCCATGCACAACAACAAGCCAGGTGAACCCACACCCTGCACCACACACCAAACAACTAGGGAGAAAGCCACAGCAGGAGTGGCTGCAGAGGAACACACAGCACAGAAGCACAGGGCCAGGGCAACCCACACACCACAACAACACTACACACATGGCAAGAAAACTGAGTCCAAGCAGAAAATGCACACACACACAGATAATGAACAAGCACTCCACTGGACTCACAGCCTGCCAAGTCACACAGACATAACCCACACTGACACACAGCCACATACACAGACCACATGCCAGCAGCAATGGAGTACAACATATAAGAAAGCTAAAGTGAGGTGCCCACAATTGGAAGGCCAAGGATCCAACTACCAAGCATGTGTACATCACATGCAAGACAAGGAATATATAAGAACACCCTCAGCCCATCAAATCACACATGGCTGGCACAGTGAGTGAAGTCAAATCACAGTCACCTCAGTGCAACAACTCAGGGAGACTGCAAGGCAACCCATGGATAGGCACAGGGATGAAAGGAAGGCCCTGAAGTCAAACAGTGAACAGCCACACATATGTATCCAACTACTTGACAGGAGCATGTCAGCAGCACAACACATAGGGTCCATTGACACACTCCATGACTGTCAAACACAAGTAGGAATCCTCACACATACCCCCCTATCATACCTGCAGCACACAACACCAGTGCCAGACACACAGAAGGGTGTCAATAAAGTCCAGTCAATACACAGACAAACAATCACACTCCCTGGGGGCACCCACAAACATCACACACACACACAGGGATGCCAGAACCAATGTCTGCACAAAAACAACAGCCAAAAACATAACTCAACTAAAACACACACAGAAGCACAACAAGACCAGACATGAACTGTGCAGCCAAACTGTGGAAAGGCAATGGGAGCACAGACAGAACAGGAGTGCACAACCCCATCAGTCAGGAACAATGCACAGACAACATACCACAACACAGACAAGAAGTGCACCATCACAAAACAATCATGGCCACAAACTGGGAGAAATGGGCCTACAATGACACACAGACAGACATACCACACCACCCATCAAGTCAACATGATGTCACAGTGTACCACATGGCTGCACATGCACAAGACTGACAAGAGACAGCTCAGATATGAGAGGAGAAAACAACAAGGACGCACCTAACACAAGCACAGGAACTAGAATAGACCTAAGTTCATGTGACAGACACACAAGTAAGGCACACCACACTGGCAACACACATCTGAATGAAACACACCACACCAACAAAACACACACACTGACATGCAAATAGAACACCACACACAGAGCATCTGTCACCTGCAAGAGACAACACAGCCCCAAACACTGCACACAGCCACATCAAAAACACAACAGAAGCCCATGCCAATAAATCACATTGCAAACACAGCAGGACATCAGGGGATGCACACCAGGCAAGGACAAGGCAACATACACCCACAGCACTGCATGCACACCAAGCAGTGTGTGCACACCAAACATACCAGTCCCACACAGACATGAGTGACACACCATGAACACCCACAACAACAATCAAAACAGCACAAGGACAACATCACACTCAGGAAGTGAAGCAGTACCTCAGCAAACACACATACACCTAACACAACACCCACAGATGCACAAGTCTGGGACACCAAAGTGGAAACAACTTGACCAGAGGACTGTGCAGCACAAACAGTTGAACTGCATATGAGCAACCATGACTGCTAAACAGTACAAGAAAATCACATATAACCAATCGGGAAAATGTCCTGAGTGGCACATTGGTCCTGTGCAAAGATCTGCACCACAAAGCACAGTGTGACAAATGAAGTGATGGGGAGGCACACACACAGGCAAACCAAGGGGACAGCTGACATGAAAGTGAAGTGGTGTGTACGTCAGTAGTGGACATGGCGGGAGTGTACCATACACAAATAGATGGAGTGCAGAGTCACAATGGGTAGGCATCTGAAGCACAGATAGGGGATGGTATGACACCACACACCACATGCCATACTGGAGGCAATAAAGCCCCATGTGAGAGCAATGCATGAGAAAACACACCCACAATGTCAGTGTGGCTGAGCAGGCATGCACAGTGAGTACAAACAGCATCAAGACACATGGATGATCAACAAAACACAACACTGACTTGCCAGTCACATACTCTGCATACTCACAATTGCCAAAAACAACAAGTAGGAGTCAGCCAGAACTGCAAGGACACACCAACACACTGCACAGTGTACAACATACAACACACACATGTGCACACAATCACAGGGCTGAACAATTACACAAACAGGCACCCTACTCCTGGGTGACACATGTGTGTAGTTGACATTGCAGGTGCAAACACACATCAACACTCACGACAAAGTCACCCCCTCCACACTGCACACTTCCTGACCACCCAAGTGCACACATTGAAAGTAACCCATGTGACTAGGATGACTGACCATCACAAGATGACTATACACCTACACGGCTGGGCACACATAAAGTAAGATCACACATACATGATGACCCTGGCCAGCCTGCCTGCAATCCTGTGGATAGAATCCCACTCTGTGCTGGTAGTGCATCCTAACATGACAAGTGTACAATTTAGCAAACCTGAACATAGAATCATTAGGATAACAGTAGATCATCACAAACAACCATCAGTGCACCCCCAAGCCTCAGAGTCAAGTAGAACCGAAGTGCCTCTCACCACAGCCAAACTCTGAAATAGTGTAACTAGCAACTGGCAACGTAAAGTGGCATACATAGCATGTGTCACATCAAACCATACCCACAAAGAAAACCCTTTATTTAGCAAGGAGACTGACAAAGCAGACAACAGGAGCAACTGTCTTTATTACAAATGTCACAGATAGGCATAAAAAGTAGACAAGAGCAAGGCCAGTGGCCAGTCCAAACAGCAGAGTAGGTACATGAGAAGCTGCACAGGGTATGGGCAAACACAGCAATGTACAGCAAGGCCAGTGGCCAGTCCAAACAGCAGAGTAGGTACATGAGAAGCTGTACAGGGAATGGGCAAACACAGCAATGTACAGCAAGACCAGTCCAAACAGCAGAGTAGGTACATGAGAAGCTGCCCAGGGAATGGGCAAACACAGCAATGTACAGCAAGGCCAGTGGCCAGTCCAAACAGCAGAGTAGGTACATGAGAAGCTGCACAGGGAATGTGTGAGACTGTACACAGTCATGGGCAGCAACACAGCTAGGGGGATAACAATGGGCAGTACAGGCACCGCTGTGGGAGAGACAGGTGTGTGAGGGGGATTTAGCCTCAGACTTGTCTGTCAGTCTGACTGGGAGCTGGCTGAGTGTCGGGGCCAGTTGGAGGACTGGACCTGGGAGAGAGCGGACCAGCTGAGCTTGAGGCATCAGTGGCTTTGGGAGCCGGAGGGCTGCTTGGACCGGGTGGTGTGGTGGCCCGTGGAGGCAGAGATATGCTGCCATGAGACACAGTGTGGGAGGGAGAATGTGGAGGGGTACCTTTCCACTTCTTGGGGATTCGATATGGAAGTGTGGTCTTGGTAGGAGTGGGAGGTGGGGCGGCCACAACAGGCACACTCACCACCAAAGTTGCATCAAGTGCAGACGGTGGCCCTCCCTCTGGGGACATGCTGGATCCAGCTGTTCGCTTGGCCTGGCCTTGCCTTTGCCCCTCCATCCCCTGTTTACCAGGTTTTTCCCCTACAGTGCCCGCATTTTCCTGCTTCACAGGGCTTTGGATGGGAGTTGAGGTTGTGGGTGAATCTGCCTTGGAGCCCTTCTTATGTGTACTTTTAGCAAGCACCACCTTCTCAGCGGCCACGGAAACTGTCTGCTTGTGCTTGCGAGACGCTTTTGGGACAGGAGAGTCCTTGGCTGGGGATGCCTCTGAGGCATCTGACCCTGAGGTCTGCTTCTTGGCTTTGTGACCCTTGGTGTCGCCTGACGGGCTTATGTCTTCGCGCTCTGGGGTGGCTTTAGTTTTCTGTGGGGATGGTGTCTGCGCCCTGGACCGCTTGGGCTGTTGCTGCTGTGTGCTGCGTGTGCTGTATCTTGACCTTGAGGTCTGTTGTGCGTGGTCACTATCGTCCGATGTGGCCACTGGCACAGGGGTGGACAAAGGGACTGGAGCTGGACTGCAAGATTGTGCCAGTTGAAGGGCTGCCGTCACTGCGGAGGACAAAGACTGTACAGTCCGGTGTAGCCCACCCACGTCTGAATGTATGCCCTCCATGAAAGCAACCACCTGTGCCAACTTTTTGTCATGGTCTATGAAGGAATTGAGGAGAGCTGTCTGGCCCACACACAGCTAGCGCAAAAGGTCCACAGACTCAGCACTGATGGCAGCAGGGGAGACAGGGGCAGGGGCAGCGGTGCCTGGGGTGAAGGACACTCTTCCCTGCTTACTGGTGCGAACACGGGCAGCAACAGTGGAAGTAGCTGGGAGGGTGGGCACTGTACGCTGTGTGGTGGAAGAGGAGGCAGTGTCCCCGTCCCCTGTGCCCGCCAACATGGATGCGTCACCGCTGGCATCAGATGACGTTGTGCTTTGCGTCTCTGGCTGTGATTCCTCCAGCAGACTCCTGTCCCCCTCCGAGGCGCTGGTCACATCTGTGTCACTGTGCTCATGTGCAGCTGTTGTGCTTGACGCCTCACCACTGGTGTCCGTCCCCTGTCCTTCCGTGCCCATGGGAGATGCTGCATGAGAGAGAGAGATGTAGGGTCAGTTCATTGGCATCAACAGAACAAACATATGCAAGCAAAGCATCACTGAAGATGAAGAAATCTACATGTTGCACACCACCCTGTGCTATGACATTGTGCACCCTCAATTTTGAACTCGAACAGTGCGTGTAAACAAGAAAACCAGGCATAAGTGAGCCATGTGATGACCACACAGCACAATATCCTGCCGGTGGCTCCGTTCAACCAGACACACAAATAGCTCTGAGCACACATAGGGCCCTGATGTGGGCAAGGATGAACCCCACAACATGTTGCCACTGTCATATCTGGATGGAGCAGAAGGGGACAACACAGATACAGACTCCAACATTACAGTCCACAATGGCCATGAGCTCATGCCATCCACCATGTTGTACTGTGGGGCACAAGTACTGTAGCACATTGGCGTCAGATGTCTAAGCCTCACAAATCTGAGGTTAGGCAATGCACGCATTGATGAGAGCACACTCAGATTAGGCACACTGCCGTTCCCTTCCATGTGATTTCCCAGGCTACCCCAATGCAGATGATACCTGAAGCCCACGACTCAGAATGCAATGTCAATGCTCAGTACTCAAATCACACTAGGAAGTACAGGTAGGGCAAATGCATTACAGCTGCACCCAGCACAGAGGCCACTCACAAGCCACTGCATCACACTACCAACATCACATAGCCCAGCGCTGTCCCAGGCTGTGAACACATGCAGCCAATCACAGTCAAAGTCACCCTTCCCAGAATACTCACCCCTAGCTTGCTGCTGATGCTCCTTCAAACGTGCATCCAGCTCAGGCTGTGTCACGGCCAAGATGCGGGCCATCAGTGGTGTCATGCTGCGCGCGCCAACCTGCCAGTCCGAGGGAGCAGACCCAGAGTCATCTCCGCCACGTTCTTGCTCAGCCGGCAGATGTCATCCCACCTCTTGTGGCAGTGGGTGCGCCGTCGGTATGAGACACCCAGAGCCCACATCTTGCATGCAATGGCCCTCCACACGGCCTTACGCTGGTGTACTTTGAGCTGCAGGCATGGGAGACAAGAGGGGGAAAACATCAGTGACACAGTGTTATGTACCAATATCTCTCAGTACAGTGGCATGATACTGACTCATACCAAATCCACAGATATGTCTCACAGAGACAAGAATGCATCTCACATGGTACATCCGCATGGGAGAACAACACGTAAATGCATGCAGGTGTGAGGGTAGACACAGTACCTGCCCATCTCATACACATGCAGGATGCCAGCACATGAAGCCATGTCTAGTCTGCCCACATCTACTGTCCATCGTTAGGTAGAGCAAGACATACATTACATATCAACATATGTTGGGGGTTAGACTCACTGTGTCCAGCACTGCGCAGCCCTCAATGTCCTTGCCCTGTGAATGGCTCACTGTGTCATGGAGGTCACATTGAGGGACATGATCTCACAAACCCACACCCTTCTCACAAGGCCTGTCGTGTGCAAGCTACAGGGCTGAGATGGCTCATTGAAGGAAGAGTAAAGAAAAAAAGACACATGTAACACTCTGTACATTCAGTGATGTGTCCTTGTCAGTTTGGGCGGTGACTGTACAGGCCAGGTGGGCTCACACTGAGAAGGACAACAGGGACCCACACAGCCATTCATACAAGCAATCACTGTCCTGACTCCTGCATTACCAACTTGCTGCGTCACTGTATGGCTGACAAGACAATACATGTCCCTCAAATCTTGATGTGCAGGCAGGGAAACGTGGGAAATAGGCTACACACCCCTTCCCCCTGGAGAAAGCATGCTAGGCAGTGCATGACATAACCCCACACTCGCAGGCACACACTGCAGCAGCTCAACTTCATGTGTGCCCCCCCCTGCACTCTCACTCACACTGTTGAAGACTTACCATGACATTTGGGGCACCATATAGCCTTGGATACTGTGTGAGCACCTCGTCCACCAGGACCTCCAGCTCCTCGCTGGTGAAGGGACTGGCCCGGATCTTCTCAGTCCTCGCCATCACTGTGGCCAGGTGACAGCAGCAGCAGCAGTTGGTGTTGAGGGATGACAGGCAGCAGTCCCTGGAGACAGCAGCAGCAGCAGTTGGTGTTGAGGGGTGGCAGGCAGCAGTCCCTGAAGACAGCAGCAGTTGGTGTTGAGGGGTGGCAGGCAGCAGTCCCTGGAGACAGCAGCAGCAGCAGTTGGTGTTGAGGGGTGGCAGGCAGCAGTCCCTGGAGACAGCAGCAGTTGGTGTTGAGGGGTGGCAGGCAGCAGTCCCTGTAGACAGCAGCAGGAGCAGGTGGTGTGGAGGCGTGGCAGGCAGCAGTCCCTGGAGACAGCAGCAGAAGCAGGTGGTGTTGAGGGGTGGCAGGCAGCAGTCCCTGGAGACAGCAGCAGCAGCAGGTGAGTGGTCTCAGGCAGCAGTCCCTGGAACCTGTGGAAATGTGAGGCTCTCTCCCACATATATTGCCCCCTGGGGCAGTTTCAGTAGTTCCAAGCTGCTGCAATTGGTGTGCCAGGTCAGCCTTTTTCAAATGCAACCAATGACCGGCCCCGCGGTGGCGGAGCACGCCTTCCATGATTTTCAAAATTGCATTAGGCTACCGCGATTGCAGTTCCCATTGGCTGCAAGGGCATGGGCATTGGCGGTGACACACCGCAGGGGCCAGGCGTGCGCTACCGCGGTGGTTCATCTTTCAATTGCATCCAATGACCGGCCCCGTGGTGGCAGATGCACGCCTTCCGCGATTTTCAAAATTGCATTAGGCTACCGCGATTGCGGTTCCCATTGGCTGCAAGGGCATGGGCATTGGCGGTGACACACCGCCGGTGGCAGGCGGTAGCTTCCGCGATTTGGGTGCCATACATTGGTGCCTGTGACCGTGATTTGGGTGGCGGAGCATGCCAAGCGCCATTTGGCAATACATAGATATCTCTCACTACCGCGAGTGTGTTCTAGGGATTGGTGGTGACACACCGCTGGTGGCAGGCGGTAGCTGCCGCAATTTGGGTGCCATACATTGGTGCCTGTGACCGTGATTTGGGTGGCGGAGCATGTCAAGCGCCGTTTGGCAATACATAGATATCTCTCACTACCGCGAGTGTGTTCTAGGGATTGGTGGTGAGACACCGCTGGTGGCAGGCGGTAGCCTCCGCGATTTGGGTGCCATACATTGGTGCCTGTGACCGTGATTTGGGTGGCGGAGCATGCCAAGCGCCATTTGGCAATATATAGATATCTCTCACTACCGCGAGTGTGTTCTAGGGATTGGTGGTGACACACCGCTGGTGGCAGGCGGTAGCTTCCGCGATTTGGGTGCCATACATTGACGTGAGTGATCGTGATTTGGGTGGCGGGGCACTTGATCTGCACCTATGGACACATCATGCTGTGTCAATGGCCAATGGGCAGTCATCAACAGTGCACAGTGGCCACATGATTAATGGCCCATCATTGTGCACACGATGCCAGTGTAACATTTAACACACTGCTGACTACACATGCCATGTTTGTGTATGTCATGTAGTACATTGGCATGTACTCACTCACATGTCACTTGTGATATTGATGGGCATGTACACAGAACAGTGTTGTTATGGACTCTCAAATGTGTACACATGTCAATGTGTGAAAGTGCTGTGAAAATCACAGTGATGTATGTCTTAATATAGGATGTGCAGATTTGACTGTCTTGTTTTCTTGGATCATGCACACACTTGTTGTTTACGCTCAGCCTGTGGTCATTGTGTTGTTGATGTGTGCCATGTTCAACTTACGCCTGAAGGTGTGTCAGGTACAGCAGCTAGGTATGAGACAGTGGTGTTGCAGTTTTACACATATGCTGTATGAAGTACTCTCAGGCCTGCTCATGCTAGATGTGGCCATAGCCCTACGTGCATTCGCATAGTCCGATGTTGTTTTGGATGTACTTGCTGTGTGAAAGGGGACAAGTGTGCGAGTAGTGTTGATGAAGGTGTCCCTACGTGCAAGCTGCTCTGTAACTCAATTGTGATGACAGTCATTGTTGGCGTTGTGTCAGTCAAAACGTAAGATGTTGTACACGTCTCATGGTGTATTGAATTGACATGTGTCCACTTTCATCTCAACTAGGAGGAGACCAAATCTGCATCGTCCCTACACAGTGCTGGCAGACATGGAGGATGAGGAGGTCATCCGGAAATTCCGTCTGGATAGAGCCACCCTCCAAAACCTATGTGCCATGTTGGAGCCCCACCTGCAGCCTCGCAGAACATATCCAACAGCTTTCACCCCAACGTCTAAGGTGATGGTGGCACTGCATTTTTTTGCCTCTGGATCATTCCAGCACACGGTGTCCAGCGCAGGTGGGATGTCGCAACCCATGTTCAGCATGGTGCTGCGTGATGTCCTGTCCGCCATGATGATATACAAGGACAGGTATATCCATTTCCCCAGGGTGCCTGAATTGGCGGCTGTGAAGGGAGACTTTTAGGCCCTTGGACACATCCCCCATGTTGTTGGGACCATTGATTGCACCCATGTTGGGCTTGTTCCACCACAGGCACGGGAGCACATTTATAGGAATCGAAAACATTTCCACTCCATAAATGTGCAAGTGGTGTGCAGGCGGACATGATCATCACGCATGTGTGTGCCAGATTTGCAAGCTCAGCCCATGACTCATACATCATGCAGAACAGCATCGTACCACAGCTCATGGCTAATCTGCTTCCTGAGCGTGCATGGATTGTGGGTGAGTACGAAGAGTCCAGTAGCATGCTGTGTGTGTGACATGCTGTCCTCTGCCACAGTACAATTACAAGGTTTATCTGTGTTTCTCACACCAAGGTGACTCTGCATATCCCAACCGTCCGTGGTTGCTGAGCCCACTGCGGAATCCCAGGACACCAGCTGATGTACGCTACAATGATGCCCATGGGAGGACACGTCGTGTGGTGGAGCAGACTTTTGGTCTCCTGAAGTCCCGATTTTGCTGCCTTGACAAGATGGGAGGTGCACTCATGTACTCGCCCGGGAAGGTGTGTCATATTGCAGTGGCATGCTGCATGCTCCACAACCCAGCCATTCGCAAGGATATCCCCCTGATCCTGGAGGATGATGAGCAGCCAAGGCCACCACCTGCAAACCAACCCATGTCCCTTGATGAGGACAGTGGAGAGGAGGTTGGTGTTGACCTGCGTCAACAGCTCATCAACCGCTACTTCACTTGAAGGTGAGTGACAATGTACAACGGACCCATTGTCTGATGATGTTGCTGTTGTTGTGAAGGTGTATGTGAGCTTTGTCAACACAGAAGGGAGCCAAGGGGGAAAAAAATCAAGCCGCCCCCCACTCAACACATTATCAACAACAAGGGCCTGACTCAATGGACAAAAATCTTTAGCTTTAAGACACTGGAGGAGTCCAAAATATTTTCTAACAACACCCCCCACGATGCGGTAGAATACCGCTAATTCAAGTGTCAAAATGTCCAATTTATAAACGCACTGTCACTACACTGCAGCCAAAGAGTTCCCACCCAAAATTTAATTAAAAGAGGTTAGAAAAAGTGTGGGAGTGGAGAGAAAGCACCTCACGGTAGTAACACCAAGGGGGGCTTGCTAGTTGGTACTCGCTAGCACACCCACTTATCATCATTGGTTGCTTTCTCACCATGAAAAGAAATGTGTTCCAACATAAACTTTCTTAAACGTGAAGGAAGAAAACAGTGACAGCAAGGTACAATAAGCACTGTGGGTGCTAATGTCACACACGTGCCCTGCTGATCCCCGTGAGAAAAGAAAAGAAATGCAGTTCCCAACATTAAAAATGAGTACCTACTCACTGGCCAAATATGACTTTATTCAGTGCTGTGAGCGTCCTCAATAAAAAATGGTTAAATTTAGACCATTATTACGTCCAAAGCGCTTTGGACGTAATAATGGTGTGCTTGATAAGTGGGTGTGCTAGCGAGTACCAACTAGCAAGCCCACCTTGGTGTTACTACCGTGAGGTGCTTTCTCTCCACTCCCACACTTTTTCTAACCTTTTTTAATTAAATTTTGGGTGGGAACTCTTTGGCTGCAGTGTAGTGACAGTGCGTTTATAAATTGGACATTTTGACACTTGAATTAGCGGTATTCTACCACATCGTGGGGGGTGTAGTTAGAAAATATTTTGGACTCCTCCAGTGTCTTAAAGCTAAAGATTTTTGTCCATTGAGTCAGGCCCTTGTTGTTGATAGTATGTGAGCTTTGTGACTGCAGCCGGTTGTTGACTCAATGGTGGCTGACAATGTTTATGGGACAGGGTAATTTCGAACATCTACAGGATGTGTATGTTGGTACTTGTTGCTCATTGTGATGTGTGCATGCTGTATTAGCTTTATGGTATGTGTTGTGTGATGTCTGTGATGCCACACCCAGACTAGTGAATCTTGTTCTGTTGTGTTTTCCTAGGTCACTTCAGCCTCTCCTTGCCTACATACATTCCATACTCGTGGTACATTTTGATCATGGTGAAGACTGCACATCCTGGAATAAAGACGGAGCAGAAACAACAACATGTGTGTGAGGTGTATTTATTTACAATGGTGACATATGAGGGGGGTGAACATTTACATTGAGGTGATTAGTGAAGCAGTGAGTTGACAGGTATGGTACTTGAGAGAATCGAGTTGTCACCACATTGATGTGGTGACCCAGTCCAACAGAGAGATGCCATTCACAAGGCAGTGTGGGGAAGGACAGTCCAAAAAGTCAATGCAGTAGTGCAGAGTGTTGCCATCATGGCTGGCTCCATGACTGACGTTTGGCAGGTG
Organism: Calotriton arnoldi; assembly: GCA_963921515.1. Taxonomy (NCBI): domain Eukaryota; kingdom Metazoa; phylum Chordata; class Amphibia; order Caudata; family Salamandridae; genus Calotriton; species Calotriton arnoldi. Next base: position 589,138 of record CAWUFW010007212.1, read on the forward strand.
CTTTGCCACGGGATACTCCCAGGGATTTCTTGGGACGGCCCCTTCACCGCTTGGCAGGGGGGGCCTCTGCTGTAGGGCCTGTGGGGTCTGAGGACTCACCCCTCTCTGTGGCCACAGGGGAGGATGTTGAACTGTCATCCTGCAGCACAGCAGGGGGAGGTGGAGGTGTTGTTTGTGGCGCAGGCCTGTCCCTCATTGCCGCCACTATCTGGCCCAGGAGGTCCACAATTTGTCCCATGTGGGTGTCCATGGACCTCTTCAGCCGGAGGAGCTCGCGGGAATCTTCTTCTGACCGGGCCGTTCATCCCTGGGCCCGTTCATATGCCCCAAGGACTCTGTTTATGCTGTCCAGGGTTTCGGTACCAGGCTCTGGTTGTCTGTGAGTGACCCTGCCACTCCCACCTGCCCTGCTGCCACAGACCTGTTGCCTCAACACTGTAGGCACCCGCATCCTCTCCCTGCCCTCCTCAGTTGGTGGTGTGGGGTGGTAATCTTCTGGGACAGGGAGGGTGTTGCAGGCAGCACTGGTGGTGGTGGTGGTGGTGTAGGACGCACAGGCCATAACAGCAGTGGTCTGCGTAGCTGTTGGTGTTGCTGCAGATGTGGTGGGTGGACGATGGGGTCCTGGGACCGGTTGCGCCCTGGCACACCAGATGGGCCGGGTCCGAGGTCCTCGTCCTCTGAATACCGGGGGTCAACATCCGAGAGTCAATCAATCAATCAATCAATCAGAACATTTGTAAAGTGCACTACTTACCCGTGAGGGTCTCAAGGCGCTGGGGGGGGGATGCTGCTACTGCTCGAAAAGCCAGGTCTTGAGGAGTCTTCTGAAGGTCAGCAGGTCTTGGGTCTGCCGTAGGGGGATGGGGAGGGTGTTCCAGGTCTTGGCGGCGAGGTGGGAGAACGATCTGCCACCGGAGGTCGTTCTTCGAATGCGGGGGACTGTGGCGAGGTCGGCGGAGCGAAGCTGGCGGTTGGGGGTGTAGAAGCTGAGTCGTCCATTGAGGTATGCTGGTCCGGTGTTGTAGAGTGCCTTGTGTGCGTGGGTGAGGAGCTTGTTGACGGGGAGCCAGTGCAGGTCTCTCAGGTGGGGTGTGATGTGGCTGCGGCGAGGGATGTCGAGGATCAGGCGAGCAGAGGCGTTCTGAATGCGTTGAAGTCATTTCAGGAGTTTGGCGAGGCTCCTGCGTAGAGGGCGTTTCTGTAGTCCAACCTGCTGCTGACGAGGGCCTGGGTGACCGTTCTTCTCGTTTCGGTGGGGATCCACCTGTAGATCTTGCGGAGCATGCGGAGGGTGTTGAAGCAGGAGGAAGAGACGGCGTTGACCTGCTTTGTCATGGAGAGGGTGGAGTCGAGGATGAACCCTAGGTTGCGTGCGTGTTCAGTGGGTGTTGGAGCTGTTCCCAGTGCGGACGGCCACCAGGAGTCGTCCCAGGCCAAGGGGGTGGAACCGAGGATGAGGACTTCCGTCTTGTCTGAGTTTAGCTTCAGTCGGCTGCTCTTCATCCACTCGGCGACGGCTTTCATTCCTTCGTGGAGGTTGGTTTTGGCGGTGTGGGGGTCCTTGGTGAGGGAGAGGATCTGCTGGGTGTCATTGGCGTAGGAGATGATGTTGAGGTCATGCAGTCGGGCGACGTGGGCGAGCGGTGCCATGTAGATGTTAAACAGTGTTGGGCTGAGGGATGAGCCCTGGGGTACGCCGCAGATGATCTCGGTGGCTTCGGAGCGGAGCGGAAAGTCCATGTTCCGGGGGCGTGACTGGCTCTGCAGGTTGCTGGTGTTGTCCTCTGCAGTTAGTTCTTGGTCACCTGTGGGACAGATGGGAAATGGTCATTGTAGTGCACCCCGCAAGCTTTGTGTTAGCTGTGTATTATTCACTGTTTGTTCACCACATAGTTGACTAGTCATCACATTGTTTGTATGCTCACTACTGTGCCTCCTGAGATGATGTTGAGGTACATGCATTAGTAGTCCATGGTGTGAGGTGTCACAACATACCATGCGCCACGTGCATGTTTTGTGATTACAGGGACATGTTGCCATCTAGGGACTAGCGCAACAAAGCATTTCTGTGACGCCTCTTTGTTGATCACTCTGCCCTGGCAGACGTTACATCTGAGCATGAACTGGCCATTGTCATCTCATGCATACCTTTGTAATGTCATGTGCAAATTAGATTTTGCACCGACAACCATGCTTTCTTTGTTTACATATGGTCCTTGCTGCTCTGGCCACATGGCACTTACACATGGCATTCAGTGGTGTGCATGATTGTGCACAGACGTTCTACTACATGTGAATTGGTGTGTCACACTTTGGTTGCTGTGACAGTTACATTTGCGTAGCTGTCTGCACACTGTGAGTGGCAATAGGATCTGTGTGTATTTTTGTGTGATGAGAGTGCTGGTGTTGTCATATAATTCAATATAATGGGAAACCCAATCTACCGTTGAGGGCTTGGGCAATTCAAATAAACGGGTAAACAACGCCTTCAAGGGATTTGTTTGAAATACTCTGTTCTATTGCTTTTGATAAATATTTTTTAGCTGCAAGAATTGTTGATAAACTTGCCACAGAAATGTTATTCAAACATCTTTTATCTAAAAAATAATAATTTTGTTCCTTGTAAAAACATAAGGACCAATGAATCAATCACGGAACAATGAATATTCAAAACACGGGTATATATAGAAAACACATTTTTATATTTTGAAATTTATCAAGGGTACTACACAGTTATATAAACAATGTAACATGAGGAAAATAGATACAATTGTATGATCCTTCAATGCCACTATTGTAAACACTTCTTCTCATTGTACATTATTTTCCAGAAGAGAGTGTAAGTGTCGACGTTTCGGTCTCTATGCATTTGTCCATGAGACCATCTTCAGGACTACCATAAATATAACAAATGACCCCTGAATGATGTTTCCAAAGATTCAAGAATTACAATTGACACACATATGTCAAATCAATCGTCGTTCTGTAACTTTTGTTTAAGGTGAATAATCATCAAGAGATACAGGTAAATGATATAGGTAAATAAACTCTGGTGCTTTATTGGACGGTGTAAATAAATTTCCAGTCCTCAGCCACTTCTCAGTTGAAAGAGTTTATTCTGTTAGATTTTGTAGCGCAGCCAAAGTTCAGCAGTCAGCAGTTGGATTAATATGGTGTTGTCATATGGAACCATGCTTTTTGGGAGGAATGGCTGTGTGCATGTACTGGCTACTTACCTGTTCTGTTTTCACATTTGTGTTGGATCTGTGTCACATCTATGTGTGTGTGTGTTGGAGGCTTCCATCCTGCTCAGGGGTGGGACAGGAGGGCATAATATGTCTACCTACCTGTTAGTTTGAAGTGGACAGTGCAATGACTGACACATGCATCTGAGTGGGAGGGAGTGCTCCATCTTGATGAGCTGGGGAACAAGGGGGCATGGTGGGAGTAGTACTGCAGTCTTCCCACCCCCAAACAGCCCTCCCTGTTAAGATGGCTACCTACCTGTTAGTTTGTTTGTGGCAAGACAATGGCTTCCAAATGCTTCTGGGTGTGGAGTGCTCCATCCTGCTCAGGGGTGGGGTAGGGGGCATGGTAGGAGTTGTCGTGCAGGCCTCCCACCCCCAAACAGCCCTCCCTGTTAAGATGGCTACCTACCTGTTAGTTTGTTTGTGGTGAGACAATGGCTTCCAAATGCTTCTGGGTGTGGAGTGCTCCATCCTGCTCAGGGGTGGGGCAGGGGGCATGGTGGGAGTTGTTGTGCAGGCCTCCCACCCCCAAACAGCCCTCCCAGGCAATATGGTTACCTACCTGTTAGTTTGTGGTGAGACAATGGCTTCCAAATGCTTCTGGGTGTGGAGTGCTCCATCCTGCTCAGGGGTGGGACAGGGGGCATGGTGGGAGTTGTCGTGCAGGCCTCCCACCCCCAAACAGCCCTCCCTGTTAAGATGTCTACCTACCTGTTAGTTTGTTTGTGGTGAGACAATGGCTTCCAAATGCTTCTGGGTGTGGAGTGCTCCATCCTGCTCAGGGGTGGGACAGGGGGCATGGTGGGAGTTGTTGTGGAGGCCTCCCACCCCCAAACAGCCCTCCCTGTTAAGATGGCTACCTACCTGTTAGTTTGTTTGTGGTGAGACAATGGCTTCCAAATGCTTCTGGGTGTGGAGTGCTCCATCCTGCTCAGGGGTGGGACAGGGGGCATGGTGGGAGTAGTACTGCAGGCCTCCCACCCCCAAACAGCCCTCCCTGTTAAGATGGCTATCTACCTGTTAATTTGTTTGTGGTGAGACAATGGCTTCCAAATGCTTCTGGGTGTGGAGTGCTCCATCCTGCTCAGGGGTGGGACAGGGGGCATGGTGGGAGTTGTTGTGCAGGCCTCCCACCCCCAAACAGCCCTCCCTGTTAAGATGGCTACCTACCTGTTAGTTTGTTTGTGGTGAGACAATGGCTTCCAAATGCTTCTGGGTGTGGAGTGCTCCATCCTGCTCAGGGGTGGGACAGGGGGCATGGTGGGAGTTGTTGTGGAGGCCTCCCACCCCCAAACAGCCCTCCCTGTTAAGATGGCTACCTACCTGTTAGTTTGTTTGTGGTGAGACAATGGCTTCCAAATGCTTCTGGGTGTGGAGTGCTCCATCCTGCTCAGGGGTGGGACAGGGGCATGGTGGGAGTAGTACTGCAGGCCTCCCACCCCCAAACAGCCCTCCCTGTTAAGATGGCTATCTACCTGTTAATTTGTTTGTGGTGAGACAATGGCTTCCAAATGCTTCTGGGTGTGGAGTGCTCCATCCTGCTCAGGGGTGGGACAGGGGGCATGGTGGGAGTTGTTGTGCAGGCCTCCCACCCCCAAACAGCCCTCCCTGTTAAGATGGCTACCTACCTGTTAGTTTGTTTGTGGTGAGACAATGGCTTCCAAATGCTTCTGGGTGTGGAGTGCTCCATCCTGCTCAGGGGTGGGACAGGGGGCATGGTGGGAGTTGTTGTGCAGGCCTCCCACCCCCAAACAGCCCTCCCTGTTAAGATGGCTACATACCTGTTAGTTTGTTTGTGGTGAGACAATGGCTTCCAAATGCTTCTGGGTGTGGAGTGCTCCATCTGCTCAGGGGTGGGACAGGGGGCATGGTGGGAGTTGTTGTTCAGGCCTCCCACCCCCAATCAGCCCTCCCTGTTAAGATGGCTACCTACCTGTTAGTTTGTTTGTGGTGAGACAATGGCTTCCAAATGCTTCTGGGTGTGGAGTGCTCCATCCTGCTCAGGGGTGGGACAGGGGGCATGGTGGGAGTAGAACTGCAGGCCTCCCACCCCCAAACAGCCCTCCCTGTTAATATGTCTACCTACCTGTTAGTTTGTTTGTGGTGAGACAATGGCTTCCAAATGCTTCTGGGTGTGGAGTGCTCCATCCTGCTCAGGGGTGGGACAGGGGGCATGGTGGGAGTTGTTGTGCAGGCCTCCCACCCCAAAACAGCCCTCCCTGTTAAGATGGCTACCTACCTGTTAGTTTGTTTGTGGTGAGACAATGGCTTCCAAATGCTTCTGGGTGTGGAGTGCTCCATCCTGCTCAGGGGTGGGACAGGGGGCATGGTGGGAGTTGTAGTGCTATTTGCCTGGGCACATACAACCCTGTAAATGTTGGCTACCTTTTGGGGTGTGATTCAGATGTAGTGGATGTTACATCTGTGGGATATGTGTTGGATATTGTGGTGCATATGGATATGCTTGTGCCTCTGAGATGTAGCTTTGTAGTTGTGCTGGGCAGTACATTGCTGTGTAATGATCTACTTTTGTTTGTACTTACCGGCCTCCACTCCCCCGGGTATTCCTGTGAGACTCTCTGGATGCAGTATGGCAAGTACCTTATCCTCCCATGCAGTGAATGTTCTTGGTGTAATGGGAGGGCCACCGCCAGTCCTCTGAGCCAGCTCACGGTTCTTGTTGTTCTTCTCCTTCACCTTGCTCTTGAGGTCATGCCACCGCTTCATGATCTCCTTCTTGGAGCGCGGGAAGGTCCCTACTGCATTGACCTTATCGACTATCCTTGCCCACATTTGATTTCTTCCAGCTAATGGTGTCTGTTGGACCAGGTTACCAAACAGTTGTGGTTCAACTCTGACTATCTCATCTACCATGACTGTCAACTCACTGTCTGTGAATTTTGGCATTTTCTAGAGTGCCATGGTGTGTGATGTGCTAAGGGGTTTGAGGTGCAGGTGTGTAAGTGGTGGGGGTGGGGGTGATGTGTATGGTGTGTGCTGTGCAGAGGGGTTAGAGGTGCAGGTGTGGAAGTGGTGGTGGTGCTGTGTGTGGTGTGAGTAGTGATGGTGTGCAGTTTTGCCTCTCCTTTGTGCTCTGGTGTTGGGCCCTTCAGTTGTGGAGTATTGCAAAGGATTGTGGTCAGGGAAGGGGCTGGTTTTATACTCAGCTATGTGGGTGTGTCAAAATGGGGTATTGCTGTCAGGTGTGTTGTGTGGGTTGTCCTGGGATTTGTATTTTTGTAGTTGCCATGTGGTTGTGTCATTGGGGTGTGTTATGTGTTTTTTGGTGCATGGCTAGTTTGCTGTGTGCACTTTGTGGCCTTGTTGTGAGTTTTTTCTGTCCACCGCCGTATTTGTCACGGAGCGTCCGCAGCGGTGGCTATGCTGCTGTTCTTCCGGCGGCTCTCCCATTCATCACTGTTGGCATTTTCGGCGGTCGGATACAGCGGTACTAGAGTTAGTGGTTGAATGTGAGTGAGTTAGTGATTAAAGTAGATGAGTAGTGTTGAAAAACGTATTAGGTCAATGAATGCATGAGATGAGACGAGTCAGCGAGTTGGGTAACAGTGTGAATGAGATGGATGAGTGAATGTGCCAGACAGATGTGAGGTGGGGGGGGGGTCCCTGTTATGAACCGGTGTCACTTGCTATTTTAGGAAAGAATACAGAATCTACCAATGGTGGGTATGTTACCGACGTCTTCTCAGCTCTTCCTGGGCGTCCTTGATCTGGAGGACAAGGAAAGGGCTCGCCCCACTTCACCTGTTTACTTTCTTTTATTCCATCCTCATGAAACAACACTAGTGCTTTGGGCTGCTTTGCACAGTCAGCCAACCGAACAGAGACACTGAAGTAAATCATCCCTGAGTGTACAGTGCGCAAATGCAGAACTTTATACATATCTAAAACTTGTTTTGAAACTACAAAATTGATATTATTCTCACTAAGTATATTTTAATGTTGTACAAGTAAACTGAAAATAAGGTTTACGACCGAAAGGTAAAGAAATGATATTGTACACATTTTACATTAAAATGCAAAACATTAAAAGCAAGTTAGACCACTGTACATTAAGCTGTAGATGTATCTTTGAATGTGTGCTATTGAGCCAAGATGGTATGTCAATCAATGATAGAGAGCAATGTCAAATTATCCTCAGGTGGTCGGTCTTCAATATGAATTAAAACGTGTACCCCAGTGGATTCTGGTCAGTTCACATCAATTATTTTAAAATGTTTAAGTGACTGACTCTCAAGGCTTCCCTAATTTGAAAGTTCAGAATACACAGCCAAAATTAATATCCTGTCGCGTTAATTGTCTTTTTAAAGTATACACCATCAGGGGTAGTAAACGTTATATAAATGCACTTACAATACAAAACAATACATTTCTCTGGAGTTGCTTCTTGGTCCTGTAAATTGATCCTAGCCTTCAGGAATGGTAAGAGTCTCTGGGCCTGATTCAGATCTCGGCGGACGGGTTCCTCCATCACATCGGTGACGGATATCCCATCAGCTGAAATATAAATTCCATGGGATTTATATTTCTGCGGATGGGATATCCGTCACCGTTGTGAAGGAGTAACCCGTCCGCCAAGATCTGAATCAGGCCCTCAGCCTCGCTGAAATGTATATTTTTTATTGCTTCGTGAAACTAAGGTCTCTCTCAAACTTTTGTATTTACTGGTGAGCCTAATTCCTAATTTAGTTGCTGCGACATATCATAACATAACACTTGGTAATGTAGGCTGCACTTTCAAATTGAGGAAACAGGTTGAATCAGTAAGTTATTTTAGGAGCATCACTGCGTGTATTATGCAGTACCTAAATTATTACAAGCACTCAGTGACATTGAAGGGCAGAAGAGAGCAGAATCAACCCGTTTGGTCATTAGCCTCGTACAGGATAAGAAGTAATAAAAGAACTAGGGCCAGATGTACGCCCGTGGAAATAGCGCCTTGCAAATTGCGAGTTTTTAGCGACTCGCAATTTGCGAGGCGCTATTTCCAATGTACAACAGTGTATTTCACACTGTTAGTGATTCCCAATGGGGTTGCAAATTGAGAGGCTCATGAATATTAATGAGCCTCTCGCAATTTGCGACCCCATTGGGAATGGCAGGCCCTCCCATATATGGTGGCCTGCTGGGCTCAGCAGACCACCATGTCTGGGACTGCTTTTAAATAAAGCAGTTTTTGTTTTTGAATGCAGCCTGTTTTCCTTAAAGGAAAACGGGATGCATTTTTAAAAAAAAAATTGAAACGTTTTTGTTTCATTTTTTAAGGGCAGGCAGTGGTCCTTGGGACCCCTGCCTGCCCTTAAAAAATATTTTCCCCTGTATTTGCAAAGGGGAAGGGGTCCCCTGGGGACCTCTTCCCTTTTGTGAGCGCATTACCACCCTCTTGAAGAGGGTGGTAATTTGCGAGTGTTTTGCGCCCGCAATTGCAGATGCAAAACATTCTTACATAGGGTTGCGCTCGCTATTAGTAAGGGAATACCCCTTCCTAATAGCGAGTCGCAAAACCCTATTTTGCGACTCGCAAAACATTGCGACTCGCAAAATAGGGTTTGTATATTCCCCATGCTGTTTTTGCATGCGCAAACGGGTTCGCAAACCCGTTTGCGCATGCAAAAATGGTCGTACATCTGGCCCCTAATCTAGTCGATTTGTAAAGCCCATGGCCACCCGAAGGCTTACCGATGCTGAACTGAAGCCTGGTGTAATAAGGTTGCCCATATTGCTTTCAAATCCATATTTCTAGGATTCTCCAAATTGTGACATTTTGTTAATTTTCCTTTATGCACAATTTCAGAAGTCACAGGAGTGTCAAAGTGTTAAATTTTGCCACAGAACACCACATTCAGCAGAAAATGTATTTTGTAGAAAATGTCTAGAAAAGAGCCTAGACCAGTCCCTTTACCCTTAACTTGATTGACTTTTGAACAAAAGCTAAATCCCTGGAGGTGATTGTTCAGTTGAGATACTCTAAAGCGCATTTTGTGAAGTTTACATGTGGTTTCATGTAATTTCAATTTGATGAACTTTATGAGAAGAAAACTGGGCAATTTCAGACCCCTCTAGTGTTTCAGAAGGCCCAAATGAGAAGGCATTATAGTGAATGTAAGAAAAGCCACTGGATCAGAGGCAGCACTCATCTCTCTATCCTGAGTTGACAGTAATGTGATTCTGAGTTGAGGGCCAAGTGAGAGGTTATCAGAAATCAAAAATCCCAGATTCTTTACACTGTTAGCAGATTGAATCAGACAGTTAGCAGATTGGAATTTTATCTAGTCATTCAGTCCAAAGTACACTACACTGGTGCGTGGCTTGACGCCCACGGAAGATGGCGGCTGCTCCCTGACCACTGACGCGGCAGCGCAGGCTGGCGACTTTTCTTCGCGGGTCCCGTGACCCTTTCTCCACCTGAAGTGCGGATCCAGTGAAATGAACTGCCCGGCGTTCATCTGGTAGTGTCGGCAGCACATCAGCACCGAAGAATATCAGGTATTTCATCGCTTCAGCTGCCCCCTCAGCCGCGGCCGCCATTTTGTGCTGCGGCTGCCTCAAATCTTCAACGCCTCACCTCTTCATATTCAAGTGACGCGCTACATGTTTTGTTCTAGTTCTAATGTGCGCGATCACCAATGTAATGTAATTTGACTTAATGCATCACCTCAAGGCTCCTCCCATTGCTTGCCATATTCTTGCTTCCAGCATGAAGAATTTTTTAAGTCTTCAATGACATTTGGGACTCTCTCCATTTGTAATGCGGCTGTCTCAACCTCTCATTTTTTAATATTAGAGTGAAGCGTTACATGTTTTACTCCACTTTCATTGTGCGCTCTAACCAACGTACTGTGGCCTGATTCAGTGTACCACCACAAGGCTCCTCCTATTGCACGCCATATTCCTGTTCACAATATACTCTTTCAATTCCTCAGAAATGACCGTTACTTTCTCCCTTTTCTGTGGGTGGTCGCTACGCATTTTACCTTTATAACACTAGGATTATGTTCTTCTGTCTTTCCATTGCTTAACCTTCTACAAAATGTCAGAGTTTTTCTTCAGAGAGTTTTGATACTTAGCGAATAACATTTCATTAGTACAGTCTCTGTTTCATTGAGGAGTCTGCAAGTTTCTCCTATTTTCGGTACTCCTGGATTATTTATTTGGACAAGAGAGGGTTTGTTTCAATGGTAAGAGACTTGTTTTCAATATTCTTTGTTTTGGCTTCTATTAAAAGGCTTTGTTCTATATAGTAGGCATAATTTTTGTCACCAGCCAGTATTTTGCGTTTGCTGTTGCAGCTGAGCCTTTTATGCCAAGTGCTCCGTATTTCTGCATTCTCTGCTTTTGCACAGCTTATACGGGAGGTTAAGGAGGCTTACCTCTTCCAATCCATCTCCAGCACGTCGATTCATTAAAAATTCTACAATCTTTACGAAATTTGCCGCAATGGAATTTTCTTCAGCCTCTCAACCAATATTGGCTCTATCTTGATTTCTGACCATGCCCCTGTATCCCTTTCTCTAGACATACTGCACGAGCCTTCTGTTCCTAGACGTTGGCGTTTTAACAATTCATTGTTGCTCAACCCTGTTTTTACCTCTTC